>OY856409.1:400460860-401660860 GCA_963693085.1 Alisma plantago-aquatica
TTTTTCTAGGAGATCATTGTGACTATACTTGTGTCCTTGGCATAAAGACTACTTACCTCTAGTGTGATTGTTGATACTATTGTTGTTCCTAGAATGCATAAAACTCTACTTCTTGTAACTAGCTGACTATTGTCCTTGAAACTGAGCTGACATATTCCTTGCACTGATATCTCACATGTTCAAAGTTGTCCTCTCTATCCTCCTAACTACCTCCACAAAGGTGCAAAACTTCTGACGTGTTTCCAAAGATTTATTCCGTTTGAGCCAACTAGCGTTCAAGCCTTTCTCAAGCCTCATAATCTGCTTCTTCTCTATTGCTTTTATGTGAGGAAAGAACCTCAAAAACTCCATAAACTTCACCTTGTAGTCATTTACGCACCATGATCCTCATTACAATTTCTCAAATGGAATAATATTAGACCCCAGACATGACTCAAGAATGTAAAAATCCCACAAACTCTCACAAAAACTCTACCCAACTGATTGCTTCTCCCATCCTTTTCACTTCATCAACTGTCCACCATCTTCCAACATCACCCTTTACAAGGTAGATCACATGCTTAACTTGTCCTTCTCAGCTATATACAAGATTCAAAACACCTTCTATAGGTTGATCAACCAAATGTTCACATTTTCCAAGTCCGTTGTTCCCACATGCTCTATGGATACTACACACTTCAAAATCTCAAAGGTCTTCCCCAAACCTTATGACTTAGCATTTGGAGTAGGTACCCTATGTGGAGGTCTGTGCTTTCATTCAGTCAAATAGGTGATCATTTCCATAAGTTATCAGAAAATAGATTGGAAAGTTGGATCAGATATGGTTGCAGGATCCAAACTATGTGATACAGGCTTTTTTAGCACCATCTCAGGCACAACTCCCACAGAAAATCACCTCCTATTTTCACCTATAGACTCCACATAACTACTCTAAGCATATTCTTCAAGGTCTCTAGCTATATCTGCATAAAGATAATTCATGGTTAGATATGTTTGAGATGTAATAACGGATACAAAAGCCTAAGTCCTATGTCTTTGTTGATTCAACAAACCTAAAACTTTGATACCATCAAATATGACAACATGTCACACAAAATGTGATTCCTAAAAACTAAAACGCGATTGAACACTAATTAACTATATTACCAAAAAGATACAAAACTAAAATCAAATAAAATTCCAAAACATTCCATATGAAACATTTACTCAAAGGTCCAACTCCACATGTATATATGTACCAGGTAACTTTACCTGAGTATGGTATCCTCATCCACAACCTATATACAAAATGTATTTTCCAAATAATTACAATATTTCTAGTGTACATGATGTAGAACCAAAAATTTGAGTCAATATACATCATTTGTAAATGCCCTTGCACGACCTTGAGAATATAGGGATAAATTTAAGACTCTAACAAAAACTACACTAACCTATCATCTCTACTAGTCATCAAATCATGGCTTATTGCAACTGAAGGTCTTCCCGCACTGGTGGTCACCTAAAAAAGGTATGCATAACCACGAGATGAAACTCTCAAGTCCCAACAATATGATACAATGACTGATAAGACTTATTGCTTACTAGTTGGTTATAATATTAAATGTATTGAAGTAGAGAGTATAAAAGGATGAAGAACAAATCAAAGCCCATACAATGAACTGTATAGATAAAGGTAAAAATACAGAATGAACATGTAAGGATATGAATCACCTATGATACTAGAAGAAAGTCAAAAGCACTAGTTATCATGTAATGTGATTCACCAAATTACGCTAATATATATACTACATGAATAAATTTTTCATTCTATTAAGCCCTAGGTAGTTTGAGGTGTATCACTCAAACTACTAGTTGACTACAGTGAAGTCACAATCAGCCTTCTATAAGACCTAGGATGATTAGAATCCTAAATATATATATTTCCCTTGATTAGTAAGAGTGATGAATTGTAGTGGAATGACGACATAGCCTATCAACAGGGGAACAATGGCAATCCCACTGGAAAGTTGGTCTTTCTTGGGTACACATTGCATTTCACCAAAAACTAGGGTATAAACCCTCAAATCTGAGTTATGGTTTTAACTGCTCTCTATCACATAAAAATATATGAGGTACAATCTCAATCACTCTCTATAACTTTATGATCTAGATGACAGAGATAAACCCTCCGTGCACTGACATATACTCAACAATATCTCCTTCTCACAATTAAAATTTCTACAAGGATTACCCATTTCACTGTCTAGTAAAATCTGACACTAAAATAGTTTTGCAGTCACAAGACACTACATGATTAGAGTTACTCTTAATTAATTAAGCCAATTACATATATTTTTAGACTACATTACATGAAAGATACCTAGAGGTATTTGTAAAATATAGTATGTATTGTAATTTTGAAGATATAAATGTTTTAAAATGTATAAAAATAGTTCCATGTCATTCAGTCATGGTAAATATAACCATACTTGTCCATAAAGAGGGCCAAACCTTATATTAGGGCTCCTAGAAGCCCAATTTGTCATTAGGACCATAACATTGATAACTGCTTGTAGAAATCTTATTATCATCTGAAATTTTGTAGAGAGATTAACAAGACACGGAAAGGTATGCCCACACCTCATGGTAAAGACTAATCATGAGACTAGGAAATAAGTCAAGGATTAAAAATAATACAAAGAACACCCTTAACTTTTGTTTTGATTTGAAACGCTTTGTTTTCTCACATTTGATCACATAAACTAACTATACAAGGGGATTTATAATTTTATTACTCTAATATGATTGCAAAAATAAACATACATATGTAAACATTCATTCTGTTTCTCACACCTTGTACACATCACATGATAATTCAATAAATTCTCTATTGTTAAGGCAAAAAGTTATACATCATCATTTACAACTCCTTCAGTTCTATACAAGGACCTAGAGTGATAGGGACTGACTGAACTTAGCTAATTTGATACTTATCTCTTATGAATCTACATGGTTCCCTAAAAATTGTGAGTAGAAGGGTGAGCCTACTCACTCAATGAATAAGAACTTCAAAGAAATAATTTAGAGCACTTACATAACCATAGATATGTTCTTGAGCAACTAAACACAAAGCAAAACAATAGTTATCTATAAAGGAACTAGTCATTCACAAACATATGTATAGAAGGTTACTTTGGACAACTACAAAGATTAAATCAATCACTCAACATTCTTAAACAATCACAAAGGAAACTAGTAATTTAGAAACATAGAAATAGCAAGTTACTGTAGAGAAGTATAAGGAATAAATCAATAACTGCACACACTTATTAAACTCTCATTCATTTTGTTATATCGTGAACTCACATGAAATGTACCACAACATGTGAAAGAATCAAAGCAAGCTAAAATCTCACTGTACAAGTCTTAGAATCATACCCAAGTTCCTAACTCTATAATCTCGAGTGTGACCTTCTATGCAACGGGCCTCACCACATCTAGCTCTCAGTGGATAATTGGAGCGGCCAAATATTTGGACTCCTCCTATAATCCTAGATAATTAGGTGGAGAGTCAAAACACTCTATCTTGTTGTGCATTAGTGAACCTACCAAAGATGTCCATTGATCAACACAACTCTACATCAGTGGTCCCATAAGGGTCGACCAATGGACCAAAAAAATAGGTACCACCAAAATCCATGATTGATGTTGGATACTGTAAGGAGTGGGACCCGATAGTGGGCCCACTTAATGATATAAACACGAGCCATGAAATATTTAAGCAGAGAAAAATAAACTATTTATAATGTTACAAAATATTTCCATGTACATAACTTTCTCACCCTATGGGAGGTACATAAAATAAAAAGGTTACATCTATACTCATAAGCCCACATGTAGAGGGTAACAAGGCTATCTCAAGTTGTCCTTAAGTTCACCAATGAACTACCTATCATCCAGAATCTTGGTCCGTAAAGAACCTACACCTGGGTGGAGGGAACACCCAAAAAAATAGGAAATAAAAGAGTATGTGTCAACAGAAGTTGAGTATGTACATTAGGAATCAACTAGGGCATTATTTATTTCAAAAGTAAAGTAAGATGTTCCCATAAAAGAGGGGCCATTAAAGTCAGGTAAATTTAAATGAGAAGTAATAAGAAAGGAATTTTCAAAAGAATGAGGTGGTATAATTAAATAATTAAAATCACAACTCTTTCCATTTTCAACCATCCAATCACATAAATATTTGCATGCCGATATATTTAACTCAATTAAAAATAACAAGACCATGACAACAATGAGTCATTGACCTAAGTAAAATGGGTGCAAGTAGCACACCCTAGGCGGAAGTAGCATGCCTTTGTATATATTAAGGTGGAAGTAGCACAACCAGGGCGGAAGTAGTGCGCTCTAATGGTTAAGCATAAGCATCTATGATAGCTGAATTAGTTGAGTTACCTAACATGCATAAATAGATTGGAAAGACAGTTTATATTCACCATTTGTATTTCTAAGAATAATCACAAAGCAAGTGGGGTCATTGACCCAATTCAACAAGATAATAGTAGTTTTAGAATAATAACAATAAGTCCAATCAAGAGTATATGATTTGTTCAACAAATGGAACAAGAGTAAGTATTTCAAAAGCTATCTCATCATGGGAAAATTTAGTCATATAAATGCCTAGTTATAAATTGAGAAAAGTACATACCTGGTATTTACGAAAAACCCTATCTTTAAGGGTGAGATTTGTCATTCATCCTTCTCAACCTAAAAGTTCTTCATATACACACATTCAGTCCAAAATTACCCATTAATAATTGAAATTATATCTAGACCTAGTATTGGTTACCTGATATGGATTTAGGGTTTTAAAATCTAAGAATACTCATGTATTGTGTTAGGGACATGTTTAACTATTATTTACCTAGATAATCTCCCTAGAAATTCTCATGTTTAATATGAAATACCTTTATATGTATATTAGTCATATACATGTGCTTTGATCTTAATGTGTACATGTAAGTATATTCCACATGAATATTTATTAGGTTCACATATAATCCAACTAACATGTCATCTAGATATATGTTTATAAAAGTACATTCTAATGCATGTTCTTCTCTCTCTCTCTCCATTTAATTCATAAATGACACAACATAGTTTGATGCAATCCCTAGTTATATCTATATAGACTTATACTGATTATAAAAAGCTTACTATTCATTAACATGCTTGCGCTGATATATATATATATTGATATATATATATATCAATATATATATATATATATATATATATATATATATCAATATATATATATATATATATATATATATATATATAAATATATATATATATATTGATATATATATATATATATATATATATATATATATATATATATATATATATATATATATATATATATACAATGTGTGTGTGTGTTTGTGTTTGTGTGTGTGTGTGTGTATGTGTGTGTGTAATCAGATTCAAACCAATACATTGAATACTTTAGATTTCAACTTTAACCACACTCTTACGTACATGACATATTATGACTATTTCCTATATATGGTCCAATATATTAGCCTTAGGATCATACTCATATGTATAAATATCTTTATATATATTCCTAGGGTTAACTTGATTACAAGGTGCATGTATTACCATGGTTATCTAAGCTACTACTTTTCAATTATTTCCATTCATCTAGTAAACGAAGTTCATAGTAAACTAAAATTAAAGAAAAGAGAATGCTGACCTATGAATATTTGGTTGAATTAACCCGATTTGTAAGATATTGGGTTGATACTAGCCTTCAGTATTAGAATCCAGTTCATGCCCTTCCTCAAACTGAATCGGAGATGCTCCATCGTAGAGGTGTGACATGCCGGTGTTGAATCTTCTCCTAAGTCTACGGCAACCCAGGGAATTGGTGGATGGGTGAAGCTTTGCACATGGTTCTAAAGTTGTTGGCAACTCACCACGACATAGTGACCTTTATGGGCTTCCTTCCCAAGCCATGTCCCCAAGCAAATGGCTCAGAAGGAGGGCCATGGAAGTCATATAGAGGAGAAGACCTAGGAAACATGGTTATGCAAGGATTCAGAGCGTCAAACACTATCAAGGAAGAAGAGTTGGTTCATGCAACATGCTTGTAGGATGTAGATTGTCCAAGTTGAGCGGTAAGAGATGGCGTTCAAGACATTTGCGACTGCTGAGACTATGGAGTGAATGCGACCAGGGAGAAGGGAGACCATGCTACCCAGAAGTTGATGAGTTGTTGGTGGATCAATGTCATATTGATGGTGGTGATGTGGCAGGTGCTTAATTGGCTACAATTCATAGGAGGGCAACAACGAATTTGATGGATGAGTTGTATGTTGGATGGTGTCAAGGAATCTGTGGCGGTCAACGGAGTCAAATCCAGCCACAACTTCCTTAGGAGGGCATCAACAATAGGAAGATAGATGCTAGGATTTGAAGAACCACTCAAAATTTATAGTGACAATGTTGGGTTCATGTATGGTGTGAAATCTTCAAGCTGTAACCATGTCAATTCTTGGATCTGCAACACCATCATCAATCACAAGGTATGACGGCATTAAGGAGAGGAAGACATTGCAAGGGGGGGATGATGATGAGGATGACAATGGAGAAAATGATCAGTAGTGGTAGCAAGGTGAGTGAATTCAAGTACTACTGAGGGTTATGGAACCTCAGGTCCACTGCATGCACCCTCCTTCTAGCACGAGGTATAAGAGTCAAGAAGACATTGGTGGCTCTACTGATAGGATGAAGGAGATTATAGGGAATTGATTGCATCTAAGATAGGTCAATCTATAGATACTAATGACGAGTTGGAGGACTTAGAAGGTGGGGGTCGAACGATGTCTGTAGGTGGCGGTGGATCTTCTCCCTACCAGCTGATTGACACTGCAAACTGAGGGAGAAAAGGTTAGGGTTCTTTGCTAATAGAAGGTGGCGGTTGTGTTGTTTCCTGGGTGTCTAGGCATAGGATAATGAAGCTGGAGACAACTAGGGTTTATGGAGAGGAGAGAATTAGCAGAAGGGAAGGAATAAGAAGGAGAGGAAGGCAAGAGAGAAGAATGTGGAAGAGAAGTCAGCCGGTGTTTAAGGGGCAGGACACCGATGTCACGTCTGTCTCGGAAAAACGAGATCAACGAATGTGGAAGCGATTAACTAGCAGCGGAATTATTAAAAATCACTAAAAATTAAAACTTTTTAGAAAGAGATCTTTAAGTAATAAAACTCTTTGATAAGAAAACAAGATAAATTGTTTACAACATGATTCGTCATTACATTTCTGTAAAATCACCTCTCGAGTGATTATATACATCAATTGCCCGTTATCTGTGCAAGGAAAGATACAAAAATCTCGAGGCATTAAGCCAAAAACCTCAGATCTACTGACTCCTAGGACCTGAGAGTACAAAGATGACACATAGGACATACTATCTACAAGACTTGACAGACAGTATCTCCACCTGAGATTCACTGTTGTCCCTGACGTTGTTGCTGCTGCTGCTCACCCTCAGATGGGTTCCTCCATCCTCGGCGACCACCTAAAAAGTTGAATCCCACGGGGGTGAGACAATTTAATAATTGTCCCAGCGAGAGTTATAACTCTCCGCCAGAAACTTTGTTATTGTAATAAAGGAATAGCAATAAGCAATATAACAACATTCAACAACATGATTAATATTAAGTAAAGGAATATTCTCTTAAGCAATCATTTCAATTATAACTTAATTGAATATCAAAGCATATCTCAATAAGGGATATGAAGAACATGTATACTAGTCATTCAACCAGAACATTATAAACAATGCATTATCAATCATTGTTTCTCATAGTTCAACCTAAGCAGTTATGCTACATGGCTGATTATGTTTATCAAACATTATGATGCCCTAAGGAGATGAGGTATACCTCTCATACTCCAACCGACCATTACGAAATCGCAATCGGTACCATACATAGGTCATCAAAAGAGCCATATTCTTATGAGCTCATCTTCCTTAATCAGTGTGAGGATCAACATGCAGGACATCTTGTGTCTCTGCTATAATAGCTTTCTAGGGTATTCTGGCAACTTCGCTATTAGAGCTACAGTGGCATTCTGTACTCTCTTTTCCATCGAGGGATTTCATGTTTATCTCACACCGATGCGGCATTAACAACATCATCGGGAGATTAGTGATACATCATCCCGACATAACATATAATGAAGTATTGATGGATTAAAAGTACATCTTACATCAATTCCTACATCAGGATGTAAGGATATTCACGTCCATAACCCCAACATACTCAAAAGTATGTTCTCCAGGAGTTCCCTTAGGAAAACCTATTTCACCATCATTAAATTACTAACAATGATGGATCTATGATCAGGGCTCTACATGGTATGATTATAATTGATTATTTAAGTATATTATAGTATTCTTTTAGCATCATGCATGTTTTCAAACATAAACCATTAAAACAACTGCTATAAAAGAAGAATACTAAATGTATCAAGTTCATTTCATATTAGTTATCATTGGGATATAAATCCCTAACCATCTCATCATTATGATACAAAAACAGGGGTGTTCAAACCCTTAGATCATCATAAGTCATCTAACAGCATGACCTTGATTATAACAAAGTAGATATTGCTCATGGCTCTTACAGCCCATCAATCTCATATGTTACCTCTTAAACTAGGCAACATAGTATATCATTGTTCATATAGCTTATAACATGCTTTCAATGAATATGACATCATAACCCTTACCTGGCTATGATCACTTCTTTATAAAAACCTACATGGTTAATACATTTGATAATAGGCAATTTATCTCTATATCAGCATATTACAAAACAGAGATAATCTTTCAATTCAAGGGTTGTACCATTATGCCTTTAATAAGGTTAGGTTTTCCTTATTTATTTCAATTAGGGTTGTTCAACCCCGTTATCTTAATTAGGAATAGTGATTCCTTGCTTCATACTTCAATCATGAAGTTTCATGCTTAAAAGCATAACCCAGAATTAGGGTTTACTATTCATTTCATCATATCACCCTAGATTATGGTTTACTATTCACATTACATGATATTACCCTAGAATTAGGGTTTACTATTCACTTCATAGTGAATTGAGGTCATACCATCATCATGTATGAAGATTACTTTCATTAGTGCCTTCAAATTAGGTTAAGATCCATTAATCACCATAATTAGGGTTTCCATGATCTCACAATGAAGGATCATACCCTAATTATGTGTATTCATACATATTGGAGGTATTTTACTTGATTCTCATTCATATTAGGAGTATTCTCTCTCCTCTTGTTATTAGATGACATTTACATCTCTCATGATTAGGTTAGGTCAAATCAATCTTGATAACACAAGTCATGTCATCACTCTTATGGTCATTAGGGTTTGCTTGATAAAAGGGTACTAGTCACACTAACCCATTAAGGGTACTTTTGTAATGTTCACCATTGACCATAACATGCATCAACCAACTGATTACTTGTTCCCTTAATCACTTTAGGTATCTTTAGGGTTTAGGTTAGTCAACTACTAAACCATCATGACCACTAAGTCATCAAACGTTCTTGACTTTAAAAAACCCCAAATAGTTTTGCACTTTCAACCTCCAAATGGTTTTAAAACTGCATGGAGTGGTTGACCGTTTGGTCCCTTTGACTTTCAAGACCACATGGAAAAGTATACCATCAAGACTGTTTGCCCTTGGTGAGGTGAAGACCGTTTAGTCCCATTGACCGTTTGGCCAAGTTTGACTTTGAAACCGCATGGACAAATCGATCTTGAAACTGCATGACCAAATTGATCTTGAAACCACATGAACAACAAACGGTTTGGGACCGTTTGGACCCAAACGTTCTTGAGACCGTTTGGTCCAAACACCCTCAAAACCGCATGGTCCAAAAAGTGCATCAAAAGTTCCAATTAAGTTAGAGTTTCCAAAGTTGAACCCCTCAATCGATCATGCAAAGGTTAGCCACTCATCAGTTGAGTCAATTAGGTCAATCCTTACTGATTTGGCCCTCAATTGATCCTCAATTGGTCACCAATTAGGGTTTGGATCACTTGAATTAGGATTGGGGTTTTGGAACGATCACCCTTCAACATGTATCAACATGAGCCTAATTGATGTTGAACCCATTGAACCATTACTCAATTGGGTCATGACTTGACCCCAAACGGTCTTGGGATTTTTTGGACATCCTCCAAACGGTCTTGAGACCATTTTCCCATGTCAACACCAAAAACTAAGTCATTCACTTAAGGGTTGAACACTAATTAGGTCACAAAATCAGCACTTTAATTATTCAACAACTTGATGTGATTGGACCCTCAATTAATCAACCCCACTTGACCCTAGACCTCCAATCGGTCTTGGGTGATCACCAAACAGTCTTGAGACTGTTTGGGTGATCCCCAAATGGTTTTGAAATCGTTTGGGCCACTCAACCCAAACTTCAACATGATTGCACCATTGAAATCAGCAATAAACCCGATTAGGGTTTAGGTGACTAAAGTGCCTTCAATTGGTGATTTACTTGGAATTAGTTGATGATTTTTGATGGGTGATTAGTCCATAATGCGTACAGAAGATCTCCAAATGGTCAACGCTTTATAAACTCATCCAAATGGTCTTGAGACCGTTTTATCCAAACGATCTTGTGAAACCATTTTCCCTTCAAATGGTTTTGAAACCGTTTGCTCCAAATGGTTTTGTAAACCGTTTGGGCAAGAGGTGGAGGACCGTTTGCTAAAGCAAGATTAGGATGAACTTTGGAAATAATGCCACCTTCTTCTACCTCATGAACATGGACTGTTCTTCATGGTTTTGGTAGCAAGAACTCATAGAAATGTCTAAGAAAGAGGATTAAGCAACATTTTCATAGAAAGAAGATGCATAAACAAAACTTTAAGGTTTAGAGTTATAAAACCCACCTCTAGGACTGATCCAGAGCTCCAAGATTCGTATCTTTAATGGTGGCTTGAGCTCCATAGGTCTTCCAAGGTTTGTTCCTCAAGATTTGGATGGAGAAGATGGCTAGAAAGAAGAGTTGTGTAAGGAAAACTATCAAACCAACCTTGTAGCAAGATTTCCTCCATGAATTTCGAGCTAGATGGCAATTAAAACTTACCCAATTCAGTCTTGGCCGTTCTCCTCTGCTCCTGAGCTCCTCCTTGGTCGGCCAAAGCAAAGAGATAAGAAGAGGAATGAAGGGAAATGATCCCTTGCTTTGTAAAAAGGATGTACTTATATATTTTGGGTATATTTTCAAGGCAAGGACAATTATTTCCTTATTTCTCATATGGGTCCTTCTCCCATCCTTGGCCACATCTCTCCCTTTTATACTGAAGGAAAACTCCTCCTTTATCCAAGGTTTAGAGGAAAGAAAGCCAAACACTTTACTAAGTTGCATACATAAAAGGGGTCATTTTGTATAAAACTTGGTTATTTGATTATAAAGGTTATCCTTCTTATTTGATCATTCAAATGAGGCGCCCTCCTCATCATATTTACTCTAATTGATGCCAAGGGTCATAAAAGACGCTCTAGAGGGTATATTTTACATGTTGCACCCTATGTTTTGGGTAAATTGCACTTTACCCCTAAACTAGGGATTAAAGCACAAGGATTACTCTATAAGCTATATCTTGGTGCCCAAGCTTGGAAAATCCATACTACTACATCATATTCATTCTTATGATGTCTCAACACCAGAGGAACATCTTAACATATGCAATTTGCAAGTTAACCCCTCTAATTGGGTAATTTGCACATAAGTCCATTTTTAACAAAACAATATTACAACATTGTTCAAAAGGGACTGAAATAGAAATATATGTTTCTCAGAAGCTTTAATTACATATCAAAGATAACCAAAAGTGTCTAAGTACATAATTAAGCAAAACACCTAGGGTTAGTTCATAACCCAGGTCAGGGATGTTACAAATTATCCACCCCTTACAAGGATTTCGTCCCCAAAATCAACAAAACATATTAAGAGAAAAGAGCAGGGTATTTCCTTCTCATCTCTTCCTCTAGTTCCCATGTGGCTTCTTCAACACCATGGTGATTCCAGAGGACTTTTACAAGACTTATGTCTTTCTTTTTCAACTTTTTAATTCTTTTATTAAGGATTGACACTGGTCCTTCCTCATAAGATATATCATCATTCAATTCTACCTCCATAGGTTGTAGAACTGATTCTGTATCAGGGTGACATTGCCTCAACATAGAAATGTGAAACACAGGGTGTAACCTCTATAACTCAGGTGGTAACTCTAGTTTATAGGCTACCCTTCCAATCCGTTCAATGATTGGATAAGGCCCCATAAACCTAGGAGATAACTTCCCTTTCCTTCCAAATCTCAGAACTCCCGTCCAAGGTGAGACTTTGAGATACACTTTGTATCCAACCTAGAATTCTAAGGGTCTACAACGTTTATCAGCATATGATTTCTGCCTATCCTGTGCAATCTTTATCTGTTGTTGTATTACTTTAATATTTTCTGTGGTCTGCTGTAAAAGATCAGGACCTAACAACTGATATTCACCAGTTTCATACCAACATAGGGGTGATCTACAACATCTACCATACAAAGCTTCATAAGGTGCCATATCAATGCTATGTTGATAGCTATTGTTGTAGGCAAACTCTATCAAGCTTAGGTGTAGATCCCAACTCCCTGTAAACTGAAGAACACATGCTCTAAGAAAGTCTTCCAAGGTATGTATTGTCCTTTTTGACTGTGCATCAGTCGGAGGATGAAAGGCCGTACTAAACCTTAACTGTGTGCCTAAAGCTTTGTGAAGTCGCTCCCAAAAACGACTCATAAACTGGGGACCTCTATCAGAAACAATGGTGACTGGGACTCCATGAAGCCGCACTATATCTTCAACATACAACTGTGCTAGCTTCTCAGCAGAATAGGTCATTTTGACAGGCAAGAAATGCGTTGTCTTTGTCAACCTATCAACTATTACCCAAATGGAATCATGCCCTTTGCTTGTCCTGGGTAGGCCAACAACAAAGTCCATGGTTACATGATCCCACTTCCACTGTGGTATGGGTAAAGGTTGCATTATTCCTGGAGGCTTTTGGTGTTTAGCTTTAACCTACTGACATACATGACACCGCATAACAAACTCAGCAACGTCCTTCTTCAAACCAGGCCACCAATACATATCTTTCAAGTTTTGATACATCTTGGTGCTTCCTGGATGCATAGCATACATCGAAGAATGAGCTTCTTCTAGGACTAACTTTCTCAAGTTATCCACATCCGAAACTATCATCCTCCCATGATAACAGGCTACTTGGTCATCTGAGTCATGGAAACCATCTCATTTCCCATTACCATACTCTGATCTAATCTGTTGAACTGCAGCATCAACTTGATGTGCCTCCTTGATCTGCTTTCTCAGAGTAGGTTTTATATGCATCTCAGCTAACAACCCAGCTAACAATGATACTTTCAACTGTACATTGTCTTTCCTTAAGGAGATAAGAATATCTCTCCTAGAGCATACCAAAGAGTTCAGTTGTGCTTTATCTAAGATTGGTGTTGATGATTTCCTACTCAAAGCATCAGAAACCACATTGGCCTTCCCTGGATGGTAATCAATTGTACAATCGTAGTCCTTGATTAACTCCATCCAGTGATGTTGCCTGATGTTAAGCTCATGCTGAGAAAAGATGTACTTAAGGTTCTTATGATCAGTGAAAATCTGGAATGTTTCTCCATAGAGATAGTGTCTCTAGATCTTCAAGGCATGAACCACAGCAGCTAGCTCCAGATCGTGTGTTGGATAATTCTCCTCGTGTTTCTTAAGCTGCCGGGAAGCAAAAGAAATCACTTGTTTATCCTCCAATAACACACATCCAAGTCCATTCTTGGAGGCATCACAGAAAACTATATATCCTTTTCCTTGCTCAGGTAACACAAGCACAGGTGCACTTGTCAGCCTCTCCTTCAGCAACTGGAAAGATTGCTAACACTTATTACTCCAAGAAAAAGGAACATCATTCTGGGTCAACTTAGTCAAGGGTAAAGCTATGGAACTGAAGTTCTTAATGAACCTTCGATAATAGCCAGCCAACCCTAAGAAACTACAGATCTCCGTCGGTGTCTTCGGTTGCTCCCATTGTAGAATATATTCTACCTTTTTAGGATCAACATGAATACCCGAGGCAGATATCACGTGTCCAAGGAAAGATACTTCTGGTAACCATAACTCACACTTGCTAAACTTAGCATATAGCTTGTGTTCTCTTAACAAAGTTAGAGCCTGACGAAGATGTTGTTCATGCTGCCGAGCATCTCTACTATAGATCAGAATGTCATCTATAAAGACAACCACACACTGATTGAGAAAAGGTCGAAAGATTCTATTCATGAGTTCCATAAATGCAACTGATGCATTTGTTAGTCCAAACGACATAACCGTGAACTCATAGTGACCATACCTTGTTTTGAAGGTAGACTTGGGTATGTCACTATCCTTAATATGGAGTTGATGATATCCCGATCTCAAATCTATCTTTGAGAAGACAGTTGCACCACACAAATGATCGAAGAGATCATCAATCCTCGGTAGAGGATACTTGCTCTTTATTGTTACTTTATTTAATTGTCTGTAATCAATGCACAACTGCATTGACCCATCTTTCTTTTTAATGAAGAGGACCGGAGCACCCCCAAGGTGAAGTACTCGGTCGGATGAAACCCTTCTCAAGCAACTCCTACAGTTGTTTCTTGAGTTCTGCCATCTCGACAGGTGCCATCCTATATGGTGTTTGTGCTATAGGTTGTGTGTTTGGGATTAAATTGATTTCAAAATCAATTTCCCGAGGTGGTGGCACACCTGGAAGTTCTTCAGGAAATACATCTTGAAATTCCCTAACTACAGGAACTTCAGTAGGGTTAGGACTATCCATGGTAGTATCTACCACATGGGCCAAGAATGCATAACATCCTTCCCTCATTAGCTTCTCAGCAACCATAGCTGACACAAGACAGGTGGGTAGAATCTTTCTCTCTCCTTGAAAGATCCATGTGTCACTATCATAAGTAAACACAGCTTGCTTGGATTCACAATCCAAAACAACCTTAAACCTTTCCAAGGTATCCATCCCAAGGATTATATCAAATCCCTGCATCTCAAGTGGTATAAGATCCACTTGAATGCGATGTTCAGAAAAGAAGAGAATGTAGGGAGAGCATACCTCCTGCAACATAGCAGACCACATCAATGAAGTTTCGAGCAACAAACTATATGCCCTATGACTGACTGTCATATTGCAGTTACGAATCACCCTTCGAGTGATAAAGGAGTGTGTAGCACCCGGATCTATCAAAATAGATACAACACAGGATGTAGACATATCTGAATATAACAATTCCATCTGACCTACCACAACCCGAGGGTTGATCACTACATCAGGTGGATTCATTGCATAAAACCTTGTTGTTGCCTGTGGTTGATTTGGTACCGACGACCCAGCTTGGGACGGTTGTCCACGTCCTCTAGCTCCTCCTAGAAACTGTCTCCTCTGTGACCCTTACTGACTCTGCCTCTGTGGTTGAGTCACACTCACTTCTCTGGCTCTGCAGTCCTTCATCAGATGTCCCATCTTCCCACATATATAACAACTTTTGTTTTGTTGATGTGGTCTGGGTGGTCCTGTAACCGACATAGATGCTGAACTATGAGCTCCTTCTAGCGGTAGGCTTCATCCTCTACCCCTATTCGATGTCCAATGTATCTGGTTACTGGGTCTAGGTGGTGTAGGCACAGAAAACCTAGGTTTCTTGAAATTTCTGGATGAAGATCCTTGGAACTGAGGATACATCCTCTTGTTCTGGGTTTGTCTCTTCTCTACTACAAACCTCTCTATCCTTATGATAGACTCTACAAAGGTAGCAAACCTTTCTCTATTCTCCAGGGTGGACACGGGGGTAGTCAACTCAGCGTTTAATCCTTTCTCGAAATGCCTGATCCTTTCTTCATCTGTAGTAGCCATGTGCGGACAGAACCGCAACAACTCCATGAACTTAGCCTCATACTCGCTAATGTTCATTAGACCTTGCCTTAACCTCTCAAACTGAGAGATTTTCTTGTCTAGAAATGTCTTGGGGAAATATATGTTGATAAATTCCCGTCGAAAGACTTCCCATGCAATCTCTACACCAGGCCTCTTCTATTCTTCCATGGTCCACCAATGACCAGCACTCCCTTTGAGAAGATACACATCATGTCTAACCTTCTCAGCTTCTGGAATGTTTAGGATTCTAAAGGCCTTCTCTAGTTCAGTTAACCATAAGTCGGCATCTGCGGGATCGGCAGTTCCAAAATACTCTGTGGCTCCAACTCGGCGAAGTCGTTCAAACATCTTGCCGATTCCTTGTCCTTCAGGATGGGTAGGTGCCCTAGGTACATGTATAGGCATCCTATCAGTTATGTGTGTCATGGAAGTCATAAACTACCCAAACATGGTCTGGATGACTGGGTTCCCCATGTCAGTTGGATTGAACTGGGGTAGTTCAGGCACAGGTTGCTCTATCTCTGGGTTTCTTGCACCTTCTCTGGGTGCATCAACACTACTCTCTGCAACATATTCCTCGTGTGGTCCAAACATCCTTAATCTTATGTTCTTCTCATGGGGAGCAGAAGACACTATTAGATATACTGGAAGACACTAGAACAAAATCAACATCCTAAGTCCTATGTCTCTGTAGACTCAGCAAACCTAGATCTCTAATACCACTAAATTGTCACGTCTGTCTCGGAAGAACGAGATCAATGAATGCGGAAGCGATTAACTAGCAGCGGAAATATTAAAAATCACTAAAAATTAAATTTTTTTGGAAAGAGATCTTTAAGTAATAAAACTCTTTTATAAGAAAATAAGATAAATTGTTTACAACATGATTCATCATTACATCTCTGTAAGATCACCTCTCGAGTGATTATATACATCAATTGACCTGTTATCTATGCAAGGAAAGATACAAAAATCTCGAGGCATTAAGCCAAAAACCTCAGATCTACTGACTCCTAGGACCTGAGAGTACATAGAAAACACAAAGGACACACTATCTACAATACTTGATAGACAATATCTCCACCTAAGATTCACTCCTGACCCTGACGTTGCTGCTGCTGCTGCTCACCCTCAGATGGGTTCCTCTGTTCTCGGCGACCACCTAAAAAGTCGAATCCCACGGTGGTGAGACAATTGAATAATTGTCCCAGCGAGAGTTATAACTCTCCGCCAGAATCTTTGTTATTGCAATAAAGGAATAGCTATAAGCAATATAACAACATTCAACAGAAGGATTAATATTAAGTAAAGCAATATTCTCTTAAGCAATCATTTCAATTATAACTTAATTGAATATCAAATCATATCTCAATAAGGAATACGAAGAACATGTATACTAGTTATTCAACCAGAACATTATAATCAATGTATTATCAATCATTATTTCTCATAGTTCAACCTAATCAGTTATGCTACATGGCTGTTTATGTTTTTCAAACATTATGATGCCTTGAGGAGATGAGTTATACCTCTCATACTCCAACCGACCATTATGAAATCGCAACCGGTACCATACATAGGTCATCAAAAGAGCCAGATTCTTATGACCTCATCTTCCTCAGTCAGTGTGAGGATCAACATGTAGGACATCTCGTGTCTATGCTATAATAGCTTTCCATGGTATTCTGGCAACTTTGCTATTAGAGCTACAGTGGCATTCTGTACTCTCTTTACCATCAAGGGATTTCATGTTTATCTCACACCGATGCGGCATTAACAACATCATCGGGAGATTAGTGATACATCATCGTGACATAACATATAATGAAGGATTGATGGATTAAAAGTACATCTTACATTAATTCCTACATCAGGACGTAAGGATATTCACGTCCATAACCCCAACATACTCAAAAGTATGTTCTCCAGGAGTTCCCTTAGGAAAACCTATTTCACCATTATTAAACTACTGACAATGATGGATCTATGATCAGAGCTCTACATGGTATGATTATACTTGATTATTTAAGTATATTATAGTATTCTTTTAGCATCAGGCATGTTTTCAAACATAAACCATTAAAATAATTTCTATAAAAGAAGAATACTAAATGTATCAAGTTCATTTCATATTAGTTATCACTGGGATATCAATCCCTAACCATCTCATCATTATGATACAAAAACAGGGGTGTTCAAACCCTTAGATCATCATAAGTCATCTAACAACATGACCTTGATTATAACAAAGTAGATATTGCTCATGGATCTTACAACCCATCAATCTCATATGTTACCTCTTAAACCAGGAAACAAAGTATATCATTGTTCATAAAGCTTATAACATGCTTTCAATGAATATGAAATCATAACCCTTACCTGGCTATGATCACTTCTTTATAAAAACCTGCATGATTAATACATTTGATAATAGACAATTTATCTCTATATCAGCATATTACAAAATAGAGATAATCTTTCAATTCAAGGGTTGTACCATTATGCCTTTAATAAGGTTAGGTTTTCCTTATTTATTTCAATTAGGGTTGTTCACCCCTTTATCTTAATTAGGAATAGTGATTCCTTGCTTCATACTTCAATCATGAAGTTTCATGCTTAAAAGCATAACCCAGAATTAGGGTTTACTATTCATTTCATCATATCACCCTAGATTAGGGTTTACTATTCACATTACATGATATTACCCTAGAATTAGGGTTTACTATTCACTTCACAGTGAATTGAGGTCATACCATCATCATGTATGAATATTACTTTCATTAGTGCCTTCAAATTAGGTTAAGATCCATTAATCACCATAATTAGGGTTTCCATGATCTCACAATGAAGGATCATACCCTAATTATGTGTATTCATACATATTGGAGGTATTTTACTTGATTCTCATTCATATTAGGAGTCTTCTCTCTCCTCTTGTTATTAGATGACGTTTACATCTCTCATGATTAGGTTAGGTCAAATCAATCTTGATAACACAAGTCATGTCATCACTCTTACGGTCATTAGGGTTTGCTTGATAAAAGGGTACTAGTCACACTAACCCATTAAGGGTACTTTTGTAATGTTCACCATTGACCATAACATGCATCAACCAACTGATTAATTGTTCCCTTAATAACTTTAGGTATCTTTAGGGTTTAGGTTAGTCAACTACTAAACCATCATGACTGCTAAGACATCAAACATTCTTGACTTTAAAAGACCCCAAATGGTTTTGCACTTTCAACCTCCAAACAGTTTTAAAACCGCATGGAGTGGTTGACCGTTTGGTCCCTTTGACTTTCAAGACTACATGGCAAAGTATACCATCAAGACCATTTTCCCTTGGTGAGGTGAAGACCGTTTAGTCCCGTTGACCATTTGGCCAATTTTGACTATGAAACCGCATGGACAAATCGATCTTGAAACCGCATGACCAAATTGATCTTGAAACCGCATGACCACCAAACGGTTTGGGACCGTTTGGTCCCAAATGGTCTTGAGACCGTTTGGACTCAAATGGTATTGAGACTATTTGGACCCAAACGGTCTTGAGACTGTTTGGTCCAAACACCCTCAAAACCGCATGGTCCAAAAAGTGCATCAAAAGTTCCAATTAAGTTAGAATTTCCAAAGTTGAACCCCTGAATCGATCATGCAAAGGTTAGCCACTCATCAGTTGAGTCAATTAGGTCAATCCTTACTGATTTGACCCTCAATTGATCCTCAATTGGTCACCAATTAGGGTTTGGATCACTTGAATTAGGATTGGGGTTTGGGAACGATCCCCCTTCAACATGTATCAACATGAGCCTAATTGATGTTGAACCCATTGATTAATCAATTGGGTCATGACTTGACCCCAAACGGTCTTGGGATCATTTGGACATCCTTGAAATGGTCTTGAGACCGTTTCCCCATGTCAACACCAAAAACTAAGTCATTCACATAAGGGTTGAACCCTAATTAGGTCACAAAATCAGCACTTTAATTATTCAACAACTTGATGTGATTGGACCCTCAATTGATCAACCCCACTTGACCCTAGACCTCCAATCGGTCTTGGGTGATCACCAAATGGTCTTGAGACCATTTGGGTGATCCCCAAATGGTTTTGAAACCGTTTGGGCCATTTCAACCCAAACTTCAACATGATTGCACCATTAAAATCAGCAATAAACCCGATTAGGGTTTAGGTGACTAAAGTGCCTTCAATTGGTGATTTACTTGGAATTAGTTGATGATTTTTGATGGGAGATTAGTCCATAATGTGTACAGAAGATATCCAAATGGTCAACGCTTGGTCAACTCATCCAAATGGTCTTGAGACCGTTTGCTCCACACGATCTTGTGAAACTGTTTGCCCTTCAAACAGTTTTGAAACCGTTTGCTCGAAACGGTTTTGCAAACCATTTGGGCAAGAGGCGGAGGACCGTTTGCTAAAGCAAGATTAGGATGAACTTTGGAAATAACTCCACCTTCTTCTACCTCAAGAACATGGACTGTTCTTCACGGTTTTGGTAGCAAGAACTTATAGAAATGTCTAAGAAAGAGGATTAAGCAACATTTTCATAAAAAGAAGATGCATAAACAAAACTTTAAGGTTTAGAGTTATAAAACCCACCTATAGGACTGATCCAGAGCTCCAAGCTTCGTAGCTTTAATGGTGGCTTGAGCTCCATAGGTCGTCCAATCCGTTCCTCAAGATTTGGATGGAGAAGATGGCTAGAAAGAAGAGTTGTGTACGGAAAACTATCAAACCAACCTTGTAGCAAGAATTTCTCCATGAATTTCGAGCTAGATGGCAATCAAAACTTACCCAATTCAGTCTTATCCATTCTCCTCTGCTCCTGAGCTCCTCCTTGGTCGGCCAAAGCAAAGAGATAAGAAGAGGAATGAAGGGAAACGATCCCTTGCTTTGTAAAACGGATGTACTTATATATTTGGGTATATTTTCAAGGAAAGGACAATTATTTCCTTATTTCTCATATGGGTCCTTCTCCCCTCCTTGGCCACGTATCTCCCTTTTACACTTATGCAAAACTCCTCCTTTATCCAAGGTTTAGAGGAAAGGAAGACAAACACTTTACTAAGTTGCATACATAAAAGGGGTCATTTTGTATAAAACTTGGTTATTTGATTATAAAGGTTATCCTTCTGATTTGATCATTCAAATGAGGTGCCCTCCTCATCATATTTACTCTACTTGATGCCAAGAGTCATAAAAGACACTCTAGAGGTTATATTTTACATGTTTCACCCTATGTTTTGGGTAAATTGCACTTTACCCCTAAACTAGGGTTTAAAGCACAAGGATTACTCTACAAGCTATATCTTGGTGCCCAAGCTTGGAGAATCCATACTACTACATCATATTCATTATTATGATGTATCAACACCATAGTAACATCTTAACATGTGCAATTTGCAAGTTAACCCCTCTAATTAGGAAATTTGCACATAAGTCCATTTTTAACAAAACAATATTACAACATTGTTCAAAAGGGATTGAAATAGAAATATATGTTTCTCAGAAGCTTTAATTACATATGAAAGATAACCACAAATGTCTAATTACATAATTAAGAAAAACACCTAGGGTTAGTTCATAACCCATGTCAGGGATGTTACAGCCGGTTACATAGGGTGGCATTATCATTTTAGATGGCAAGAATGTGAGGTGTGTGCATGAGATAGGGAGGGGTGTAATGCACTTGAGGAATTATAGGGTTAGGTATGTATTTATGGAGTATGGATATTAGATTGGTAAAAGAAAGATAATTGAATGCAATTAACATGTATTATAGCTTGTAGCATCAACCAACTAATTGGGAGTGAAATCAACGTTCAATTGACACAAGAATTGATAGGTAGACTAAATTAGGCACGGGGATTCCAATTTTAATTTCAAAATTTTAAGCCATTTTCTATTTTGTCTTTGTATTTGATAAAAAGATATATATATATATACATATATATATATATAGACACACACACACACACAGATATATATATATATATATATATATATATATATATATATATATATAGGGCCCATCTTTATTTCCCGCGCGGGTAGCTACCCGCCCACCCTTCCGACCACTTTTTTTCAAAAAAAAATTTCATTATTGTAGAGGACTATTTTGTCTAGCTCTCCAAAAAATTTTGGCCAAAAATAATATCATTTGCCCCTCCAAAATAAAAAAACCCATCCTTATATATATCTGTTGTATATTTTGTACAACGTTACTTTTTTGGCCAGCAGAGTTACTTTTTTGGCCACCATAGTTACTTTTTTGATAGCAGACTTACTTTTTTTTGCTAGGAGAGTTACTTTTTTGGCTGCAGGGTAGTGAAAATCTAAGTTACCCGCGCGAGCAACGAATGAACGCCCATATATATATATATATATATATATATATATATATATATATATATATATAGTGTACTTCACATTCAATCAGTTGGCAATAATGTTTTCCATTTATTTATTTGAATAAATTATGACATAATTTTGTAGCTTTCTAGATCCTCTATTATAAGATCCTAGAGTTATTTAATAGAGTCAAAACCTATTAAATGGTGCATTTGTATGACTGATCCCATAAATTATTTAATTATTTTATCATAAAAGCTTATTAAAAAGAAGTGTTATTTATACATGATGTTGTTAGAACCCAATTACCTAAATTGTGGAAGGGAAAAGTATCTAACATTATTTGAATGGGAAAGTCCTACAAAGAGAGGAGTGATTATATGGGTACCTATAGTTGAGTATGTTATAGATACCTCAAATGTTAAGGAGTTTTCCCTCATTGACCTAGGACCCCACACCCAACTGGTCCGCTTCAACTTACCTCAATCTGGAAAAAATACCTCCAGTCAAGAAGTGCATTTCCTCCCCATGTTGCAGCATTCCTGTGAAGGATTATACAATGTTCATGCCATCTAAATGTCTAATACACTATTTAAATGCATAGTTCAATCATCAAATCAACATTTCTTAATTTAACCTTGTAAACATTTAACCTTGTAAACATTCTTAGTTTAACCTTGTAAATTATCAAAATTGTATTGTAAAATGAGAAACATAACTTCTCATATTGAGGAACACTGAATTAAAGATACTTTATTCACCGAATACCCTACCCTTAACATTTCATTTGCCTCATTCACATATCACATGACTCGTATACGAATTTAATGAATAATAAGCCTTCATTGATAAAAGACTATTTTCAGTAATTCACATGCAACCAAACATATATATGAAACCCTAGAATAACTGAACGAGGTTTCTTCGTGCCATTGATCGAAATATCATGCATCAAGAATAACCTTGAATAAATAAATCTATAACATTAAAATGAATCACTTTTGTTGGATTTCATGATGTCTGTTTGCAAAGTTATGACTTTCCACTCATATACACTTTCACCCTCTTAACTGAGATATCAAGAAAACACTAATAATATCAAATGAACTTCAAGATAATATCTGACATATCAATATTAAAAATTTAGATAAAACAATCATTTATAAATAAGTAGATTGAAATAGACAAAGTTCTTCATTCAGATTTGTAACAATTTAGACAAAATTGAATATCCTAGATTTTGATATGTTCTCATAACTTCTATAATAAATTTATGAATTCTATTTTAGATTATTTATATCTATTTCTAATATGATTTTATCATATGAAATTTATCACAATAGGAAAATAATCTATTTCTATATCATCTTGCAAAAGCTAGAATTGAAAGGCAGAATAGGTTTATTGTCGCATATAGGAAGAGATGAAGATTGTAGTGGATTTAATCCAAATTCATGCAATATACTATTTAGTGGAAGTACCCACTCATCTAAGGTGTTCAAATGCCTAAAAAACGTAGCCCAAGATCTCAAATTCTAGAATCCATATCGAACTCCTAACAATCCATCACTTTCTTGTTCCTTCCAACTTAGAAACCCTAGAATGGAGAATTGTAGAGAAAGAGTAAGAAAAAATGAAAACTTGATTTCATTTGGAATTAAATCATAGGACACATGGAACCATGATATGCGAGAGAAGAATCACCAAGAAAATCTATCTAGAGATGACAAAGTTACTTGATTTCAACAACTCTAGGAAGAGAAAACCCTAGATTGTCAATTCGAACCCTAATTCTCCCTATCTATCTAGGATTAAGTTCCTAGTGTGTTAGATTAATCATATAGAGCAATTAAGGTGATTGGGTCAATTGCAAATTGAGCCTACCTATACTTTCTTTAATTTTCGCAAATTTTTTTTATCATAAATTGGTTACTAAAAATTATTTATTGAATTTGTCAAACCTCATCCAAAAATTACTAATAATTAAAAAGTTATTTTTCATCAAGTTTCAAAGCTCCTATAAAAATGTCAGGCCATTTATAGATACTAATAAATAACTAAAAATCAAACAATACACTGCTATCCAGCAATCTGCAAAAAGGTTAGCTAAGAGCAAAATGTGATGGAGACCCCGAGAACAACTGTGCTAGGTACCATGGATGTGCCAAGAATATCATAGCACAGACATGTTGTCTAACACAGTCGTGGTCCCTGAATCTGTTAGATTCAATTATAAAAATGGTCAACACTTGTATTCCTCCAAAATGGCTGTGTGGCCTAGTATGCATGTTCCATCGTCAACCCTACATGACCGTGTGCCTACCATGACTATTCTGCCCAAGCCTCCAACTCCAAATTCACTGCCCTTTTTCTTACCTTGACTATTCCACTCTAGTACAATTGTTGTGCCCTCCTACACCATGGTCCTGTTGTCCAACACAGATGTGGTAGAAAAAAACCTTAATTCTAGTCGACTAGGGTTTATTCTTCTCAAACCTTGGTGGGAAAAAATGCTAACTCTAGTTGACCAGGGTTTATACTTCTCAAATCATGATTATTCAAAAAAAGTAAAATTATAGTTGTAATTAGATTTGAAACATCATAATTGATCTACCTTCATTAATTAGGTTTAAGCGATGATCAATATAATTAAGCGTGTAATCATGCAAGTAAAACCTAGTTACCAGTTAAGCTAAGACACAATCATAACAATTCTTCCATCCTTAAAAAGATTTCATTCCCAAAACATAAATATGAAGAAAAGTATGTTCAAGATCTTTTTAACTTATGAAATCTTATACCATACTATATTTTTGTATTTCATATTTGAATACCATTTTCAACTAAGTCCTTGGTTTCTCTTCTAATCACAAAAATTTCAAAACAAGACCTCAATGATAGCAAAAGAAACTTTTTATGTCATAATCAATAATATGAAAGATAAATAGAAACAACCATTGTCAATCATGTCATACTCTTTTAAGGAGTTTCCTTAGTAGTTGTAGTCTGATCCAACCATTTCAATTTATGTAGCTCAATATGTACTATTGTTTTGCATTACAACTAAGTTATGAAAGAGAATTCACTTTACTATTTTAAAGTTTACTACTGTGCTACTATGATAGAAAAACACTCATAAGCTACAATACTAGATTTAATAACAATTGTACAATACTAAGTTGGAAAACTGGTATCAATGACTAAAAACCATCACACCTTTTCCATTTAAAATATTGCTGGCAGATGTACAACTAAAATCATATGTGCAAGAAATTTGCATCCCTTGATATACCTTTAACAAATTATACTTATGAAAAAAAATCACGTGTTACTGAAAGCCATATGTTTTCTCTTATTTCTTTCTAATTCATTACCACTTACTTATTGTTACATATCTTTCTCATTTTGATCATATAGATTAAACATCTCTATTCAATAAGATATTCAAGGTAATAATGAATTACTCATCATTCTTGCAATCACTACAAGAATTTCATTTTAGATTGCTCTTTTTTCATGTTGCACTTCTCCTTTCATTCAAATCATACTTCTTACATCTCAAACCCATGTTGTTTATCCACCTTTCCTATTTGCAACCTTTAAACCCTAGATTACTATCATTGCTAGTTTCTTCTCATATTTGTGATCTCAGGATTTTATTTTATAGAGATCTTAGTATTCAAGGTGAAATCACTAGCGGTATCCCCTAAACTACTACAACTCCAAATGTTCTAAGATTTGATCCTTATCAACAACTTGAACTTATTGTGACATGGTTGTACTCCCTTATTTCAATATGGAAACCTTAGCTCTCCTGAAGTTTACTAAAATCTTCCTTATCTTTATCACTTGAATTTCTTTTCTCTTACTTGACCTTTCTGATAGGTTACTTTCTTTATTTACTCTATTAGGGTTTCATCATCATATTATGTTTCATTAAAACAATTAATAGATGTGTCTACCACAATGGTTTTGTATCATTCAAAATTAATTTCCTTATCACTTCATCCCCATGTTACTCTCATTAAGGAGGATACAAAAGAGAAGATGCTATTGAGATTTAGAATTCTTATCTTCACAAATTCACTTAACACATTTCTTGTATCTAGGTTTAATTACTCATCATCAAGGAGACTACACAATTTAAAGTTTTCTCACATCTCACAATTTATCTCATTTATCATCTATATTACTCCCTCATGTTCAACCCCTTCTTCATTTTCTATCATTGTCTCCCTATATGCTACTCTTCCATATGTCAGTATTAACTTTTACATATCTCTTATGAACATGTTTCTCATTCACGTGTATAATTATGTATCCCATGCCATATATATTTCTTTTTATCCTTTTAGTAATATGAAGTTGAAATCTATATCAAAATTCTACCACTTCTTTTGTCTTATGTTTAGAAAATTACATGTCCTTTGTTTCAAATCAAACAGCTCATGCATGGATCAAACATAGTTTCTCTTTCAATCAAGCTTTTCTATTATATATATAATTTACATTTATATGACTTGTTGATTTATTTAGCTATACTTTAGTTATTCTTTTGGAAACAAGTTCCATTTAATCATTAGGAACATATTCAATACAACTGATTGTGTAACATACTCAAATTTAGGTAATCTTTGTCATTTAAACCTTTTATTATAATCATTTATGTTGAACCCCTCTTAGTAGATTGATGGGTACTAGGATGTTTATATCTTTCGAATATGATATTTTAATACAAAAGTACAAAGATTTGAAGCTTTTATAGAATAAATTGGGGTTATTCATTAGTTTTGTGGTTGGTTATACAAAATTGTCAAATTAAGGCATTTAAGTGAAATATTATCCTTCTAGATTTTTCCCATGGATATATTCGGTTAAGAAAGAGATACACACAAATTTGGTTAATAAATAATAAAGGAAGGTATTAATATGGAGTAAATATACTTTTCCATGAAAAAGTGTTTTTCACATATGAAAGTTTTTCAAAAGGAAAATTTGAGTCCAAAATTGGACTTTGGGTCAATTTTACCTTACCGACCAAGTTTCACCTAAATTGGACTTTGTTTGCTCATCCAGTTTGATTAGTAAATAAAGAAAGTTTATTAGCACCTCACTTTAGTTGAATCAGTTTGGGAAATGCATTAGATGTCATGCGACATATAACCAACACACGTGTCCCTCAACACCGTTGAATCATGGTAAGACTAAATAGGAAACATGCCTCTAGTTTTGGAGATTATTATATTGTGATTTATGTCACCACAGTTGATTTTTTTGCACGATTTCTTCACCTACAAGTTTTGTTTTCAATTTCACATAGAATCATACCTAACACATGGCCTATTGTAGTGTATTCTAGAAACATCTAATATTGGAGCCCAAGATTGTCCAAACTAGTAGCCCTTGCACTCTATCAAGAAGCCCTATAATTAGATTACCCTAACCCTAGTTCCATCTCATCCCAAGCAATCCTCCTCTACTAGCAATTTCATCCCTTGCTATCATTTTGATTGCTGCCGGTCAACTGTTTGATCTGGGCTTGCATCACTTTGCCACAACTTGCTTCATTAGATTTCAATTCACCTTGGGTAAGGATTCCTCTACAATCTCCTTCATATATGTTTTTTTAATACTGTGAGATTCCACACAATCATGTTTTCCCCCAAAATTTGCCATCACTTTGCTTCACAACTTATGACCATGGGAAGGGGATAAATCCCCTAGGTTTTCTCGATTTTACCGTTACCTTGTTTCCTTTCCATACTTTCTTGCTAAGGGCAATTATGAATTTTCATCACCTGGATTAAGCCTTGTGAGTGGTCGTGGACCCACACCACTTTGTCACCTATAATTAGGTCAAGTCGGCTAGTTCAGTCCACATAATCCAATCATATCTGCTGACATGGATTTTTGGCAATATATTATTGGTCAAAACATTGAAAATGCATAACTTTATACCAGATTATCAAAAAATTTACAAAAAATATGTTAAGAATCATGAGAGTTTTCTCTACCATTTAGTATAGTTTTCATTGTCTGATGCACAAGTTCTAAGGATTGGACTTCAATGGTTTTAAAATTCATAATATGAAATTACTAATTAAGAGAGGCTTAAGAAGATAAAGTTGAATCTTGGAGTCACATCCATGATTAGTAACCTTGAATCCTCACTCTAATACACATGTGTTAATCTAGGTTTTTGCCAAAGATTTGAGTTTTTAGGGTTTTTCTATCACTTATGACCTTAATAGTGGAAAAGTTAACATCATTAATAAAAGTAATGATTTTGAGTCAAGATATCATTAAGAAACTCTTATGGATTTGATTTTCTAGGGTTTTTCAATACATCTAATAGAACTAAAACCCTAATTGATGGACCTAACCCTATATGTGTATGTTGAGTTGAGTTTAGACTTGGAGGGTTAGGATTCTATCTCTGATTTAACAACTCAAGTTAAGGTATGTGCATCTTTTCTATTATCTAGGAACTATTATCATGACCAAATTTAATTTCCCATGTGAGGTATTAGTTGATATTCTCTTTTTCATAATTATGAAATTCTCACTTTCTTTTACAATACTTATGGGACTTCTGACTCTACATAATCTGGATGCTCTCATATTGTTACTTCATATTGACTCAACTTATACTTGCATTTCCCTATATATGTGCATGCTTAGACTGTCTTTATTTCTTGTAGTGGTACATGCATATAACCGTATATATAGGGGCATGGTATCTCCCCATAGGGAGTGCTATCTCCATCCATTATTTATAGAGGTGTGCTATTTCCGCCCATTATATGCTATATCAACCCATTATTTATTTTAGTCTAAGATTCAATGGTGTCTAATCCCTATGTGAAATAGTTTTAGTCTTTGTTTGTTTCATGCACAATTTATGTTTTGCTATTCTTTGATTAATACATGCCTCATCTTTGACTTGATGTCTCTTTTGGAACTTATTTCTCTTGATCATCCCTTAATTTGATGTTCATTTTTTGAACTTTCTAATGTAGTGTTGTTAATTATTGCATATACTCAGCATTCACTAACGTCCTTTCTTTTTGTTTCCTCTACCATGGGTGTTACTTTCAACCCAGCTAGAGGTCGCACATCATGAGGACCATGAGTTAGTTGGTGATACCCATATCTTTCTATAGAGGACTACTGAGATAGAGAGGTTACTCACCACAAACTGATCAGAGTAGTTTAAGATTTATTTTCAATTAGGAGCCATCTATGTCTCATTAG
This sequence comes from Alisma plantago-aquatica, assembly GCA_963693085.1. Classification (NCBI taxonomy): domain Eukaryota; kingdom Viridiplantae; phylum Streptophyta; class Magnoliopsida; order Alismatales; family Alismataceae; genus Alisma; species Alisma plantago-aquatica. The sequence continues at coordinate 400,490,584 of OY856409.1, forward strand.
TTGAACTTTAATGAGAAAATCACGTAATAGTTATACTTAGATTTCCGCCGCAACAAAACTATGTTCATGCTACCATTCTGTTTAATGAAATATTGTGAACCAAACTACTTGAATGACTTTTATGTTGTTGGATATGATCTATTGGAATATTTTGTAAGTATTTCCTTAAATATAAGTAACGAGTGGTTCCTCCCTATCCTCACTCCTTACAAGAATGGTATCAGAGACTATTTATGCTTGATAATCTAGCTATTATAGAAGTCCTTACTTAGTACATATACCTTACTTGTTAAACCTATGTTTCAAGAGGTCCAACCTATTTGGAGACACTAGTGCTACCCCTCAATCTGGCATATCAGATATATTCTCCACACTACAGATTCCTTGTTTTAGCATCGATCCCCCTCCTAGGAACAACCCTAACTTTGCCCATGGGGATGGAGGCACCCCCGCCTCTTCTTTGATTGGTTTCACCCGTAAGTAGGAGTTAGCCTTCATACGACAATTTCTCACCACGATAATGGTGGAAAAGTTGAACACCCCTAGTGTTCCTGATAATCTGAAGGAGTACACGTTGACCGATTTCATGAAGATGCAACCACCCTACTTCAAGGGTGAAGGGGAACTGGGGATGGTTGATAAGGCTGATGATTGGGTTCTAGCCATAGAAAAAATCTTCGATGGTATGCCATGTCGTCCACATTAGAAGGTCCAATTTGCTTCTTATGTGTTGGATGGACCAACACGTGTCTGGTAGAATGGGATAACGCGAACTTGTGCCATATCTACCTTGACCAGGGATCAATTCTTGACGCTATTTCATGGGAAATACATCTATACTATAGCTCTAAAGAAGAAAGATGTAGAGTTTTATAGTCTAAGACAAGGATCTCTTTCTTTTGCTGTGTATGCATAAAAATTTCTAGTGTTGGAAGGATACACAATGGGTTTGATTGAAGAATATAGGGCCGACCTATTCCTGGACGGCCCCAACTACCATGTGGGTCATGATTTAGTCCCTCAAATTCCCCTAGCCTTTCATAAAATGCTGGATAAAGCCCTAGAAGTGGAGTCGTATCCTGGATTCCAAGATGTTACACAGAGCAACAAGGGAAAGACTTTGACCATGATCAACAATTGGATAAGTCAAGCATTTCTCTCATCATCATCCTCTAGGGAGGTGTCCAATAGGAAACCATGGAGCAGCTAGAGATGGAAGGCAAGTCATCTGTCATGAATCTGGCTAGTCGGGACACATTAGGACCTAGTGCCCCCAATTTTAATGATGACATTCCCCTACTTAATAGCGTACACAACAACCAACAAATCAACCTCAACAAAATCTGCCTCCAAGAAACAATAATAACAACAGCAATCCACAAGGACGATTGTAACATCCCTGACCTAGGTTATGCCTTAACCCTAGAAGTTTTTCTTAAGTAATTTAGATTCTTGTCTTTTCTTTGAAAAGTAATTAAGACTAAAGGAGAGCTTATGTTTCAATTTTGGTCCTATTTGAATAATGTTGAAACAATATTTTACCTATTTTGGACTAAAGTGCAATTTACTCAATTGAAGGGGTTACCTTGAAAATGTTACATGATAAATGTTCCTCAAGTGTTATAGCATCATAAGAATGAGAATGATGCTGAGGTATGGCTTGTGGAAGCCTAAGTTCCAAGAAGGATCTTGTTTGATTAATGCTTGTGTATTGAATGCTAGTTTTGGTGTAATTTGCAAATTACCCAAAATCTAGGGTTGAATATGTAAAATACCACTTCAAGAGTGTCCCTACTATTTCTTGGTATCATTTAGAGAAAATAAAAAGAATGGGGCATCTTGTTTGAACTACTTTTGAGGAAAGATAATCTTGATAATAAAATAATCAAGATTTAAGCATAATTGAAACCCTAATTTATTTTGTAGCAAAAAAATATATATATTAATTGAAGTGCCCATCAACTAAAAAAGTTATGGGAGAAATCCTATAGTGGGAGGACGTCCGAATGCCTTGAGTGGCACCGAAATATCCTAAGTAGGTGAAGAAATCCACTCACATTTGTTAATTAAAAAGTAATGTCCACTAAAAATGGATAATAGTATTATAATGATTAATGTGCTTAGTGGTTGCTTTTAATTCAAGGATAATTGAAAGGAAATTGAGGAAAAAGGAAGATGGCTTCGAAGGCAAGGAAGGGAGGGGGCATGTGACAAGAAAGTGGATGAATTTTCTCCTACTTTCTCTCTCCTAGAAAATCAATTATATATACTGAATTTTCTCCTTACTTGAAAGGCTATTTTTGCAAACCACTTTCTTCCCTTGTTTTTGCCGATGAAAAAGGAGCTTAGGAGTAGGAGGAAAACGTTTCCCAAGATGAAGGTAATCTCCATGATCATCTTCAACCTTGTATTGATGGTTGAAATTGGATTTCAACATTCATTTTCTTCTCTCTTCCATCCAATGCTCAACCTTGGCTATCTTTTGCATCGAAATAGTTGGAAACGAACCTTGGATAGTTGAAGGAACTTATTTCACCATTAGAGACGAGAAGATTGAATCTTTGAAGCTACTTTGAAGGTGGGTTATATAACTTGAACCCATCAATGTTATTATTGATTTCAATTTCTCATCATATGTTGATCTTTTATTTTCTTCTTGAATAATTGATGAATTCATCATATATATGATAGTAGAATTCAGAGGTCTGAAGCTTGATGATGATGAAATCATCTTAGCTCACACCTCAAGAATATAAAAAATAAATGGTTTCAATTTTGTTGGTCAAACAGTTTCAAACCGTTTGGTGACCAAACAGTTTCAAACTGTTTGGTGACCAACAATTTCAAAACTGTTAGAGGTCAAATGGTTTCAAACCATTAGAGACCAAAAGGTTTCAATGGATTCAAGGATAATTGGTCTCATGACCTAATAACTTCAAACAATCAAATTCAATTGGGTTCAAAACCCTAATTTTAGGTTCAAATAGTTTCAACTCTGAATTAACCAAACGGTCTCAAACTGTTTAGGGTTAAATGGTTTCAAAGTTGATTTGATCAAATAGTTTCACCTCTGAATTGACCAAATGGTCCTAAACTATTTGAGGACCAAACAGTCTCAAAACGTTTGAGGATCAAACAGTCTCAAACTATTTAAGGTTAATCAATCTTCAAACCGTTTGAGGGTCTTGGGTTGAAACAGTTTCAAAACCGTTTGATGAGCTAAAGGTTCAAGACTGTTTAAGGATATAAAGACCAAGACCGTTTGAAGGTCTAAACGGTCTCAAACCGTTTGAAGGTTTAGGACCAAACCGTTTGAAGGTTTAGGGCCAAACTGTTTGAAGGTTCAATTGGTCCAAACCATTTGAAGGTCTAATTGATTCAAACCATGTAAGTACTAATAACACCATAAGTGGTTGAAGAGTATCTCAAGGTTGATTTCAATGGAAGTACCTCTAAAGTACTTAGGTGATTAATATAATTAGAGTGATTATCACTCAATGCCTATGAAAGTAATAAATTCAATACACTATGATAAGCATAGCTGCATGTACTTTAGTAAGAGGTTAAGTCAACCTAATAAGGTATGATGATGATGTGTGTTCCTAAGTACATGGAACAATGATAAGTATGATTTAATACTTAAATGATACTATGTGAAACCTAATATAGGGTTATGGCATATGAAATTCTAATTTATTAAGATGAAGAAACCCTAACCCTAATTTAAGGTAATGGGATGAGAAACCCTAATTAATATAAAATGGGAAACCCTAACCCTAATATAGGGAGGTGTTATGTGAAACCCTAATATAGGGTGATGTTATGTGAAACCCTAATATTGGGTGATGTTATGTGAAACCCTAATATTGGGTGATGTTATGTGAAACCCTAATTGATAAAGATGGGAAACCCTAACCCTAATGAGGGAATAGTGATGTTATCTTTGTATTACATAATGTTGATATGTAATTGATATGGTTGTTATCAAGTATACTAACCATGCATGTATCATGAGATGATGAGCATAACTAGGTATGAGCTATGATGTTAATGGGCCTTGTGAGCCATTATTTTATTTGTTGCCTAGTGAGAGGTGACAAGAAGTTGAATATGCCTGGTGGGCTATGTGAGATGCTTGTGTAACAAGTATAATGAATACCTTGGTCGGATGACCTGGAGGTATTAGTTACCTAATAAGTGATAACCTTGTTCAGTGATGAACTAAGGGTTTGAATACCCATATCCAGTAAACATGATGATGATATTGACGAGGGGTGTGAATTCCTAGTGATGAGATAAGGGATTGAGATCCCAATGTTCTATAAAGTTTTGAAAGGCACTTGATAGAAGTATTACATGTTTCTTTGTAGCATTTGTCATAATAATTCATGTTTGAAATCTTGATTGATGCTAAAAGAATATTGTAATGTACTTAAATAATCAAGTGGAATATTATCATGTAAAGCCCTGGCCATAGATCCATCATCGTCAGTAGATGGTGATGGTGGAACAGGTTCTCCTGCTAGTTAATCCGGAGTTTATATTGTTGAATATGTGGGGTTTCTCCTAGCCGAAAATAGGAGGATTAGAGTGCAACTTCAGTTGTAGACTCAAGATATGTTTAAGAGCATGGTGAACAGACCCATGGCTCAGTGTGATGGAGCATGAATGAGTTCATGGCTCAGGGAGCACGGTGAACTAGTCCATGGCTCAGATTACTAGTATCGAGACCTGTACCAAGACGGGCTAGAGAAAGGGTAGCCTATGGGAGCTAACCCTGTGACTGAGGTCACTTAAGCAAGAGACTGCGGTCCTTCATGTGGTCTAGCACTGATCGAGATAGATGAGCTCGTGGAGTCTGGCTCTTCCTTTGATCTTGTATGGCACCGGATTTGGGTTTTGCAACTGAAGGTTGGATTTGAACGGTACGACTCACTTATTCAGGGCATAAGAATGATTGTAAAATGTAATCAGCCGTGTAGCATATTTGCTTAAGGACAAATTACAGAAATCATTGGTTGATGTTACATTGCTTATTGTATCCTAAATGGATAGATATTATACATGTTCTTCATATTCCTTATTAAAATGAATAGATGATTTACTACTTTATCATTTATAGCTATAATGCTTTATAAGATGATATTTCTCTATTCTGCTTAATAATGATTAAATCCTACTTTTCAATAGAGATTCCTCTGCTCAGTTTATTACTGTTTATATGCAATAATAATATTTATGGTAGAGAGTTATATCTCTCACTAGGACATGGGTCTCACTCCGTTGATCACCAACATTTTTAGGTGGACGCAGATGAGGAGGTAGGAACCATACACCAGGGGAAGGACAACAACATCAGGGACAATAGTGATATCTCAGGTGGAGATACTGACAGTCGTGTCTTATATTTATGAGTCCTATGTGTCGTCTCTATACTCTCACATCCTTGGAGTCAGTAGTTAGTGCTTTTATGATCGATCTGAAATTTTGGCATTGAATGCCTCGAGGTTTTATGTTGCTTATGTGTAGATTTAACAGAGCAACTGTTGTATGTAATCCTTGAGAAGAGAAGGTACATGGTATGTACTTTGTGGACCAGGATGTATTAATAATATTTTGGTTCTTTTTATAAGAGTTTCCTGGAAATGGATCTCTTTGCAAATGGTTTTAATTTTTAGTGATTTTCAGTAATCCGCTGCTATTGTTTTCTTATGCATTAATCATTATCTGATTATGACCTGATTTGCGGTCGGGTCGTCACAAGTTAAGTGGTATCAGAGCTTAAGGTTCGCTGAGTCTACAAAGACATAGGATTAAGTTCATTGAGTCTGTTCTAGTGTCTTCCAGTTTATCTGATAGTGACTTCTACTCTCAGGAGAAGAAGTAAAGCTTGAAGATGGCTGGATCACACGAAGAACATGTTGTTGAAAGCAGTGTTGCTGCAACAGGAGGAGGTGCAAGGGATCAGGCTAGAGAGGAACTAGTACCTGAAAATCCCCGACTTGACCAAGCTTCGATAGAAAACCCAGCTTTCCATGCTCTGTTTAGACAGTTCATGGAGACAATGACACATATGGCGGATAGGATGCCACCACCTACACCTAGGGCACCAGTCCCCAATGAGGGACATGGAGGTGGTAAGACTTTTGAACGGATTCGATGAGTAGGAGCTATTGATTATATTGGTACAACTGACCCAACAGACACAGACTTGTGGCCAACTGAGCTGGAAAAGTCCTTCAAAATTCTTAATATCCTAGAAGTTGAGAAGGTTAGGCATGCAGTGTACCTATTGAAAGGGAGTGTTGGCCACTGGTGGGACATTGAGGAAGAGAAACGACCAGGAGTTGAGGTCAGATGGAGAGAGTTATGATGAGAGTTTGTTAGTAGATATTTTCCCAAGACTTACCTGGATGAGAAGATCTCCCAGTTTGAGCAGATAAGGCAAAGAAAAATGAACATTAGTGAGTGTGAAGCTAAGTTTATGGAGCTTCTATGGTTCTGTCCACACATGGCTGCTATAGATGAGGAGAGGATTCAACATTTTGAGAAGGGTTTGAATGTTGATTTGACCACACCTGCATCTTCTCTAGAGAATAGAGAGAGGTTTGCCACCTTTGTGGAATCAGTTAGGTGGATAGAAAGGTCCGTGACTGAGAAACATCAAGCCAACAGTAAGAAGGTGTATACATAGTTCCAAGGACAGAGGTCCGAAAGTTTTAAGAAACCAAGGTTTTCTGCACCAACAATACGACCGAGGTTCAATACTCAGACGCAGTAGACATCCAGCAAGGGTAGAGGTCGTAGTTTACCATCAGAGGGAGCCCACATCTCAGCATCAATGTTAGTAATAGGACCATCTAGGCCACAGTGGGAGAACAAAAGTGTTATAAATGTGGGAAGATGGGACATTTGATGAAAGATTGTCTAGCTAGAGATGTGAGTGTAACCCAACCACCGAGGCAGAGTCAATAAGGCTCTCAGAAGTGACAATTTAGCAGTGGCACATGATGACATGGACATGCATCCCAAGCTGGTTCATCTACACTAAACAACAGGGCGAGTGGTCGACAACCAACAATGGCAAGATTCTATGCTATGAATCAGCCGGAAGTAGTGGTCAACCCATGAGTCATGATAGGTCAGATGGAATTATTTCATTCTGATATGTCTTCATCCTGCTTTGTATCTGTTTTGATTGATCTGGGTGCTACACATTCCTTTATCACTTGAGAAGTGATTCATGACTGCAATATGACTGTCAGTCATAGAGCAGATAACTTGTTATTAGAAACTCCATTAGTTGGATCTGCAATATTGCGGAAGGTATGTTCTCCCTGTGTTTCAGAACATAGCATTCAGGTAGATCTTATACCACTTGAGATGCATGGGTTCGACATAATCCTTGGAATGGACACCCTAGAAGAGTATAAGGTTGTCTTGGATTGCGGTTCCAAGCAGGCTATGTTCACAGACAATGGTGATACATGGGTTTTTCAGGGGGATAGAAATATTCTTCCAACCTGTCTAGTGTCAGCAATGATAGCTGAGAAACTAATGTAACAAGGATGTGAAGCATTCTTGGGACATGTGGTAAATACCAGAGCAGAGAGTCCTAGTCTTTTTGAAGTTCTGATTGTTAGGGAATTTGAGGATGTGTTTCCTGAGGAACTTCCAGGTGTTCCTCCACCCCGAGAGATTGATTTCAAGATTAATCTAATCCCGAGTACATAACCAATAGCTCAAACACCTTATAGAAAGGCACCTGTTGAGATGGCAGAACTCAAGAAATAGTTACAGGAGTTGCTTGAAAAGGGTTTTATTCGACCAAGTACTTCACCTTGAGGTGCTTCGGTTCTTTTTGTTAAAAGAAATATGGGTCTATGCAATTATGCATCAACTATAGACAGCTAAACAAAGTAACCATAAAGAACAAATATCCTCTACTAAGGATAGATGACTTGTTTGACCAGTTGCGTGGTGCAACTATATTATCTAAAATAGATCTGAGGTCAGGATACCATCAGTTACACATCAAGGAGAGTGACATACCTAAATCAACCTTTAGAACAAGGTATGGTCACTATGAGTTCATAGTTATGTCGTTTAGAGTGACTAATGCACCAGCTGCAGTCATGGAACTCATGAACAGAATCTTCCGGCCATTCCTTGATCAATTCATATTAGTCTTTATAGATGACATCCAGATTTACAGTAGAGATGCTCAACAACATGAGAAACACCTTCGTCAGACACTGAATTTACTGAGAGAGCACAAGCTATATGCAAAATTCAGTAAGTGTGAGTTTTGGTTATCAGAAGTGTCTTTTCTTGGACACGTAATATCTGCGTCAGGTATCCGTGTTGATCTTAAAAAGGTAGAATCTGTCTTGGAGTGGGAACAACCAAAGACACCAACGGAGATATGTAGTTTTCTAGGACTGGCAGGGTACTATAGGAGGTTCATTAAGAACTATAGTTCTGTAGCATTACCCCTAACTAGGTTAACCAGGAAGGAGGTTCCTTTTGTCTAGAATGACAAGTGTCAACATTCTTTCCAGTTGTTGAAAGAAAGGTTAACAAGTGCACCTATGTTAGTGTTACCTGAGCAGGGAAAGGGGTATATTGTATTCTATGATGCTTCTAAGAATGGTCTTGGATGTGTGCTGATGTATGATAAACAAGTGATTTCTTTTGCTTCTCAACAACTTAAGAAACATGAGGAAAATTATCCGACACATGATCTAGAATTGACTGCAGTGGTTCATGCATTGAAGATCTGGAGACATTATCTCTATGGAGAGACATTCTAGATTTTCACGGACCATAAGAACCTAAAATACATCTTTTTACAGAATGAGTTGAACATGAGACAATGCCGCTGGATGGAGTTAATCAAGGACTACGATTGTACAATTGATTATCATCTGGGAAAGGCTAATGTAGTGGCTGATGAACTAAGTAGAAAATCATCATCACCAATCATAGACAAAGCACAGTTGAACTCTTTAGTGTTCTTTAAATGAGACATGTTTGTCTCTTTGAGGAAAATCAATATACAACTTAGAGTATCCTTGTTAGCTAGACTGTTAGCTGAAATGCAAGTGAAACCTACTCTGAAACAAAAGATCAAAGAGGCACAACAGGCTGATACTATGATTCAACAGATCAGGTCAGAGTATGGTAGTGAGCAACGGGATGGTTTTCATGAGTCAGATGATGATGTAGTCTGTTACCATGGTAGGATGGTAGTACCTTATGCCAATGACTTAAGGAAGTTAGTATTGGAGGAAGATCATTCATCTATGTATATAATGCATCCAGGGAGCACCAAAATGTATCATAACTTGAAGGATATGTATTGGTGGCCCAGTTTGAAGAAAGATGTAGCTGAGTTTGTTATACGGTGTCCAGTGTGTCAGTAGCTTAAAGCTGAACATCAGAAGCCCGCAGGAACAATGCAACCTTTACCTATACCACAGCGGAAATGGTATCACATGACCATGGACTTTGTAGTCGGTTTGCCAAGAACAACCAAAAGTGATGATTCCATTTGGGTGATAGTTGATAGGTTGACTAAGTCAACACATTTTGTTCCTATCAAAACAACCTATACTACTGAGAAACTTGCACAGATCTATATAGATGAGATAGTGCGCTTACACGGGGTTCCAACTACAATTGTTTCTCATAGAGGTCCCCAGTTCACAATTCATTTTTGGGAATGACTACATAAAGCTTTGGGTACGTAGTTAAGGTTTAGTACCGCCTTTCACCCACAGACAAATGGACAATCTGAGAGGACTATACAAACTTTGGAGGATTTTCTTAGGGAATGTGTCCTTTAGTTTGTAGGAAGTTGGGATATACACTTGAGCTTAATAGAATTCCCTTACAACAATAGTTATCAACAATAGTTATTGATATGGCACCATATGAAGCATTATATGGTAGACGTTGTAGATCTCCATTGTGCTGGTATGAAATAGGCAAATACCAACTTTTGGGTCCTGAATTAGTGCGACAGACAACTGAGAAGATTAAAGTAATACAACAACATTTGAAGGCTGCACAGGATAGACAGAAGTCATACACTGATAAACGACGAAGACCTTTAGAATTCCAATTTGGAGATAAAGTATATCTCAAAGTCTAACCTTGGAAAGGTGTTCTTAGATTTGGAAAGAAGGGTAAGTTAGCTCCTAGATTTATGGGGCCTTATCCAATCACTGAACGGATTGGAAAGGTAGCCTATAAGTTGGAGTTGTCACTTGAACTACATAGATTGCATCTAGTATTCCATATATCCATGCTGAGAAAGTGTCACCCTGATACAGAGTTACTATTGCAACCTATAGAGGTAGAGTTAAATGAAGATATATCTTATGAAGAGGGACCAATGTTGATTCTTGATAGGAGAATAAAAAAGTTGTAAAAGAAAGACATAATTCTTGTGAAAGTTCTCTGGCATCATCATGGAATTGAAGAGGCTACGTGGGGACTGGAGGAAGAGATGAGGAGGAAGTACCCTTCTCTTTTCTCTTGATGATTTCGGGGATGAAATCCCTGTTAGGGGTGGATAATTGTAACATCCTTGACCTGGGTTATGCCTTAACCCTAGAAGTTTTGCTTAAGTAAGTCATTTAGATTCTTGTATTTATCTTTTGAAAAGTAATTAAGACTAAAGGAGAGCTTATGTTTCAATTTTGGTCCTATTTGAATAATGTTGAAACAATATTTTACCTGTTTTGGACTAAAGTGCAATTTACTCAATTTAAGGGGTTACCTTGCAAATGTTACATGATAAATGTTCCTCAAGTGTTATAGCATCATAAGAATGAGAATGATGCTGAGGTATGTCTTGTGGAAGCCTAAGTTCCAAGAAGGAGCTTGTTTGATTAATGCTTGTGTATTGAATGCTAGTTTTGGTGTAATTTGCAAATTACCCAAAATCTAGGGTTGAATATCTAAAATACCACTTCAAGATTGTCCCTACTATTTCTTGGTATAATTTAGAGAAAATAAAAAGAATGGGGCGTCTTGTTTGAACTACTTTTGAGGAAAGATAATCTTGATAATAAAATAATCAAGATTTAAGCATAATTGAAACCCTAATTTATTTTGTAGCTAAAACATAAATATGTTAATTGAAGTTCCCATCAACTAAAAATGTTATGGGAGAAATCCTATAGTGGGAGGACGTCCAAATGCCTTGAGTGGCACCGAAATATCCTAAGTAGGTGAAGAAATCCACTCACATTTGTTAATTAAAAAGTAATGTCCACTAAAAATGGATAATAGTATTATAATGATTAAGGTGCTTAGTGGTTGCTTTTAATTCAATGATAATTGAAAGGAAATTGAGGAAAAATGAAGATGGCTTCGAAGGCAAGGAAGGGAGGGGGCATGTCGCAAGAAAGTGGATGAATTTTCTCCTACTTTCTCTCTCCTAGAAAATCAATTATATATACTCAATTTTCTCCTTACTTGAAAGGCTATTTTTGCAAACCACTTTCTTCCCTTGCTTTGGAAGATGACCAAGGAGCTTAGGAGTAGGAGGAAAACGTTCCCCAAGCTGAAGATAAGCTCCATGATCATCTTCAACCTTGTATTGATGGTTGAAATCGGATTTCAACATTCATTTTCTTCTCTCTTCCATCCAATGCTCGACCTTGGCTATCTTTTACATCGAAAGAGTTGGAAACAAACATTGGATAGTTGAAGGAGCTTATTTCACCATTAGAGATTAGAAGCTTGAAGCTTGGAAGCTACTTTGAAGGCAGGTTATATAACTTGAACCCATAAATTTTATTATTGATTTCAATTTCTCATCATATGTTGATCTTTTATTTTCTTCTTGAATAATTGATGAATTCATCATATATATGACAATAGAATTTGGAGGTCTGAAGCTTGATGATGATGGAATCATATTAGCACACACCTCAAGAATATAAAAAATAAATAGTTTCAATTTTGTTGGTCAAACAGTTTCAAAACCGTTAGAGACCAAACGGTTTCAAAACCGTTAGAGGTCAAACATTTTCAAACCATTAGAGACCAACCGGTTTCAATGGATTCAAGGATCAATTGGTCTCATGACCTAATAACTTCAAACAATAAAATTAAATTGGGTTCAAAACCCTAATTTTAGGTTCAAATGGTTTCAACTTTGAATTGACCAAACGGTCTGAAACCGTTTAGGGTTAAATGGTTTCAAAGTTGATTTGATCAAATAGTTTCATCTCTAAATTGACGAAACGGTCTCAAACCATTTGAGGACCAAACAGTCTCAAACTGTTTGAGGATCAAACCATCTCAAACCATTTAAGGTTAATCAATCTTCAAACCATTTGGGAGTCTTGGGTTGAAATGGTTTGAAAACCGTTTGATGAGCAAAAGGTTCAAGACTGTTTAAGGATATAAAGACCAAGACCGTTTGAAGGTCTAAATGGTCTCAAACCGTTTGAAGGTTTAGGACCAAACCGTTTGAAGGTTTAGGGCCAAACCGTTTGAAGGTTCAATTGATCCAAACCATTTGAAGGTCCAATTGATTCAAACCATGTAAGTACTAATAACACCATAAGTGGTTAACGAGTATCTCAAGGTTGATTTCAATGAAAGTACCTCTAAAGTACTAAGGTGATTAGTATAATTAGAGTGATTATCACTCGATGCCTATGAAAGTAATAAATTTAATACACTATGATAAGCATAGCTGCATGTACTTTAGTAAGAGGTTAAGTCAACCTAATAAGATATGATGATGATGTGTGTTCCTAAGTACATGGAACAATGATAAGTATGATTTAATACTTAAATGATGCTATGTGAAACCTTAATATAGGGTTATGTCATATGAAATTCTAATTGATTATGATGAAGAAACCCTAACCCTGATTTTAGGTAATGGGATGATAAACCCTAATTAATATAAAATGGGAAACCCTAACCCTAATATAGGGAGGTGTTATGTGAAACCCTAATATAGGGTGATGTTATGTGAAACCCTAATATAGGGTGATGTTATGTGAAACCCTAATTGATAAAGATGGGAAACCCTAACCCTAATGAGGGAATAGTGATGTTATCTTTGTATTGCATAATGTTGATATGTAATTGATATGGTTGTTATCAAGTATACTAACCATGCAGGTATCATGAGATGATGAGCATAACTAGGTATGAGCTATGATGTTAATGGGCCTTGTGAGCCATTATTTTACTTGTTGCCTAGTGAGAGGTGACAAGAAGCTGAATATGCCTGGTGAGCTATGTGAGATGCTTGTGTAACAAGTATCATGAATACCTTTGCCAGATGACCTGGAGGTATTAGTTACTTGATAAGTGATAACCTTGTTCAGTGATGAACTAAGGGTTTGAATACCCAGATCCAATGAACACGATGATGATATTGATGAGGGATGTGAATTCCTAGTGCTGAGATAAGGGATTGAGATCCCAATGTTCGATAAAGTTTTGAAAGGCACTTGATAGAAGTATTACATGTTTCTTTGTAGCATTTGTCATAATAATTCCTGTTTGAAATCTAGATTGATGCTAAAAGCTAAAAGAATATGTTAATGTACTTAAATAATCAAGTGGAATATTATCATGTAGAGTTGTGGCCATAGATCCATCATCGTCAGTAGCTGGTGATGGTGAAATAGGTTCTCCTGCTGGTTAATATGAAGCGTATATTGTTGAATATGCGACATTTCTCCTAGCCGAAAATAGGAGGATTAGAGTGCAACTTTGGTTGTAGACTCAAGATATGTTTAAGACATTGGTGAGCAGGCACATGGCTCAGTGTGATGGAGCATGAATGAGTTCATGGCTCAGGAAGCACGGTGAACTGGCCCGTTGCTCAGATTTACTAGCGTCGGGACCTGTACCAAGGTGGTCTAGAGAAAGGGTAGCCTATGGGATCTAACCCTGTGACTGAGGTTACTTAAGCAAGAGACTGCGGTCCTGCTTATGGTCTCACACTGACTGAGATAGATGATATTGTGGAGTCCAGCTCTTCCTTTGATCTTATATGGCACCGACTTTGGGTTTCGCAACCGAAGGTTGGATTTGAGCAGTACGGCTCACTTCCTCAGGGCATAAGAATGATTGTAAAATGTAATCAACCATGTAGCATATTTTCTTAAGGATGAATTACAAAAATCATTGGTTGATGTTACATTGCTTATTGTATCCTAAATGGATAGATATTATACATGTTCTTCATATTCCTTATTAAAATGAATAAATGATTTACTACTTTATCATTTATAGCTGTAATGCTTTAAAAGATGATATTGCTCTATTCTGCTTAATAATGATTAAAACCTACTTTTCAATAGAGATTCCTCTTCTTAGTTTATTACTATATATCTGCAATAATAATATTTATGGCAGAGAGTTATATCTCTCGCTGGGACATGGGTCTCACTCTGTTGATCACCAACATTTTTAGGTGGACGCAGATGAGGAGGCAGGAACCATACACCAGGGGAAGGATAGCAACATCAGGGTTAGCAGTGATATCTCAGGTGGAGATACTGACTGTCATGTCTTGTAGTTATGAGTCCTATGTGTTGTCTCTGTACTCTCAGGTCCTTGGAGTCAGTAGTTAGTGCTTTTATGATCGATCTAATATTTTGGCATTGAATGCCTCGAGGTTTTATGTTGCTAATGCGTAGATTTAACATAGCAACTATTGTATGTAATCCTCAAGAAGAGAAGGTACATGGTTTGTACTTTGTGGACCAGAACGTATATATAACATTTTGGTTCTTGTTATAAGAGTTTCCTGGAAATGGATCTCTTTGAAAATGGTTTTAATTTTTAGTTATTTTAAGTAATCCCCTGCTATTGTTTTCTTCTGCATTAATCATTATCCGATGACAGCCTGATTTGTGGTCAGGTTGTCACAATGACGTCCTCCAGTGGAGCATCGTGCTAGGTTTGTTTTCACTATGGATGCTGGTGATGACAATGAAATAATTGAAGGCACCATACATCTCCATCTACATCCTATAAAAGCTATGTTTGATTCTGGTTCTACAAATACATTTATATCATCAAATCTTGCTAAGATGTTAGACATAGAACTTGCATATATGGACTATATTCTTGATGTTCAGACCCCTAATGGTAGGATATGCTTTTCTTATCTATAAACCCCACCCATGGAATTATTTATATCTAGAAAGAACTGATTTCATCTTCTTGAACAAGATGGCTTTTGACATGATCTTGGGTATGGATTGGTTGAAGAAGTTTAAGGCAACCTTGTTTTGTGATGAGAAGAAGGTTAACTTGCTTCACCCATATGGTGAGCGTCTTTGTATAAAGGACATGAAACATGAGGATAGGCATTTCATCATATCGGCCATTAAAGCTAAAAACTTATCTCATGAATGCCAAGCTTATTTGGCCTCCATTGTGTTGGACCCTTCACCACCTTAGATAGAAAATATTATAAGTGGCTCAAGATTTCCATGATGTTTTTCCTCAAGAGTTACATGGAAATCCCCCTTCTCAAGAATCGAGTTCACCATCAACCTCAAACTGGGTACCACCCCCATATCGAAACCTTCTTTCCGTATGGCACCTACGGAACTTGTAGAACTTAAGAAACAACTTCAAGAACTTCTTGACATGGGGTTTATTTGCCACAAAGTCTATTCATGGGGAGCTCCTATTCTATTTGTAAAGAAGAAAGATGATTCATTGAGGATGTGTTTTAAATATAGAATGTTGAATCAAGTGAAAATGAAGGAATGATATCCTATACCACATATTTATGATTTATTGGATCAATTAAAATTAGTTATGGTATTCTCTAAAATGGATTTGAGAAGTGGTTACTATCAAATGCAGGTAAAAAGAAGAGGATATACCAAAGACAACCTTTCACACACGTTCTGGGCATTTTGAATTTCTAGTGATGCCATTCAGGTTGACTAATGCCCTTGCCACTTTTATGGACCTAATTAATCAGGTCTTCCGCCCATATTTGGATAACTTTGTGGTAGTTTTCATTGATGACATGCTCGCCTATTCCAGAACGATGAATGAACATTGATAACATCTACAGATTGTCTTGTAGACACTTCTTAAAAAACAACTTTATGGCAAGTTATGTAAGTGTGAATTTTGGATAATGGAAGTGATGTTCTTAGGCCACGTCATATCAGCAAGTCACATAGTTGTGGATTTGGAAAAAGTTGAAGTTATGACTCAGTGGAAGCCTCCAAAGAATCCTTCTGAGATATGAAGTTTCTTGGGTCTTGCGGGCTATCACAAAGAATTAATTAAGGATTTTTTTGAGTTGGATAATCCTCTAACCAAGTTGACTCACAAGGACACCAAGTTTATCTAGTCCCCAAAATATGAAAAGAGTGTTTGAGAGCTAAAGTGTTGTTTGGCATCTTCTCCTATTTTGGCTTTATCGTAGAAGAAAAATCTTATGTGATCTTTACTGATGCATCTAGACAAGTTTTAGATTGTGTTCTCATGCAAGAAGGACAAGAATAGCCTATGCCTTCCTCCAGTTGAAGTTGAATGAAGAAAAATGGACAACACATGACCTTGAACTCCCAACTATTGTTCATGCTCTCAAGATTTGGAGGCATTATCTGTACAATGTACAACTTGAAGTTTTATTGGATCATAAGAGTCTTCTTTATCTTATGATGTAGAAGGACTTGAATCTAAGACAAAGGAGTTGGATAGAATTTTTGTAGGACTATGATTTCACAATCACATATAATCTTGGAAATACCAATATGGTTGTTGATGTTCTTATTCATAAGTTGTGCATCTCATTGTAGTTTTGTGTGGAAAAGTAATGAGATGTTTCTAGTTAGAGACCCGAGCTAAAGGATGATGTAGATGATGCTTGTAACATACCAAATTCTAGAATTTTGCCTTTTGACCCTCTTTCCCATATTTTCCTTTCATTTCTCTTAAGTACATGCTTAAAACCCATGCTTCTATGTTGATAATCGATGATTTCCTTCTCTTTTTACCACGTTCTTCTAAGGTTTTGGTTTCTTGCTATTTTATCTTCTGTAGAATCTCTAGTTGGGTTATCTAAGAAACTTCACATCTGATCTTAGGTCAAATAGTGTTTTCTCCCTCTCCCTCTCTCTTTAATTAGCTCGATCGGTTTGATGATGTGGCAATTTCCTATTGGTCAGTATTGAGAAATTCATATCTTTGAAACCACTTATCCAAATCTGACAAATAAATATGTTTTGGAATTGGAAATTTAATCTCTATATAATAAAAATATTTTAAAGGTCTGATTTCATGGTTTAATGAGGGGTGATGTTTGTAAAACGAATTTAATGCATAAAATCCAATAAAATTACATCTTAATCATCATAACTCCAAAATTAACATAAAAATATGTTTTCTTGATCAGGAGAACCTAATAAGTTCATTGGTGATATTTTCAAAAGCTAAATCCGAATTTTGCTAAAAAGTTCTAAAATTAGGGGTTATATATATTAATGTGCACTATGTACTCTTATACATGTTAATACATTGAAAATAGGCAAAGTGGAACTTGGACTCAATTAAAGTGGTGAAAGTTAGTAATTGATATCAGTAAGAGAGGTATGTGCTATGTATGTGAAATCACTCTTTATGCATGTGCATTTCCACCTTAAGTTGGGAATAATTGTCCCTTAACCTATTTTTCTATAATGAGGCTTTATTAAACCCTATTTCATATACTCTTGAATCTTTTGCTATACTTGCCTCATAAATCAGTTTCAGAACATTATTCTTGGGTCTTGGAACCCCACCACCAAGTTGTAATTATATGATGATTTATCTTTCCACTTTACTATTTCTTGAGCATGATGGTTTATTTGGCTATTTAACTATAGTAGTGGTACTTATGTACAACCACCCACAAAGGGTATGTAAATAATCACCCTGGGGAACGTCTTATTCTCCCCCTGGGTAGTGTTATTCCTCCCCTATAAATTTTGATAGGTGACTGGGAATGTATGAATTCTCCCCTCACCTATAGGTTGAGGTTCGGTAGGTGCCTCAACCCTACTTAGTTAATGTAGTCCAATTAATATCATGCATGCTACTTCTTATATGTTTTGTAATGGTAAGAATCTATTTTTTTATGTGCCTTGTTCTCTTGGCCCTCTCATCTTATGATGATTTAATATATTTATGTTTCATATGATTTCCTTTTCTCTTGTACTTATTCATTATTTGACGCATACCTTATTTTCCTCTCCCTTTTGCTGGGTGCTTTGCCAGCCACCCAGGCGATGAGCAAGGTGATGAACAAGACAAGGAGTATATAGCTTTTGGCTTGGACCTAGATCTTGGATATGTTGCTTTGGAGACAAGATTTGAAGTAGTTTGGACTTCCCTCTATCTAGATCCTGATTGTGAGTCTTGATGTAAACCCTAATGGGAGAATTTGATGTATTTTGTAAACCTTTTATGAAATTGAATTTAGTTAGAATTTTTTTTATTCCGCTGCTTTCCAATGGTGTTTTGTTTACCATATTTTAGTAAAGGGGTGATTTCACCCTCTTACAACATGGTATCAGAGCCCATAGTAGTCAGAATATGACTATTTCAGTTTTGTCTCCCTACCTTACATAGTTCCTTTAGGTGACATGGTTCCCCTATAGTTGATCTATGAATGATGAAAGGTTGATTTAGGACCCTATAGTTCCAAATTAGTATCATGATGAATAAAACCATAAAACACTCACAACTAAAATATGCATAACTTAACGTTGTTTAGGTTTGGCTTTAGGCAACTATTAGGGCATGAAGTTCAAGAAAAGGTGTCTATAAAGGATCAGGTTTTGGGGGCTGGCAATATTTTCCTCTGCACCACTTGCTTGGTTTACGAGGACTCCCAGATTCATATGATAACGGCCTGGCCTAAGCTGAATTGGATTGTCCAAAATAGTTTGCTTTTAGACAATATTTACCTTAGACATTTATGTTGTGTATCTTTGGGCACCCTAAGTTTTAGGTGTATGATGACTTGTTTGAGGATGGATACCAAGATAGTCTCCTTATATCCTTTGGGACCACATGCTTGGATAGTTTATCCCTAGAACCTAGAGTTTGAAGTTTGGGGTTAAGTGAGTTATCAGAGTGTGCAGTGAAAGTGTGGTGGATCTTGTACATGGTTTAGTTAGACTCATCCTGTAACCCTAGTGTAGTTTGGCTTGATAGGTCAAACTCTTTAGGGTGATGGAGCCCTATGACATCTTGAAATATATCTACACTATATTTAGAAAACCTAACCCCATTCTTAGGAGGTTGTTGTTCTTGAAACCTTAGTGGGGTCCAAACAAGTTATAGTTATATCCTAACATGTTTGTTTATATATTAATTAACATATAATGATCATCTGAGGAATAATTTATATGTTCAAACCCTAATGAATACCTAATGTACATAATATGAGTAACTCACATATTAATCCTAATGGATATGCATTGTGTTTCCCATGTCATAAACCTAATCTTGGACTTAATACATGCTAAGTAAAATATAGTAATCATATTAACCTGAACCCTAAGTTGTAATCATCTAACCTTAGCATATACATCCTTAATTCCTTTCATGATACATTAATGACATTAGGTTCCATAATCAGTTAACATACTTTGATACACATAAATGATATATAATCATCTAATAACATATTAATAAAGTCATCAATATGAAATGCATGGTATGTTACCTTGCTATCTAAAACACACACGATTAGTTACTTAATGTGAATCCATTCATAATATGCATCACATTGATAATTAAAATACATGGAATGGCTTCAATATGAATATGAAGTGATTGGATTCACATAAATGTGCAAATAAATAATATAAATAAATATGAGAAAATGATTAATGATGACATTAATGTGAGCAATAAAGATAATGTGGTAATGAGATAACATTTAATATAATATATGTAATTGATGTAACATAATTTGGATTGAATGAAGTTTAATGACAAATTTTATATTTCATGCAAAATAATCCTTTATAACTTAATGTGGTGATAATATAAGGATAATGAAGTTGAAGTTTAAAATATTAAGGATAATGATCTAGTATATTGAGGGAAATGAGTAACCCATAATTTTGCTAAAATTCTTAGTAAGATAAATGAGAAATATGTATATACGATGTTTCATGGATGACAATAAAATATAATTTCCTTGGTAATAAAGTGATTATGACATGACATAATTAAAATAATGGTGATAATGGGATATCATAATGAATATAATGCCAATGAGCCAAAACCATTTAATCTCCTAAAAAGAATATCTAAACAATGGAAACTAGGTGATCCTTGAGAAACTGACCTAGGTTGAGATGCTTGTAGAGTATACGTTGATGTGTTGTTTGGTGGAAGTTAAGGTTAGAGAAACAACCTGAAGTTTTTTGATAATATGTTGCACACTCACCCTTCCCTTCTTGCTTGTGATTTCGGGGACGAAATCCCCTTTAAGGGGTGGAGTGTTGTAACATACCGAATTCTATAATTTTGCCTTTCGACCCTCTTTCCCATCTTTTCCTTTCATTTCTCTTAAGTACATGCCTAAAACCCATGCTTCTATGTTGATAATCGATGATTTCCATCTCTTTTTACCATGTTCTTCTAAGGTTTTGTTTTCTTTCTATTTTATCTTCTCTAGAATCTCTAGTTTGGTTATCTAAGAAACTTCAAATCTGATCTTAGGTCAAATGGTGTTTTCTCCCTCTCCCTCTCTCTTTAATTATCTCGATCAGTTTGATGATGTGGCAATTTCTTATTGGTCAGTATTGAAAATTTCATATCTTCTAAACCGCTTATCCAAATTTGACAAATAAATATGTTTTGGAATTGGAAAATTGATCTCTATATAATAAAAATATTTTCAAGGTATGATTTCATGGTTTGATGAGGGGTGATTTTTGGAAAACGAATTTAATGCATAAAATCTAATAAAATTACATATTAATCATCATAACTCCAAAATTAACATAAAAATATGTTTTCTTGATTAGGAGAACCTAATAAGTTCATTGGTGATATTTTCAAAATCTAAATCCGAATTTTTCTAAAAAGTTCTAAAATTAGGGTTTATATATATAAATGTGCACTATGTACTCTAATACATGTTAATACATTGAAAATAGGCAAAGTGGAACTTGGACTCAATTAAAGTGGTGAAAGTTAGTAATTGATATCAGTAAGAGAGGTATGTGCTATGTATGTGCAATCCCTCCTTATGCATGTGCATTTACACCTTAAGTTGGGAATAATTGTGCCTTAACCTATTTTTCTATAATGAGGCTTTATTAAACCCTTTTTCATATACTCTTGAATCTTTTGCTATACTTGCCTCATAAATAAGTTTCAGAACATTATTCTTGGGTCTTGGAACCCCACCACCAAGTTGTAATTATATGATGATTTATCTTGCCACTTTACTATTTCTTGAGCATGATGGTTTATTTGGCTATTTAACTATAGTAGTGGTACTTATGTACAACCACCCACAAAGGGTATGTAAATAATCACCCTGGGGAACGTCTTATTCTCCCCCTAGGCAATGTGTTATTCCTCCCCTATAAAATTTGATAGGTGACTGGGAATGTATGAATTCTCTCCTCACATATAGGTTGAGGTTCGGTAGGTGCCTCAACCCTACTTAGTTAATGTAGTCCAATTAATATCATGCATGCTACTTCTTATATGTTTTGTAATGGTAAGAATCTATTTTGTTATGTGCCTCATTCTCTTGGCCCTCTCATCTTATGATGATTTAATATATTTATGTTTCATATGATTTCCTTTTCTCTTGTACTTATTCATTATTTGACACATACCTTATTTTCCTCTCCCTTTTGTTGGGCGCTTTCCCAGCCACCCAGGCGATGAGCAAGGTGATGAACAAGACAAGGAGTATATAGCTTTTGGCTTGGACCTATCTCTTGGATATGTTGCTTTGGAGACAAGATTTGAAGTAGTTTGGACTTCCCTCTATCTAGATCCTGATTGTGAGTCTTGATGTAAACCCTAATGGGAGAATTTGATGTATTTTGTAAACCTTTTATGAAATTGAAATGAGCGCCCTGGGTGCTGAAGCTACGGCGGGTGAGGCCGCTGCTGATACGACGGCTTGCCCGTTGTTGGGGGCCTGGGCGGAGAGAGTGAGCAAGTCATTTAGGGTCCAGAAGGCTTGGCGGCCGGAGGTGGAACCTGATGATCCAAAAGAACCTTTCTTCAGAAACAATGATGCGAGACCTTGGCTGAAAATGCCTGAACCGATGATGGAAGCCATGGAGGATTACCACAAAACCTCGGTGGTGGTCCAGGTCTTCGGAAGAAGATGCATACTACAACAACTCTATGGGTGGATGCAGAGAACGTGGAAGCCAAAAGGAGAGCTACAGATATCACCCCTGAAGGATGGGCTGTTTCTAGCTCGGTTTGCTAATGAGGAAGACATGGCTGTGGCTATGGATAAAGGACCATGGTTCTTTGACAGTAAGCTGGTTATCACTTGGAAATGGTCGCCGGAGGGGGATGTGAGTCGGGCGGGACTCACTGCGGCACCAATTTGGGTTACCATACCGGATCTGGGAAGGCATTGGTCGAGGAGGGCTCTGTCGATCATGGCTTATGCGATTGGAACACCGAAAGTTATCGACTTCGTCTCGGAAGGCAGATACATGGGGGCGCCTCATTTGTGTGTCGAGATCACAGCTGATAAGCTACCACCACCGACTATCATGTTGGAACTTCCAGGCGAGCGGGTGATGGAGGTGAAGGTAGTTTATGACGCTTTGCCTGACAGATGCAACGCCTGTAAGGTGTTTGGGCATTTGACAGAATTATGCCCAAATGCCCTGAAGACAGGGGAGATGGAGGCTAATGCTCGAGGCAGGTCAAAGAGTGTTAGACCAAGCAGGAGCAAGGGAAGGACAACTTCCGGTAAACCCAGGCTGCAGCAAGCGACAATGAGGGTTCAAGGCGTGGCTTCAACAAGTACCAATGGAGACTTACAGACGCTTGCACTAGGTGGGGTGATCTTGCAGGGGACAGCTGCTACCAACATTGGAGTGGTAGTGGAGAAGGAAGGTGAAGCGGTACAAGACCTGGTAGTGGGTGTGGCTGATACCGCACCTTCTCAGGTACCAGTGACGACTGTGGTATCAGATATCCCTACGGCGGACAGAGTAACTGTGTTGGCGATGCCTAGAGAGGATAAGGGGACGGAAGGGTTGGGTGTGGTGCCTAATTCCTCTCAGGACCTGGAGGATTTGTTAGAGGAGGGGGAGGTAGATCTGGGTAGCGCTAAGCGTTCTACAAGGAGCGGTACGCAGGTGGAAAGGGGAGGAAGAGGAAGGGGAAGGGGAAGAGGAAGGCTGGGGTCTGTTGTCATCTCTGGAAGGGGGGGCAATCTAGCTGTTCTAAATGAAGGTGATGGTGTGGAATGTCCGTGGGGCTTCTCTACCAGCCAAACAGAGAGTCCTGCGGAAACTTTTGGAGGAGAAAGGTGTTCAGCTCGCAATTTGTTTGGAGACTAGAGTTAGAAGGGAGGTAAGTGAGAGGATCACGACCTTGTTTCCGAGAGGGTGGGAGTGCACCTCTAATCTGGAACAAGTGGACGGAGGCAGAATTGTGGTGGGGTGGTGCCCTGTGGTTTGGGATGTGCAACCAATCTTCGAATCTGATCAACTGATAATGCTTAGTTGCATCAATAGGGGTGGTTTTCATTGTGTAATATCAGCTGTTTATGGATCTAATGCAGAAAGGGAAAGAAGAAGGCTTTGGGAGTGTATCAGGAACACGACTCAGCAGGAGCTACCGCATTTGGTGGTGGGTGATTTCAACAGCACCAGGAGGGCTTGCGAGAAGAAGGGGGGGCTCCCTGTTCCAGACTCCATACTTGGTAGATTTAATGATGCCGTTAATGAAGCCAATTTAATTGAGTTGAACATGAGAGGTGGAATCACAACATGGCACAATAAGAGAAGCCTGGTCAGAAGAATTTCCAGCAATATAGATAGGGGTTTGGTGAATGTGAGATGGTTGGAGATCTACCCGAATGCATCTATTGCTTTAGGTGCACACCCCAACAGTGATCATGCATGGATGATGATAGAGTTGAGAAATACGAGCATGCCTAATCGACCTTTCAGATTCTTAAATCACTAGTTGGAGTGGCCAAACTTCGGTGAGATGGTCAAGAATGCTTGGGAGGGGGACATTCAAGGCAATCCTATGTTCGTAGTCATTGAAAAGTTGAAGAGGGTGAAGCAAGCACTGAAGATCTGGTCCAAGGAGCTAATCAATTTGGACAACCTGGTGAAAGAGGCTAGAACAGAATTTTCAAAAGTGGCGGAAGCATTAAGGATGGACCCCAATTGCAGCAGTAAAATGGAGGAGGAAAGCAGAGCTGGTAAGCGACTCACACAGTTAGAGAAGGCTCAGGAACTTTATTATTGGCAGAGAAGTAGGTTAAAATGGATTAAAGATGGTGATACTAACTCAAAGGTTTACCATGCGGCTGTTAGGAAAAATGATATGAGGGATCACATCCATAACCTCATTGATGAGGAAGGAAATTTGGTTGATGAAGTTGATAGAATGGCTAAAATTGCGGTTGATTTCTTCTCGGACAGCTACAACTGTGATAATCTGAATGAAAGAAATAGATTGGATTCCAAACTACAGAATAGAATGACAGATGAGATGAACAGAAGTCTGCTAAAGTTAGCTGATGATGAAGAAATAAAGAAGGTTGTTTTTGCAATTGGTGCCTCTAAGGCCCCGGGGCCGGATGGGTTTAATGCGAAATTTTTTCACAACTGCTGGGAGACAGTTGGTGCTGATGTTTGTAGAGCAACCCGTTGGTTCTTGGTTGGTGGAAGGATGGTGAGGCAAGCCAATCATGCGTTCATCAGATTAATTCCTAAAAAGACTTCTCCCACTGAGATCACAGACTTTAGACCGATAGCGTGATGCAATGTGATATATAAGATCATTTCTAAATTGATAGCGTCTAGATTGAAGTTGTTGCTGCCGGACCTCATTTCCCCAAACCAAGCGGCCTTTGTGAAGGGACGGTACATATCAGATAATACGCTGCTAGCCAAGGAGTTTCTGGTTGATTTTGGAGTTAAGAATTCCCCAAGTAAAGCTTGTATTAAGACGGACATATCTAAAGCATACGATCATGTGAAATGGGATGCCATCTGGAGTTCGCTTATAGCTTTGGGATTTTCACAAAGATGGATCGATGTGGTCAAACAATGTGTGCAGACTACATCCTACTCTGTGTTGATCAATGGGGTGCCGTATGGGATGTTTAGGGCTTCAAATGGCCTGCGCCAGGGTGATCCCCTATCCCCGCTTCTATTTACTATTGTTATGGAGAATCTTACAAAGCTGAGTGATAGTGCGGAAAGAGATGGTCAAATTAAAGCTTTCAAGGTAAGGGGAGTTAAAGTATTAACACACATGATTTTCGCAGACGATGTCCTGTTCTTTATAACAGGACATTACAAATATCTCAAGAATGTGAAGGGCCTGATGAAGGAATTTGGGCTGCTGTCCAACCTGTATATGAATGCTATTAAATCCAACATCTTCCTCTCTAGATCGTGTGATAGTAGAAGGGGGAGACTGAAAGAGGCAGTTGGTATTCCTTTGGGGAGATTTCCTACCAAATACTTAGGAATACCAATCTCAGGGGGTAGAGGAAGAGGAGTGGACTTTAAAGAGTGTGTTGATAATCTCAGAAGCTTGGTCGAAAAGTGGAGTGGACTTAGAATCTCGATGGCTGGGAGAACTGTTCTCATCAAAACGGTCCTTACTGCGAAGATTAACTACTGGTGCAGACAGACGGAAATGCCGATGTTCATTCTTGATAAATTCAGAAGTATCATGGCTGGTTTCTTATGGGGTGGAGGAGCGCATGCAGTGAGCTGGAGCACAGTGGCTCAGCCGTTGTACGCTGGGGGGTTGGGTATCTGCTGTCCCAACTCCATAGCGTGGGAAGCTGCTGCAAAGAGAGTAGATCGTTTCCAAAACATTTTGGATTCCCCTTGGACGAGATGGATGAAAAAAGGTATGGACAGTTGGGGGATGATTCCAACATAGGGGAATCGTCTGTATGGTGCAAGATGAAGAAAATATATAAGGAGCTCGGAGCGTATTATCAACTACAGCAGCAGCATGGGTTCAACGACCCGATTAGCAAACCGTGGAGGATCAGGAAACAGCTACCGCAGGTCATGTGGTATGACGTGTTTTGGATTAAACCCAGATGCCTGAAATGGAGCTTTGGTTCCTATAGGGCGATCATGCGTAGACTGCCCACAAGGGACAGAATCATTAAATGGGGGTTAAACTGTGATCCCACTTGCCTCCTTTGTTATAACGCGCCTGAATCGCATAAACACATCTTTTTTGAGTGTGATTTCTCAGCTTATCTGTGGAGAAGAGGGTGCCTTAAATGTGGGTGGGGTGGTTTGGCTCCTCTTAACTTGGAGGAGGCTGTGGAATGGCTGATCGAGAGAACATGGAATAATCTCAAGAACAGATTTTTGGGGGGAATCTTCATTACTTCACTCATTTTCCATATATGGGGTGAGAGGAACTATAGGCTGCATGGTAAGAGACCAAGGGATAACATGATAGTTTTTGATGTAATTAGTAATAGCATTTTGTGGTTCTTCAAAGCTAACCCGAGGAGCATGGCGGGTATAGATAGCATGGCTCTGAGGAGTTGGGGTCTCTTGTAAAACTTGTTTAGTATACGGGATTTTGTTGTGTCGCCTATACTTTGTTGTTGAGATAGTAATATTTTACCTTATCCAAAAAAAAAGAATTTAGTTAGAATTTTTTGTATTCCGCTACTTTCCAATGGTGTTTTGTTTACCATATTTTAGTAAAGGGGTGATTTCACCCTCTTACAACATGGTATCAGAGCCCATGGTAGTAGGAATATGACTATTTCAGTTTTGTCTCCCTAATAAGAATCCCTACCTTACATAGTTCCTTTAGGTGACATGGTTGCCCTATAGTTGATCTATGAATGATGAAAGGTTGATTTAGGACCCTATAGTTCCAAATTAGTATCATGATGAATAAAACCATAAAACACTCATAACTAAAATATGCATAACTTAATGTTGTTTAGGTTTGGCTTTAGGCAACTATTAGGGCATGAAGTTGAAGAAAATGTGTCTAGAAAGGATTAGGTTCTGAGGGCTGGCAATATTTTCCTCTGTGCCACTTGCTTGGTTTACGAGGACTCCCAGATCCATATGATACCGGCCTAGAATAAGCTGAATTGGATTGTCCAAAATAGTTTGCTTTTAGACAATAGTGACCTTAGACATTTATGCTGTGTATCTTTGGGCACCCTAAGTTTTAGGTGTATGATGACTTGTTTGAGGATGGATACCAAGATAGTCTCCTTATATCCTTTGGGACCACATGCTTGGATAGTTTATCCCTAGAACCTATAGTTTGAAGTTTGGGGTTAAGTGAGTAATCAGAGTGTGCAGTGAAAGTGTGGTGGATCTTGTACATGGTTTAGTTAGACTCATCATGTAACCCTAGTGTAGTTTGGCTTGATAGGTCAAACTCTTTAGGGTGATGGAGCCCTATGACATCTTGAAATATATCTAAACTATATTTAGAAAACCTAACCCCATTCTTAGGAGGTTGTTGTGCTTGAAACCTTAGTGGGGTCCAAACAAGTTATAGTTATAGCCTAACATGTTTGTTTATATATTAATTAACATATAATGATCATGTGAGGAATAATTTATATGTTCAAACCCTAATGAATACCTAATGTACATAATATGAGTAACTCACATATTAATCCTAATGGACATGCATTGTGTTTCCCATGTCATAAACCAATAAATCCTAATGAAATGACAAGTAAGATAATTGTAACCTAATATTGGATTTAATACATGCTAAGTAAAATATAATAATCATATTAACCTGAACCCTAAGTTGTAATCATCTAACCTTAGCATATACATCCTTAATTCCTTTCATGATACATTAATGACATTAGGTGCCATAATCAGTTAACATACTTTGATACACATAAATGATATATAATCATCTAATAACATATTAATCAAGTCATCAATATGAAATGCATGGTATGTTACCTTGCTATCTAATACACACACGATTAGTTACTTAACGTGAATCCATTCATAATATGCATCACATTGATAATTAAAATACAAGGAATGGCTTCAATATGAATATGAAGTGATTTGATTCACATAAATGTGCAAATAAATAATATAAATAAATATGAGAAAATGATTAATGATGACATTAATGAGAGCAATAAAGATAATGTGGTAATGAGATAACGTTTAATATAAATATATGTAATTGATGTGACATAATTTGGATTGAATGAAGTTTAATGACAAATTTTATATTTCATGCAAAATAATCCTTTATAACTTAATGTGGTGATAATATAAGGATAATGAAGTTGAAGTTTAAAATATTAAGGATAATGATCTAGTATATTGAGGGAAATGAGTAACCCATAATTTTGCTAAAATTCTTAGTAAGATAAATGAGAAATATGTATATACGATGTTTCATGGATGACAATGAAATATAATTTCCTTGGTAATAAAGTTATTATGACATGACATAATTAAAATAATGGTGATAATGGGATATCATAATGAATATAATGCCAATGGGACAAAACCATTTAATCTCCTAAAAAGAATATATAAACAATGGAAACTAGGTGATACTTGAGAAACTAACCTAGGTTGAGATGCTTGTAGAGTATATTTTGATGTGTTGTTTGGTGGAAGTTAAGGTTAGAGAAACAACCTGAAGTTTTTTGATAATATGTTGCACACTCACCCTTCCCTTCTTGCTTGTGATTTCGGGGACGAAATCCCCTTTAAGGGGTGGAGTGTTGTAACATACCGAATTCTATAATTTTGCCTTTTGACCCTCTTTCCCATCTTTTCCTTTCATTTCTCTTAAGTACATGCTTAAAACCCATGCTTCTATGTGGATAATCGATGATTTCCATCTCTTTTTACCATGTTCTTCTAAGGTTTTGGTTTCTTTCTATTTTATCTTCTCTAGAACCTCTAGTTTGGTTATCTAAGAAACTTCAAATCTGATCTTAGGTCAAATGGTGTTTTCTCCCTCTCCCTCTCTCTTTAATTATCTCAATCGGTTTGATGATGTGGCAATTTCTTATTGGTCAGTATTGAAAAATTCATATCTTCTAAACCGCTTATCCAAATTTGACAAATAAATATGTTTTGGAATTGGAAAATTAATCTCTATATAATAAAAATATTTTCAAGGTATGATTTCATGGTTTGACGAGGCTGATTTTTGTAAAACGAATTTAATGCATACAATCTAATAAAATTACATATTAATCATCATAAATCCAAAATTAACATAAAAATATGTTTTCTTGATTAGGTGAACCTAATAAGTTCATTGGTGATATTTTCAAAAGCTAAATCCGATTTTTTCTAAAAAGTTCTAAAATTAGGGTTTATATATATTAATGTGCACTATGTACTCTAATACATGTTAATACATTGAAAATAGGCAAAGTGGAACTTGGACTCAATTAAAGTGGTGAAAGTTAGTAATTGATATCATTAAGAGAGGTATGTGCTATGTATGTGCTATGTATGTGCAATCCCTCTTTATGCATGTGCATTTACACCTTAAGTTGGGAATAATTGTGCCTTAACCTATTTTTCTATAATGAGGCTTTATTAAACCCTTTTTCATATACTCTTGAATCTTCTGCTATACTTGCCTCATAAATCAGTTTCAGAACATTATTCTTGGGTCTTGGAACCCCACCACCAAGTTGTAATTATATGATGATTTATCTTGCCACTTTACTATTTCTTGAGCATGATGGTTTATTTGGCTATTTAACTATAGTAGTGGTACTTATGTACAACCACCCACAGAGGGTATGTAAATAATCTCCCTGGGGAACATTTATTCTCCCCCTGCGGAATGTGTTATTCCTCCCCTATAAAGTTTGATAGGTGACTGGGAATGTATGAATTCTCCCCTCACCTATAGGTTGAGGTTCGGTAGGTGCCTCAACCCTACTTAGTTAATGTAGTCCAATTAATGTCACGCATGATACTTCTTATATGTTTTGTAATGGTAAGAATCTATTTTGTTATGTGCCTCATTCTCTTGGCCCTCTCATCTTATGATGATTCAATATATTTATGTTTCATATGATTTCCTTTTCTCTTGTACTTATTCATTATTTGACGCATACCTTGTTTTCCTCTCCCTTTTGCTGGGTGCTTTCCCAGCCACCCAGGCGATGAGCAAGGTGATGAACAAGACAAGGAGTATATAGCTATTGGCTTGGACCTAGCTCTTGGAG
The DNA here is from genome assembly GCA_963693085.1 of Alisma plantago-aquatica. NCBI lineage: Eukaryota > Viridiplantae > Streptophyta > Magnoliopsida > Alismatales > Alismataceae > Alisma > Alisma plantago-aquatica. Next base: position 400,521,041 of record OY856409.1, read on the forward strand.
ATGTTGCTTTGGAGACAAGATTTGAAGTAGTTTGGACTTCCCTCTATCTAGATCCTGATTGTGTGTCTTGATGTAAACCCTAATGGGAGAATTTGATGTATTTTGTAAACCTTTTATGAAATTGAATTCAGTCAATTTTTTTTAATTCCTCTGCTTTCTAATGGTGTTTTGTTTACCATATTTTATTAAAGGGGTGATTTCACCCTCTTACAATGCTATTTTGGACGAAATGTTTGTACACATGGAAAGTCTCTCTATTACTCCATCTTGGATATCTGCGGTCATCACAACATAAGCAACTAGTCCCGACCTTGGTGAATTGAAGACCTTGATGGAAAGACCCTAATCTGATTTCTCTATTTGTGTTGTTGGTACAATACGTTTTCATCACCTATTTTGGATACCAGATGTGGATGACCTGAGGCAAAAGCTACTAAGTGAGCCTCATGGATCAAAATATAAAATTCACCTTGGAACCACAAAGATGTACAAAGAGCTACAGAGAAGATTTTTGTAGAAGTATGTGAAGAAGGACATAACTACTTTTTGTGAAATGTTTGACCTATCAACAAGTAAAGATTAAACATCAAAGACTTGGTGGTATGTTGCAACCTCTAGAAATACCCAAGTGGAAGTAGGAAAATATTATGATGGATTTTGAGATGGGATTTTAAAAATCTTGAAGTGGTTATGATGTTGTCTTGGTTTTGATAGACTGACTTATGAAGTATTGCTCATTTCTTTCCTTTCAAGACTACATATAAGGTTCTGGACATGTCACACATTTATGTAGACTTGATTGTGTGACTACTTGGTGTGCCAAAATCTATTGTGTCAGATTGAGACCCTACTTTTACTTCTCACCTGTGGAGGCATATTCAAGAAGTGATGAAATCAGATTTACATTTTAGTAATACTTACCATCCCCAAACTGATGGTCAATCTGAAAGGAGAGTCTGGATTATAGAATATCTCTTACAAGCTTGTTTGATTGAATGGGTAGGTGTTTGGAATAAATATCTCCCTTTAGCTGAGTTTTCTTACAATAACAGTTACCAAGAGAGCATAGATATATCACCCTTTGAATCTTTGTATGGAATACCTTATTGTTCGCTCTTACACAGGGATGATGCATGTGAGCATACTCTGGAAAAGACTGATGACATGCAATTAATGAAGTACAAGATTGTTCTGATAAGGAAGTAGATGAAAGTGACACATGATTGTCAGGAGGTGTGTTGATAAAAATAAGATGGATACAAACTTTCTAATGAGAGACTATGTTTTATTGAAAATAAAACCTATTGGATATATTGCAAGCTATAAGGTGAAAGGAAAGCACAATCCTCATTATGTGGGGCACTTTGAAGTTTTGAATAAGATAGGGGAGTGTGCTTACCGTTTGGCTTTACCCCTGCTTATGATAAGATCCATAATGTTTTTTTATGTGTTGATGCTGAAGAAATATGTAAAAGATCCATCCCATGTGTTATCCATTGAACCCATAGAGATTCGTGGACCTATGAAGAATATCAGGTGAAGATCCCCGATTCCTGAGTGAAGTATTTAAAGCACAAGGAGATTGAGTTAGTAAAATTTCTATGGAAGTATCATGGTCTTGAAAAAACAACTTGGGAGCTTAGAGAAGAAATTTTGCAAACACACCCTTCCCTCTTCTCTTGAGATTTCGAGGATAAAATCCTTTTAAGGAGAGGAGAGTTGTAATGTACTCAAATTTAGGCAAATTTTGTCATTTAACCCTGTTATTATAATCTTTTATGTTGAACCCCTCATAGTAGATTGGTGGGTACTAGGATGTTAATATCTTTCAAATATGTGAGTTTAAGACAAAAGTATAAAGATTTGAAAATTTTATACAAGAAATTGTGGTTATTCATTAGTTTTGGCGGTGGTTGTGCAAAATTGTTAAATTAAGGCATTTAAGTTCAACATTATCCTTCTAGATTTTCTTATTGATAGATTTGGTTAAGAAAGAGATACACACAAAATTTGGTTAAAAAATAATAAAGGAAAATATTAATATGGAGTAGTTACACTTTTCCATAAATGGCATGTTTTACGTATTAAAGTTTTCTAAAAGGAAAATTTGACTCGAAAACTGGATTGGCTCCATATTACCTTACCCACCAAGTTTCACCTAAATTGGACTTTCTTTGCTCATACAATTTGATTAGAAAACAAATGGAATTTATTAACACCTCAATTTAGTCAAATCCATTTGGGAAATAAATTAAATGTCACATGACATATAGTCAACACGTGCATCCCTCTACATTGTTGGATCGTGATTGCACAATTCACAAGTTGTTTAACTACCTCACACCTGAAAGGAAACATGAAAATGGTTTTGGACATGATTAAATCCATATTTATCTCACCATAGTCGCTCATTTTACAAGATTTGTTCAACTACAAATTTGGTTTTCAATTATGCATTAAATCATACCTCACACATTGCCTATTATTTCAAATTCTAGAAATGCCCAATCTTATAGCCCAAGCTTATCCAAGATGGGAGAACTTATGCTCTATTAGGGAGCCTTATAAGTAGGTGAACCTAACCCTACTTCCATCTCACCCAATTCAATCCTCCTCTACTAGAAATTTCATCCCTCACTGTTGTGTTGTACCACAACCAATCAAGTGTTTAATCTAGGCTTGCGACGCTCTACTACAACACCTTGCTTCATCAGAGTTCAATTCACCTCGGGGTAGGGATGCCTCTACTCTCTCCTTCATGTCTATTTTATTAATACTATAAGATTCCACACGATTGCATTTTCCCAAAAATTTGCCATCACCATGCTTCACAACTTGCAACTATGGCTCTGCTGAAGGAAGGGGATGAATCTCCTAGGTTTTTTTTTTATTTTACCCACACCTTGTTTCCTTTTCGTACTTTCTCGCCAAGGGAAGTTGTGTATTTTGATCACTTGCATTAAGCCTTGCGAGTGCCTACCTGGTCGTGGACCCATGTCACTTGGTCACCCATAATTGGGCCAAGTTGGTTGGTTCGATCCACATAATCTAATCGTATCCGCTGACATTGATTTTTGGAAATTCCTTATTGGCTAGGACTTTGAAAATTCATAATTTTTTATTGGATTCTCCAAAAATTACAAAACAATATGTTCTTGAATCATGATAATTTTCTCTACCTTTCGGTGTTGTTTTCAATTGCCTGATTCACAAGTTCTAAAGATTGTATTTTTATGGATTTAAACATTCATAATACCACATTAATAATTAAAGAGAGGCTTTAGAAGATAAAGTTGAGAACTTAGAGTCACATCCATGCTCAGTAACCATGGGCTCTCACTTTAAGATGCAATAAGGTGTCAATCTTGGTTTTTGTCCAAGATTTGAGTTTTTAGGGTTTTGCTATCACTTATGATCTTAATAGTGAAAAAAGTTAACACCATTAATAAAACAATGATTTTGAGTCAATATATTATTAAAAAAACTCTAAAATCAATATTCAATCTTAAATATGAGCCGACCTAGGGTTTTACCGATGGATTTGATTTTCTAGGGTTATCTCAATACATCTAGTAGAATTTAAACCCTGATTGATGGACCTAACCCTACACGTGTAGGTTGAGTTGACTTTAGACTCGGAGGGTTTTGGATTCAGTCTCTGATTTAACAACTCAAGTTAAGGTCTGTGCATTTTTTCTATTATCTAGGCACTACTATAATGACCAATTTTTGTTTCCCATATGAGGCATCCGTTGATATTCTCTTTTTCATGATTATGAAATTTTCACTTTCTTTGACAATACTTATTGGCCTTCCAAGCCTACATGATTTGGATGCTCTCATCCTATTATTTCATATGAACTAAACTAATACTTGTCTATCCCTTATTATGTGCATGCTTAGACTATCTTTATTTCTTGTAGTGGTACATGCATACAACCATATATACATGGGCATGCTATCTCCCTCCAAGGTGTGCTATCTCCATCCATTATTTACAAGTTTGTGTTATCTTCATCCAGGATGTGCTATCTCCACCCATTATTTATTTTAGGCTAAGATCCAATGGTGCCTCATCCCTACTTGAAATAATTTTAGTCTTTGTTTGTTTCATGCACAATTTATGTTTTGATATTTTTAATAGAATTTTTTAAAAGGAAAGATTCCCTATTTGATATTATTTATTTCAGACATGCCTCATATATTCACCTAGTATTTTTTTGGAACTTATGTCTCTTGATCATTCCTTAATTTATTCTCTTCTTTTGAACTTTCTGATGTAGTGCCTAGTTGTTAGTTATTGCATATACTCAACATTTCTCTACCACATGTGTTATTTTCAACCCACCCAGAGGTTGCACAACCTAAGGACTAGGAGTTAGGTGGAAACACCCAAATATATCTACTAAGGACTTTGGAGATGGAGAGATTACTCACCACAAACTGATCCAAGTAGTTTAAACTTCAGTTTTGGTTAAGAGCCATCTATGGCTTGTTAGTTGAATTTTAATGAGAAAATTGTGACACACCGTTCGAACCAAATGTTATTAATGAAGTGGAAATGATTGTTAGCAGCGGATTACTAAAAATCACTAAAAATTAAAACCTTTTTCAAAGACATCCAAACATAGGAAAACTCTTTATCAAGAACCAAAGCATTTTATTTACATCCTGGTTCATAAGTACATATCTTGTACCATTCCTTCTTGATGATTACAAGCATCAACTACTCTATTAAAACTATACACAAGCAGCATAAGAACCTCGAGGCGTCAAGCCAAAATCTCGGATTGATTCATTAAAAGTGCTAACTACTAACTCCGAGGACCTGAGAGTACAGAGACGACACATAGGACTTTCTATAAAAAATATGACATCCAGGGCCTCCACCTAGAATATTACAGTTGTCCCTGTTGCTGCTACTGCTCTCCCCCTGCTATAGGTTTTCTGCCTCTTATTTTGTGTCTACCTAAAAAGTTGGATCCCACGGGGGTGAGACAATTGAAAATTGCCCCAGCGAGAGATATAACTCTCCGCCAGAAACATTATTCTTGTAGATAAATAGTAATAAACTAAGCATGAGTACTTTTATATTAACAACAATATTAATCATTATATGAGAATAATAGGATAATCTCCTTTCTTAAGGATAACATTGCATATACCTATGGTAGACTTGTACATCATCTATATACTTTGCAAGGAATGTAAGGAAACATAAATATATCATTTATCAACTAATGTTGCATAAAAGGAATGCAACATCAACCTATGATTTTTGCATTCAATCCTTAAACAAACATGCTATACGGCTGATTACATTTTACAAACACACTTATGCCCTAAGGATATGAGGTATACCACTCATACTCCAACCGACCATTGCGAAGTCAAAATCGGTGCCATACATTTTCTATGGAAGAACTGACTGCCATGGCCTTCCTTATCTCGGTCAGTACGAGATTTAATGCAGGACATCTTGTATCTCTGCTAAATAACTTTCCAGGGTATACTGGAAACTTTGCTATAGAGTTACAGTGGCAGTTGTACTCTCTTCATAATAGAGAGATTTAATGTTTATCTCACATCGATCCGACATTAATATTATCGGGAGATTTATGATACATCCATCCCATTATCGGGGGATTAGTGATACATCCACCTTGACATATATAATGAAGGACTGAGAGATTTAATGTTCATCTCGCATCAATTCCTCCATTAGGGCGTAAGGATATTTTCACCCATCACCCCCACATATTCAAAAATATGCATTCCGAGTTATGTCACAGAGCAACCCATTTCACCATCCAGCAAGTTCTGACACTGATGGTTATATGGCCAAGGCACTACATGATAAGATTCAACTTGATTAATTAATTGTATTACCATATTATTTTAGCATCAGTGAAGTTTTTCAAACATAATTTATTATAACAAAATGCTACAAAGAATGTGTAATACTTCTATCAAGACTTTTCAAAGCTTTATAAAACATTGGGATCTCAATCCCTTATCACATCAAGGGCATTCTTATCCCTTAACATCTCATCATCATGATTATGGAATATGGGTATTCAAACCCTCAGTTCATCATTGAACATGGTTACCACTTATCATGTAACTATTACCTCCAGGTCATCTGACCAAGGTATTCAGGATACTTGTTACACAAGCATCTCACATGGCTCACAAGGCTCATTAAGTATCTTGTCACCTCTCACTATGTAACAATTTTTACATGACTCACAAAACCATTACATATGGTCACTTCTCTCTAAGTAACAACTTATTTACATGGCTCATAAGGCCATTGCACATCTTGTTGTTGGCTAAATGGACATCATTTAAATCCTTTTGTTTTGATAATGACAAACATTTCATTCTTGTGGATCTAACATGCTATTTGAGTGTTGCAGAAATTAGGTGGATGACAAACTCTTGGAAGATCTATATGCTCTAATTACCTTAATTCATGATTGTAATCAAATGTAAAAACTTGTACAAGTATATAATGTACAAGTACTTAGATATCATGTAAATCAAGCGTTTAGATCTTCCCTAGTCAATCACAACACTTAGATAGGTCATCCCCAAAAATGGTGTCACAAATCCACACTCATACACACACTTGGTACTTGGTTTAAAACATTGAAACAGGGTTAATCTCAGTCGACAAAATTCTCGACCGAGACACTCTCGGTCGACAAACTCTTCGACCGAAAATGACCCTGGTAGCCGTTAGACACAGCAGAAAAGGTAGTTGGGAGTTGGATCAGAACGTTATATACACTTGCTCCAGACAGTCCCTCAGTCAACAAATCCTCGACCGACTAGGACTCTCGGTCGACAAATCTTCGACTGAGAATGTCTCTGTCTGCAATTTTCAGGATTAATTAACTAGTCATTGTTAAAGCAACTAATGGATACCTAATGGCTAGTTGAGCACTTAGAACCCCCTAGAAAGTGTCTAGAACGTCCTTAAGCATCCATAGGCCATTCCTATAAATAGGACAAGCCATAGACACCCAAAGTACACTTGTGCAATACTTGAGCTTACATACTTACAATTGGCATTCTGTTTTGAGCAATTGAGCAACTCTAGTACTTGCTACTCATTCCCTTTGCTCCAAATTTGTGTCCCATAGGCTTACATCTCCTATCCACTAAACCTACACTTCCATACTCATTGGTTAGGATATCAATACGCTTGATATAGGAAATCAAGCCTTGTGCTTCAAGTGGTAATTGTAATTTCTATTTCCCTTCTTGTTCTTTCTTATTACTTGTACTCTCCTTGCTACTCCTAGGGTTGGAGGCTGCAGATTGGAGAGAGCTTTGATCTTCTTGGTGGAGAAGGAGATCTTTGTACTACTTCTAGAAGTTTGTCTTAATGGAAAGCTACTTCAAGAGGAAGGCTACTTCAAGGTTTGGAGCTTGAAGTTACTTCAAGGAAGTTAATTCAAGGTTGGTGAGACTATTTCAAGGTGAAGCCTGTCCAAAGGGTGTTGAAAGTGTTGTAATTTTATGTAATAGCCTTGTGAGGTAATAAAATTAAATACTTTCAAAATCCCGGTTGGGTAAGCAACCGGGTAGTGGATTGACTGCCTTAGTATTGCTAAGGTTGGAACCACTCTAAACACCTTGTCTCCTTCTTATTGTCTCAATTGTGGTTGTTTGAGTTAAATTATTTTAAAATCTCTATAAAACCCTATTCACCCCCCCCCCACCCCCCCTCTAGTGGTTTTTCATTTGGTATCAGAGCAGGGCTTCAAGGAACTCTAACAAAGTCTTGAAGAATGGGTGATGGGGTACTCAACAACCTCAACTTGGAAGGAACACTCGTAGAAAGACCTCCACCTTTTGATGGGACTAAATACACTTACTGGAAGAGGAGGATGCAGTTCTACTTCCAAGGAATCAGCTAGGACTTATGGAGGATGGTATCAAATCCATATGAATTTCCTCAAACGGAGTATGCAAATTGGGATGTTAGTACGGTAAAATCAGCCCAAATGAATGCAAAAGATGTAAGTATACTCTATTGTTCAATTTTCGTTGGTGAATTCAATAGAATATCAAATTGTGAAATGGAATATGAGATATGGCATAGACTCTCTATAACATATGAAGGAACTGTTCAAGTTAAGAATTCTAAAATCAGAATGCTGAAGCAAAAATTTGAACAGTTTTGTATGGATCAAAACGAATCTATTAGTGAAATGTATGAAAAATATTCTTCTATTGTGAATGGTTTGAATGCTTTAGGCAAAGTAATCTCTGAATAAGATCAAGTGTCAAAGATTCTTAGATGTCTCCCTCCCAAGTACAACCCCAAGGTAACTGCTATTGAAAAAGCAAATGATCTCACCCGACTAAGGATGGAGCAACTCATTGGCAACCTAGAAGAACATGAGGCAACCTTAGAGGAAGAGGAATGATGAGAGCGTGAACTTCAACAAGGAATAAATAAAGATATAGCCCTCAAAGCTTCAAAGATCGTCACACAAGAAAATGATGAAACAAGTGATGGAGAAGGAGAAGAAGCTCTAATCGTTAATGGTAAGAAATATAGAAGATTTAGATCTAACTAAATTGCTGGTTCTTCTTCTTCCCCTCCTAGGTGTTTTGGATGTGGAAAGAAAGGACATCTAAAAAATGAATGTCCTAAATCAAAGAAAGGAAAGAAAATCTCATTCAAGAAGAAAGGAGAAAAAACTTAGAAAGCTGCGTGGGATGAGTCAAGTGATAGTGAAAGTGGAGAAGAGAATGTGGAGTGTCTCATGGTAAAATAAGATGATAATGACGACTCCCAAGAGGTAAGCCTTCTTGATTTGCCAAAAGAAGATCTAATTGTTAGTCTACAAGAAACTCATGACAAGTATGTTGAGTGCAACAAGAAATTAAAGAAATCTAATAAGGAAAATGATGAGTGACATGCTAAACTTCTTGATCTCACATCTGAAAATGAAGATCTTAAAAAGGTTATTGAAGATCATGATATTAAGCTAAAATCTGTAGAAGCAAATTGCAATCTTCTTTCCCTAGAAAAGTTAAACTTGCAAACTCAAGTAAATGATCTTCAAAAACATCCTATTTTATGTAATCATCTAGATTATGATAATGTTGTTAAGGAAAGAAATTCTTTATTATCTGATTTAGATCAAGCAAGGATAGATATTAATAAGAAAATGGATGAGATAAGCTACGAAGAGAAATTAATGGCGTATGGGGGAATGACGTTCTAAATTATATTCTGAAATATTCTTCTCGCTATAATGGAAGAAGAGGCTTAGGTTATGTTCCAAAAGGAAATCAACCTAAAAGAGCATCCAAGACCAAGATCATGTTTGTACCTAAAAATACAATTCCAAATTCTAGAAAGAGAAATGAAATTGATTCTATTTCTTGTCACTTTTGCCTATGTCTTGGACATTATTCATTTTCATGCCCTTATAAGAAGAAGGATTCTGAGTTAGTTTGGGTCTCCAAACCTCAAACTTAGAAAACTTGAATGTAATTTAGTTGAGATATGATCTACCGCTTATTTTTGGAAATCAAAATGTCTTATCTCAACTAAGAAAATAACTTTATATAGTATTTTAAATTCATAACTGATATAAACAAATTACTGAGACAAATAGAAACATTTTCGGTCGACAAATAGTTCGACCGAGATATTCTCTGTAACATCCCTGACCTGGGTTATGTACTAACCCTAGGTTTTTTGCTTAAATAAGTGATTAGATTCTTGTGGTTATCTTTTGAAATGTAATTAAGGCTTTTTGAGGAACTTATATTTCTAATTCAGTCCTTTTTGAATAATGATTCAACCTTATTTTGTTAATTTTGGACTAAAGTACAAATTACCCAATTAGAGGGGTTAACTTGCAAATTGCACAGGTTAATATGTTCCTCTGATGTTGATACATCATGATAATGAATATGATGTGGTGGTATGGATTCCACAAGCTTGAACACCAAGATATAGCTTGTAGAGCAATCCTTGTGCTATAAAACCTAGTTTTGGTGTAAAGTGCAATTTACCCAAAACCTAGGGTCCAACATGTAAAATGTACCATCTAGAGTATCTCTCATGTTTCTTGTCATAAAGTTGAGCAAATAAAATGAGAGGGGCACCTCATATGAAGGATCATAGAAGGAAAGATAATCTTGGTATTGAATAATCAAGATTTAAGTAAATAGCTCTTTAATATATATACAACTTATTAAGATGTGGGTTTCTTTTCCTTTAAAACTTGGATAATGGAGGAGTTTGCATGAGTTTAGTAATTGGAAAACGTGGCCAAATAATGGAGGAAGATTTGGTGTTTTTAGTTGGAAAATAAAGGAGATAATCCTTTTTCTTTTCACTTTCCTTGAAAATACTCATAAATATATAAAGCATCCTTAACAACAAAGCAAAGGATCATTTCCCTTAGCTCTTTCCCTTATATTATTACTTTGGCCGACCAAAGAAAAGCTCTGGATCAGAGGAAGGACGACCAAGATGGTTTGGTAAGTATGGACCATCATATACCTCGAATTCATGGTGGAAACCATAAAACAAGGTTGGTTTATTGGTTTTCTTTGCATGATTCTTCTTTCTAGCCATCTTCTCCATCCAAAACTTGAAGAATGGACCTTGGAAAACCACTTTAGCTTCATCCACCATTAAAGCTACGAATCTTGGAGCTCTAGATCAGATCTAAAGGCGGGTTTTATAACTCTAAACCCTTAAGCTTTGTTTTTGCATTCTTCTTATCTAAAAATCGTTGCTTATACTTCTTCCTTAGACACCTTTCGGTGTTCTTGCTAGCAATTTCGTGAAGAACAGTCCCTGTTCTTGAGGTAGAAGATGATTACATTAATTACAATGTTTATCCAAAAAGTTACTTTAGCAAACGGTCTCTAACCCCCTTGCCCAAACGGTTTCCTAAACCGTTTGGGAGCAAACAGTTTCAAACCGATTGAATGCAAACAGTTTCAACCAAACTGCATAGAAGCAAATGGTTGAAGAGCATTTGGATGCTTTGACCAGGCGTTGACCATTTGGAGGTCTGTTTTGAACAATGTAAACTAATTACTTACCAAAAATCATCAAGTAATTCCAAGTAAATCACCAATTGAAGGCCCATTAATCATATAAACCATAATCGGGTTAATTGTTGTTTTCAATAATTGAATTAAGTTGAAGTTTGGGTTGAGTGGCCCAAAAGGTTTCAAAACCATTTGGGGATCACCCAAATGGTTTCAAGACCGTTTGGTGATCACCTAATACCGTTTGGAGGTCTAGGGTTAAGTAGGGTTAACCATTTGAGGACCCAAAGATATCAAGTTGATGAATATTCAATTGCTGATTTGGTGACCAAACCTAGGGTTCAAAGATTAAGTGAATGACTTGGTTTTTGATAAAATAATGGGAAAACGGTCTCAAGACCGTTTGGAGGATATCCAAATGATTCCAAGACCGTTTGGGGTCAGGTCATGAGCAAATTGAATGATGGTTCAATGGTTTCAAATCAATTAGACTCATGTTGAAACATGTTGAAGGGTGATCGATTCCAAACCCTAATCAAATTGATCCAATCCCTAATTGATGATCAATTGAGGGTCAATTGAGTGTCAAATCAGTTGAAGGTTGACCTAATTAACTCAATTGATGAGTGGTTAACAAGTGCAAGATTGATTGAAGGGTTCAACATTGGAAACCCTAACTCAATTGAAGTGGTTCAGAAACTTTTTGGTCCATGCGGTTTTGAGGTGGTTTGGACCAAATGATCTCAAGACCGTTTGGGACCAAACGGTCTCAAGACCATTTAGGACCAAACGATCCCAAACTGTTTGGTGCTCATGCGGTTTCAAGATCGGTTATGTCCATGCAGTTTCAAAGTCAAACTTGACCAAACGGTCTTCACCCACCTTGGGCAAATGGTCTTGAGTGTGCACTTTACAAAACGGTTTCAAGGTCTATCCAAGACCGTTTGGGGGTTTAGTATGCAAGACTGTTTGAGGTCTATAAAGTTCAAGATCGTTTGACACCTTAGTGGTCTAGATGGTTTAGTAGTTGATTAACCTAAACCTCATGGATACCTAATGTGATTAAAGGACCAAGTGATTAGTTGATTAAGACATGATGTAATCAATGCTGACTATAACAAAGGTACCCTTGATGGGATAGGGTGATTAATACTCATTGGATGAGTAAGACCTAATGATTACAATAGTAATGATATAATCCATGATGTGAATGTTGAATTGTCTTAGCCTAATCAATGGTGATGCAAACATCATCTGATAGAAGGAGGAGAGAGAAGACTTCTTATATGGATAATAATCAAATAATAAACTCCCAATATGTATGAATATATCTAATCAGGGTATGATCCTTCATAATGAGATCATAAAACCCTAATTATGATGGTTAGTGAATCTTAACCCTAAATTGAGGGCATTAATGGAAATAATCCTCATATATGATGATGGTAGGATCTTAATTCATTATAATGTGAATAGTAAACCCTAATCTAGGGTATTGTGATGTGTTGTGAATAGTAAACCCTAATCTAGGGTAATGTGATGATGTGAACAATAAACCCTAATTTTGGGTTATGCTTTTAAGTATGAAACTCAATGTTTGAATTATGAAGTGAGGAATCACTATGTTGTTGTAAGCCAAAGGGGTTGGATAACCCTAAATGAATTAAATAAGAAACCCTAACCCTAGAAACCATCCGTGGTGATGTAACAAGGTTGTGGTATATCTTCTGTAGCACGATCGTGCAAGATAGCACGGCTGTGGTGTTCTATACATGACTTGAAAATAATGTGCATTGTGTTGATGTAGATATAGTGTGCATGTTATCGATTGTGTTAGTCATGCAGGTCTTTATAAAGAAGTGATCATGACCAGGTACGGGTTATGATGTCATATTCATTGAAAACACTTTATAAGTTTTGAAAGTAATGACATGTTATGTTGCCTAGTAAGAGGTAACATATGATATTAAAGGCTGTATGAGCCATGAGAAATGTCTGTATTGCCATCAAGTCATCAATATGTTACTTGGTAAAAAGTGTTTTGATGATCTAAAGGTTTGAATACCCTATTCCTGAACCATAATGATAAGATGGTTAGAGATTGATATTCCAATGATGACTGGATATGAAATGAACTTGATACAATTAGTACTCTTTCTTTATAGCAATTGTCTTATTGGTTTATGTTTGAAAACATGCCTGATGCTAAAAGAATGCTATAATGTACTGAAATAATCAAGTATAATGATATCATGTAGAGCCCTGACTATAGATCCATCATTGTCAGAAATTAAATGATGGTGAAATAGATTTTCCTAAGGGAACTCTTAGAGAGCATACTTTTGAGTATGTGGGGGTTATGGACGTGAATATCCTTACGTCCTAATGTGGGAATTGATGTGAGATGTACATTTAATATCTCAATCCTTCATTATATGTTTATGCCGGGATGATGTATCACTAATCTCCCGATGATGTTGTTAATGCCGCATCGATGTGAGATAAACAAGAAATCCCTCGATGGCGAAGAGAGTACAACATGCCACTGTATCTCTAATAGCGGAGTTGCCAGAATACCCTAGAAAGCTATTATGACAGAGACACAAGATATCCTGCATGTTGTTCCTCATACTGACTGAGGAAGATAAGGTCATAGGAATCCACCTCTTCTGATGACCTATGTATGGTACCAATTGTGATTTCGTAATGGTCAGTTGGAGTATGAGCGGTATATCTCATCTCCTCAGGGCATAAATATGTTTGAAAAATGTAATCAACCGTATAGCTTAATTGCTGAGGTTGAACTACGAGAAACAATGATTGATGATACATTGTTTATAGTGTTCTAATTGAATAACTAGTATACATGTTCTTCATATTCTTTATTGATATAAGTCTTGTTATTCAATCAAATTATAATTGAAATGATTGCCTAGAGAATATTGCTCTACTTAGTTTATTCAATAAATTGCCCGTTGTTGGATGATTATAATTCTACTGTTCTATGTTATTCAATTGTTTGCAATAACAATGCTTCTGGCGAAGAGTTATAACTCTCGCTCGGAAAATTATTCAAATTGTCTCACCCCCGTGGGATTCGACTTTTTAGGTAGACACCGAGGACGAAGGAACCCTTCAGTGGGTGAGCAACATCAATAACAGTAGCAACATCCAGGACAGCAGTGATCCTCAGGTGGAGATACTATTTGTCAAGGCTTGTAGATACAATGTCCTATGTGTCGTCTCTGTACTCTCAGGTCCTAGGAGTCTTTAGATGTTTTATTTAGATCTGAGATTTTGGCATAATGCCTCGAGATTTTTTTGTATCTTGCCTTGTACAGTTAACAAGGCAGTTTATGTTGTGACTCTCGAGATGTAGATATTACAGTGATGTGCTGATGTATCAGCTTGTTAATAAGTTATCCTGTTATTTTATGAATGAGTCTTATAGGTTGTGGACCTTTGTGTAAAAAGTTTTAAAATTTTGTGATTTTTCAGTAATTCCGATGCTAACGAAACGCTTCCGCATTAGTTTAAATTCATTGATCCTGTTTTTGTGAGTCGGACCCCATAATTAGTGGTATCAGAGCTCTAGGTTCACTGAGTCTACAGAGACATAGGACTTAGGTTGTTGAGTCTGTTCTAGTGTCTTCCAGTATATCTGATAGTGTCTTCTGCTCATCAGGAGGAGAAGATAAAACTAAAGATGTCTGGACCACACGAGGAACATGTTGTAGAGAGTAGTGTCGCTGCACCCAGAGGAGGTGCAAGAAACTAAGAAAGGGAAGAACATGTACCTGAACCACCGCAGTTAAATCCAGCTGACATGGGGAACCCAGCCGTCCAAGCCATGTTTGGGCAGTTTATGACTGCCATGACACATATGACTGATTGGATGCCTATACCTGTACCTAGGGCACCTACCCATCCTGACGGACAAGGAGTTGGTAAGACGTTTGAATGACTTTGACAAGTTGGAGCCACAGAGTATGTGGGAACAACTGACCCTGTAGATGCTGACTTGTGGTTAACTGAACTAGAGAAGGCCTTTAGAATTCTGAACATCCCAGAAGCTGAGAAGGTTAGACATGCTGTGTATCTTCTCAAGGGGAGTGCTGGTCATTGGTGGACCATGGAAGAATAGAAGAGGCCAGGTTTGGAGATTGCATGGGAAGTTTTTCGACAGGAATTTATCAACAAATATTTCCCTAAGATGTTTCTGGATGAGAAAATCTCTCAGTTTGAGAGGTTAAGGCAAGGACCTATGAACATTAGCGAATATGAGGCTAAGTTCATGGAGCTTTTGCGGTTCTGTCTGCACATGGAAACCACATATGAAGAAAGAATTAGACATTTTGAGAAAGGGTTAAACGCTGAGTTGACCACCCTTGTGTCTGCTCTGGAGAACATGGAAAGGTTTGCTACTTTTTTGGAGTCGGTCAGGAGGATAGAGAAGTCTGTGTCAGAGAAGAGACAAACAAAGAATAAGAGGATGTATCCCCAGTTCCAAGGATCTTCATCTAAATATTTTAAGAAACCTAGGTTTTCTGTGCCTACACCATCACCTAGATTCAGTACCCATACGCAGTGGACGTCGAATAGGGGTAGAGGACGAAGCCTACCACTAGAAGGAGCTCACAGTTCAACATCTATGTTGGTTATAGGACCACCCAGACCACAACAACTGAATAAAAGTTGTTATATACGTGGAAAGATGGGACATCTGATGAAAGATTGTAGAGCTAGAGAAGTGAGTGTAACTCAACCACAAAGACAGAGTAATCAAGGATCTCAAAGGCGACAGTTTCCAGGAAGTGATAGAGGACGTGGACAAGCATCCCAAGCTGGATCATCGACACCAGGTCAACGAGCACCAAATCAACCATAGGCAACGACAAGATTCTATGCAATGAATCCACCTGATGCAGTGATCAACCCTCGGGTTGTGGCAGGTCAGATGGAATTATTATATTCTGATATGTCTACATCTTACATTGTATCTGTTTTAATTGATCTGGGTTCTACACACTCCTTTATCACTCGAAGAGTGATTTTTGACTGTAACCTGATTACAAGTCATAGGACAGATAGTTTGTTGCTAGAAACTCCGTTGATGGGATCTGCTGTGTTGCAGGAGGTATGTTCTCCTTGCATCCTCTTCTTTTATGAACATCACATTCAAGTGGATCTTATACCACTTAAGATGCATGGATTTGACATAATCCTAGGGATGGATACCTTAGAAAGGTATAAGGTTGTCTTGGATTGTGAGTCCAAGCAAGCTGTGTTCACTGATGATAGTGACACATGGATCTTTCAAGGAGATAGAAAGATTCTACCAACCTGTCTTGTGTCAACTATGGTTGCTGAGAAGCTGATGAGGCAAGGATGTTATGCATTCTTGGCCCATGTGGTAGATACTACCATGGAGAGTCCTAACCCTATTGAAGTTCTGGTAGTCAGGGAGTTTGCAGATGTATTTCCTGAATAACTTCCAGGTGTACCACCGCCTCGGGAGATTGATTTTGAGATCAATTTAATCCCAGACATGCAACCTATAGAACAAGCATCATATAGGATGGCACCTGCTGAGATGGCATAACTCAAGAAACAACTACAAGAGTTGCTTGAGAAAGGTTTCATCTGACTGAGTACTTCACCTTGGGGTGCTCCGGTCCTCTTTGTTAAGAAGAAAGACGGTTCAATGCGGTTGTGCATTGATTATAGATAGTTAAATAAAGTAACAATAAAGAATAAGTATCCTCTACCGAGGATTGATGATCTCTTTGACCATTTGCGTGGTGCAACCGTCTTCTCAAAGATAGATTTGAGGTCAGGATATCATCAGCTGCGTATTAAGGATAGTGGAATACCCAAGTCTGCCTTTAGGACAAGTTATGGTCACTATGAGTTCACAGTTATGTCGTTTGGACTAATAAATACACCAGCTGCACTTATGTAACTCATGAATAGAATCTTTCGACCTTTTCTCGATCAATGTGTAGTTGTCTTTATAGATGACATCCTAATCTATAGTAGAGATTCTCAACAGCATGAACAACAACTTCGTCAGGCTCTTACTTTGCTAAGAAAGCATAAGCTATATGCTAAGTTTAGAAAGTGTGAGTTTTGGTTACCAGAAGTTTCTTTTCTTGGACACGTAATATCTGCTTTAGGTATACGTGTTGACCCTAAAAAGGTAGAATATGTCCTGCAATGGGAACAGCCGAAGACACTGATAGAGATCCGTAGTTTCTTAGGGTTGGCAGGATATTACTGAAGGTTCATTAAGAACTTTAGCTCTATATATTTACCCTTGACTAAGTTGACAAGGAAGGATGTTCCTTTTACCTGGAGTGATAAGTGTCAACAATCTTTTCAGCTGTTGAAGGAGAGGTTGACAAGTGCACCTATGCTTGTGTTACCTGAACAAGGAAAATGATATATAGTTTTTTGTGATGCCTCTATGAATGGATTAGGATGTGTGTTAATGCAGGATAAACAAGTAATTTCTTTTGCTTCTCGACAGCTTAAGAAACACAAGGAGAATTATCTGACACACGATCTAGAACTAGCTGTTGTAGTTCATGCTTTGAAAATCTAGAGACATTATCTTTATGGAGAGACATTCTAGATTTTCACAGACCAAAAAAACCTTAAGTATATCTTTTCTCAACATGAGCTCAATATGAGGCAATGCCGCTGGATGGAGTTAATCAAGGACTACGATTGTACAATCAATTACCATCCAGGAAAGGCCAATGTAGTTGCTAATGCTTTGAGTAGGAAATCAACAAAACCAACCCTAGATAGAGCACAACTGAATTCTTTGGTATGCTCTAGGAGGGATATGCTTATCTCCTTAAGGCAAGACAATGTACAATTAAAAGTATCATTGTTATCTGGGTTGTTAGATGAGATGCACATAAAACCTACTCTGAGACAGCAGATCAAGGAGGCACAACAAGTTGATGTTGCAGTTCAGCAGATTAGATCGGAGTATGGTAGTGACAAATGAGATGGTTTCCATGACTCAGATGATCAAGTAGCTTGTTATCATGGTAGGATGGTAGTACCAGACATGGATAATTTAAGGAAGTTAGTCCTAGAAGAAGCTCATTCTTCTATGTATGTTATGCATCCGGGAAGCACCAAGATGTATCGAAACTTGAAAGATATGTATTGGTGGCCTGGATTGAAGAAAGACGTTGCTGAGTTTGTTATACGGTGTCCTGTGTGTCAGCAAGTTAAAGTTGAACACCAGAATCCTGCAGGAACAATGCAACCTTTACCCATACCACAGTGGAAGTGGGATCATGTGACCATGGATTTTGTGGTTGGTTTACCTAGAACAGCCAAAGGACATGATTCCATATGGGTAATAGTTGATAGGTTGACAAAGACAACACATTTCTTTCCTGTCAAAACAACCTATTTTGCTGAGAAGTTAGCACAATTATATGTCGATGAGATAGTGTGGCTGCATGGGGTCCCAGTTACCATTGTTTCTAATAGAGGTCCCCAATTTACGAGTCATTTTTGGGAGTGACTCCATAAAGCCTTAGGCACACAGTTAAGATTTAGTACATCCTTTCATCCTCAGACAGATGGACAATCAGAAAGGACTATACAGACCTTGGAGGACTTACTTAGAGCATGTGTTCTTCAGTTTAGAGGAAGTTGGGATCTGCACCGAAGCTTGATAGAGTTTGCGTATAACAATAGCTATCAACATAGCATTGACATGGCACCTTATGAATCTTTGTATGGTAGACGTTGTAGATCACCCTTATGTTGGTATGAAACCAGTGAATATCAACTTTTAGGTCCAGATCTTGTACAGCAAACCACCGAGAAGATTAAGATAATACAACAACAGTTGAAGACTGCACAGGATAGGCAGAAATCTTATGCTGATAAGCATCGTAGACCTTTAGAATTCCAGGTTGGAGACAGAGTGTACCTCAAAGTCTCACCTTGGAAAGGAGTTCTTAGATTTAGAAGGAAGGGAAAGTTAGCTCCTAGGTTTATGGGGCCTTATCCAATCATTGAACGAATTGGAAAGGTAGCTTATAAGCTAGAGTTACCATCAGAATTATAGAAGTTACACCCTGTGTTCCACATTTCCATGTTAAGGAAATGTCATCCTGATATAGAATTAGTTCTGCAACCTATGGAAGTAGAGTTGAATGATGATGTATCTTATGAAGAAGAACCTGTGTCAATCCTTGACAAGAGAATTATAAAGCTGAAAAAGAAAGACATAAGTCTTGTGAAAGTCCTCTGGAATCACCATGGTGTTGAAGAAGCCACGTGGGAACTACAGGAAGAGATGAGAAGGAAATACCCTGCTCTTTTCTCTTGATATGTTTTTATAATGATTTCGGGGACGAAATCCTTGTAAGGGGTGGATAATTTGTAACATCCCTGACCTGGGTTATGTACTAACCCTAGGTGTTTTGCTTAAATAAGTGATTAGATTCTTGTGGTTATCTTTTGAAATGTAATTAAGGCTTTTTGAGGAACTTATATTTCTATTTCAGTCCTTTTTGAATAATGATGCAACCTTGTTTTGTTAATCTTGGACTAAAGTGAAAATTACCCAATTAGAGGGGTTAACTTGCAAATTACACATGTTAAGATGTTCCTCTGATGTTGAGACATCATGAGAATGAATATGATGTGGTGGTATGGATTCCACAAGCTTGAACACCAAGATATAGCTTTTAGAGCAATCCTTGTGCTATAAAACCTAGTTTTGGTGTAAAGTGCAGTTTACCCAAAACCTAGGGTCCAACATGTAAAATGTACCATCTAGAGTATCTCTCATGTTTCTTTCCATAAATTTGAGCAAAGAAAATGAGAGGGCCGCCTCATATGAAGGATCATAGAAGGAAAGATAATCTTGGTATTGAATAATCAAGATTTAAGTAAATAGCTCTTTAATATATATACAACTTATTAAGATGTGGGTTTCTTTTCCTTTAAAACTTGGATAATGGAGGAGTTTGCATGAGTTTATTAAGTGGAAAACGTGTCCAAATAATGGAGGAAGATTTGGTGGTTTTAGTTGGGAAATAAAGGAGATAATCCTTTTTCTTTTCACTTTCCTTGAAAATACTCATAAATATATAAAGCATCCTTAACAACAAAGAAAAGGATCATTTCCCTTAGCTCTTTCCCTTATCTTTTTGATTTGGCCGACCAAAGGAAAGCTCTGGAGTAGAGGAAGGATGACCAAGTTGGTTTGGTAAGTATAGACCATCATCTACCTCGAATTAATGGCGGAAACCATAAAACAAGGTTGGTTTATTGGTTTTCTTTGCATGATTCTTCTTTCTAGCCATCTTCTCCATCCAAAACTTGAAGAACGGACCTTGGACAACCACTGGAGCTTCATCCACCATTAAATCTACGAAGCTTGGAGCTCTAGATCAGATCTAAAGGTGGGTTTTATAACTCTAAACCCTTAAGCTTTGTTTTTGCATTCTTCTTATCTAAAAACCATTGCTTATACTTCTTCCTTAGACACCTTTGGGTGTTCTTGCTAGCAATTCCATGAAGAACAATCCCTGTTCTTGAGGTAGAAGATGATGACGTTAATTCCAATATTTATCCAAAAAGTTACTTTAGCAAACAGTCTCTAACCCCCTTGCTGAAACGGTTTCCTAAACCGTTTGGGAGCAAACAGTTTCAAACCGTTTGAATGCAAATGGTTTCAACCAAACCGCATAGAAGCAAACGGTCTAAGACCATTTGGATGCATTGACCAGGTGTTGACCATTTGGAGGTCTGTTTTGAACAATGTAAACTAATTACTTACTAAAAATCATCAAGTAATTCCAAGTAAATCACCAATTGAAGGCCCATCAATCTTATAAACCCTAATCGGGTTAATTGTTATTTTCAATAATTGAATTAAGTTGAAGTTTGGGTTGAGTGGCCCAAACGGTTTCAAAACCATTTGGGGATCACCCAAACGGTCTCAAGACCATTTGGTGATCCCCCAAGACCGTTTGGAGGTCTAGGGTTAAGTAGGGTTAACCATTTGAGGACCCAAAGATATCAAGTTGATGAATATTCAATTGCTGATTTGGTGACCAAACCTAGGGTTCAAAGCTTAATTGAATGACTTGGTTTTTGATAAAATAATGGGAAAACGGTCTCAAGACTGTTTGGAGGATATCCAAATGATCCCAAGACCATTTGGGGTCAGGTCATGAGCAAATTGAATGATGGTTCAATGGTTTCAAATCAATTAGACTCATGTTGAAACATGTTGAAGGGTGATCAATTCCAAACCCTAATCTAATTGATCCAAGCCCTAATTGATAATCAATTGAGGGTCAATTGAGTGTCAAATCAGTTGAAGGTTGACCTAATTAACTCAATTGATGAGTGGCTTACAAGTGTATGATCGATTGAAGGGTTCAACATTGGAAACCCTAACTCAATTGAAGTGGTTGAGACACATTTTGGTCCATGCGGTTTTGAGGTGGTTTGGACCAAACGCTCTCAAGACCGTTTGGGTCCAAATGGTCTCAAGACCGTCTGAGTCCAAATGGTCTCAAGACTGTTTGGGACCAAACGATCCCAAACTGTTTGGTGCTCATGCAGTTTCAAGATCGGTTATGTCCATCCGGTTTCAAAGTCAAACTTGACCAAACGGTCTTCATGACCAAACGATCTTCACCCCACCTTGGGCAAACGGTCTTGAGTGTGCACTTTACCAAACGGTTTCAAAAGTCAACAAGACCAAATGGTCTTCAATACCAAATGGTTTCAAGGTCTGTCCAAGACCGTTTGGGGGTTTAGTATGCAAGACCGTTTGAGGTCTATAAAGGTCAAGATCGTTTAATACCTTAGTGGTCAAGATGGTTTAGTAGTTGATTAACCTAAAACTCATGGATACAGTGATTAGTTGATTAAGACATGATGTAATCAATGATGACTATAACAAAGGTACCCTTGATGGGATAGGGTTATTGGTACTCATTGGATGAGTAAGACCTAATGATTACAATAGTAATGATATAATCCATGATGTCAATGTTGAATTGTCTTAGCCTAATCAATGGTGATGCAAACATCATCTGATAGAAGGAGGAGAGAGAAGACTTCCTATATGGATAATAATCAAATAATAAACTCCCAATATGTATGAATATATCTAATCAGGGTATGATCCTTCATAATGAGATCATAAAACCCTAATTATGATGGTTAGTGAATCTTAACCCTAAATTGAGGGCATTAATGGAAATAATCCTCATATATGATGATGGTAGGATCTTAATTCATTATAATGTGAATAGTAAACCCTAATCTAGGGTATTGTGATGTGTTGTGAATAGTAAACCCTAATCTAGGGTAATGTGATGATGTGAACAATAAACCCTAATTTTGGGTTATTCTTTTAAGTATGAAACTCAATGTTTGAATTATGAAGTGAGGAATCACTATGCTGTTGTAAGCCAAAGGGGTTCGATAACCCTAAATGAATTAAATAAGAAACCCTAACCCTAGAAACCAGTCGTGGTGATGTAACACGGTCGTGGTATATCTTCTGTAGCATGACCGTGCAAGATAGCACAGCTGTGGTGTTCTATACATGACTTGAAAATAATGTGCATTGTGATGATGTAGATATAATGTGCATGTTATCAATTGTGTTAGTCATGCAGGTCTTTATAAAGAAGTGATCATAGCCAGGTAAGGGTTATGATGTCATATTCATTGAAAGAACTTTATAAGTTTTGAAAGTAATGACATGTTATGTTGCCTAGTAAGAGGTAACATATGAGATTAATAGGTTGTATGAGCCATGAGAAATGTCTGTATTCCCATCAAGTCATCAATATGTTACTTGGTAACAAGTGTTTTGATGATCTAAAGGTTTGAATACCCATATTCCTGAACCATAATGATAAGATGGTTAGAGATTGATATTCCAATGATGACTGGATATGAAATGAACTTGATACAATTAGTACTCTTTCTTTATAGCAATTGTCTTATTGGTTTATGTTTGAAAACATGCCTGATGCTAAAAGAATTCTATAATGTACTTAAATAATCAAGTATAATGATATCATGTAGAGCCCTGACCATAGATCCATCATTGTCAGAAATTAAATGATGGTGAAACAGGTTTTCCTAAGGGAACTCCTGGAGAGCATACTTTTGAGTATGTGGGGGTTATGGACATGAATATCCTTACATCCTAATGTGGGAATTGATGTGAGATGTACATTTAATCTCTCAATGCTTCATTATATGTTTATGCTGGGATGATGTATCACTAATCTCCCTTTGATGTTGTTAATGCCGTATCGATGTGAGATAAATAAGAAATCCCTCGATGTCGAAGAGAGTACAACATGCCACTGTATCTCTAATAGCGAAGTTGCCAGAATACCCTGGAAAGCTATTATGACAGAGACACAAGATGTCCTGCATGTTGTTCCTCATACTGACTGAGGAAGATGAGGTCATAGGAATCCGGCTCTTCTGATGACCTATGTATGGTACCAATTGTGATTTCATAATGGTCGGTTGGAGTATGAGTGGTATATCTCATCTCCTAAGGGCATAAATATGTTTCAAAAATGTAATCAGCCGTATAGATTAATTGCTTAGGTTGTACTATGAGAAACAATGATTGATGATACATTGTTTATAGTGTTCTAATTGAATAACTAGTATACATGTTCTTCATATTCTTTATTGATATAAGTCTTGTTATTCAATCATATTATAATTGAAATGATTGCCTAGAGAATACTTCTCTACTCAGTTTATTTAATAAATTGCCTGTTGTTGGATGATTATAATTCTACTATTCTATGTTATTCAATTATTTGCAATAACAATACTTCTGGCGAAGAGTTATAACTCTCGTTGGGACAATTATTCAAATTGTCTCACCCCCGTGGGATTCGACTTTTTAGGTAGACGTCGAGGACGAAGGAACCCTTCAGTGGGTGAGCAGCAACAACAACAGCAGCAACATCCGGGACATCAGTGATCCTCAGGTGGAGACACTGTCTATCAAGCCTTGTAGATAGAATGTCCTATGTGTCGTCTATGTACTCTCAGGTCCTAGGAGTCTTTAGATGTTTTATTTAGATCTGAGATTTTGGCGTAATGCCTCGAGATTTATTTGTATCTTTCCTTGTACAGTTAACAGGACAGTTGATGTTGTGACTCTCAAGATGTAGATATTACAGAGGTGTGATGATGTATCAGCTTGTAAATAACTTATCATGTTCTTTTATGAAAGAGTCTTACAGGTTGTGGACGTTTGTGTAAAAAGTTTTAAAATTTTGTGATTTTCAGTAATTCTGCTGCTAACGAAATGCTTCCACATTAGTTTAAATTCGTTGATCCTATTTTTGTGAGTCGGACCCCACATTCTCAGTCGAGAAAACTTTGACCGAGTGAATGTCTGTGACAAACCAAAATCTACAGCAAAAATCTTAGTGAAACAACAACCATTCCGATCGAGAAATGATCGATCGGAGCAAAAATCGGTCAAAAAATGGCCGACCGATTGGACTTCTATTTCTATTCAGTTTTGACCTGTAAAAATAGCAACTTTCTCGATCGACAAATTGGTCGACCGAGACACCTGTCGGTCGAACTTTTGTCAACCAAATGAAGTTCAGTCCAGTTTTCTTTGTTAAAACATGCTCAGTTAGTGATTAAATATACCTAACCATAATGGACCATCACATGGGTACCAAAACCTATATCTTAATGCAGGACTGGGTGGTCGATAGTGGATGCTCCTAACACATGACCGGAAATAAGGAGGCATTTCAAACTTTTGAGGAAAAGAAAAGTGGAACAATCACTTTTGGAGACAATGGTAAAGGTAAAATTGTTGGAATCAGTAATATCGATACAAACCTTGAAATAAAGAATGTTTTACTTGTCGATGGTTTGCACCACAATTTAATAAGTGTTAGTCAATTATGATAGTTGATATGATGTTTTATTCAACAAAAATTGCTGCAAGTTACTAATAGAAAATACTACAAATGTTGTTTATGAAGGAAAAAGAGTTGGAAATCTTTATATTCTTAGACCTAACTCTATGCAATCTATAGTTGGAAAATGCTTACTTGCAAATGAAAATTCTTTACAACTATGGCATAGAAAATTAGGTCATGCTAGTTCACATGTCATCAAAAATCTAGTTAAATATGATCTTGTTCGTGGTTTGCCTAAATTATCTTTTGATCAATCTAAAAATTGTGAACCATGTACTTTGGGTAAACAAACTAAAACCTCTTTTAAACCCAAAAATGTACTTAGCACCTGTAGATCACTAGAACTCATTCATATGGATTTATTCAGACCTATGTGGACATAGTCTATTGGCGGTAAAAGATATTGTTTTGTTATTGTTGATGATTATAGTAGATATACATGGGTACACTTTCTTGCAAACAAAGATGATACTATTCAAATTTTTATACAATTTTGTTCCAAGATTGAAAATCTACTACAAAACAAGATATGTACAATTAGAAGTGATCATGGTGGATAATTTGAGAACCATTTATTTGAAGAATTTTGCACATCTCAAGGCTACACTCACAATTTTTCTGCTCCATGCACTCCACAACAAAATGGCATAGTTGAAAGGAAAAATCGATCACTACAAAAAATGGCTAGGACTATGATGCTCGAACATAATACACCTAAAACATTTTGTGCTGAAGCGGTTAACACAACTTGCTATGTGCTAAATAGAGTAACCGTTCATTCTTATTTGAAGAAAACACCATATGAAATCATGTATACTAAGAAACCCAGGGTTGACTATTTTCATACTTTTGGATCAACATGTTATATCTTGAACACAAAAGATAATAGAGACAAGTTTGACTCTAAATCACAAAAAGCCTTTTTCTTGGGATATTCCACCTCTAGCAAAGCATTTAGAGTCTACAACACTATTTCTAGAAAAGTCGAGGAATCCATTCACATTACTTTTCATGAAGAACTACAATATGAAAATCTTGAAATAGTTGATCTCACTCATCAATTAGAAAATTTATCCATACCAAATGATGGTGACAAAAATACTACTAATGATCAACAAGTTGAGACACAACAACCTGTTTCTAGACTCATTAAGGATCATCCTCAAGAACTGATCATTGGAAATCCTAATGATAGAGTCAAAACCCGTTCATCTTTTAGAGATGTTGCAAATATGGCATTTGTTTCTATAATTGAACCTAAAAAGGTGACTGAAGCTCTAAAATATGACTATTGGATAATGGCAATGCAAGAAGAATTAAACCAATTCACTAAAAATAATGTATGGGACTTAGTTCCTAAACCACAAGATAAAACCATTATTGGAACTAAATGGGTTTTTAGGAATAAGTTAAATGAAGCAGGGGAAGTAGTAAGAAATAAAGCTAGGTTAGTAGCTCAAGGATATAATCAACAAGAAGGAATAGACTTTGATGAAACTTATGCACCAGTAGCAAGACTTGAAGCCATTAGAAAGCTACTAGCTATAGCTGCACACAAAAACATCAAACTTTTCCAAATGGATGTCAAAAGTGAATTTCTAAATGGAATAATCCAAGAAGAAGTATATGATGACCAACCACCTGGTTTTGAAATACCGGAAAAAGGTGACTATGTATACAAACTTAAGAAAGCACTTTATGGTTTAAAACAATCACCTAGGAATTGGTATGAAAGGCTTAAAAACTATCTATTTGATAACAACTTTTCTATTGGAATTTCAGATTCTACTTTATTTTTCAAAATATATGCATCTGATTTTCTAGTTGTTCAAATATATGTTGATGATATTATCTTTGGTGCCTCAAATGAATCATTGTGCAAACAATTTAGTGATATTATGCAACAAGAATTTGAAATGGGTCTCATGGGTGAACTGACTTTCTTTCTTGGTTTTCAAATCAAACAAACGCCCGCCGGGATTTTTATAAGCCAAGAAAAGTATACCAATGAACTTTTAAAACACTTTGGGATGGACCAGTGTAAACATGCTACCACTCCAATGGCTACCTCTACTAAAATTGATAAGGATGAAAATGGGGAACCTATTAATGATTCCTTATATAGAGTCATAATTGGTAGTTTGCTCTACTTAACCGCTTCTAGACCGGATATCATGTTTTCAGTTGGTCTTTGTGCTCGATTTCAATCACAACCTATGCAAACCCATTTTCAAGCCGTCAAACGAATTTTACGATATTTAGCCTGCACTACATGCTATGGTCTATGGTATCCTAAAGGACAATCCTTGGACTTTAAAGCTTATACCAATGCTGATTACGCTGGTTGTCAAATTGATCTCAAGAGCACAAGTGGGAGTTGTTTCTTGTTAGGAA
Source organism: Alisma plantago-aquatica (assembly GCA_963693085.1). Lineage (NCBI taxonomy): Eukaryota > Viridiplantae > Streptophyta > Magnoliopsida > Alismatales > Alismataceae > Alisma > Alisma plantago-aquatica. The sequence goes on from OY856409.1 coordinate 400,548,469, forward strand.
GAGCCTTAGTATCTTGGTTTAGCAAGAAACAAAATACGGTTTCCCTCTCTACAACTTAAGCTGAATATATGGTAGCCAGATGTTGTTGTACTCAAGTGCTTTATATGCAACAAGTGTTAAATGATTATGGTTTTATTTTTTCATCCACGCCTATATTTTGTGACAATACAAGCGGTATAAACTTAGCACACAATCCTATTTTACACAGTCGTGCCAAACATATTGAAATCCTTCATCATTTTTAAGGGATCATATCTCTAAAAATCATGTATCCCTTCATCATGTTGATATGGAAGATCAATTGGCTGATATTTTCACAAAACCGCTTCCCCTAGACCAATTTAACAAAATAAGGAAGCAACTACTCATTACTCCCTTAGAAGATGTTTTCTTTGATATTTGTGCTTCTTAAAACAGTTTTATTTGTGGCTTCAAAATGGACATCTTTTTTAAAATATTTAATGGTTATCTTTTTAAGGGGGAGTTTTTCTACATTCAATTTTAACGAATATCTTTTTGAAATGACAAAGGGGGAGAAATAAATGTAAATCTTAAAAACTCAATCAATGAGTTTCATAATCTCTTGGATTTACATTAAAAGTTGTTATATTCCCTAAGAATTGGATTTTATGTTCCATACTTATTTGGGAATAATAAGCACACATTTCATGAACAAGAGAAGGAATTCACAAAGTAAATCTCAGGTATGAAACTCATCTCATTTTAAAGACTAGTTGATTTATATTTTGGAAATGTTTGTCATCTTCAAAAAGGGGGAGATTGTTGGCTAAATGGACATCATTTAAATCCCTTTATTTTGATAATGACAAACATTTCATTCTTGTGGATCTAACATGCTATTTGAGTGTTGCAGAAATTAGGTGGATGACAAACTCTTGGAAGATCTATATGCTCTAATTGCTTTAATTCATGATTGTAATCAAATGTAAAAACTTGTACAAGTATATAATGTACAAGTAGTTAGATATCATGTAAATCAAGCGTTTAGATCTTCCCTAGTCAATCACAATACTTAGATAGGTCATCCCCTAAAATAGTGTCACAACTGCACACTCATACACACACTTGGTACTTGGTTTAAAACATTAAAATAGGGTTAATATCGGTCGACAAAATTCTCGACCGAGACACTCTCGGTTGACAAACTCTTCGACCAAGAATGACCCAGGTAGCCATTAGACACATCAAAAAAGGTAGTTGGGAGTTGGATCAGAACGTTATATACACTTGCTCCAGACAGTCCCTCGGTCGACAAGTTCTCAACCGACTAGGACTCTCGGTCGACAAATCTTCGACTGAGAATGTCTCTGTCTGCAATTTTTAGGATTAGTTAAGTAGCCATTGTTAAAGAAACTAATGGATACCTAACGGATAGTTGAGCACTTAGAACCCCCTAGAAAGTGTCTAGAACGTCCTTAAGCATCCATAGGCCATTCCTATAAATAGGACAAGCCATAGGACACCCAAAGTACACTTGTGCAATACTTGAGCTTACATACTTGCAATTGGCAATCTATTTTGAGCAATTGAGCAACTCTAGTACTTGCTACTCATTCCCTTTGCTCCAAATTCGTGTCCCATATGCTTACATCTCCTATCCACTAAACCTACGCTTCCATACTCATTGGTTAGGAGATCAATACACTTGATATAGGAAATCAAGCCTTGTGCTTCAAGTGGTAATTGTAATTTCTGTTTCCCTTGTTCTTTCTTATTACTTGTACTCTCCTTGCTACTCCTAGGGTTGGAGGCTGTGGATTGGAGAGAGCTTTGATCTTCTTGGTGGAGAAGGATATCTTTAGACTACTTCTAGAAGGTTGTCTCAACGGGAAGCTACTTCAAGGGGGAGCTTGAAGTTACTTCAAGGAAGACTGCTTCAAGGTTGGTGAGACTACTTCAAGGTGAAGGTTGTCCAAAGGGTGTTGAAAGTGTTTTAATTTTATGTAATATCCTTGCGAGGTAATAAAATTAAATACTTTCAAAATCATAGTTGGGTAAGCAACCGGGTAGTGGATTGACTGCCTTAGTATTTCCTAAGGTTGGAACCACTCCAAACACCTTGTCTCCTTCTTATTGTCTGTATTGTGGTTGTTTGAGTTAAATTATTTTAAATCTCTATAAAACCCTATTCACACCCCTCTAGTGGTTTTCCACTTGTCACCTCTCACTAGGAAATAACCTATTCACATGGCTCATAAGGCCATTGCAGATTATACTTTTATTCAAGTATCTAACATGCCTAACAAGGATTATACAACAAAAGAATTACAACCTTCCCATCATTAGGGTTAGGGTTTCCCTTCCTTATCGATTAGGGTTTCTCTTACATATCATCACCCTTCATTAGGTTTAGGGTTTCCCATTATTAACCTTTTAGGTTTTCGAGATCATATTATTAATGATCAAGCCCTAATTCATTGCTCCACACATCTAGGAGCCAACATTGATAGCATAAGTATTCAATCATGCTTATTTATTCTCATCATTTATCATTAAATGAATTATCAATATAAGATATGAGTTTCACTCTCTCAAGTTTACCAGAATATGATTACATCATACTCTATTAATTTGGATTAACCTTTTCATAAGATATGTTAGTCTACACTTATCAAGGTGCATTATATCTTAATGTAACAATTTACATGACACACTTCAGGTGTTATTCATCCAAGTATATTGGATTTAGAATACATTAAGGTGTATCAATCTTGAGGTGCTAGATGTGATATCTATCAAGTTTTTATGTATCACTTCCCTCATCACCTTTATCTTACTTAAGTTCATCAACTTATCTTGAACTAGGGTATTTCCCATCCTAATACTTTATGTACTAGTTCATCACATTTATCATGTAATGTATGGGTCATAAGTCACTTATTTGAAATATGCAACCATTGTAAATGATATGGATTCATCTCAAGTTAAGGCATTATTGATATAAGATCATCCATTAATAACCACCTTAGGTGTTTCACTTATCAATATATTAGTCACTATTCCATTATTAGGGATGGGTTTTCCCATCTTTATCAATTAGGGTTTACATAACATCACTGTATATTAGGCTTCCACATAACATCACCCTGTATTAGAATTTCACATATCATCATCCTATATCATGGTTTCACATAGCATTACCTGAAATTAGGGTTTCTCAACTCATAGCCCAAAGTTAGGGTTATGGTTTATCATTATATTGCCCAGATTAGGATTTCATGTGTCTTCACCCTGTATTAGGGTTAGGGTATCATATTAGGGTTTCATATAGCAGTACAATGCATCACCCTAGATTAAAATTTCACATCACATCACTACATTAGGGTTTCACGTGGAATTACCCTAGATTAGGGTTTCACATGTCATCACCCATGATTAGGGTTTCACACATCGGCTCAAATTTAGGTTCCTTATAACTTTTCCCCAAATTAGGGTTTCATGCTACTTTACCCGAAATTAGGGTTTCATGAAGCATCCTCCTGAATTAGGGTTTTTCATTATATTACCCTAAATTGGGATTTCTCATATCATTACCCTAGATTAGGGTTACACCATTACCCTAGATTAGGGTTTCATCTAACATTGCCCTAACTTAGGGTTAGGGCTCATTAACCTTCTCGATTAGGGTTTCATGATCTCTTTATTAAGGATCATACCCAAATTACATATATTTATTCATGTTGACAGTGTTGAGGTTTAACCACTACATGATTATTATACATGTATGAATTCCTCTCTCTCTCTCTCATCCTTTCTAGGATGTTGATTACTTCAATCTTGATTAGATTAGGTCAACTTGAAAGAAGGGTTAACATAGTATATTGAGTTACTTCCTTCATAAGCATCAAGGATTTACCACTAAAAAGGTACTAATCACTTAAGTACCTTAAAGGTACAACCATTGTAATTACCTTTGATAAACATCATCAACATTCATAGGGTTTAATAGTACTTACATGGTTTGAATCAATTAGACCTTCTAACGGTCTTGAGGTACTTAGACCTTTAAACGGTTTTGAAATACCTTGCACTTCCAAACGGTCTGAAGAACGTTTCGACCTTAAACGGTCTTGGTCCCAAAACCTTCAATCGGTCTTAAGACCGTTAGACCATCAAACGGTCTTGACCTCAAAGTCCCTAAACAGTTTGAGACCATTTGAATAAAATATAATTATCTCCAAATGGTTTGAAACCACATGAGCAACTCATTATAGAAACCAATTGAGATTTAAATAGTTTGAGACCATTTTCTCTCCAAATGGTTTGAAGACCGTTTGATCCCAAACGGTCTCAAGACTACTTGGACTCAAACGGTCTCAAGACCGTTTGGTTCAAACCACCTTGAAACCGAATGGACCAATTAGGGTTTCCTCCAAGCAATCAATTGGTTTTAGGGTTTTCTTTATTGAATCACATATTAATTGGACCATTGAAAGTACATAAAATTACAGCCCTTGGATCCCCAATCATCCATCACAGACCTTGACCTCCAAACGGTCTTGAGACCGTTTTCCCTCAAACAGTCTTGAGACCGTTTGAGTCATTGAACTTAGAAATTGACTCAATCGGTTTAGGGTTTCAACCATTCAATCCAATTAGGGTTAATAATCAATGGATCACCCATCCTTGAATCCATTAAATTTAATTCAATTTGAGCCATTGGATCTTCATCATTCACAAAGCAATTAACCCTAAATAGTTTTGAAGTTCAATTTACCCATTTGATCTTGAAATCCATTACCCATTTGATTTTGAACTCAATTATCCATTCGATCTTGAAGTCAATTACCCATTCAATTTTGAGGTAAATTACCCATTAGGTCTTGAGGTAAATTACCCATTCAGTCTTGTAGTAAATTACACATTCAGTCCTGTAGTTAATTACCCATTCGATCTTGAAACTGAATCAGCCCAATTGGTTTTGAAACCAAATCAATTCAATCGGTTTTGAAACCGAATCAACTCAATCGGTTTTGAAAACCGTTTGCCCATTCCTTTATTGAGGTGTGTGCTTAAGATGACATCATCATATTCAAGCTGCAAACCTTCGAAATCAATTGTGATTCTTATGGTGATTTCAACAACCAATCAAAAGGAAATCGAGAAAGAAGAAAGCTTCAAAACATGATGAATAATTTGCAAGCAAAATGACATTTAAGGGTTCAAGTTATATAAACCGCCTTCAAAGATGAATCCAAACTTCAAGCTTCATGTCTTCAATGGTGAATGAATCTTTCTCAACTATCCAAGGTCCATTCTCAAGTCTTTGGATGCAAAGGATGATCAAGGTTGAGCATTGAACGGAGAAATGAAGAAATCAAGCATTGAATTTTGATTTCCACCATGAAATTAAGGTTGAAGATGACTATGGAGCTTACCTACAGGTCGAGGAACGTCTTCCTACTGCTACTAAGCTCCCTTGTGTTCAACCAAAGCAAGGAAAGAAAAAGGAGTCGAAAAAGCCTTTCATGTGGGTTGAAAATGGGATGTATATAAGGGAATTTCAATGAGAGAGAAAGTGATAAATAATTCCTTCAACTCCAAAAATTGGTGCCACATACTCCCCTCCATCCCTTGAATATGAATCCATCTCCCCCACCTTGTAATTCCTCTTCATTATCCATGAATTTAAAGAAAACAAATTAAGCACCTTAATCAATATATTAATAATATCCTAAATTGAGTGGATGTTACTTTTTCTTTAACTAATGTGAGTGGACTCTCCACTCACTTTAGATATTTCGTTTCCTTTGCAAGGCACAAGGACGTCCATACTTATTCAAATTCAACCATCACACTTTTTTTTGGAGGGCACTTCTATTATTATATTTATTTTTGCATTAAATTGAATTAGGGTTTCAATTATGCTTAAATCTTGATTATTTTAGTATCAATATTCTCTTTCTTCCAAAGAGATTCAAATGAGACACACCTCTGATTTTATTGTCTCTAAATGATACCAAGAAACATTAGGGACTCTCTAGAAGTAGTATTTTGCATATTGAACCCTAGGTTTTGGGTAAATTGCACATTACACCAAAACTAGGTTTTAATGCACAAACATTGCTTAACAAGCTCTTTCTTGGTGCTCAGGCTACCACAAGCCATACCTCTGCATCATTATCATTCTTATGATGCTTCAACACTTGAGGAAAATTTTATCATGTAACATTTGCAAGTTAACACCTCAACTTGGGTAATTTGCACTTTAGTCCAAAATAAGTAAAACATTGTTTCAACATTATTCAAAAAGGACTAAAATTTAAACATAAGCTCCTATTGAGCCTTAATTACTTTTCAAAGAACAAAGACAAGAATATAAATGACTTACTTAAGCAAAACCTCTAGGGTTAAGCCTTAACCCAGGTCAGGGATGTTACAAAAATTGTATAATTGTTAGATTTCATTTTTGTTGCAACAAAACTATGTTCATGTTATCAGTCTATTTAAAGAAATATTGTGAACCCCAACTACTTGAATGGATTTTATTTTGTATAGATGAATCTAGGTTGTTACACTATAAATATTTTGAATCAAAATATAGTAAAGGTGAATGCATTAGATTTCATTATATAATGATACATTTCATGCTTTATATTATGTGATGTAACCCTCTTTTCTTAATAAAACTCATCATCTCCAATTTTGCTCTTGGTTTCATCATCATTTCTTATCCTAATCTTATAATTTAGATGTTCATGTAGTTCTCTTTCCTTTAATTGTTTTGAAAAGTCTCCACTTCTATGTACTTGTTGTATACCTAACTGTCTTCTCCTATTGTCCCTTTGTTTTGGAGTAAAACAATGAATTTTAATCGATTATGTGATCCACTCCTCATAACTAATTTTTTCAATCTTGTCTTCTATGTAATTTTATCTTATCTTTACCGTATTTCAAATTTAGAGACTTCATTTAGTATTGACTATGAAGCTTTGTTCCCAATCTCATGTCATTTTCTTTTGATTTCTTTGCATTCTATCAATTTATTTGACACACTTCACTTTCATGATGCTATTCACAATCGATCCATATCTTGTGTGTGTCTTAAAATGTTCTTTAACACATTTCTTCTTTACTTTTCTTTGTTTAAAATGGAAACGAATGCCTCAATTAATTATATAATTAAAGTCTCTTTATCCATTTTTTGTTCTTAATTTTGTATACTATATACTCATTTTTGTATTGAATCTACATTCCTTCTTCCTTTATCCCCAATGTAGGGTTTCTTATATGAGGCCCCAAAGTTGGATCTTAGATATCATCTCCAATTGATTCTTAGTTCTTATAGTCTTTCCCTTATATTTCAATATCTTAGTGGATGCATATTTTTGTTACATTCTAATTTTACCTCTCCATCGTTAAACTTCACTTATTAGATTAATAAATGGAAGTGATTAGATCCTAGTAACACATCTTTCCAGGCAGACCAAGTTGAACCTGTAGTCTTGAAGCCAAGAGCTATTTCAAGACTAACAAACTCCTGTTTTATCTCAAACATGTGGAAAAAATTATCAACATAGAGAAAACTCATTTAGAGATCATTTTTGGTCTATTTAATATAAAGAATGTTGAAGAAAATTTATAGCATACAACAATCTCAAAAAACCATTTATACTTTTAAAACCTGAATATCTGAATTCAAATATATCAATGCATTTGTGTCGATCTCCAATCAAAAGAAAAACATAAAATTTAAATTTGTATCTCATTATAACTTTAGTCATTATTCCTTCATTACTTTTTAGTCTTATAATCTAATATTTCTAGGATTTGTCTCTAGCCCATCCTCCCTCTGCATACCTGGCCAGGGCATCCAGAGAAGAATAGACAGAGTAGTTTGGTACTAGCCAACCTAAGTATTTATATACCAGGCCAATCTATCCAAATACTCAGACTTCCTAGAGCTATTGGCACATTACATCTTAACTGCCACACTTATGACTCTAACTTTCTTTCCGAATGGTCCTTGACGACTCAGCTTAAGCTCTAATACCATGTTGTTACATCCACATCTTATGATAACCACTAATCATGAAATTAGGGCATAAGTTGAGGATTAAACATAATATGAAGAACACCCTTAATTTTTTTGAATTCAAACTCTTTTTTTCTTACATTGAATCACATAAACTACATATAAAAGGGGATTTAAAACTTTATTAATATAATATGATTTGAACAATAAAGATACATCTCTAAGCATTCGCTTTGTTTCTCGCACTTCCATGTATATATGACATGATAATCATATACATTCTCTATTGTTAAGGAAACAAAGTAACACATCATCTTTTACAACCCTCTCACTTCCATACAAGGATCTAGAGTGATAGGGACTGACTAAACTTAACTAATTTGATACATATTTCTTGTGTAGATTTGATCTCGCATTGACATTCTTAAAATCCACACGGTTACCCTAAAAATTGTGAATAGAGGGGTCATCCTACTTTCTTAGTGAATGAGTACTTCAAAGAAACAATTTAAAGCACTTAGATGATGACATATATGTTATTGAGCAACTGAATATAAAGTTGAACAATAGCGATCTATAAAGGAACTAGTAATTTACAAACATATGTATGGCATGTTACTCTAGATGACTACAAAAAGTAAATAAAAAACTAAACATTCTTAAACAACCATAATGCAAAATATTAATTCAAAAACATACATATAGTAAGTTATACTAGAAAACTACAAGGTATAATAACAAAACACATTTATTAATCTCACATTCATTTTATTATGCCCTGAACCCACATGAAGTGTATTATAATATGTGAAAGCATCATATCAAGCTACGATCTCATTGTACAAAACTTAGAAGCATGCTAGGTTCTTTAGTCTATAATCTGAAGTAAGACCCATCTACAACTAGCCTTGCTACGTCTAGCTCTTGGTAGATAATGGGAGCATCCATATATCTTGACTCCTCTAAACCTAGGTACTCAGGCAGAGGTTCAAAACACTCTAGCTTATTATGCATCAATGAACCTACCAAAGATGTTCACTAATCAAAGAACTATGCAACAGTGGTCCTACAAGGTCCAACCAACTGACTAGCAACATAGGTGCCACCACAATCCCCGGTTGAAGTTGGATACCTGGAAATTTTAACAATTATTTCCTCACTGGCCTAGACCCACACACCCAATTGTTACGCTCTGGCTTACCTCAACTTGGACAAAATACCACTAGTAGGGAAGCATATTCCTCCCCACAATGCATATCTCTTGTGAAGGATTCGATAGTGCTCAAGGCATCTAAATGTCTAATTAACTCTTTAAATTCATAGTTCAATCATCAAATCAACATTCCCTAGTTTAACCTTGTAAATAGTTCTTTTCATGAATTATCAACAGTCTGTACTATAATTTGAGCAACTGAGCAACAAAGACTTATCATATTGAAGACCACTGAAATGAAAATTCTTGATTCACTAAATACCATATTCTTAGGTTTTTGTCTCATTCATATATCACATGAATCACATAAGGATTTAATGCATCATAAACTTTGATTGATAAAAGACTGCTTTCAATAGTTCACACACAACCAAACATATTTGCAAAATCTTAGAATAACTGAACTAGGGTTTCCAAACCATTCACCAAAATATAATGCATCTAGAATAACTTGAATAAATAAATTTATACCATTAATCACTTTTGTTGAATTTAGTGATGTCTATTCACAAACTTATGAGTTTCCACTCATATAGGGTTTCACCCTCCTAACTAAGATATCAAAATAAGACTAATAATATCAAAAGAATCCCAAGATAATATCTAACATATCAATACTAAATATTCAGATAAAATAATCATTTATAAATAAGTATATTCAAGTAGGAAAAGTTCTATATTCAGATATAAAACAATTTCAAACATAATCGAAAACCCAAGATTTCGATATATTCTTATAACTTCTGCAATAAGTCTAGGAATTCTAATTTAGATGATTTGTATCTATTTATAATATGATTTTACTATCTAAAATTCATCAGAATAGGAAAATAATCCATTTCTAGATCATCTTGCAAAATATAGAACTAAAAGGCAAATTAGGGTTTTATGAGGGAGAGCTGAAGATTATAATGGATTTAATCCAAATTCATGAAGTCTATTATTTATTTGAAGTACCCACTCACCTAAGGTGTGAGAACCTTAAAAACATAGCCAAAGATCTGATATTCTAAAATCCATATCTAAATCCTAGCAATCCATCACTTTTTTCTTTCTTTTAACTCAAAAACCCTAGGAATGGAGAATTGTGGAGAAAGAGTGAGAAAAGATGGACATTGGAAATAATTTTGAATCAAGTCTAAGGAGGAATTAAATCTTGACATGTGGGAGAAGAATCACCTATCTAGAGATGACAAACTTACTTGATTTATCAACTCTAGGAAGGAAAAACCCGAAATTGCCATTTTCACCACTTTCTCCATCCAAACCCTAAATCTCCCTCTCTTTGGGATTTTTTTTCTCTAGAATGAATAAAAAAACATGGGAGCTCCTAGTTTGTTAGGTTAATCATATAGAGAAATTAAAATACTTGTGTCAATTGAAAATTGATCCTACATGTACAATTTTATATTTCAACATAATTTACTGTCATAACAATGTTATTTCATTTACTGAATAGGTCAAACCTCTCCAAAGAATTATAACAAATTAGCATCTTATTTTTCATTGATTTTCAGACCTCCATTCAAAATCTCAGGTCATTGAGTTACCAATAAATAAATAAAAATCAAACATTACACAACTATCTTGCAGTCTACAGAAAGGTAGGCTAAGAACAAAATGTCCTGGAGACCCCCATAACGGCCGGGTAAGGTATGTCCATGATAAAAAGGCCCAATACGGTCATGCTTTCTACCATGACTGTAATTTCTTGAATCCATCAGATTCGATTAAAAAATGACCAACACTTGACAGTTGTGTGGCCTAGAATGCCCATGCCACCATCAACCCTACACGACCATGGTGCCTACCATGACCATTCTGCCTCAGCCTCCAACTCCAAATTTATTGTCCCTTTGCTTACCCTACCCATTCTACTCCAACATGGTCGTTGTGCCCTCCTACACCCCATTTGTGTTGCCCAACACGACCGTGATGGGCAAAAATTGTAATTCTAGCTGACTAGGTGTTTATACTTCTCAAAACCTGATTATTCAAAATAAAAGCACTCTTACAGTTTTCATTAGGTTTAAAACATCATAATTGAGCTACCACCATTAATCAGATTTAAGTGATGATCCATCTAATTAATCATGTAATAATCCAAGTAAACCATATTTTACCAATTAAGCTCAGACACAGTCATAACAAAAAGTAGAACCCAAACTTCAGTTTAAAACACCAATATATATAAACGTTATGCTATTTCCAAGAAATAGGCTACTACATGTTCAAAACCTGGCATGGATGAAAAACTTCATTAAAACATTTCATCCAACTAACATTGCAACACCATCATAGTAATTAAAAACCTTATAATTTTCATAGGATAACTATCATATAGTAAGGATTAACATGTGGGTTGGATTTCCCTTTCTTGAGTATCAAATAGCCGTAAAAATGACATTTTAAAGCCTTAGTATTTGTGTATCAAATTTTAGTTCTTGTATGATTTAAAATAATATTAGATGTACAATAAAAAAATTACTCAGAGTCTAAAAGAGACTTAAAGATTTGTATTACCATTTATTTGTGTAAATTAGTGCATAAAGGATCATCTTTTAACATATTACAGTTTTCAAAACAAGGTTGATATTATTCATGTAATAAGCATGAAAGAAATAGTTCAAAGTATATCCCTCACCTTAGGGTGAAGATAATAAAGTTCCATGCAAAACCATACAAAAAGAGTGGCAAAGATCCAATCTTTAACCTCCTAAATATCTAATTAAGTCCTCTCCACAAGAACATGGTATATCTAGAGCAAAGAGAGAATAATAGAGAGCTCTTAAACACTTGTTACAAGATATGTATTCACAACAACAAGCTTTTGGTCGACCTTTGATGGCCCTTCATCGTTCTCTAAACATAACAAGGAGATTTGTTAAATGTTTATTTGATGGAAGTGGAGAGAGGTATTTTATGGTAGGGTAATGGTCAAAAGGTCAAAGATAGTATTCTCGTCGATCATAGAGACCTAAAAACCCGTCGACCTACAAATCCAGAAAACTCATCGGCATGTGGCAAGAAGTCCGATCGTGGGTCTGCCAGTGAAAAGATTTGTTGGGCAGTGGGAGGATCGGTTGTCGGTACATTTCCCTTTTCATTAATAGTGGGAACCAGTCTCTTCGTCGATTTGTATGTATTCAATATTCTCATCCGTCACCATATCATCTATCCAGTCGTTGGTTTGTATGAGGGTCGCGCATCAGAGCCTTAAGTGTGGGCCTGGGTTTGCAATAGTTCCTCCATCGGTCAATAGTTATTTGACCATCGGGTTGCCAATAACTAAAGTGCCGTGCTGTTGATAATGGTCTCGTCGACCCTTTGTGCTTCAAGACTTCCGTCATCAGGGGTAACCATTTGTTGGTCTGATGGTTTTCCCATATTTCACAGAAGTCTTATAATCCATTAAAAGCTTTGATCCATCCTCTACTTTCCATCGATGCTTCAGATTTCATCGTCAAAGAACATTTAACCATCGAGAGGGGAACAAGGCTAATTAGTTAATAAAAGTCTGATAATCTATTAAAAACTTTGAATAAGCATCGACTCAATATCAAATTGTTTCGCTCGCCACTAATTCTCGTCGATAGAAAAACTTCCATCGGTTCGTTAGATAATCAAATGGTCGTCAATTTATAGGTTTTTGTCAGATCAATGGGAGTTATGCTAAACAATACAACTACCAATGAATCAATAGTTTTTCATTGGCCTATCAACCCATCGATTGACTAAAGCACAAGGCATTACTACCAGTTAGTTTTAATGTAAGGGACTGCTACCCTATGTTAAAAAGTTCAAAAGTGTCTGAATCGAATACAATTTTACAAGATTATGAAAAACACCATGTAACAAACTATATTTTTAAAATTACAGTCAGACCCTCAAATATTAGAAAATTGCATGTAAGCCCATAATATACTTAAAATTGCACAGTATGAGCAAATGAAGTTAGAATTGGTTCAAATTTTAAACATAGCTTTGTCAACTGATAGTAGAATACAATCTAAAGTTTAATTACAAAATAAAGAGAACAACTAAGACAAATATGTGTATTTATGAATTAAACAAGGTTGGGGACCTTATGAATATAGCATGTAGCAGGAATAAGAGGTACTCTTCCTATGATGAAAATAACACCAGAAGCATTAATTTCATATGAGACTCCCCTCATCTCATTAGATCCACAAGAGCAACAATGAAGATTTCCTAAAACTTTGACGAGTTTGGAAAATAGTATATGGTGGAAAGTATTTGTAGAAGTCATCTGAGTTACCATTATGTAGAAGTAAATCTGTACAAAAAGTACCAACACCTAAATAATGTGAGGTAGTTGAGATAAGAGTACTTCTATAGGAATATTTTGCTATAATGGGTGGACATGTGTTTGAGATACTCTACCGTAGGAAACGTGCGCTATAACATGCATCCACAATACGAATGAAAATATAGAAACTAGACCACATAGTCAGATGCCTTAACTTCTTCTCTTCATCTTCTCCCATCTATCTCATATGTTCCCTCTACTAACATTCTACTATTCTTTTCCTTATGCCAACCATGAAAGATCATGAGAGTGGTTGGAATAAAAAGTCATAAACACTTGTATATGAATGGATATGTAAAAGACGGCAAAGAAATAAAACAATAAGTATAAAGGCACGACAGGTTGAACAAAATACAAAGTGGTATTGGTATGGCACGGTATAAAAAAGATAAAATCACAAGAATATAGGTGTGTAGTACGCAATACAGAGGACCTTTAATTCAAATAAAAATAGTTAACCATGTGGGTTAGAAAAGCCATATCGAGAAGAAGAAAAATAATGTGGTGCCGTTTATTTATTGTGCACTTTTATTTCTAATACACCGCTTGACCTTCATATGACATCTGATACGAAAATAAATAAATTATTGCACGTCCCGAATAGACACATTTATGGGACTAAACACCGACAACATGTAAGAGGTATGGGGTGAAACCCCGACGGTATGAGTTAGGTCAAAATGAATTACTTGACTTGACCTTTTAACTGATAACTTCACGGTTATACACGACTCCGTTGATGAAAGATTTCCTTTTCATTCAATTTTCTACTTGTGGCAAAAGAGCAGATTCCTTCTTTTTGAACTTCTTCGTTGGATGTGATCGTTATAAAAAAAAAAAAGTCATCAAGGAGACTTCCTCTCCCCGACCCTTCATTTACCTGTGAAGGCCCGACAGGAAAAATAAGGTAAACAAAGTATGCAACTCATTAGTTCCGGCACAAATTATGTCTCTGCCTGCGTTCACAGTTCGATCACCAGTGAGCTACACCCCTTACGGGCCTGGATGAGATCGTTATAACTTGATTTATGGGATTACACACGTGACTCATGTGTAGGAAGAAGAAAAGATCCATGAGCAACCACTAACATGATCCTTCCGTTAGTAAAGATGTTAAGAACTAGAAAACTCTGTGAACAAAGAAATGGGGCGTAAGGAGAAGAGCAGTGGCGTAGCCACCTAGAGATCTGGGTGGGCACGTGCCTTACCCAAGTTTTCATTTTTCAGTACAAAATGGCAGTAGTGCCCTACCCGATATGGCTATTTGTAGTTTTATTTTATTGGTGCCTGCCTATCCTATTTTCCTGACTACGCCACTGGAGAAGAGCCGTTGTGACTTGCCGCTAATACGGTTCAAAATTTGTTCTGGTCTGCTTAATGGACGGAATAGCCAGATTTGTTCATATTGGCGAGACGATTGATTAGGGGCAGTGATGGAGTCAAAATTTCGGAGTGAGTGAGGCACAATATAAGAGGAAGAGCTTCTGACAAAAAAATTTATATATAAAAAGCATATTTTTTTTTAAATATTGTAGATTAATAAATATATAAGATAAAATACTTTATCAAACAAGTTTACATAGATTCAGTCACGACCACATTGTTTATATTTATTTCTCTATAACCTCTTTGCAAAGGTCTTCAAGATATTCAACTAACAACAGATGTCAAAATTATGCAAGAATTCTACATTCAAAATAGTCTTGTATGTGGATCCGCTGCACCTTGTTTGAGAGAAAGTACGCTGCTCCTGTAATCATCCACGTACACATTGTATCAGCACATTCAACGGTATGGTCATGATTAATTACACTTGATAGGTGGTGTTATCTGCAACAAGGTGCATCCTACTCCTAGATTAATCAGGACCAACAGATCCGAGGGCGGAGAAACATGATTCGAGTTTTACTTTTGTCAACATATGTCCTTGTGAGTTTGGAAGGCAATGTTTGAACTAGAAATAGAGTTTTATCTTATTATTGTGAAATTCTTAATTTATTAATATTTAGTCATAATATAAAATTTCAAAACAATTCAAAATCATCTTTGTAAATTATGCAATAACAAACAAGTGGATATTTATTTAATTATTCAATATTATTGTAATGAATATTTGAAAAAATATATATATAATTTGAGTTCATTTAGTTGTAGACATTATAGAACTAGGTATCATTACAAGCTCCAATACACTGCCGAAAATCTGAGTACAAATGAATTACATATTGCATATTTACCAAAACATAGAGGCTTGATTGACTTACAAGAGACGTGATGCAATTTTTTGTACCATTGCTGATGTCAACGTCCCCCACTGAATAAATGATCACTCATCCTACTCTTCTGACCATTACGTACGTCAGACACCAACAATTACAAATATCTTACCTTTTTGCAACACACATCTATGTGATTAAACTACTAGTGTCTTAACTTTTTTCTCATGCTACTTGATAACCCAACTGGGTAGTGTAAGCCTTCCGAATCGATCAACTCAGCCATCTTGAGAACCATCTAAAACACACAGTTAGCCGTCTACACGGGTAAACACACCTGAGAACCAGCTCTTAGCAAAGATCAAATATGAATCCCTCACTGACTGTGACCATGATACACCATCTTGGTTATCCATTGCCTATCGGTGTCTTGACTTTCTCTTAATAATCATGCCTTCGAAAAGACCAACGGTACTAACAATTCAGTTTTATTTACACCATAATAACAGACGAAGCAGAAAGGAAAAAAAATACTACCTAACCGACTGAATGAACAAAAGTGATTTTTAAGAGCATGTGATCGAGTGCATGGTGATATATATAATACTTCACTCTTTGTATGAATGTATACTACATACTATGATGGCTGATGTATACTTTGAAAATTGAGGGAGTTGAATACCAAAATGTGTCTTGCTCTCCCTTTTGGCTGCGTTGCACATAGTTTTCCTAGAACCATGACACCTCCCAGATCTGACAGCCCCACAGTGCCGGATATATTGTCATGCTTTCCCTTTCCTAAGGAAAATGATATAGAGCCCAGTTATGAGCCCAGAAATTTGACCCGGTTTGTTTGTATCCCCCGAAGCGTATTACGCAAGCCTCACATCTCCTGAGACACAACCCACTTGCCAACTCACCGGTTTGTCCCACTCTTTGCCCACACCTCTCCGTGCTAGGCGACGATGCTTCCCCAATTTGATTTCTCTCCCAATTCCCCCCCCCCATTTCGATGGAGAAGAAGCTATTCTCTTCCTGACCATATCATCACTGAAGGTATCAACGGGAATAGCGTCTGAGCTTTGGGTTGATGACGATACCATCCCAAAGGACAGACGCAATGGCAGCGGCGGCAGAATCAAGCGATGTGGCGGCAGACAAGCAAGGCTCGTCGGAACAAACCTGCCTTGGTACGCCATACTCGACGCAACAAACATCTCCGGTGGCGGAAAAGCAGGAGCTGGCGGAACAGACTGGAGATCGTCCCACGAATACAACAAGAGGAAGAAAGGTAGGTTTTTTGTACTGCTACACAAGTTGTTTTATCGCTAGGTCAATACCCCCAGTAACTCTAATACGGCGTTTTTTCGTAGTGTGATTTGCATTTGACAATTTCCAGTTCGTTTTCAAATGAGTTGTATGCCCTCTAGTACATGTAACGTTTGATCAGGAAGCAATGGTTGGTTCTCCACTAAACAAACTCACACCCATTTGAGATGTAAGCAACAAAGCATTACAACTCTATAATCTCTTCATTAATAGAAACTAGAAATCATAAAGAAATACATGATCGGAGCAGGAACATAACCACATCCTAGATACGATATGGCTGTTATCAATTCTCATTTTGTAACCAAACATGATTATCGAGAAGTGATGTAACAGATGCATACAAACGTATTTTGTTACCACCAAATAATGATCCAAGTAACCCGTAATGCTAATCCATTTGATCGTTACTCAGACATTATAGATTTTTCTCCAACATAGTTAACCACTTGATAACAATCTCTTGTGACAACCACTCTCCCCCCACAGTATGTTACACAGCGAAAAAACTTTGTTGTGTGTTACTCTCAACCACATTTGATTGTTATCCGAACAATAACTTAACCACATCCAAAACACGCTATGGCTGTTATCCAAACAATAACATAGAGCACGCAACCAAACATGCTTATCAAGAAGTTATGAAACAGTTGTACACAAAACTGATTTGTTACCAATAAATTTAGAATCCAAGTACACTGTAATGTTCATCCATTTGGTCATTATCATAAATATCTAATTCTCCTCCAACATCCAAAACCACATGATAACAATCTCCTTTGACAACACCCACAGTTTGTTACATAATGAAAAACAAATTGTTATGGGTTACTCTCCACCAGTCTTGATTGTTATCTAAGTACTAATTACCCCCTAGTCATTTGTTATAGTGTGTGTTATACCAACCACTTAATAACTAACTATTATGATAACAACTTCACATTCAGTCTGTTATGTGACGTGACACATTTGTTACAGTTAACAATATATGTTGTGTTAGTATTGTTGCAGTAGGTTGGCTAACAACCGTCCCATGTTAGTCTTAAATTGAGCACATAACAACTGTATACACATTTTTCACCCCAATCTTTGGAATTTGTTGTGTTTGTTTCAATGTAGCAATAGCACACCCCCAATAATGTTTGGTTTACGATTCAAAACTAACTACTGTTGTGTTTGTGGAACATAACACAACCTAATCCTGCTACTAATCATGCATTCACACATACCACTAGGATGTGTAACATATCTGGCTGACAACAAATCTATTCACACTAACATCCTTTATGGGAACCAAGTCAACCAATTCAATAATCTGGTTTATAGTGTTGCTATTCACACTGATATGTATTCATAATTGTGTAGCCACAACAATCACATTGTTGGGTATTAGGGGAGACAGAGAAGGCAGCGGAAACAAAAAATTTTCTCCCCAAACCCATACCGAGGAAACGCGTCAACGTCTATATAATAGGAAAGGATGGTTTGCGGAATCATACCTTGTCCCGAGGCTTGCTCGGCGACAATACCTCGCGCAATGTGCGGTCTTCAACTCCGGACTTTGACGGTGTCTGTGCAGCTCCTGGTCACACCGGAACTGACAACTCCTACTCGAACCGGACTGTCGGATGACAGTTGTCCTCCTAAGCGGCAGTGTCCTCCCGCCTCTGTAGTAGTCCACACGGACCACCTGGAACTCCACTCTCCTTGTCCCATAAGGAAGTGGAAGGAGTTGCACCCTCCTATTGACGTACTAGTCGCCAACACGCTCTCCTGCCTCCTGTTGCAACTGCAGTTGTCCTTCCCTTGTTGCACCTCCCTTTTGCGGGAAGCACTTGCTCGGGCTCTCTCACGGTTACCAAAACCAGAGAGAACAACAACTTGCAGAGCAACTGGTTGCACTGAGCTGTACTTTGAGAAGCCTCCAATACCCCTATATATATAGGAGAGTCATGGGACAGGGTTCTCCATCCCGGGAAATGCGGGACTAAAGCAGGAGTAGAAGGGTTTGAGAATTTTCCACAAAAAGCAACCGGTTCGCAATTTGAAATGATCGGTTCACAACTGAACCGATCGGTTCGGCCATTGCGCCGATCGATTGGACCTGAGCCGATCGTTTGGGGCACTCCAACCGATCGGTTGGTGCCCTGAACCGATCGGTTCATGGTCCTAATCCGGCTCAAAAGGACTTTCCTTGTTTCTTTCCCAATTGGTATCGAATACCAATATTATTCCCAATCGAATTGGGCAATTTGAAACCAAAAGGAAAATCCTTGCCGACATGACTTTCCCAACTGGTCGGTTGCACCAGTTGAGCCGATCGGTTCAACCCTTGAACCGGTCGTTTCAACCTGGGCATGAGCCGATCGGCCTAGACACTCCAGCCGACCGGTTCAGCAACCTTAGCCGACCGGTTCATCACATGAACCGATCGGTTGGGAGCACAGGTTGGGCAAAATCAGTCAATTGCGATTTCAATCAATCTGATACTCCAATCAATGCGTCCAACACCTTGAACCATATGATATTGAGCTATCGACTGATTGAGTGTTTAATTGAACTACTAAACTCCTTTAGTAATCAATCTAAACATTGCTTTGTGGACAAAACTCCTCTTCCAGGTTAAATCCTATGTGTGTGACCCTGCAGGTCCATTTCACGTTGGCAGTGAAAGTCCATAACACTTATGACTTCACAAGCAAAGAGCGGTGCCTAGTCACACATCAGTGCTACCCAAGTGAAAGTAGAAAGTTGGAGAACAACTTTCATCCTACAATCTGTGAATGGTGTTACAGCGAATGTATAATTCCTTTGTCACTGATATCCCGAATGAACTCGAGGCATGGAACAGTCATCCTGTCAACGTTCATTCACTTTCTTGATCTCAGAGTAGACTGGAAGAGATATGTATGACATCAGTATCACATACTGATTCACACATGCGTGCATGCCTTTCTCAATCCTACTCATCAAGTGGCCATGGATATCAAACTCCCTCAGGAGGGACAAATCCCATATCTATCACTCACCCCTCAAAAGCCCCTTGTCTCAAAGCCACCCAATCATCACCTTTATAACAACCCATGTTTCAGGACTGCGTTTGATGATGTCAAAGTGTGCCCAACGACATGTGTTGAGTGCAGTGATTTCAGGTCTAAGAATCACACTCACCACCATCACTGTGAGTACTGACTATGACTACCATCTCATGGTTCCATGTGTCAAACTCACGGTGGGTCTGTCCGGTACCTTGTTCTCTAACAAGTACTTATGTGTTTGGTTTGATATCTCTATATCATGACTAATGAGATTCTGTCATCAACCAACACCACAATCTAGTCTTGTGTGTCATTGTTGTCTATATACCTTCCACAATGACATCCGACTAGGGACATAACAAGAATGTACAAACTCTTAGCATCAGTATGATCTCATCGTTCAGGTCATGAACCTGAAGGCATACGTCATTGAGTACTGTCATTCTCTAGACGTTCAATCTGTTCTATCACTATCTCATATGACTAAACCAGAATGAATTGGAAGCTTGCCTTTGATGTTTATCAAATCAATCTTAATGTATCCCACCAATCATCATATGATTGGCTCTCAGGGCATACATACCAACAGACTCCTACTTGCACTGCGAGCCAATCACCCATGAATCATATTCATAGTGATCTTCAAACATGTCCCACATGTTACTGTGATGTAGTGCCAACATAGTGAGTAATGACAACACCTTGCCAAAGTTTGTACAAATTGCATGTCTCGCATCTCTTCGCTGTACGTCACACGTATGAGATGGAGTTGCCATAATATGCGATCTAGCATTCCATTTGCTAACCTTTAGCCACATTGCATGATCAAGGATTCTAGACTTGTCATCAATGAGTGGAATATAAGTTCATCTTATGAACTTTCAGATCCATATAGTATCCATTGCTGTTCTCTAACACATAGATACTCGGCATTTCCCTTTTAAATGGCTTTATTGGAACACTTCCAATTATCAACAAAGTTTCACTTTTATACATCTTATGTATATTTTGCGATTAATTTTCTGTCCTTTCGGAAGTTCGCATCAATGTAACTCTTTACATCGAACTCTTCCTTATCTCCATAGAACTAGTACTTCACAAGCACTTATCAAGTTCTCATGGTATTCTAGTAACCCTTACTGGAAGCAGATAGACATCCACTCGTCATGTCCCACATACGAGTTATCAGGATGAGCACATCATATTGCCATGTCCTACATACAAGATGATGAATGCATTTTATTCTTGCCATGTCATACATGCAAGATAATGGGATGATTACATACATGATAGATCCATATCTATTCTTAGTGTTCCCATTCTTCATAAGAATTGGACACTTGGCCTTGGGATACTAATATCCATATAACATGGACAAGTTTTCTCCCACTGAATCTGTGCATACTGAACCCTTCAGTACAGATTGCCAATGTATGCTCTCTCTTTTCCAGGTCAAGAGATTTGTCGAGAACTATCTCTATAGATCTCTATTCCTATCATATAGGAAACATCTCTATCTTCCTTAAAGATAATTTCCACTTTTGGATTTCCATTCTAGAACAATTCCATTTCACATCAATATGTGGAATGTGAATACGCTCCCACTAAATCACAGATCCCTTCTTTATCTTTGACATATCAGTCAAACCCTTTGACTATATCATCAAAGTAAAGATCCAATTTTGAGTTGCTTGTACTCAATCAATCACATTGATTAGTCCATTGTAACTTATAGACTTCATTTGCATTAGTGGATTCATAAACCTTATAGGCTGTGTCACGTACACATCCTGTTTTTATTCCTCATAGGAATGCGGTTTTAGTATCCATATGCCAAATGTCTTAGTCATTAAGTTGCAATCAACAAGCATCATCCTTGTCAAAATGTTATCCATGTGTCTTAACACTTAAGACTTATTTGCACTTATGGATATGATCCAATGAGTGCCACCATCAAGGTCATACCTTATGGTTCACATGGAAGTCATTTAGGATGTAATGGTTTCATAAACCATAACTCAAGATTCATTTACCTCATATTCATCTTGATAGTTGACTCATCACATGAACAACTCATCACATAGATAATTGAGGTGTATCTGTTAAAGATATAAGAACTCACAACCCTTGTGATTCTTAATTTCTTTTATTAGTGTGGGGTATTCTTTTATTAAGAAGAATTCAGTTATTTGATAAATATTCTCTAACTCCTTAGAGTATGATTCCTTCTTGATTCAGACATCACCATGCCTTAATCATGAGTTCACTATGATACACTATCATAATCACTCATAAGGATCTCAAACATTTGGTCCAAGTATTTCATTCCTTGATCTCATCAAGAATTAATACTTTACCAAATTTGTACTTCATTTATGATAATCTTGAACACTTCAAGATATTCATATTGGTATTTCTCTAAACACCATTTGAAGTATTAGCATTTATTCCAATAGGTATGTAAATACATCACATGTATTATACCTAATAGGATAATCTTTCTCCCACTACATTAGTGAAGATTGATTAATCATGTCCAAGATATTCATGTCTCTTACTGGTTCTATAACCAAAAGAGTCTAGATTTATCCATCACATGGAAACTAGAAATGAATTTCTCATGATTAATGCTAATTAAATTGTTTGAGTTATCTATGACTTTTAGGTATCATCTTATCTTATGCATATCAAATATCACAAGATAAATAAGGCATTGCCACAAAGATCACATCTTTATAAATTGAAACATCTCTTTATTAATTGCCATCATTGTCATACAATATGCAAAAATAAAGTGTTTCTATCTATTGGCAAGTATGAAATAACAGTTCATAACTGTATTACATGCCTTATTGGTTGAAAATAAACTAAAGTATTCCTATCTATAAAGGCAACACTTGCCCCAAGTAAGAATGCTTTACACTTTATATCTTGATATCATATATCTCAAAAAGTGTTAAAAGTTTATTTACATGACACCTTCAAGTAGAGGCCTCAGTCGCCTCCTTCTTCTTTTGTTCTTCCAGGTAGATAGGACAATTCCTTTTCCAATGTCCTGGCTTTTGACAATGGTGGCAATTTCCTTTCTTGGTCACGCCTCCCTTGGCCTTGAGAGCTGAAGATGGCTTGGACTCCTGGCTAGCTTCAGAACCTTTCTTAGCTTTGCCCTTGCCCTTGCGCTTGGACTTGCCTTTCTTGCTCGTGATCACCATCACGGACTTAGGCTTATCCTTCTTCATCTGTAACTCGGCTGTCCTCAACATGCCCAACAGCTCTGACAGTGGCCTATCAAAGTTGTTCATGTTGTAGTTCATCACAAACTGACTGTAAGATTCTGGCAACGATTGCAGTATCACGTCAGTAGCCAACTCTTGGCTCAGTGGAAATCCCAGTCTCTGCAGGTTCTCCACATACCCAATCATCTTGAGTGTGTGAGGACCAACTAGATCTCCTTCTGTCATGACGCACTTGAACATCGCCCTAGAAACATTGTATCTCTCTTGCCGTGCCTGATCTTCATACATGTTCCTGAGATGCTGAATCATCTCTATGACACCCATGTTCTCATGTTTCCTCTGCAACTCATGGTTCATTGAACATAGCATCAAGCACTTTGCATCAATGGCATCATCAGAATGCTTCTTGTAAGCATCCCTTTCTGTCCTTGGTGCATTAGGAGCGGGTTCCTCTGGAATTGGAGTATCCAGGACATAGAGCTTACGCTCTTGAGTGAGAACAATTCTCAATGTCCGATACCAGTCGTGGAAGTTTGTCCCATTTAGCTTGTCCTTGTCAAGGACCGATCGCAAAGAAAAGTTGTTGTTGTTTGTTGCCATTTGAACTACAAAAAGGAAAATATGCAATTTTAGTCCAAAACTCATTTTTGACTTATTTGATTGATTTGAAAGTTTGACGATATAATTAGGCCTTTAATTAATTATCGCTCCCACTATTTTACTTCAAATCGATAGCCCTCACCATCAATTCGGAAGATTGCAGCGTACAACCTTCTAGTGGGCAAGATCCTGAAATCCTCTAAGCCATGGACCAGCTAGGGCTGTCACCCACAACATAGATCTCTCAGGTAGGCAACTTTTACCAATTGCATCATATGCAACTCTTGATAAGATGTCATATACAACTCTTTGCAATGATCATCTCCATGCCTCAAGGTACTAGATCCCATCTAGATCACCTTGTTAAGTCCGACCCAAAGCAAACACGATGAACATGCACCCTGCTAGGGCAGACCCACACATTCATCCTTCACCCTTCCACGAGGTAGACGGTGCACCACGCTAGGGCGTGCCCACACTTGGTCGAACAAGCTTTTCACGTGTGTCGCATTTGGAAGGCATCTAAAACTTAATATTTTAATGAGGGATTTGGTTTTATATACATATACATATCCAATCACCACAATACATAGTATGTATCATATACATGCTATATCCCATAGAAAACATGCACAAACGATAAAAAGCGATGATTATGGCCATCCTAATGTGATTCCTCGAGCCAAGAGGAATCACGGTCATCTAGGTCTACATCACATGCAACCTGTACAAGATGAACATATGTGCCTTGCCATCCGAGTTGATCAACTCATCACATGAATGATCTGTACTCTCCAGCTGGTCGTCTGGGTGCCACCAGCCGATCGGTTGGCTCCTTCAACCGATTGGTTCGCCTGGTCGTCGTGCATCTCGTCATGTCCGCCACCCGCTCGTATCGCTCCTCGAACCGGTCATCATACCGATCGGTTCACTGCTTGAACCGACCGTCTGGAAGGTCAACCGATCGGTTCACTCCTTGAACCGATCGTCTGAGAAGTCGTCTTGATGTCCGCCGGTCTTTGACATAACAGGAAATAAAATCTATCCTATTTATTACATTGCTTTAAAAAGGAGAAACCCCGAGTTACATTCGGGGGGAGCAAAGGTAGGAAAGAATCTCGAATTATTTTGAGTTACATCAGGAATAAAAGAGGGAAGATCAGTGCGCAGACCGAGATGCAAGCAACCACAAACAACCACACACAGATAGGGGTTTATAGGCCATCATCACGCTACACACATCCACCACAAAACTTGTTTAAGGGCGACGCGTATCGAGTGCATTAATAATACATATCATATATGTAATTAGGGATTTGTGGATTTAGGATTGGACATGCATAAAGCCGATATTATTCACATCGTATGCAATAAATAAAGGCGACAAACCAAAATCGATCATATCGATATTCCTAAAATATAGAACAGCTGACGTGGCTCTGATACCACTGTTGGGTATTAGGGGAGACAGAGAAGGCAGCGGAAACAAAAACTTTTCTCCCCAAACCCATACCGAGGAAACGCGTCAACGTCTATATAATAGGAAAGGATGGTTTGCGGAATCATACCTTGTCCCGAGGCTTGCTCGGCGACAATACCTCGCGCAATGCGCGGTCTTCAACTCCGGACTTCGACGGTGTCTGTGCAGCTCCTGGTCACACCGGGACTGACAACTCCTACTCGAACCGGACTGTCGGATGACAGTTGTCCTCCTAAGCGGCAGTGTCCTCCCTCCTCTGTAGTAGTCCACACGGACCACCTGGAACTCCACTCTCCTTGTCCCACAAGGAAGTGGAAGGAGTCGCACCCTCCTATTGACGTACTAGTCGCCAACACGCTCTCCTGCCTCCTGTTGCAACTGCAGTTGTCCTTCCCTTGCTGCACCTCCCTTTTGCGGGAAGCACTTGCTCGGGCTCTCTCACGGTTACCAAAACCAGAGAGAACGACAACTTGCAGAGCAACTGGTTGCACTGAGCTGTACTTTGAGAAGCCCCCAATACCCCTATATATATAGGAGAGTCATGGGACAGGGTTCTCCATCCCGGGCAATGTGGGACTAAAGTAGGAGTAGAAGGGTTTGAGAATTTTCCACAAAAAGCAACCGGTTCGCAATTTGAAATGATCGGTTCACAACTGAACCGATCGGTTCGGCCATTGAGCCGATCGGTTGGACCTGAGCCGATCATTTGGGGCACTCCAACCGATCGGTTGGTGCCCTGAACCGATCGGTTCATGGTCCTAATCCAGCTCAAAAAGACTTTCCTTGTTTCTTTCCCAATTGGTATCGAATACCAATATTATTCCCAATCAAATTGGGCAATTTGAAACCAAAAGGAAAATCCTTGCCGACATGACTTTCCCAACTGGTCGGTTGCACCAGTTGAGCCGATCGGTTCAACCCTTGAACCGGTCATTTCAACCTGGGCATGAGCCGATCGGCCTGGACACTCCAGCCGACCGGTTCAGCAACCTCAGCCGACCGGTTCATCACATGAACCGATCGGTTGGGAGCACAGGTTGGGCAAAATCAGTCAATTGCGATTTCAATCAATCCGATACTCCAATCAATGCGTCCAACACCTTGAACCATACAATATTGAGCTATCGACTGATTGAGTGTTTAATTGAACTACTAAACTCCTTTAGTAATCAATCTAAACATTGCTTTGTGGACAAAACTCCTCTTCCAGGTTAAATCCTATGTGTGTGACCCTGCAGGTCCATTTCACGTTGGCAGTGAAGTCCATAACACTTATGACTTCACAAGCAAAGAGCGGTGTCTAGTCACACATCAGTGCTACCCAAGTGAAAGTAGAAAGTTGGAGAACAACTTTCATCCTACAATCCGTGAATGGTGTTACAGCGAATGTATAATTCCTTTGTCACTGATATCCCGAATGAACTCGAGGCATGGAACAGTCATCCTGTCAACGTTCATTCACTTCCTTGATCTCAGAGTAGACTGGAAGAGATATGTATGACATCAGTATCACATACTGATTCACACATGCGTGCACGCCTTTCTC
Source organism: Alisma plantago-aquatica (assembly GCA_963693085.1). NCBI lineage: Eukaryota > Viridiplantae > Streptophyta > Magnoliopsida > Alismatales > Alismataceae > Alisma > Alisma plantago-aquatica. The sequence goes on from OY856409.1 coordinate 400,575,453, forward strand.
AATCCTACTCATCAAGTGGCCATGGATATCAAACTCCCTCAGGAGGGACAAATCCCATATCTATCACTCACCCCTCAAAAGCCCCATGTGTCAAAGCCACCCAATCATCACCTTTATAACAACCCATGTTTCAGGACTACGTTTGATCATGTCAAAGTGTGCCCAACGACATGTGTTGAGTGCAGTGATTTCAGGTCTAAGAATCACACTCACCACCATCACTGTGAGTACTGACTGTGACTACCATCTCATGGTTCCATGTGTCAAACTCACGGTGGGTCTGTCCGGTACCTTGTTCTCTAACAAGTACCTATGTGTTTGGTTTGATATCTCTATATCATGACTAATGAATTTCTGTCATCAACCAACACCACAATCTAGTCTTGTGTGTCATTGCTATCTATCTACCTTCCACAATGACATCCGACTAGGGACATAACAAGAATGTACAAACTCTTAGCATCAGTATGATCTCATCGTTCAGGTCATGAACCTGAAGGCATACGTCATTGAGTACTGTCATTCTCTAGACGTTCAATCTGTTCTATCACTATCTCATATGACTGAACCAGAATGAATTGGAAGCTTGCCTTTGATGTTTATCAAATCAATCTTAATGTATCCCACCAATCATCATATGATTGGCTCTCAGGGCATACATACCAACACACATTACCCTCTACCAGTTCGTCTTCATGCTCATTTCTATTTACCCAGATCTTATATTCCATTTATGTTATAATGTTTCAACTAGGATGTAGAAGTTATTGATGTATATCTGAATGAAATCCCCTGTCAGAGCTGTTCTCATTGCACGGTTGTTATTGAAGTCGATGAAGATGTATTGGTATCAGAACCAGCTCGGGCTGCTATGGATGAATCTCAGCATGACTTGTCACCAGAAACAACTAGTGGCCATTTAGGAACATCAAACTTAGAATCACAAATACCATCTTCTATACATGTTCCAACTACTCCATCAGGAGTGGAGGTGCCTCTAGTTGGGATTGTATTCAGTTCAACCGACCAAGCAAGACAATTATATGACATATATACAGATGCAACTGGGTTTGGTATCAAAACTTCACATTCTTCCAAGGAACGAAACGATAAATCAGCTGCAAGGGTCACATTCACATGTGTGAAGGGAGGACGGCCACCAAACAAATGTAAGGATACATTATACAGATACAAACTGACTGCACGAACAGGATGCCCCAGCTATATTAAGTTGAAGCACACTTTCACAGGAGAATATCAGATCTCCCATGTACAACTCAGCCACAATCACCCGATGTTGCAGCAAGATATGATGCGTTTATTACCCTCCAAGAGGTGAATATCGGTATCCATACAACAACGAATTGACCTGAATGATGCAGTTGGCATTGGGGTAGCAAAGACCATGAGTTCTTTAGTAACAAAAGCAAGAGGGTATGATGGTCTTACATTCACACATAAGGACCTTAACAACCATCTCTTGAATTCTCAAAAGCTACATTTAGGTGAAGGCGACACAATTGCGATACAAGCATACTTTGTATGGATGTAGAAGAGTGATCTAGAGTTCTTCTATGTGTTAGATTTGAACGATGAAGTCATTCTCAGAAATGTTTTTTGGGCTGACACAAGATCTCGTATGGCGTACAAATATTTTGGGGATGTTGTTACATTCGATACAACATACCTGACCAATAGGTATGAGATGCCGTTTGCACCATTTGTTGGAGTTAACCATCATGGCCAGTCTACTCTGTTGGGGTGTGGGCTACTGTGTGAAGAAACAATAAAGAATTATGTGTGGTTGTTTACAACATGGCTGCAATGCATGGGTAACCCATCACCTCTGCCTTTTGTTCCTTATAGAATGATATCCATGATATTCTTTTTCTGTAGTACATGCTGCATCTAATTGTTACCCATTGGCTATTGACTGTGGGTTTTAGTTCACATCCTTTTTAGCTGCACATTGATTTTTGAAATTGTAATGTTTTCTTGAACAATGACATTCACTATTTTTATGGTTACTGCAATACATGTTGGTTCGAATTAGTGGCATATATAATGTTTTTCCCTACAATTCATTTTTAGATGTTTGTTGAGGGCCAGATGTATCCAAAAAATTCATTAACAATAGCATCAGATAAGAAACTAGAATTCAGTTAACACGAAACATCATCACAAATAACATGTACCACCACTTATATCTATGCTCAACTTGCACTATTTACTAAAGTATGTCTACCTTTTATTCCTTACATAATGATATCCATGATATTTTTTTTCTGTAGTACATGCTGCATCAAATTGTTACCCATTGGCTATTAACTGTGGGTTTCAGTTCAGATCCTTTTTACCTACACATTGATTTTTGAAATTGTAATGTTTTATTGAACAATGACATTCACTATTTTTATGGTTACTGCAGTACATGTTGGTTCTAATTAGTGGCATATATAATGTTTTTCCCTACAATTCATTTTTTTATGTTTGTTGCGGGCCATATGTATTCAAAAAATTCATTAACAGCAACATCAGATAAGAAACTAGAATTCGGTTAACATGAAACATCATCACAAGTAACATGACCACCACTTATATCTATGCTCAACTTGCACTATTTACTGAAGTACCATATCCTGATTTGTTCTAGCTAATTGGTTATTATCTTGTTTGCATTCCATTTTAGTATATCTTATGCAGATCATTTGTATTTGAGAAACGTTCACATTATACCATGTACCAGTTAATGTATATTCAAATGAGCTGTGTTGAGATATTCACTTATTATAACACGATTCACACTGGATGACATTCAATACCCCCCAACTCCTCAGTTGTGTTGCACTGTAATCCATTTCCTACACGAAACCTGAGTGAAAAAATTAGCAATCCACATGAACTCCGCGAAAAGGTATTGTAACCGATCAAGCTCAATAAAAAATTAACAGGATCTGAGAAGTTTTTCCTGATGTTAGGCACATGCTATGTCTATGGCACATAATGAGGAAATTACCTAAAAAATTGGGAAAAAAATTCCACTACTTCCAACCTTATCTATAATGCAGTATATGGGAGCCCATCAATAGAGGCGTTTGAACAGATCTGAGAAGCTGCAATTCAGACTAGCAAGGTAAATCAAGATGGTTGGTGTGATACACACCATCAAACAAAATGTGATTAACTAAGCGGAAGCGATAAATTTTGCAGTGGATTACTAAAAATCACTAAAAATTAAAACCATTTACAAAGAGATCCATACACTAGAAAACTCTTTCAAAAAGAACTAAAGTAATTCAATTACATTATGGTTCACAAGTACATCTCTTGTACCATTCCTTCTCAAGGATTACAAGCATCAACTGCCCTGTTAAAACTATACTTAAGCAGCATAAGTAAGGCATCAAGCCAAAATCTCAGATCGATTCATTAAACTAACTACTGACTCTGAGGATCTGAGAGTACAGAGACAACACATAGGACTCTATATACAGAACATGACAACAAGTATCTCCACCTGAGGATTCACTATTGTCCCTACTGCTGCTGCTGCTGCCACTCTTCCCCTACTGTAGGGTTTCTGCCTCTTGCTCTGTGTCTACCTAAAACGTTGGATCCCACGGGGGTGAGACAATTGTAAATTGTCCCAGCGAGAGATATAACTCTCCGCCAAATTTTTTATTATTGTGGTTTAATAAGAATAAATTGTACTGAGGAATCATAAATATTTAACAGCAGTTAAATCAATGTCTAAACAGGTTAGAGCAATATTCTTATTCTAAGTATTTCAACTATAACTTGATACAACAGAATGTCATTTACCCAATAAGGAATATGAAGAACATGTATAATATTTATTCACTATACTAAGCAAGATAACATCAACCAGTGATTCTTGTATTTCATCCTTAAGCAATTATGCTACATGGCTGATTATATTTTACAATCAAACTTAATGCCCTGAAGAGATGAAGTATACCGTTCATGCTCCAACCGACCATGATTACGTAAAGCATTGGTACCACATAAGGTCAATGGAAGAGCCGGACTCCAAGACCTCAACCTTCTTGGTCAGTACGAGATTATATGGCAGAGAAATCATGTGTCAAACTGCAATTAGCTTGCCAGGGTATATTGGCATCTTCGCTATAGAGTTATAGCCCGCGTCCTATACTCTCTTTAGGGTTATGGCCCGTAACTAATGCCTGGTATAATATCATGGAGTCATGGCCCGTAGCCATACTCTTACTGGGGTATGGTCCGTAACCAATCTCGTGCATAGGATATAGCCCGCATCCATTCTTATGGGGTTTAAGGATATAGTTGTTGAATTACCCCGACATATTCAAAAATATGCGCTCCGAGTTTAACTCGTTTCACCATTCAACAAATTATGACGATGATGGATCTGTGGTCAGGGAAACTACATTATATGATATCACTTGATTAATTAAGTGTATTACCATATTCTTTTAGCATCAGACAAGTTTCCAAACATCATTTATTTTAACAATTGCTACAAAGAATGTGTAATACTTTCATCAAGTATTGTTCAACTCTTTAATAGAGCATTGGGATCTCAATCCCTCATCTCATCAGGAGCATTCTCATCCTTTCACAAACTCATCATCATGATTATATAAAATGGGTATTCAAACTCTCAGATCATCAAAGAACACTTGTTACCACTTATCAGGTAACTAAAACACCTTCAGGTCATCTGACCAAGGTAAACATGATACTTGCTACACAAGCATCTCACATGGCTCACAAAGCTCATTTCATATGTTGTTACCTCTTACTAAGCAACAAGGCATATTATGGCTCACAAGGCCCATTAATAGTAATAAAATGAAACATCGTAGCTCATACCTGGCTATGCTCATCGTCTCATGATACCTACATAGTTAGTACACTTGATAACAATTATATCAATTACATTTTAGCACCATGTTATATAAGGTAACACCACTTATACCCTTATTAGGGTTAGGGTTTCTCATTTCATATCAAACAGAGTTACTCATCACTTTACACAAATTAGGGCTAGGTTTTCCAATTAGGGTTTCATAATACATAGCATCACCCTGGATTAGGGTTTCATATCACATTACCCTGTATCAGGGTTTCACATTACATTCTTACCTTAAATTAAGGTTTCTCATAACAACTCCCCCAAAATTAGGGTTTCATGTAGCTTTACCCAAGATTAGGGTTTTCATGAAGTATTCCCTTAAATTACGGTTTTTCATCAAAATACCCTGAATTAGGGTTTCTCATCTCATTATCCTAAATTAGGGTTTTTCATCAAAATACCCTAAATTAGGGTTTCTCATCTCATTATCCTAAATTAGGGTTACATCATCACCCTAGATTAGGGTTTCACCTAAGTTTTCCTTAAATTAAGGTTAGAGCTCATCAACCTTCTCAATTAGGGTTTCATGATCTTATGATCATGGATCACACCCTCATTACATATTTTATTCATGTAGAAAATGTTGGGGATTAATCACTACATGATTATCACTCATATATAAGTTTCTCTCTCTCATCCTCTCTAGGAGGTTAATTACATCAAACTTGATTAGATTAGGTTAACCCTTTGTTCAAGTACATACATTTAGGGTTAGCATAGTGTATTGAGGCATTTCTTCCATGAGCATCAAAAGGTTAACCACTCTAAAGGTACTAATCACATAAGTACTTTAGAGGTACAACCATTATAATCAATCTTGAGTTACTTTAATATTACCCATTTAGTTCTAAGGTCAATTGTAATTTGAATCAACTCATTCGGTTTTGAAACCGAATCAATCCATTCGGTCTTGAAACTGAATCCTTCATTTAGTCTTGAAACCAAATCCTTTATTCGGTCATTCAATCTTGAAACTGAATCATCCATTCGGTCTTGAAACCGAATCCCTCCTTCGGTCTTGAAACCAAATCATCATCATTTGCATTGAAACTGAATGGACATCTCAACATTGAAACTGATTGAGTGTTGAAACCGATTGGACAATTCAAAAGGTTTGAGACTGTTTGATCTCAAACGGTTTTGAGACCATTTGATTCCAAATGGTTTAAAGACCATTTGGACTCAAACGGGCTTGAGACCGTTTGATCCAAACCACCTCAAAACTGGTTGGACCAATTAGGGTTTCCAACATCAAATCGATTTAGGATTTGTACTCATTGAACCATCAATCAATTGAACTATTGAAGGTACATCAGATCGTATCCCTTGGATCTTCAACCGTCACCATAATCAACCATTGACCTCCAAAAGGTCTTGAGACCATTTAGTCTCAAACGGTCTTGAGACCGTTTGGGTCAATCCACCTTGAAATCGATTCCCTCAATTAGGGTTTCACTCAATTCAATTGATTAGGGTTTGCAATTAGTGGATCATTCATATATGGAGCCTTTAAAATCAAATCAATTGATATCATTGGATCATTAACCATCCACATCAACATTGATCCTCCAAACGGTGTAAGACCATTTGATCTCAAACGGTCTTGAGACCGACCTCCAGACAGTCTTGAGACCGTTTGACCTCCAAACGGTCTTGAGACCGTTTGGGTCAATCCACCTTGAAATCGATTCCCTCAATTAGGGTTTCACTCAATTCAATTGATTAGGGTTTGCAATTAGTGGATCATTCATATATGGAGCCTTTAAAATCAAATCAATTGATATCATTGGATCATTAACCATCCACATCAACATTGATCCTCCAAACGGTGTAAGACCATTTGATCTCAAACGGTCTTGAGACCGTTTACTCCCAAACGGTCTTGAGACCGTTTGGTTTCAATAGATCTTGAAACCGATTGGTCCCAAATGTTGAAACCGTTTGCCCAAGATATTCATTGAGGTGTGTGCTTTTGATGATGCCATCATTACCAAGCTTCAATCCTTCAAAATCTACTACCATTCTTATGATAATTCTATCAATTATTCAAAGGAATTTCAAGAAGAACAATATGATCAACAAGTGATATTCATTGAGGTGTGTGCTTATGATGATGTCATCATTATCAAGCTTCAATCCTTCAAAATCTACTACCATTCTTATGATAATTCTATCAATTATTCAAAGGAATTTCAAGAAGAACAAAATGATCAACAAGTGATGAAGAATTGAATGTAATAATAACATTTAAGGGTTTAAGTTATATAACCCACCTTCAAAGTTGAAACAAAGCTTAAATCTTCACATCTCTAATGTGAATAAAGCTTTCTCATCCTCCCAAGGTCCATCCTCAAGCTTTTGAGTGAAAAGAAATGGCTAGGATTGAAGGTTGAATGGAGAAAAGAAGAAATAAAGCATTGATTTTCAATTTCCACCATGAAATCAAGGTTGAATATGATTAAGGAGCTTACCTACAGGTTGGAGTTCGTCTTCCTATTTCTCCTAAGCTCCCTTGTGCTTGGTCAAAGCAAGGAGAGAAAGAAAATCCGAAAAAGAGTCCTTATGTGGGTGGAGAATGAGGTATATATATAGGAATTTCAAGAGAGAGAAAGTCTTATAATAATCCTTCAACTCCCCAAATTGGTGCTACTAAACCCCCTCACTTCCTTTCATACGAAGCTATGAAATCCACCTTCGAATTCCTCTTCATTATACATGAATTAAAGTAAAATCAATTAAGCACCTTAATTCATATAATACTAATATCCCATATTTAGTGGATATTACTTTTTAGTTTACTAATGTGAGTGGGCTCTCCACTCACTTAGGATATTTTTGGTGCCATAGCAAGGAACAAGGACGTCCACATTTATACAAATTCAAACTTCACGTTTTTAGTTGAAGGGCACTCCCATTAATATATTTATTTTTGCATTAAATTGAATTATGTTTCCAATTATGCTTAAATCTTGATTATTTTAATATCAAGATTCTCTCTCCTCCAAAGAGATTAAAATGAGACTTCTCTATGATTTTATTGTCTCTAATTAATACCAAGAAATATTAGGGACTCTCTAGGAGTAGTATTTTGCATATTGAACCCTAGGTTTTGGGTAAATTGCACATTACACCAAAACTGGGTTTTAATGCACAAACATTGCTTAACAAGCTCTTTCTTGCTGCTCAGGCTACCACAAGCCACAACTCTGCATCATTTTCATTCTTATGATGCTTCAACACTTGACGAACATTTTATCATGTAACAGTTGCAAGTTAACCCCTCAACTTGGGTAATTTGCACTTTAGTCCAAAACAAGGAAAACCATGTTTCAACATTATTCAAAAAGGACTAAAATTGAAACATAAGTTCCTCTTAAGCCTTAATTACTTTTCAAAAGATAAGATCAAGCATGTCATCAACTTTATTAAGCAAAACAACTAGGGTTAGAACATAACCCAGGTCAGGGATGTTACAATTGGCTTTTGAGAATGTATCAAATACGGCACATGTGGGTCCCTACATACGTTGATGACTTCTTTTGGGCTGACATGACAACAACCCAACATAGTGAATCAATTAATTCATTCTTTGATTGTTATGTTAACTCAAAGACATCTCTGAAATAGTTTGTTAACCAATAGAAAGTTGCACAGGAGACAAGGATCGAGACAGAGAGGAAATCTGATTATGATGATCTAGATAAACTTGTTCAACTAAGGTTCGAGTTTCAGATTGAAGTTGATGCACAATTGGTGTACACCCAGGCTATATTCAAGAAATTTCAAATTGAACTACAACGTATGATGCATTGTGACGTACTGCTACTGAACAAAGTCGATTCGTTGTCTACATTTTCAATCAAGGAACAACACAGGGTTTGTTTACCAGATGATGAATCTGTTTTACTTGAAAACAAGTTCATTGTCATGCACGACTCTATCCAGAACAATTTGTTATGTAGTTTTCGGTCATTTGAGTGCAAGGGGATAATGTGCATGCACTCGTTGTGCATCCTTACTCACACCTGCAGGATAGATAAACTTCTAATGCAGTATGTGCTCGACAGATGAGCCTTTATGCGAGGAAAATAGAGAGGAATAAGTGTTGGATGTGGTCGTTCATGTGGAGGTGTGTTTAACAATGTAACAATATATTCATACACATTGTAATATCAAAAAACATGGAAACGCTGCATCAGTTGTTGTAGGCTATCTGGGGGATCTAAATAATCATTTTTAGTTGTTTAACTATCTTGTGGTGAACATTCGGATGAAAAAATATTTTTTCTATAATAGAATAGTTACTCAGAGTGAACTGCATTTATTCAGAGTGGTATAACATGTATATTGCAACAGTACTGATGTGGCATAATGCACTGAACAATTTGTGAAACACCTGGCTCCAGATACAAAAATATATTAACGGGTTGACATGTCTGTACATATGTAATCTTCGTGTAGGAATTTGCACTATAAAGATGTACATGTGTTTTTCCAAAAAAGACAACAAAAGATGTATATTAGTATGAAAATAAATCTATTCTCCTTGGGTAGTGAAGTGTAACCATGCTACAGCAAGAGAAGATGGTCTGTTGTAAGTTTCTCTGATGCTATATCTAGATGTTGCAGATTGGTTGTAGTTGTTGATGAGATTTTCTACTTGAGCATTTGTGTAAAACCTCCTTTGGTTACTTCCCACTGCAGACTGCATCTATTGACATGGTGTTGTGGGAGATGAGATGTTGCAGCTTTGGCTAAACATGTGTTTGGTAGGGATACTATTATATGTAGTGAAACCTCTATTTGTAGGGTTGCATATATCATTCATGTTACTGTGGGGTGTCCACCCTTGCTGTTGATGCTTTGGGATTTGTCTCGCTAGGATGTGGCCATCCGTTGTGGCTGCTTGAGTTGATTTTTTCTTACTGTACTTTCTTGTTGTGGTGTTTTTTGTTGAGTTCATTTCCTGCCATCCCTTTTTCCGCAAGGATGGTGGTCTTCCAACCTTTCTGGCTGTGACATGATCCTTGATTGCAGGAACAACTGATGGTTTTGTTGTTTGGTCCTACATTGAAACGTCAATATTATTTGTACAAGTGTAGTGATCCCAACTGATACAAGTATTCCAATAATGTGAAACAAATGTGTGCACAGGTAAAATCCTATAAACAATTATGTGCATGAACTAGGGAAATATATTTCTTAAATGATCTAACATTGGATTCATGTAGTACTGGTTTTTTATCAAGAAGCAACGATATAAATGGTCAAATTCTTCGCATAACTCATTGTAATATCTGTATACTACTCCTCATTGTAAATGTGTGAATAATTGTACATGACTCATCAAATTATACGTATACTTGTAGAACTGATAAAGTAACTTAATAGTGAGTACATCAACTGATCTGCATCAAATATACAATTAACTAACTAGATTCAGCATGTACTGCAGTAATAGAGAATAGTGAATATGATTGTGCCACTCAAAAAATTATTCACCCACAAAAATGAGGTTACATCAAATTTAAATACAATAGCTAGTACATAGCCTATCGATTCATCATGTACTTAATTAAAAAAGAAAGAATAAATCACTAATATAAAGATGGCGGAAAAAAATAGAGCTCACAATGGATTCGATCAATTGGGCCTTTTTACATGTCTGAATTGTTGTGTTTAGTGCATTCTTAACAACCTCATACTGATTATCTGAAACACACGACATCTCTATGAAACATTGACAAATGTTGGAGATAGCATCGGCTCTTTCAGTAGATTTTGTGAACAAACGAATGTTGTTTGGGTTGTTTCCATAATCCCAAACAATGTCCTTCCTCTTCATAAGAAGTTCATTTTCCACATACGACAATCTATATACTAGGAATCAACTTCTGTTGTTATCCATGATAACTGACGTTGGTTAACAAGGACTCAACTTCTGTTGCCATCCATAACAACTGCTTTTGAATGACAACTGTCGTAACCAATTCATTGTATACCACTTACAACCAATACCAACCGATTGATATGCCATGATACAACCACGCTTCGTCACATCTGGAATATGCATGTAAACGTAACACATAGTTGTTGACTACACACGAGTTCAATTGTATCCATTCAATAGTATGAAAATAAATTTAACATATGCAACTCGCCTTAATGTGTTATACTGTAACACATTCAAACTGGTCCGCTACCGCCAACACACTACAACATTCCATCCGGTCTCCAAACCACATCGCTACCAACACACCTGTACAACCTTCACCTCAGACCAAATTAGAATGTCGTGTTCAACGTAACACATAGTTGTTGACTACACACATCATTTACGAGTTCAATTGTATCCAATTAATTCAACCACATCCACTCCTAACACGTGATTTGTCCACAAATAACTTAGTTCACAATGCCACATAAGTATTAATCTTTACACAAGTACGTGATTAACAAAGTTGGCTTGTCCCAGACTAACAAGAATTACAACCACGTGTCTAGCACAACACAATTACACAACACAAATACAAACCACTCTTTTTCCATCCTACCAATACTGATAGTTTTTGTTTTAATTACATAATATACTGTTAAATACTGCTCCACTTTAACAAGCACATGCATTGGTTATTCCTTTTTTATTTTTTTCCATTTAAGTTCAAACTTTAGCTAATGTTCATTCCTTCCCATATGCTCCTTGTTAACATCCCTGCTATATAATAGGTTTCATAATCTATTGCCATCCACATGTTGATTCACACTTAACTGCTGGTTTATACTAGCAACGGACTTCAAATGTTATATTGTAAAAGCCCAACCCATTCAAATAAGCAATACACAGCACCAGCGGTGTACTAATGTCACACTCCACCCTTGTCTTGGACCAACTGAAAGGTGACATAAGATCACCCACATCTGGACATATTGCCCTTCAACAAACATTTCTTTTCCCATCTTCAATGTGGTGTCCTCCGTGACATCTGCTTATTGTTACACTAAACACATAACAGAAAATCCAACTAGGTGGATAACCTGCAATATCCATGTGCAGTTCCATTTATGGTCCATTGAACAAGTGGATAACCAGTGATACACATAGAGTATCAAACAAAATAACAATATCATTTAGAGGTTGTACTTCATTTTCACACCCCATAAAGTATAAGTGAGAAAAGAACAATGTTTCATTAACTAAATACTGAATCTTCATAATATACTGAATTAAGATTAGGGCCAATGCCACATTTTAGGACATTTGCATGTTTTTCACAAAATCAACCCCTCCACACAGTTGGATGTTGCAGAATGTTCAGTAATCATTGCAACAAATTAGGAAGCCCTGACATACATATAACAACATAACATGTACAAGCATAGAATTGAATCAACAAAATCCAGTTTCATTCTCTCGGTTTAGATCGCCCCTTCATTTTTATACTCCTTCATCTGTAGTATAAGCATGGCATTGATCCCTCACAGGTGACATACTGGTTCAGCGTAAGACTCTTCTATCTTCTGACCTTCACATATGCATTCCATTCACCGCATAACATACACCCCACAATCGTTTGTTCCTGCAGGTTGTTGCACTGCCTTGTTATCGAACAAAATCTTCCAGCCTTCTTCAGATACGCCGCTTAACTTGCTCACAAGGCTTTTGATCGATGCTTCTTGTATTTGCAATCAGTTATACACTAGATTTAAACTGATATATTGCCCAGAAACATGGTTTGTAACAAGCCATGAACAACATATATTTACCAAGGTCACTGCATCGCTATCATATGGATGGCTCATCGCTGGCCGGTTATATCTCCTCACTGGGTGTAGGTTGTTGTAGTGAAGTACCTTTTTGTATTCATGCGAATCCCAGTAGCAAGTGCCAGTGCTCCGAGCTGATAATTGGAAGAAGTATTACATTTGCAGACTTGATGTCTTCCCTTTTCTCATAACAATACTTCCGCATCAGTGGTGCATTCTTCATCTTTATTGTGTGGGTCATCACGATGTTGAAAATGAACACCCTCCGCCCCCACTTATTTCCATATTCCTTTCGCATGACTTCACTCCAGCCATCTATTATCTATTACAGCCATGATGCAGAGCCAAGTCATTTATGGTGGTCAACAAATCAGTAAGTATACCATTTAATGTGACACCTATATGTAACAACCTTTATATAATAAAAGTCACATTCTTCCTACTACTTACAGTTCAGTACATGTCGTGTTTAATAAAAGAAATGACATTAAACTTAAATTCAGCAAATAACTGCATACTGTTAGTCCAATCCTAGATGTTCCACCTATAGTGTGACATCCTGCCATCACAAAGATAGCAAAACACCACGTGAAAATGTGTGGAACCGTCATAAACATTGTATTACCAAAAACATGGGTTAATTAAAACCGAATTGCGAAAAGCAGATAAGAAAGAAAATTATTACAACCAGATCCACATCCTGCAAAGAACATGTTATATAAATATACATAAACTTGATACATGTCCACAACTCATAGGATCTAGCTGTCCCATAAGCACAAGAGTTCACCACCTGTTTATGTACATAACAGACCTAGCCAGGTCAACAATAGGATAAGAAAGCCATATCAACTATACATCATGAAACCTCATCAAAACACCTCCAAGGAAATGAGAGTACAGGGATGACTCTAGGACTCTATTACAAAACACCCAAAAGCAGCAACATATCCACCTCTTTCCTTCTATTATTCTTCTTCCTGCTCAGCTGCAACACCACGATCACCACCACATCTAGCTTGATCACCTATAAAGGTTTTAAACCAACAGGGTGAGACACACTGTCCCAACAAGAAACATAACCCCCGTCGAAACTATAAAACCTCAGGAGAGCTGGAGCAGATAAAGCAGGTAACTGATATAAGTAGATCGTATATGCAACATACTGAGCATAACTATCTCTATAACATCTTACCATGATATCTAAGATGCATATAAATAGATAATATATGGAACATGATTGATAAGACAAGTCATATAGGATCTATATGCAACTATATTCACTGTGCTCTATCACTCTGAGCCATGGACTTGTTCACCATGCTCTATCACACTGAGCCATGGACCTGTTCACCATGCTCTATACACATCTGGAGTCTACAACCATAGTTGCACTCGAATCCTCCTATTTTCAGCTAGGAGAAACCCCACATATTCAACAATATACACTCCATATTAACCCACAGGATAACCCATTTCACCATCACCAATTACTGACGATGATGGATCTATGGCCAGGGCAAACTACATGAACGGTTCATCTGTAATTAATTAATGCATTTTAAGTGGATTTTTGGGGTCAACCAAGTTGTATTATGCAAACCATAAACATGAGTAAACAACACGGATTCCATTAACTTGTGTCACACCATTACTACTATTCTCAAAGCCATCAATATCATCATGATCCTTAACAAGGATCCATCATTACATGTTACCACTTGGCCTCTTTCCAATCATCTAGATCCATCACAAGGATCAACATCACTGGGACTCAATCCCATGATTAAAGTATTCCATACCATTCCATAGGTAACACCCATCACATATTATTGGATTCATCATAACCCATGATGTCCCACATCATGTTACTATCATGCCATTACCAAAGCCTCATTGTACAACTGTTACCTACATGGTTAGTGAAATCACAAAGGAGTAATGATACTTGTACAAGGAACATTTACAACTCCTTACTTTATTATGAGAGTCAACCATGCAACATAGATGAGTGTATCAAAGCATAGCATTATTATATATATCAAAGCATAACAACCTCATATACCAAAGCATAACAAGCATTAAGGTTACCAATCGACCACAAGGTACACCCTTACTATAGGTGTATCGAGTAAGGAACAACCTTCCCCAAAAGTATCTCGGGTAAGGGATAGCCCTCACCAAAGGCACATCGTCTCTCACCAAAGAGTGTGACGCCCAACACTATATCGGTTGAGCATGCAACTCTTCACCACCTACTATATCGGTCAGAACCCATCTAGGGCTACAACAATATTGGCCAACCACTATCACATTGGTATCGAACAACATCAAATAAGAAGATATCAGCCAAGGAAGAGGGTAAGATTTATAATGCCTAAGGCAGCAAACCCTAACGTCCACTTCATATCGCCCAAGCCACTAAGGCACCATGTCGGGCAGAACCACAAGTGCAAGGTGAAAGGTACGATCCATATCACCCAACACAAGATCATACCCCTATCGTCCAAAGAAAACAAAGAGGCAATAAGCTACCCTATCATCCAAGGAACATCCTTGTCATCCAAGCTAGGGTTAGGGCTCCGTATCAGTCAACACACTGTATCACCCAACTAGGGTTACATCGACCATGACCCCATATTGGGAAACGTCATATCGGCCAAAGGTTAGAGCTCACCTCACAACTCAAGGAAGGAGGGGTGTTTCTCAACCATCAAGGCATGGACTATCCATGTCATCAAAGGTACTCAAGAGGGGATGTCAACCAAGTGCCATATCGGCCAAGGACATATCGCTCAACAACATCTTGGGCAAGGATCTAAGCCAGTCACAAGGTCAAAATGACATCCATCAAGCATAACGCCCAAGATCAACCCTAGAAATGGGATATCGGGCAACTCAAGCATACAACACACTTCACTCCACATCGGGTTAGGTAACCTTGTAACCATGATGACTAAGAACCACATAACCTATCGGGAAAGGTACCATATTGGGTTGGTCATCTTCAACCTCAAGATTGCCACCAAGAAAAACTAATAGGTCAAGAGAGTTGGATCACCTCTCATCAACCAAGTGAGAGGGGTTTTGCACAACTTCCATCACATATCGGGCAGAAAGGTGGGTCATCACCATATCAACCAACCCTCCAACCTCCACTAGGTCAACACCGACTAAAATCTCACCTCTCAAGTCCATGGTAAGAGAGGGGTATTGCCCACAAAACTAGAGTATAAACTCACCTCTCAATGACTAAGGAAGAGAGGAGTTTTGCCTACACCACTAGAGGACAAGCTCACCTCTCAAAACCAAAGGAAGAGAAAGGGATTTTACCCAAAGCACACACCACAAACACCATTGAATTAGGGAACCCTAGGCTCACCTCTCAACAACTAAAAGAGGGGGGATTTTCACAAGGAACCCTAATCCAAGGTTCGGCCAACAAGGTCCAAGAACACATCTAAACAACATAACCATGTCATCATATCCCACAACGTCAAGGGCACATACTAGAGAAAAGATATTACTAACAAGATAAGCATGGCCGATCAAGATAGCATATGAACAAGCAACATAAAAAGAAGGTAATATAGCTAGGGTAGGAGTTATGTAACCTACCTCAAGCACACTCATCTAGCTCCAAAGCTCCAAGAACTAGGCTTCAAGCACCAAGCTCCAAGAAACCACCTTCGGCCAACACTAAGAGAGAAGAGAAACTCCATAACCACCATGGCCAAAAAACAAGCAAGAAAGAGAAGGTGCCAAGGAAAGAGAGAAGGATACTCACCACAAGAGAAGAAAAGGAGCAAGGCACACTCTAGGGTTTCAGCTACCACTAGAGGAAGAAGAAGACTAGATCTATGTCTCCCTCCAAGCTCCACTAAGGAGATAGTATCGACCAAGACACCAACTGTATCGTCCACCACTTCCTCTTCTCTTCTCCTAGCTTGGCCACCAAAGGAAAGGGAGCAACTAAGGGTACCAAAGAGGCCTATCAAGCAAGAAGGGTTTCTTATATACTAAGGAGTGAAGAGGGAGAGCATGGCAAGGTGTCACCCGACCATAGTACACTTATCAAAGGTTTATGCAACATGCTAGCACCCCAAACCACTTATCCATGACTTTCCACCCACTAGCAAAGCAATGACCACTTGTCCAAAGAATGGTGACACAAATGAGGCTAGGTCAAGATGGTGTGTCTCGCCCAACATGGCAAACCGACACACCATGGCCGATACAAGCTTGCCTGATACAAGCAAGCACTCCTGGCCGATACACCAAGGTCCAACCCAATACCAAGCCTCAACAAGACCCAACAAGGCTCAACAAAGCCCAAAGCTACTAAAACAAAGAGCCCGACCCATCCTCTCAACCCTAGAGGATGCAAGGAGAGAGAAAGACGTATTTTAAGGTGACAAGCTTGGGTAATTTGCAAGTTGCACCTCAACCTCTCAACAAGGTAAAAACCAACCCTAATCACAACTCAGGTGATTAGCAAACATCTAAACACAAGGTTTAGGCAAAGCAAACAGGGTAAGCCCAAACAGGAGGTTAGGGTCCTTACAAGCCATAAACCCCTATGAAAGGATTTCACCCCCAAAATCTGAAGAGAAAAGTGAGGGATACTTCCTCCTCATCTCTTCCTCAAGCTCCCACATGGCTTCCTCAACGCCACGATGATGCCAAAGAACCTTCACAAGAACCAAGTCCTTCATTTTCATCTTCTTTACTCTTCTATCAAGGATCAACACTGGACTTTCCTCGTAGGCTACATCTTCATCAAGCTCGACCTCAACTGCCTGTATCACTGTCTCTGTGCCAGGATGACTTTTCTTCAACATACTAATATGGAACATTGGATGCAACCTGTACAACTTTGGCGATAGCTCTAACTTGTAAGCCACTTTGCCAACACATGCTATCACTGGATATGGCCCCATACACCTGGGAGCTAACTTGCCTTTCTGGCCAAACCTCAACATGCCTTTCCATGGAGAGACCTTGAGATACACCTTGTCTCCCACCTAGAACTCTAGAGGTCATCGATGATTATCTGCATACGACTTCTGTCTATCCTGTGCCGCTTTCAACTGTTGTTGTATCACCTTGATCTTTTCTATCATTTATTGCACTAACTCAGGACCCAAAAGATGATACTTGCCAGACTCATACCAACATAAAGGAGATCTACACTTCCTACCGTATAAATCCTCATAAGGTGCCATGTCGATACTCTGTTGGTAACTATTTTTGTAGGCGAACTCTATCAAACTGAGATGAACGTCCCAACTATCTAGGAACTGCAAAACAC
The DNA here is from genome assembly GCA_963693085.1 of Alisma plantago-aquatica. Lineage (NCBI taxonomy): Eukaryota > Viridiplantae > Streptophyta > Magnoliopsida > Alismatales > Alismataceae > Alisma > Alisma plantago-aquatica. The sequence continues at coordinate 400,593,443 of OY856409.1, forward strand.
ATGCTCTGAGAAGATCCTCTAAAGTCTAAATAGTCCTTTCAGACTGTCCATCGGTTTTTGGGTAGAAGGCGGTACTGAACCTCAATTGTGTTCCCTAGACTTTGTGCAACTATTCCCAAAAATGACTCGTGAACTGAGGACCTGTGTCAGAGACTATCGTTGTGGGCACACCGTGCAAACACACTATATCATCCACATACACCTGAGCAAGCTTCTCTGTTATGTATGTCATTTTCACAGGTATGAAATGGGCAGACTTCATCAATCTGTCCACTACCACCCAAATGGAATTTTGATTTCTAGCTATCCTCGGAAGACCAACTACGAAATCCATGGTTACATGATCCCATTTCCATTGCGGTATCGACATGGGTTGCAACGTACCTGCCAGCTTCTGATGCTCAGCCTTAACCTACTGGCATATTGCACACTTAGACACAAACTCTGCCACATCTCTCTTCAAGCCAAGCCACCAATACATGTCTTTTAGATTATGATACATCTTGGTGACACCTGGATGCATAGCATACATCGATGTGTGTGCTTCCTCGAGCACTAACTTCCTCAGATCATCAACATCAGGGACCATCATCTTGTTATGATAACAAACTAGTCCTTCCTCGGACTCATGGAAGCCACCACTCTTCTCGCTGCCAAACTCTGTCTGGATCAACTATACTACAACGTCTGTCTATTGTGCTTCTTTAATTTGTTGTCTCAACGTAGGCTTCACTTACATCTGTGCCAACAATCCTGCCAACAAGGATACCTCCAACTGTACATTCATCTTCTGCAAAGAGACGAACATATCCCGCATATGGCGTATCAAAGAACTCAACTGTGCCTTCTTCACAGGAAGAGAAGAAGACTTCCTGCTAAATGCATTAGCTACCACATTCGCCTTACCAAGATGATACTCAATGGTGCAATCATAATAACTGATCAACTCCATCTAGAAACGTTGTCGTATGTTCAACTCACTCTGTGAGAAGATATACTTCAAGTTCTTATGATCCGTAAAGATCTGACACACTTCCCCATAAAGATAATGTCTCCATATATTCAACACATGAACTACCACTGCCAGCTCCAAATCATGTGTCGGATAACTCTCCTCGTGTTTCTTAAGCTACCACGAAGTAAAAGAAACCACATGATCCTCCTACATCAGCACACAATTTAAGCCTTTTTTGGAAGCATCACAGAAAACAACATAGCCTTTCCCAGGCTCTGGCAACACCAACACTGGAGCACTAGTCATCTTCTCCTTCAACTTCTGAAAAGTGTGCTTACAACGATCATCCCAAACAAAAGGTACATCCTTCCTAGTGAAATTCATCAATGACAACGTGATCACACTGAAGTCCTTTATAAACCTCTGGTAGTATCCTGCTAAACCTAGAAAACTACAAACTTCAGTTGGTGTCTTCGGTTGCTCCCATTCTACAACTGACTCCACCTTCTTGGGATCCACTCTAATTCCTTCCACCGATATCACATGACCCAAGAAATTTACTTCCTTCAGCCATAACTCACATTTACTAAACTTGGCATACAACTGGTGTTGGCAAAGGAGAGTCAATGCTTGTCGAAGATGTTGTTCATGCTGTTGACTGTCCCAACTATAGATCAAGATGTCATCTATGAAAACTACAACAAATTGATCTAAAAACATACATAATACCCTGTTCATCAGATCCATGAAAGCAGCAGGTGCATTGGTTAGCCCAAACGACATAACCACAAACTCAAAGTGACCATACCTCATCCTAAAAGCTGACTTTGATATGTCCTCATCCTTGATCCTCAATTGATGCTATCCAGACTATAGATTGATCTTCGAGAACACTATAGCACCACACAACTGATCAAATAAGTCATCTATCCTCGGCAAAGGATACTTGTTCTTGATCGTAACTTTGTTCAACTGTCGGTAATCTATGCACAAACGCATCGATCTATCCTTCTTCTTCACGAACAGAACTGGAGCACCCCACGACGATGTGCTCGGTCTGATGAAGCCTTTATCCAACAACTCCTGTAATTACTTCTTTAGCTCTACCATCTCAGTTGGAGCCATCCTATATGGTGTCTGTGCAACTGGTTGTGTCCCTGTCACTAGATTGATCTCAAAGTCAATCTCTCAAGGTGGGGGAACACCATGAAACTCATTAGGAAACACATCTGCAAACTCTCTGACCACAGGTACATCCTTAAGGCTAGAACCTTCTGCCTTGGTATCCACAACATGAGCCAAGAATGCCCTACAACCTTGCCACAACAACTTCTCTGCCATCAAAGCTGATACCAAACACGTCAGAAGAATCTTCCTATCTCCTTGGAAGATCCACTTCTCTCCATCATCATTGAACACCGCTTTCTTGGAACCGCAGTCCAACACAACCTTATACCTCTCTAAGGTATCCATTCCCAAGATTACATTGAATCCATGCATATCAAGTGGTATGAGATTCACTTGTATGTTGTGTCCCAAAAAGGACATAACACAAGATGGACACACCTATCAAAGCATCGAAGAACCATCAAGAGGGGTTTCTAACAACAAGCTATCCTTCTTACAAGTAACAGGTAAAAGACATCTATCAAGCATACTATGAGCGATAAAAGAGTGTATAGTACCCGGGTCAACCAGAACATATATAAAGCAAGAAGAAGACAAATCTGAATGAAATAACTCCATCTAACCTGCCACCACTCGTGGGTTGACTATCACCTCAGGCTGACTCATAGCATAGAATCGAGTCGTTGCTTGATGTCATCTACGCGCTCTGCTTCCTTGAGCAGACGATCCAACTTGTGATGCTTTGCCACGTCCTCACTCTCAGGTGCCACTAAACTACTATCTATCTAAACCTTGTTTACTCTGTCTCAGTTGTTGTGTCACTTTGACATCTCTCCTTGGAAAATTTAGCTTCATATGCCCTGTCTGCCCACAAAGATAGCATGTCCTGTCTTCTAACTACGGCCTAGATGGCCCTGTCACTGCTACTGAAGATGTATTGTAGGCTCTAGATTGTGAATAACCACACCCTCTTCCTTTACTTGGTGACTACTGAGATGGTGCACTAGAACCTTGCATCATAGAAGGTGTAAAAAACCTCAGCTTCTTGTGGCTGTCAAAACTCTATTTCTGAAATGGAGCAGGCCTTTTCTTGGTCATGGTCTCTCTCTTTTCTCGGACTGACCATTCTATCCTCCGGATAGACTCTACAAATGTGGCAAACCATTCTCGATTCTCTAAAGCAGAAGTAGGTGTCGATAGCTCGACACTCAAACCTTTCTCAAACTGCCTATTCCTTTCATCATCTGTTGCCTCTATGCGAGGACAAAACCTCAGCAGCTCCATAAACTTAGCTTCATACTCAGTGATGCTTAGAGGTCCTTGGCGCAAACGCTCAAACTGGTTGATCTTCTCATCCAGGTACGTCTTCGAGAAGTATCGACTCACGAACTCCCGTTGGAAGACGTCCCAACTGATCACCTCGATAGGTCACTTCTCTTCCTCGATGGCCCACCAGTGGCCAGCACTACCCTTTAGAAAGGTAGACAGCGTGCTTAACTTTGTCTACTTCAGGGATATTAAGGATCCAGGAGGCCTTCTCAAGACCTGTCAGCCAAAGATCTACATCCGCTGGATCAGCCGTTCTAGCATAATCTGAAGCTCCGATTTGGAGAAGCTGCTCGAAGGTCTTCCCAATACCCAGAGATTCAGAATAGGGAATCAGTGCTCTTGGTGAAGGCATAGGAAATCTCTCCACCATGAGATTCATCATTGCCATTACCGACCCCATAAGGTGATGATAAGTAGGGTTCTCGAGAATGGCATGGTCAATTTGGGGGACCTCAGGCACCCAATCTTCATGTGCCTGCATACTCGCTCCATCAATTGATGCAACAACACTTCTCTTAGCAGCATGTTCTTCGTGACTTCCAGATACCTTTTAGCTTTATCTTCTGCTGGGGGAAGAAGGTTATTATGAGAAATATGGAAAAGTCTCAAGAACAGACAAAAAACCTAGTCCTAGATCCTTGTAGACTCAACGAACCTAGAGATCTGATACCAACTTAACTTTTGACATCCCACCATCACAAAGATAGCAAAACACCACGTGAAAATGTGTGGAACCGTCATAAACATCGTATTACCAAAAACATGAGTTAATTAAAACCAAATTGTGTAAAGTAGATAAGAAAGGAAACTATTACAACCAGATCCACATCCTGCAAAGAAACATGTTATATAAATATACATAAACTTGATACATGTCCTCAACTCATAGGATCTAGCTGTCCCATAAGCACAAGATTTCACCACCTATTTATTTACATAACTGACCTTTCCAGGTCAACAATAGGATAATAAATCCATATCAACTATACATCGTGAAACCTTATCAAAACACCTTCACGGACCTGAGAGTACAGGGATGGCTCTTAGACTCTACTACAAAACACCCAAAAGCAACAGCATATCCACCTCTTGCCTTCTACTGTTCTTCTTGCTGCTCAGCTGCAACACCACGATCACCACCACGTCTAGCTCGATCACCTAAAAAGGTTTTAAATCAACGGGGTGAGACACACAGTCCCAGCGAGAAACATAACCCTCGCTGAAACTATAAAACCTTGGGAGAGCTGGAGCAGATAAAGTAGGTAACTAATATAAGCAGATCATATATGCAACATACTAAGAAAAACTATCTCTATAACATCTTACCAGGATATATAAGAGGCATATAAATAGATAATATATGGAACATGATTGACAATACAAGTCTTATAGGATCTTATCATAACATCTAAGGAACATGTAATTAGCTACAAGATATAACTAGGGAAATTATACAAACAAGGCCTCAACCAATGTTCCGTGTTTGCCCTAATCAATTATACGGCTAGATTACCATTTATTATGCCCTGAGGAAATGAGTCGTACCACTCAAATCCAACCTTCAGTTGTGAAACCCAAAGTCGGTGCCATACAAGGTCAATGGAAGAGCCGGACTCCATGACCTCATGCTCTTCGTGGTCAATGCATGATATCCAAAGCAAGACTGCAGTCTCTTTCTTAAGTGACCTCAGTCACAGGGTCATATCCTGCAGTCTACCCTTTCCTCTAGCCCTCCTCGGTACAGGTCTCGGTGCTAGCATACTTTGAGCCACGAGCCTATTCACTATGCTCTATCACTCTGAGCCATGAGCCTGTTCACCATGCTCTATCACATTGAGTAATGGGCATGTTCACCATGCTCTATACACATCTAGAGTCTACGACCGCAGTTGCATTTGAATCCTCCTATTTTCATCAAGGAGAAACCCCACATATTCAACAATATGCGCTCCGAATTAACCCGTAGGATAACCCATTTCACCATCACTAGCTACTAACGATGATGGATCTATGGCCATGGCAAACTACATGAAAGGTTCATCTATAATTAATTATTGCATTTTAAGTGGATTTTTGGGGTCAACCAAGTTGTATTATGCAAACCATAAGCATGAGTAAACAACACAGATTCAATTAACTTGTGTCACACCATTACTACTATTCTCAAAGCCATCAATATCATCATGATCCATCACAAGGATCCAACATTACATGTTACCACTTGGCCTCTTACCAATCATCTAGATCCATCACAGGGATCAACATCACTGGGACTCAATCCCATCATCAAAGTATTCCATACCATTCCATTAGTAACACCTATCACATATTACTAGATTCATCATAACCCATGATGTCGCACATCATGTTACTATCATGCCATTATCAAGGCCTCATTGTACAACTGTTACCTACATGGTTAGTGAAATCATAAAGGAGCAATGATACTTGTACAAGGAACATTTACAACTCCTTACTTTATTATTAGAGTCAACCATGAAACATAGATGAGTGTATCAAAGCATAGCATTCTTATATATATCAAAGCATAAAAACCTCATATACCAAAGCATAAAAAGCATTAAGGTTACCAACTGAACACAAGATACACCCTTACTATAGGTGTATCGCGTAAGGAACAACCTTCACCAAAAGTATCTCGGGTAACGGATAGCCCTCACCAAAGGCACAACGTCCCTCACCAAAGAGTGTGATGCCCAACACTATATCGGTTGAGCATGCAACTCTTCACCACCTACTATATCGACCAACACCCATCTAGGGCTACAACCATATCAGCCAACCACTATCACCTTGGTATTGGGTAGCATCAAATAAGAAGATATTGACCAAGGAAGAGGGTAAGCTTTGTAACGCCTAAGTCAGCAAACCCTAATGTCCACTTCATATCACCCAAGCCACTAAGGCACCATGTCGGGCAGCAACACAAGTGCAAGGTGAAAGGTGCGAGCCATATTGCCCAATACAAGATCATACCCCTATCAGCCAAAGAAAACAAAGAGGCAACAAGCTGTCATATCATCCAAGGCACATCCATGTCGTCCAAGCTATGGTTAGGGCTCCGTATCGGTCAACACACTGTATCGCCCAACTAGGCTTACATTGACCAAGACCCCATATTGGGCAAGGTCATATCGACCAAAGGTTAGATCTCACCTAACAACTCAAGGAAGGAGGGGTGTTTCTCAACCATCAAGGCATGGCCTATCCATGTCTTCCAAGATACTCAAGAGGGAATGTCAACCAAGCACCATATCAGCCAAGGACATATCGCTCAATAACATCTTGGGTAAGGATCCATGCCGATCAGAAGGTCAACAGGACATCCATCAAGCATAACTCCCAAGATCAACCCTAGAAATGGGATATCAGGCAAGTTAAGCATACAACACACTTCACTCCACATCGGGTAAGGTAACCTTGTAACCATGCTGACAAAGAACCACATAACCTATCAGGCAAGGTACCATATCGGGTTGGTCATCTTCAACCTCAAGATTGACACCAAGAAACCCTAATAGGTCAAGAGAGTTGGCTCACCTCACAGCAACCAAGTGAGAGGGGTTTTGCAAAACTTCCATCACATATCAGGAAGCAAGGTGGGTCATCACCATATCGACCAACCCTCCATCCTCCACTAGGTCAACACCGACCAAAATCTCACCTCTCAAGTCCATGGTAAGAGAGGGGTATTGACCAGACAACTAGAGTATAGAGTCACCTCTCAATGACTAAGGAAGAGAGGGGTTTTGCCTACACTGCTAGAGCACAAGCTCACCTCTAAAAACCAAAGGGATAGAAAGGGATTTTGACCCAATCACACACCACATGCACCATTGAATTAGGGAACCCTAGGCTCACCTCTCAACAACTAAGAGAGGGGGATTTTTCCCAAGGAACCCTAATACAAGGTTCGGCCAACAAGGTCAAAGAACACATCTAAACAACATAACCATGTAATCATATCCCACAACGTCAAGGGAACATACTAGAGCAAAGATATTACTAACAAGATAAGCACGGCCGATCAAGATAGCATATAAACAAGCAACATAAAAAGAAGGTAATATAGCTAGGGTAGGAGTTATGTAACCTACCTCAAGCACACTCATCTAGCTCCAAAGTTCCAAGCACCAGGCTTCAAGCACCAAGCTCCAAGAAACCACCTTCGGCCAACACTAAGAGAGAAGAGAAACTCCATAACCACCATGGCAAAAAAACAAGCAAGAAAGAGAAGGTGCCAAGGAAAGAGAGAAGGATACTCACCACGAGAGAAGAAAAGGAGAAACTCTAGGGTTTCAGACACCACTAGAGGAAGAAGAAGACTATAGATATGTCACCCTCCAAGATCCACCAAGGAGAGGGTATCGGCCACCACTTCCTCTTCTCTTCTCCTAGGTCGACCACAAAAGGAAAGGGATCAACTAAGGGTACCAAAGAGGCCTAGCAAGCAAGAAGGGTTGCTTATATACTAAGGAGTGAAGAGGGAGAGCATGACAAGATGGAACCCGACCATAGTACACTTGTCCAAGGGTTATGCCACATGCTAGCACCCCGAACCACTTGTCCATGACTTGCCACCCACTAGCAAAGAAATGACCACTTGTCCAAAGAATGGTGACACAAATGAGGCTAGGTCAAGAGGGTGTGTGTCACCCAACATGGAAAACTGACACACCATGGCCGATACAAGCTTGCCTGATACAAGAAAGCACTCCTAGCCGATACACCAACATCCAACCTGATACCAAGCCTCAACAAGGCCCAACAAGGCTCAAAAAATCCCAAAGGTACTCAAGCAAAGAGCCTGACCCATCCTCTCAACCCTAGAGGATGCAAGGAGAGAGAAAGATGTCTCTCGAGGTGACAAACTTGGATAATTTGCAAGTGGCACCTCAGCCTCTCAACAAGGTACAAACAAACCCTAATCACGACTCAGGTGATTTCCAAACATCTAAACACAAGGTTTAGGCAAATCAAATAGGGTAAGCCCAAAATGGAGGTCAGGGTCTTTACATATAGCAAACTGGGTATCATTTACAACTGGAACTAACAATTAGCAAAAATATCATTAACCATATAATTCTATTTGGGTTGCAGTAATAATACCCTTCAGTACGTCACACATTAGAACACACTCTCACCACTACAACACTCATTGCAGGAAACCATCACAAACCATTCAAAGAAACACATAACTGCAACTGTATCGTCACACTAGACGCACACATCTGTCACTATACTACAATTGCAAGAAATCCTTTTAAGGTTTATTCATAGCAACAGATGATGTAAGGGCACAAAACTTTAATGACACCCTTAACGGTTGCCATACCTGGTTCGTGATGTTACCACCCCTTTTCAGCATATCTCTGAAATCTTGTCGCAGGATACAAGCATTCTCAGATCTGAAAATAACATCATACACACTCTTGTCCTTGCTGGTAAGCTACCAAAAAAACAAACACTCGTCAATTATGCTTGGTAGAGATTAAAAGGTACAACCTCATTATAGAAAGTCATTGATTTACATACCCTTTTTAGTAACAAAATATCTGTCTTGCTGTTAAATATTGTTGCCTCCTCATCCTAGTTTGCCATCTCATCGATCTTGATCTTTTTGGAAGGAGACATTATCTTCATCTTACGTTCTCGGTGTTCACCTTTGACTCACCTAACTAATGAACTAGGGCTCTTCGTAGTCATTATCACCTTCTTGGTTGGCTTAGTTGGTTCCTCTATGCTACCCTCACATGTAACCGTATCGACCATGTCTTTTACAGGGTTCTGCCATCAAACAACACAATATAAACATTCACACAATGAATATACAACGACAATATAACTCGTTGTAGCCTCACATTTTCATCGGCCCTATCTCCATCAATGAAAATCCACTCTGGTTTTTCCACTGCCTTTGCCTTACCTCTATTTTTTACAGACATAGAGATTAAAGTCTGCGTGCTCACTTCACTTAGGATCTTTTCAATGTGGTCATCAATTCCTGTCTCCTTCCACCAATCCTCAACCTACACAACATAAATAATGATTCATTACAGTTTCATATACACTAATCTTAACAGGGACCAATAAATTTCATGTATTTGATCCAACATATACCTTCTTCCCTCCACTACTAGCTTGTCCATGCCCCACAATTGTTGCGCTTTCCTGAGGGAGTCGAATCAGCATAGGGGCCTTGCATGGGATTGGCATGACGTAACTAGCTTTTCATCAGCAATGTCCAACTCCTAATTATTTCATTGCAACATTTAAATGAGAAAAAAAAACATCAGTAACTTGTCTAACATTATTCTGAGATAGTACATACAGATGACTTACCCACCCATGGTCGTTAGGATTTTCTACAAGCATTGTTGTTGTTTTCTTTCCAGGGGTTGATTTAACAAGTCTTGGCATTGCTATTCTCCTGCAACCAGGAAGAACAAGTTTGCCCTGTAGAAATTTAACCAGAATGCATTCAGATCTACAATTTGGGACAACCGTTTACAACAAAACTTTATTTATAAGCAAACAACTAAATAGAGTACAACGTTACAGTTGTACACATGGGACGTTGCTTTTGTATTTACCATCTTAGCGACACTCCCCTTACTCATTCCTGACAGGTGTCGACCTACCCACTAGTAGGATGCACCTTGCCAGGTGTTTCATAACAAACCTACATTAGTATCATTAATCATTACCTACTCTAATAGAATTCAAACACCACTGACATGGATCAAGTCATATGACATGTACCTCAGTAGACTTTTTACTGGCAGACCTTATTACTAAATGCCTACCAATAGTTTTGCTAACCTGCACACAATATATTGATTTTGTAAACAAACATCACAGTCTTCAGTTTCAATGACATAACCTAATCGAAGATGTCAAACTTTATCCATAACAATAAAAGCAATCCATAACACCAAAAGCAACAACACTAGTGTAAGGACCATACTACCATAACAACCATACATACAATTCAGAAACTAATACCGTACAAACTGGTAATTTCCTAGCACCATCATCATCTGACATCCCCTTTTCAACATCCTCTCCATTTTTTGCACTCTCTGGTGTGTCGTACTGTATCTTCATAAAAACAAGACAATACAATACCCCAATATCAATACGTCTATAAAACATTTTTTTCATCAAAACTGTAATATTTCCATGGATGCGATAAACTCATTGTCTTTGATATACTCCACTTCCTCTTTATCTTTGATGTATTCTTACTAGTCCCTCCACTAGTAATAACCAATGGACCATCCATTGCCAAAACACCCTTTATAGAGTGACAGTGAAAAGTCACACAAAACATTAACTAACATCATCTACATGACATATAAAGGATTCTTTTATCATTTTCCTATGCAAAGACATTTTTGTAAACGATTACCACACCTTTTTCATTGCCGACCTTGTCAAAGATCGACTTCCAATGGAGTCATCTACCTGCAAAACAACAATACCATATCTTGTATACTACCGAAATTATAAAGGAACTACCACATTTATCTAATACCCCATCAAATGTAATCAAACACTTCAACACATAAGACGAGAGGTACTATTTTATCAGATTGAACTTCTAATACTATAAAGAGCATAAAACCTTTGCGTTCTATCACTTTGCTTGCTTGTCATCATCCACATTTGTCGTTGCTGGAATCTTACATAGGCACATCCGCTTCCTCACATCACTAACAACACCCTCACTTCAACAACCATCAACTAATACATCTTGATCTATAGGAGTATCATTCATCCTACCCGATATGGCATGACCCTATGTTCAAAAAGTGCGAAAAATCAAGCGGGAACACACATATAAAAACAATTATTCAATAAAGACATTATCACAATACAATGTGGTTTTTACAAACAAATATCACATTGTAACAGAGGTGCAAATGCAATATGTGCACAACATACAAAGTCTATTAACCAAGTTACCATGATATGCCCACCAACCGCTCCTGATTTGGTTTCTTTGGATGTGGCAAGAGTGTTTCCTATAGCAGAACAAGAAGCAATGACACATGCTCCGCTGACATCCTACAATGCATACTATCATTTATTTACTGAATTTACCAAACATATAAGTCCGGAATGATGAACTAAATCAAGCTCACATCAAGTTCCTTGAAGTGGGAACTTAGATCATTTACAATCCTATCCCTCCCCCCACACACAGATCCTCACTTGAAGCAAGCAACCTTTTTGGTGTGGATCTTGTGATGCAGGTCTGCAGTACAACACAACTCATTACATCACACAAGGCACAATCTTCCTATCAATTTGCACCAATAGATAAGAACAGACTACGATACCTTGATAGGTGTTGACAAATCAATGACTGGAATATCAATGACAACATTTCCAACATGCACGTATCTACAACTATAAGTGATACTATTATCTTTACAAGAAACTGTGCAACGTTACTAAGAAATTGGTGCCCATACTGTGTTCTTGTTGTTCCCTTCCAGTTTTGGTAGACTAATGCAGTCAACCATTCCCTCATTTTCCTGAAGACCAATAATATCCGTCAGTAGTTATTGTTAATCAAAACATTCAATTGAAATTAACGAATGTGAATGTGACATCGAACATTTGTTCTGACATGTTCCGTATAACAAGGCAACAGATTGACTTACCACACATATGCCAGCTAAACTTTGAAACCTATTGTCTGTGTCACATCCGACCCCACCATTCTGCTGTTGCATAACATCATTTGCAGCGGTTAACATCCAAAGATGTGTACCATTATATTACTAATAAGGTTGAACAAACATGTATTCCTACACATACCTTTGCAATACCTCCATCAGCTTCACATTTAGAAACCTCTTTGGTTGTTTCATCACCTTTCCGAACCAGTTCCTGCCGTTACAATGATCAAAATTAGTTTATCACAACCAGCTACTAGGTTCTTATAAAATACTGAAATCAGTCTTTCAGACCCAAATCCCCTCAAAACACTACATTATTTTCATAATCTATTGCACCTACATCCAAACATTTTTCTTTGTCCTGATCCATCATGCCCTGCGTTCTATCTGCAACAGAAATAACCTGCATCGGAAACAATTAACTCCAACATAAATTTTATTTCAAACACAACGTACACTCTCAAATGTATTCCCGGACCAACATATTATGTTAATATTGAGTGCTTGTTATAACAAGATAAATAGACATCGGTTAGCGTATAACAAACATCACATTTGAATCCATTTTACCTCTTCCCCATGTCCACTATTGTCTGCACCTGCTGACACGTCATTACCCATGCTGCCTCCAAGTGTTGCCTCAGATACTTGCCTAGACTCGAACTCCATACGAAGAACCTCAGTCTCGCACACTTTTTCGTGGTGTGATTCCTTCATCAACCTGTACTTCCTGTGCAACCTTCTTAGTCATTTCTTCAGTGTTGTAACCTCATTCATGTTCTAGTTATTACTTGTGTCTCCCTTATTCTTGAACTTCATGTTCTTCAATTTCAATTTTGCACTGACAAGCTGCATATATATTGTATCACATTACACAACTAATCACAAGAAACCATCACATATATACCAATTAACATCTATGTCCAAAACTAAAACAACAAACCATGTAACATATACAGTAAAAATACATCAAAACAAATATAATGTGTAGTTACCTCTTGTTCAACTACAGTAGATTGAGGCTTTCTGCCACCTGACCTCGCCTTTTTCATCACACTCACCGGGGCTTCTATATAATCTTTCACTAAATTTTCTGATCTGATTGTTCTAACTGACATGTCATTCGCAACCAACCAGACACTCATCTTGTTGTTGTAGTCCCAACAGTTTGCCTAAGGGAAGGTACAATGTTTGTATTTCTTACTCACACTAGAGACCAATTTGAACCATACCATCAAGAGGAATGAACAACCCTTCAAGTAACCCCTGTTCCTATTCCCCATCTCCTTCATTCCGACATGTAAGTACTCAAAGACTGACTCTGCCCAGTTGTACTTACCTAGCTCGGGTAGAACGTCAACATATTCCCACAGGAACCCTGGATTCCAAACCCAACATACGGGTATAGAAAGGTTGCCATCATGACAACAACCCAAATCCTCACAAAATCCTCTACATATTCATCATCTTCTTTGCAAGAAATCGAGGCCAGCACAACCAATGCCTTTGTTATCTTCACTTCCCCTTTGAAATATTTACTATACACAACACCATTACTAGTTTGACCTTGAATCACAACCTCACATGCATAACAAAACAAAATATTGTTCTACACACTGATGTCTATTACAAAATTTTATATTTACTTGGTCCAACTAGAAATCAATACTAACCTTGTGCTGGGAGACCCAGGATCTGACCTACCTGTTTAGCATCAAACTTGACACGGTTGGTACCAATACTAAAACACTTAGCCTTTGGATCATACCTTTCTATCAGACACTTGATTAGAGACATGTCAAATGCTCTAGGACAGTTCAATGACATGAAATGACCAAATGTTGTTGAGTTAAGCAGCTTCTTGTGCTGGTCATTCACCATACCCAACACTATATTAAATTTCTAGTATGAGCAGCATGTTGTGAGGCATGTGGTCTTCTTCCCTTTACCAACACTTACCAATTCGTCTTCAGACATGGCTGTGTATGTGCACAAACCATCTTTTAATTAAGGGAACAATAAATAGTATGCTTCTAACATTGCTAGCAATGTGCTGTTTTGTAGTATTCATACAAAATGCAACACAACCATTGCTGATATTCATTTCATAATTGTACGATATGATAAGACGGTAACACATGTTCAACAAATATATATCATTTTACCAAACAGACGTGTTTCTATAACAGTCATTGCTCTTTGTTTACTGACGATCCCAAATGTTTACCACATATCATCGCATTGTTGTCATGTTGCATGAGCATACATGTTTTGTAATTTAATCAGGTCTAACAACATTGTATTGAAAATAAACATCACTTAACACATACACATACATTTGTGCACTGTGATCTTAGCCTAAGTTTTTGAACACAACAATTACCAAACGCAAGAGATAGGGATCACACATTCATATGCAGTTATAATAACATCATTTCACAGTACGTCATAAGATCAAATCTATTAGCAGATATATACTTACCATCTTCCCCATGTGGTAGTAATTGTTGTTGGAAACCCTCTCCTTCACAATAAAATGATGGACAAAATTTAAAAACTAAATGTTTCTTAGTGCACAAGTACATCCACGATGCTTCATAACACAAATAAACAGTTATCAACAATCAATTTATTTGTGTCAGTCCTAGTTGTCCCACTACTGCACATATCATTTCAGTGTTCTCTCATTGCATGTACGTACCGATTTGGCTAACACATGTATACCATCACTGCACTCTTCTTGTTACATTTAACAAAATAAAGATACAAGAAATAACATCACACTTAAAAGTTAACGTAGTGAAACTAAACATCATATAAAACGTACAAATACATATGTTGTAGTCAGATCCGTATATATCATTTTATCAAATGCGTTATGTTTCTAGCATATGTACACATGTATTATCTATTGCCTAAATAATAAGTGCATGTATACCCCTTTGTGACAAACTACACCTGTTACAATTAACCAAACTCTTCATGGTCATTCTACCTTTCCACACTCCCCTTGTTCAGCAGCACAAACCAACATCAAACCCTTCCTCACCATTCACATTTATAGTAACAATTTTGGTATGTTAATGATGAATGCATATTCATCATGATTTTCAATCGCCTTCTTGGGATCTTTTTCTTTCAATACATCCAATTTCAGTTACTAAATATCAAAATGTGCAAAATTTCCTAATTGGTTCAATTATCAAGGTTTCTAACCGAGTTTATGTTGATTTTATGCATGTCTTGATGAGGTTGAACAATCTGCTGGCACCCACCTCCTTGCAAACCTATGAATCACCCCCATTCGATCTTCATCTCAATCAACCATCATCCACATCAAACCCAAATGAGTGGGACCCACCTTTATCTACCCTTGATCTACCCTCACTCATCCTTGGTCTTGACCATACGATCTGGACCATACGGTCTCACCCATACGATCTCAAGACTGTATGGACAACCTCACCTCAAAACTATTTGGATCACTGTCATTCAAGACTGTTTGGGCTTCTATCTCTCCACACCATCGGATCATGGATCACCCCCCCCATTCATTTGGGAAAATGGTCTCCCCTATCATTCTCCTTCTAATGGTCCCTCAAGACCGTGTGAGTAGCACTTGCTCAAGACCGTTTGGTGGAGATCTGGCTCTCAAAACCATTCGAACCTCCACTGAGTCTGCTCGATGCACCTTCGCCAATCCCTACAGCAAGCCGAGAGAACTCGACCTTCCACAAACACCTTCTTCTTCTTCCTTAGTTTCTGCCTGCAAACCCTAGGCCATTGCCACAGCACCCTTGCCAGCCTCGACATCCTCTGTCCTCTTCTACTTCCTTCCCTTACCTCCAGCAAACCCTAAATGCTTCCTGTAATCTCCCTCATAGTGTCGTCATCCGCATCACTTGCAACTGCCCCGCCACTGCCCATCGTCACTGACACTGCCGTCTCCTCCGCACCACAGCAACTTGCAACCGGTCTGTGAGGCCGATAGAGCGGGCAGCGCGGGACCGTTTGGAAGAAGTCATGAGATCGTTTGATGATGCTGGCCGTCGAAACCAATAGGGCTAAAGACCAGTAGAGGGAGACCATTTGAGCATCAGTCTTCAAGACCGATAGCACGAGACCAATAGAGCGGCCATCCAAGACCATTTCAACGGCAAACGGTCTGTGAGACCATGAAGAACGATCAAGCGATGACCGTTTGGGACCAGAAGCAATGACCGTTTGGTCACTTATCGAGACCGTTTGAAGGTTGGACTTTCGCGAGACCGATTGGAAAAGCATCTGCATGAGACCATTTGAAAAACCATACAATGAAACCGTTTGAAAAAGTGCAATGCCAAACCATATGGAGCAAGCACTAGCAAACCGTTTGGAGAAAGCATTACCAAACCGTATGATAAAGTGCATTGCGAGACCGTTTGCAAAAGGTTAGTGAGACCATTTAGAAATGTTACTTATCAAAACCATTTGGTCATATGCAAGACCTTATGGTCACTTATACCAAACCAAATGGAGGACTCACACCAAAAACATGAGGACCAGGCCCGAGCCTATAAATAGGACCAGTAGGGTCCCCATTTGAGCATCGATCCAAGGACGCCGACAGGCTTCCCAAGTGTAAGGTTCGATCAAGCTTCATCCTCCACGCCGCCATCTACCATCTTCAGCCATTTCCACACCATCCACCTACTCCTCTTGATGCTAAGAAAGGAGAAGAGAAGAGAAGGTCGGTGGTGAAGAAGCTCTGCCTGGTCTACCTTGGTGGTTCCTCCTCCTCATCCAAATCTACCCCGACATGACGTAGAAGACCGCATCATCTTCACAGAGCTGCACCCACCTTCTTCATCATGATCATGGAGGAATCTTCCCTCTCTCTTCTTCTTCTTATTTCTCACACCATGAGCGAGTAGTCCACTTTCACTGGGGTGTGGGGGCTAGCCCCGCTGCCCATACATTCATGTATTTTTATTTAACATTCCAACGTAATGTATATAACTTTTCATTTCGTTGCTAATTGATATGCTTGGAGTTGATTACCTGCTTGCTTTCATCTTGTTCTTCTCTTTGTAGAATAGAATGTCGATTAATGAGGTAGACTCCTTGATGAGAAATCTGATAGGATTCCTTGAGGTCGTAAGTGTGTGACCCGTGAGGGGACGGGCCATCTAACCCACAATGATGCTTTGGTGGTCTAAACATCCCTCAGGGAGGACCACAACCTTAGTTGGATGTTGTATCTTCTTGTTAATCGTCGTTGTTTGCTTGCAGACTTATCACCTACATGCTTTTCAATTAGCTCGGTTGACTCCTGGACTAGAAATAGAATGGGGTTCCTTGAGGTCGTAAGTGTATGATCCACGAGGGGACGAGCCATCTAGCCCAATGTGATGCTTTTATGGTCTAAACATCCCTCAGGGAGGACCACAAGCTTAGTTGGATTTTGTATCTTTGGACTGTAAGTGCATGATCTGAATGGTGATGAGAAATCGGATGCCTAAGGGGATGCTTACACGGGCCTAAACATCCCTCCGAGAGGGTTCACAACAGTTCCATTTGGATAGTTAGATGCTTGCCAAGATGTTATGTGTTTAGATGTGTTTGCATGTACAATGGTGGTGAAACCTGATACCATCCCAGCGATTCCATATCATTAATCTAAAACAAACATTCATTCTGCTCATTTACTTTCCTGCAATTAGTTTATTTAACCTCAACCAAATCAATCGTTCTAAATATTAGTCTCACTTGAGGTAGATTCGACTGACAAAGATTCTTAAAAACATTGTCCTTTGGGATTCGATCCTTAACTATACTGTGATAAGACCCATCATCTTGCGGGTGGTATTATTGCATGAGTTTTTGGTAAAAGCTCAGGGATTTCAACCTCGAGTGAATTTGTTAGTGTGATATTTGCCACGTCAAATTCTGGTGCCATTTTCGGGGACAATGGAATCAGTTAGTCAAATCTAGTTCTTTTAAGGCTAATCTAGGATTTTACTTTTCCCTTTTTGAAACCATTGATCATCTACTTGAATTTCACTCTACTCCATCAATCTTACTTCAAATATTTTTATTTTAAGTATTTTAAGAAG
Organism: Alisma plantago-aquatica; assembly: GCA_963693085.1. Classification (NCBI taxonomy): domain Eukaryota; kingdom Viridiplantae; phylum Streptophyta; class Magnoliopsida; order Alismatales; family Alismataceae; genus Alisma; species Alisma plantago-aquatica. The sequence goes on from OY856409.1 coordinate 400,611,661, forward strand.
GACTAGTGCATGCACCATTTGAACAGTCTCGGACTCACCACCAACTTTGATCCAGAGATAGACAAAACCTTTCATCGTCAAAACAGAGAGAACCAAGCAAGAATGGCTCAAGAAGAGGAAATAGCGTGAAGGGTGGCTCAAGCCATCAATGCACAGAGAGAAAGGCTCATGCAAGAAGGCAAAGCCACAGTTCAAGAAGAAATCCTAGCAGCACAAGCAGCAACGCTAGCAGCCAAACTGCAAAAGGATCTTAGGGAGTTGTCAATCCCTAAATATTTTGATGTTCATCACCCAGTCCAACCTCCTCTTATCCATGCTCCCAACTTTGAGATATGAGCACATTGGATTACTTTGCTTCAAAACAACCCATTTTATGGTAAATAAGGAGAAGACAGTCAAGAACATCTTCTGAGATTCATCAATCTATGTGCTATGACAAAGAAAAATGGAGTGTTTGATGATGCTATTCGACTCTGACTCTTCAAGTATTTGCTTGCTAATAGAGCCATAAGTTGGTACAACTCCCTTCAATGTGAACCCATCACTACTTGGGAGCAACTTCAAAATGCTTTTCTAGAAAAGTTCTATCCTCCTTCTCTCACTTATGAAATTAGGGGTCGTATAACAATGTTCACTCAAGCCCCTGGAGAAACCCTTGCTAAAGCATGGGAAAGATATAAAGAACTTCTATGCAAGTGTCCACACCTTGGCATTCCCAAGAATCAACTCATCGAAATCTTCTATAGGGGTGTGGACGATGATATTAAGAGGTTGTTAGACTCCTCATCTAGAGGAAACTTCATGCGACAGAGTTATGATAGCGCATGGAGGGTTGTCACCCTTGGAGCTGAAAATCAAGCAAATTGGGGTAGGTCTGTAGGTAAGAGAGTGTTGAAGGTAGCTATGGATGAAGTTATTCTAGAATACAAGTCAATTGTTGAAACCCTCAAACTCTTAGTTGCCAAGCAAGATCATATCGAATCATCCCTTGCTGCATTTGGAAGAGGATGTTCACCCCCTCAACAACAAGAACATATCAAGTCTGCTTCACTGTTCTGTGAAGCATTCAAAAGTACCAATCACTCCACTTTAGCATGCAATGTTCTTTACGATGTTGTTCGAAGCAACGCATCTGGACACAGAGATATTAGTCAATTAGAAAATCTTAATGCCGTCAAAACCATTCCTGGTCAAGGATACTACAATCTGAATCAAAATAAGAACCATCCTGGTTTTCAATATGGAGATCCTTCAGGAGTGGAAAACTCATAACAACTTGGTTCAACTAACCAACAATGAGGCCCACCAGGATTCCAATATAACCAACAACAAAATTTTGGGAATCAAGGGAACTTCAGAGGCAACTTCCCAAACATGAAATTTAACAATTATCAGAACAACTCACAATTCTAGAAGCCCAACCAGGTCCCTTACCAAAATCAACAAAAAGGGCAACAAACTGGACCCATTTCCCCTGATGACAAACTGACGACCATTGAGAAGATGATGCAGTCCCTACAAACCATGACACTTAACCGGAAAACCTTGATAGCTAACCAGCAAGCACATCAGAAAGCCATTGAATCTTAACTAGCTCAACTTGTAGCTAGCGTGAAACCTCCTATTGGAGCCTTTGCTGCTCAACCAGAGAACAACCCTAAACATCCTGAGCAATTGAAGGCTGTTATGATTTGTTCTGGTAATGTATATTCTGACCCTTCTGCCAAGACACCAGTGGTTGTCATAGATAATCAGGACCAGGTGAATGATGAAGTTGACAAAGAACCTGAACCTATTCTGAAGGAGCAACCAAGTAATGATAAGTCATAGAAAGAAAATTATGTGAAACCTACTACAAAAGAGGAAGAAGCAACACCAGAGCCTGATATTCCTGTGTACAAGCCTTGTATTCCTTTCCCAGCTCATTTGAGGCATACCAAGCTTGACACTCGATTCAACAAGTTCAAGGAAGCCATGAAAACGCTTCATGTTGATATACCTTTTCTAGATGTGTTGGATGAGATACCAGCTTGGACAAAGTACTTGAAGTCACTTCCCACTAGGAAATATATAACTAAAGAATATGAAATAGTTAAGTTAGCAACAACAACTTCATACATCATCCAGAGCAAGATGCTAAGGAAGCAGAAAGATCCAAGATCCTTTGGGATTTCTTTCCATATCACTGATTCATCGTGCAAGAAAGGGCTGACATATCTTGGTGCTAGCATCTCCATCATGCCACTCAGCCTTTGCAAAAGGCTAGGGTTTGCTGAACTTCTCCAAATTGGCATGACTATACAACTCACAGACAATTCAATCAAATGTCTGTTAGGAATTATTGAGGATGTACCTGTCAAGGTGGGAAAAGATTCCTATGCTATGTGTGACTTTGTCATCATGGATATAAAAGAAGACGCCATATACCCTCTCATTTTTGGACGTCCATTCCTCACCATTGTAAGAGTCCTAATTGATGTTGAAGTGGGAACATTGTTTCTTAGACTCGGTAAAGAAACTCTCGAATTCAATGTTTTTGAAAGTATGTGAAGACCAAGCATGCAATAAGAAGTATATCTTGTCAATTTCATAGAGAAGATGTCACTTCTCACTCAAGAGAATCATGAATCAGATGATCCATTAGAAGTTTCTCTAACAGACCCATCAGTTGAAGAACCTATTGATGAATAAGTGAAAGGTTGCACCGAATCTCTCGACTCTACGGAAGAATATGTTGAAGCTACTTTTGAAGAACTTAAAGTTGTGAATGTTACTAAAGAACCATGTGAAAAGCCACAAGCTCCAGAAATGAAGCCCCTACCCAAAGGATTGAAATACGCATTTCTAGATGACCTCAAAGTATGTCCAGTTATCATTAATTCAGATCTAATGACAGAACAAGAACAAAAACTCTTGACGGAATTAAAAGAAAGAAGAAAAGACATTGGCTACAAGATGAGCGATCTCACCAGGGTCAGTCAAGCATTGTGCATGCACAAAATCCCCATGATGGAAGATCACAAGCCAACTATTGAACATCAATGCAAATTGAATCCAAATATGAAGGAAGTAGTCTGTCGTGAAGTCATTAAACTGCTCACTACTAGAATAATCTATTTGATATCAGACTCACCATGGGTAAGTCCCGTGCATGTTGTCCCAAAGAAAGGTGGAACTACTGTGATATGAAATGAAAACGACGAACTCATCCCCACTCGAACAGTCACATGTTGGAGGATGTGTATTGATTACTGAAAGTTAAACAAGGTGACTCGAACCGACCACTTCCCAATGCCTTTTCTCGATCAAGTCTTAGAAAGATTGGCTCACCAAAAATATTTCTATTATCTCGATGGTTACTCTAGATTCTATCAAATACCCATACATCCAGATGACCAATAGAAAACTACTTTTACTTTCCCATTTAGAACCTACGCGTTTAGAAGAATGTTGTTCGGACTTTGCAATGCGCCTGCAACTTTCCAACGTTGCATGGCAGCTATATTCACTGGTCTCACTGAAAGCATTATGGAAGTTTTTATGGATGATTTTTCTGTGTATGGAGATTCATATGACTCGTGCCTAAAGAACCTCTCCCTTGTCCTTAAACAATGTGAATAAGCACATCTTGTATTAAATTGGGAGAAGTGTCACTTTATGGTAAATGAAGTCATTGTCCTTGGACATAGAGTTAGCAGTAGAGGAATCAAAGTTGACAGAGTAAAAATAGAAGTGATTTCCAAAGTCACTATTCTGATGAATATAAGAGAAGTTTGTGCATTCCTGGGTCATGCAGGTTTTTACAGACAGTTTATAAAGGACTTCTCAAAGATAACCAAGCCAATGAAGAATTTGTTACTAAAAGATGTTGAATTCAATTTTGACGAATAATGTGTTAAAAGTTTCAACAAATTGAAGCATGCCCTTACAACAACACCCATCATCAGAGCTCCCGATTGGGGCCACCCTTTTGAAATTATGTGTGATGCAAGCGACTACACAGTGGGTGTTGTCTTGGGCCAATACATAGAAAAGATACACTATGTGATCTACTATGCATCAAAGACACTTGACGAAGCTCAGAGGAATTATGCAACTACCGAGAAAGAACTCCTAGCAGTCGTGTATGCCTTTGACAAGTTCATATCATACCTAATTGGTTCAAAAGTCATTGCCTACAAGGATCATGCTGCTACTCGTTACCTTTTGGCAAAGAAAGATGTAAAACCTAGACTAATTAGATGGATTCTCCTATTACAGGAATTTGATCTTGAAATAAGAGATAAAAAGGGAACAGAGAATGTGGTAGCAGACCACCTCAGTCGCATCCACACTCAGAATACTGAGAAGATTCCGATTAATGACTCCCTTCCAGATGACCAACTAATGAAGGTCTCAGAAGCTACACCGTGGTACTCGGATTATGTGAACTACCTTGCTGTTGGGGTTATCTATCCTAAATGCACCGGAAATGCAATAAAGAAATTTATACAACCTGTGAAATAGTACTACTGGGATGAGCCACACCTTTTCAAACTATGTGCTGATGGTCTATACAGACGGTGTATTTCTGAGGAAGAAGCTCATCTTATCTCAGAGCAATGTCACTTAGGACCAGTTGGAGGACATATGGGCTCTAAAAAAATTGCTTTGAAGGTTTTGCAATGTGTATTATTTTGGCCAACCATATCCAAAGATTCCCATGACTTCGTCTTATCATGTAACAAATGTCAAAGATCAGGCAAGATAACAAAGAGAGATGAGATGTCACTGAACCTGTGGCAAGAAGTAGAGATATTTTATGTTTGGGGGGTGGACTACATGGGTCAATTCCCATCTTCTTATGGATATTCTTACATCCTAGTGGTAGTTGATTACGTCTCAAAATGGGTTGAAGCCATCCCAACCATCACTAGTGATTCCAAACCTGTCATCAAGATGTTCAAAGATATTATTTTCCCCTGATTCAGAGTCCCACGTACTATGATATCCGACGAAGGTTCTCATTTTCTTGAAAGAAGCTTTGAAGCTTTACTGAGAAAATATGGTGTAACTCACAAGGTAGCCTCACCCTACCATCCACAAACAAGTGGATAGGCAGAGATTTCTAACCATCAACTCAAGGCTATTTTGGAAAAGACTGTAGGCCACAACCGAAAAGATTGGTCAATAAAAATCAATGATGCCTTGTGGGCCTACCGAACTGCTTATAAAACTCCCCTTGGAACTACACCATTTAGATTAATATATGGAAAGTCATGCCACCTGCTGGTAGAACTGGAACACAAGGCATAGTGGGCATTTAAACAACTAAACTTTGATATGAATAAAGCAGGCCAAGCTAGGATTCTACAACTCCAAGAGCTGGAAGAGCTCAGAATGACAACTTATGAGAATGCCGGAATCTATAAAGAACACACAAATTTGTGGCATGATGGTCATTTGAAGAGGAAGGACATTCAAGTTGGAGACCAAGTTCTTCTGTTCAATTCCAGATTGAGGTTATTCCCAGGAAAACTCCATTCTCGTTGGTCAGGACCTTACATTGTCAAGAGCATCTACCCACATGGTGCTTTCTCTTTATGGAGTGAAAAGACGGGTGAATTTGTGGCAAATGGCCAATATTTGAAGAGATATTTCTCCTCCGCTGACACAGGCGTCAAACCAATACTAGAACTCACAAATGCACCATATCCACCATAAAAGTTGAAGAAACTAAGTCGAGCCATCAACATAAAACAAAGGAGCTTGTCGGGAGGCAACCCGATCAATAAATTCATATTTAGTTTCAATTTTGATTTTTTTTCTTAATTTTGTTTTTACTTTTATTCTAGATAATTTTGCACCAAATAAATATTACATCACGAGATGCTATCTTAAGTTTTGATTGGTCTTTATTTTCAAGATTTTCAGATGGAGGACGCACACTGATTGGAATGCAACCACATCTTGTGGTCCGACGACTTGAATTTTCCCCTCCATCTAGGATTTAGAGTTTGCTTGGGACAAACAAATTTCTAAGTTTGGGATGGAGGGTGGGTGGTACATATATTACTTTCCACCTTCACCCATCTAATTCAGACTTAAGATTTTATCGTTGCATTTTTTACCAAAATTTCCAAATTACCAATTTTTTTTAAAGTTTTCCAAAGAAATTTGAAAAGATACTGGATAAAGTTTTGAAACTTTTCGTTTCAATCTCTATGCATTTTGTATCATTATACCCCCCCTTATACGAAGCAGATCCTCAAAAGGACCTTCTTCTAAAAACTAGCCTTTTGATTGAAATCATCTTGTGAAGCTTATGAATCCTAATATCATGATCTTTATACAAAAATGGCAAGTATCTATCAAACTAATAGGGATTAAACACATCGTGCTTCCTAACTGACTAGTGGAACAATAACATGGAATCCCCACTGAATCCTCATCAAGTCATTATTTGAGCAGAGTACAATAAAGAGAACAACCCGGTACCCGAAATTGTAAATCAAGTTGTATTCTGATCTGAACTCTCTTCTACACTTCTTCTATCATCTTCGTACCCCTCCATCCATCAAAAAGAAACAAAATAGCCAAAATAGTGTCAAACCCACCCTATGTTTGGGGTGGCACGCCACCTCCCTCTATATCCTCTTCTTCCATACCCCTCACAAATAAATAGGGGCATACCACCAAGAAAAGATGCCAAAGCACACACACAAAAAATGAAATCTTGAGTCGAATAGAGGAGAGATTTGCACAACAAAAAATGCAATAAATAAATTGCAAATAATATAATAAAAATCTCAAGTCGAATAGAGGAGAGATTTACTTCTTCCTTCCATACCACCCTTCACTCCCTTTTCTACCTAATGGCATAATAAATGCCTCCACTACCCTAAAATATACCCGTGTTAGATCAGATGCACACTTGTTGTTCTACGTGTATCTCTGGACTCCTATAAAACACTTTGACATGCTTGTTGTTGGAAAAAGTAAGGAGAAAGTGAAGTTGGAAAAGCAAACTCAGGAATGAAGATATGGTAAGATGTGTTCAGTGGTCTCAGGAAGTTGAGATGCGTAGTCATACTAAGAAGAAAGGAAACAATTGTGATGTGAAGAGGAGGCAATCACATGACCAGAAAGTATTCATTTGGTGACTGTTTTGGATTTTGTGTTACTTGAGGAAGAGAAACATTTAAGTTTGGGGTGTTTTGATGAATGCATATTCATCATGATTTTCAGTCACCTTCTGGGGCTCTTTTTGTTTCAATACATCCAGTTTCAGTTACTAAATATCAAAATGTGCAAAATTTCCTAATTGGTTCAATTATCAAGGTTTCTAACCGAATTTATGTTGATTTTATGCAGGTCTTGATGAGGTTGAATAATCTCCTGGCGCCCACCTCCTTGCAACCCTAAGAATCACCACCATTCGATCTTCATCTCAATCAACCATCATCCACATCAAACCCAAATGAGTGGGACCCACCTTTATCTACCCTTGATCTACCCTCACTCATCCTTGGTCTTGACCATACGGTCTTGACCATTCAATCTGGACCATATGGTCTTGCCCATACGGTCTCAAGACCATATGGACAACCTCACCTCAAAACCGTTTGGATCACTATCATTCAAGACCGTTTGGTCTTCTATCTCTCTGCACCATCAGATCTTGGATCAACGCCCCCCATTCATTTGGGCAAACAGTCTCCCCTATCATTCTCCTTCTAACGGTCCCTCAAGACCGTGTCAGCAGCACCTGCTCGAGACCATTTGATGGAAATCTGAATCTCAAAATTGTTCGAACCTCCATAGAGGCTTCCCGACACACCAACGCCGATCCCTGCAACAAGCCGAGAGAACCCGACCTTCCTCCAACACCTTCTTCTTCTTCCTTAGTTTCCACCTACAAACCCTAGGCCATTGCCACAACACCCTTTCTAGCCTTGGAATCCTCGTTCCTCTTCTGCTTCCTTCCCTTACCTCTAGCAAACCCTAAATGCTACCTACAATCTCCCTCACACTGTCGTCATCCGCAACACTTGCAATTGCCCCACTGTTGCCTAGCACCGCTGACACCGTTGTCTCCTCCGCACCACAGTAGCCTATAACCAGTCTGTGAGATTGGTAGAGCGGCCAGTGTGGGACCATTTGGAAGAAGTCATGAGACTGTTTGATGCTGTTGGCCGTCAAAACTGATAGGGCTGAGGACTAGTAGAGGGAGACCATTTGAGCATCAGTCTTCAAGACCGATAGCACGAGACCGATACAGCTGCCATCCAAGATCATTTCATTGACAAACGGACTATGTGACTGTGAAGAATGATCAAGTGATGACTGTTTGGGACAAGAAGTAATGACCGCTTGGTAACTTATCGAGACTATTTGGAGGCAGGACTTTCGTGAGACCGGTTGGAAAAGCATCTGCAAGAGACTATTTGAAAAAGCATGCAATGAAACCATTTGAAAAAGTGCAATGCCAAATAGCATGGAGCAAGCACTAGCAAACCATTTGTAGAAAGCATTACCAAACTGTATGATAAAGTGCATTGCGAGACCGTTTGCAAAAGGTTTGTGAGACTATTTAGAAAAGTTACTTATCAAAACTATTTGGTCATATGGAAGACTGTATGGTCACTTATGCTAAACCGAATGGAGGACTCACACCAAAAATGTGAGGACCAGGCTCGAGCCTATAAATAGGACTAGTAGGGTCCCCATTTGAGCATCTATCCAGGGACGCCGACAGGCTTCCCAAGTGCAAGGTTCGATCAAGATTCATCCTCCACACCGCCATCCACCATCTTCAGCCATTGCCACGCCATCCACCTACTCCTCTTGACGCTAAGTAAGGAGAAGAGAAGAGAAGGACGGTGGAGAAGAAGCTCTACCCGGTCTACCTTGGCGGTTCCTCCTCCTCATCTAGATCTGCCCTGACATGACGTAGAAGACTACATCATCTTCACCAAACTGCACCCACCTTCTTCATCATGCTCATTGCAGAATTTTCCCTCTCTCTTCTTCTTCTTCTTGTTTCTCACACCATGAGCGAGTAGTCCACTTTCATTGGGGTGCGAGGGCTAGCCCCACTGCCCATGCATTCATGTCTTTTCATTTAACATTCCAAGGCAATGTATATAACTTTTCATTTCATTGCTAATTTATATGCTTGTAGTTGATTACCTGCTTGCTTTCATCTTGTTCTTCTCTTCATAGCATAGAATGTCAATTAATGAGGTAGACTCCTTGACAAGAAATCTTATAGGGTTCCTTGAGGTCGTAAGTGTCTGACCCGTGAGGGGATGAGCCATCTAACCCACGGTGACACTTCTGTGGTATAAACATCCCTCAGGGAGGACCACAACCTTAGTTGGATGTTGTATCTTCTTGTTAATCATCGATGCTTGCTTGTAGACTTATCACCTACATGTTTGTCAATTAGCGTGGTTGACTCCCATACTAGAAATAGAACGGGGTTCCTTGAGGTCGTAAGTGTATGATATGTGAGGGCATGAGCTATCAAGCCCACAGTGACACTTCTGCAGTCTAAACATCCCTTAGGGAGGACCACAGGCTTAGTTGGATGTTGTATCTTTGGAACCGTAAGTGCATGATCCGAATGGCAATGAGAAATCAGATGCCTAAGGGGATGCTTACGCGGGCCTAAACATCCCCCCGGGAGGGTTTACATCAGTTCCATTTGGATAGTTAGATGCTTTCCTGGATGTTATGTGTTTATATGTGTTTGAATGTGCAGTGGTGGTGAAACCCGATACCATCCCAGTGATTCCATATCATTAATCTAAAACAAACTTTCATTCTTATCATTTACTTTCCTGCAATTAGTTTAATTAACCTCAATCAAATCAATCATTCTAAATATTAGTCTCACTTGAGCTAGATTTGACTGAAAAAGATTCTTAAAAATGTTGTCCTTTAGGATTCGATCCTTACCTATACTGCGATAAGACCCGTCCTCTTGCGGGTGGTATTATTACATGAGGTTTTGGTAAAAGCTCAGGGATTTCAACCCCGAGTGAATTTGTTAGTGCTATATTTGCCACGTCAGTTAACTACATCTTGAATTAATCCTACAATACATCACACATCCCACCTTATTAGCAGTGACAAGTTTCATATGTTTCTAGAAACTACCTACCGTTCGATAACAAATGTGTAATGTTGCTAGCAGATGTACACATCTTGAATTTTCCCTTCTCTCACTTGAATTTGCCTTGCTCTCACTCTACATGCACAAAGCCCAACATTTGTTATCGATAACAAATGTGTTATGTTGCTAGTAGATGTACACATGTATTATCTGTTGCCTAAATAATAAGTGCATGTATACCCCTTCGTGACAAACTACACCCATTATAACTAACCAAACTCTTCATGGTCGTTCTACCTTTCCACACTCCCCTTGTTTTGTAGCACAAACCAACATTAAACCCTTCCTCAACATTCACATTTATAGTAACAATTTTGGTAGGTTAACTACATCTTGAATTAATCCTACAATACATCACACAACCCACCTTATTAGTAGTATCAAGTTTCATAAGTTTCTAGCAACTACCTACCGTTCGATAACAAATGCGTTATGTTGCTAGCAGATGTACACATCTTGAATTTTCCCTACTCTCGCTTGAGTTTGCCTTGCTCTCACTCTACGTGCACACAACCCAGCAGTTGTTATTGATAACAAATGTGTTATGTTGCTAGTAGATGTACACATGTATTATCTATTGCCTAAATAATAAGTGCATGTATACCCCTTCGTGACAAACTACACCTATTACAACTAACCAAACTCTTCATGGTCGTTCTACCTTTCCTCACTCCCCTTGTTCAACAACACAAACCAACATTAAACACTTCCTCACCATTCACATGTATAGTAACAATTTTGGTATGTTGACTACATCTTGAATTAATCCTACAATACAACACACAACCCACCTTATTAGCAGTGACAAGTTTCATAAGTTGCTAGCAACTACCTACCGTTTGATAACAAATGCGTTATGTTGCTAGCAGATGTACACATCTTGAATTTTCCCTACTCTCACTTGAATTTTCCTTGTTCTCACTCTACATGCACAAATCCCAACATTTGTTATCGATAACAAATGTGTTATGTTTCTAGTAGATGTACACATGTATTATCTGTTGCCTAAATAATAAGTGCATGTATACCCCTTCATAACAAACGACACTCGTTACAACTAACCAAACTCTTCATGGTCGTTCTACCTTTCCCCACTCCCCTTGTTCAGCATCACAAACCATCATTAAACCCTTCCTCACCATTCACATTTATAGTAACAATTTTGGTATGTTAACTACATCTTGAATTAATCCTACAATATAGAACACAACCCACCTTCTTAGCAGTGACAAATTTCATATGTTGCTAGAAACTACCTACCTTTCTAATCTACCCATTGCGTTAGTATCCACTTTTGCAATGTCAAAATTATATTTTGCCTAGCACATAGTCACATTCATAACACTTCATAACAAACTCAACATGTTATGTGCAACAAACGTTTCCTGCTCCTCCCATATGTCACCACTCCACTGCTTCCATGGATCAAAGCAACCTTTAACCCTTCCTCGCCTGTTCCACTTATAATCAGATTTGTAACATCCCTTTACATAGTACCCACCCCGTTCAGAGTAACATCCCTTTACATAGAAATAACAACACACATTTGTTCTTCCGCTACAACAACCTCCCCAAACGCATCAGCCAAACCCAAAACTAATTCCCTTCCACAAGCTCACATTCTTTTCAGAGGTTATAAGGTCACAAGACCCATTTCTAGTGCATGCAATAGAGGAGACATCGAAAGCAAATAGATAATCACCCCCAATAGAGGGGAGTACTCTAGCACAGTATGAGAAACAGAAGGGGGTGTAACCTATTCAACATGTTTGGTCGAGTTAGGGTTTCAATTTCAACAACCTAACGTCTCTTTGCGGGAACAACTGTTTCTTCTTTATGGAAGCGAGTTGTGGTGGAGGTAGAATGGTTTTACATACGCAGCAGTGGCGGGAACTCCGATCGGAGGTGGAGGCTGAAGGGTTTCACCTTACTCAGTGTTTGTGATTCCCCTTGTCGTAGAGAACATCACCCTTTTCTAGTTACTTGGTCGGCGCGGGAATGGGGAAGCCATTGATCGGAGGAGAAGAGGGAAGGTGATGATCAGCGAGGAAGCAGGAATGTTTTCACCTTACCCAAGTTCCCGAGTCCTTTGTTGTAGAGAATAGCAGCGCCCTCTTGTTACCTGGTCAGAGCAGGAAGGGGGAAGCTTTTGATCAATAGAGATGGAAGGTGATGATCATTAGAGAAGTGGGAAGGTCTAGCTCAGTGGAGGATGGCTGATCGTAACAATTGAACTAGGGAATGAGGTCTGTGGGAGGATGTGATGTCCTTGGATTTTCTAAAACTTAATCTGATGTGTGACATCCAAATTGAAACCCTCACATCAGTGAGAATCCCAATTTAAACATCCCACACTAGGATAAGAAGAAGAAAATTAAGGGAGTCAAAAGGAAACAATCAGTAGCACATGTACACGAACAATAATAAAACCATACAACACATGTTCACCATTCAACATATAATTACATAATGAATTATTACAACATTTGATATTACATATTGAACATCAAACTTCTACATATACATGTACTACCACTAAACTACATGATCTTAAGACAATAGGTCCACCTGTACATAAGCTCACCACATAACTCTCAACTATCTTGGATCTTCAAGAACACAATCCACAACCTAACAAAAGATTACATGTGGTACACGTCAGCACAATATTCAAGAATATTGTACTGAGTACACTTACGTGTCTTTTATGTACTTCTTATCATATCTTGGAAATAAGATAAAACTAATACTTGGCAGTAACAGAAGAATATAACAAAAGCATACTTGAACACGAATGTTTATTAACAAAAGAGAACACATATCTTTTAAGCATATTTTCCATCATACATCTCGTGCATCTTCCACTAAGGCTTTGACATCTTCAGGCCTTATGATCTACTCCCAAGGAGTTTGTGATCATTATACAAACATCATATGACCTACCATCAAGTGGTTTGTGATGATTATGCATGCACTCTACCACCTAGTGGTTTATGAGCTGTCTTATGATGGAACATCTATATTATGTTTGCAGGTATTCAAGGTATACATATAGCAATAAGTATGGAAATTCAAGCAACATATCATACATGAAAATAATTTCAATCTATACCATATGCCAAGTATTTACTACCATATAACACAAGCATAATGTATAATAAACCAAGAGGTAATGGCGTACCTTCCAAAGAGACATCCTAATCACATATTCCTCATGTCAACTGTATCTTGGTCAAACCCCTGGTTAAGACAAGATCACATACTATCATCAGGTTCTCATCATCTTAACCCTAATTATATCCATTTTAGGGTTTACTTTACTTAGTAGGATATTCCCACTTTTAGTTGTATTCTTGTCTTAGAATTATCGTACTGATGTTATATTCCAGATTATAGTTCATTAACTGGATATACTCTTGTGTCACATTATTATGTGAACATATTTAACATTATGTCACTTTCATTAACCATATTAGGGTTACATCACTTGTATTAAGGGTGCTCTTCATATAACATGAAATTCATGCATATAGTTGATATCTGAGTTACATCTTAGCTTCAGATTGCTGATATGAACTTACTCTGCAAATTTCACTATTTATTGAGTATGTTTGTATTTATTACATTTTATTTAGGGTTATTAGCCCTAATTATCGATATGGAGCAAATTACATGTTTTCGTACATCAACATGACCATATCTGATAACATATGAATTGTAAACATGGTTATGGACTTACTGACATTTTTCCATAATTTTATATCATAATTTAATATTTATTACTCAAGAACTAAGCATTACATATCTTACATGATATAACTAATATTAAAGCATTATAAGGCTGATATTATGCTTCCATAGTGTTCTACTCATTTTTTTTGAGAATTTTGGAACCTTATTTGCATTTTTCTATTTAACATGCTATTTTCTATGAATTTTCAATGATTTGTGAGTTTATTGGGTATTTACCTTTTCCTGGACAATCACATGATGCCACATGGCTCGGTGGGGGTGCGACTCTCCTTTCCTTGTCTGTCCACCCGACCAGGACCCCAGGTGGGATCTGTGGATCTTAGGATCTGCCAACCTGGTCCGCTCCTCCCTTTCTCACGATCTCTCACTTTGCGGTCTCTGTTTCTCCGCAATGGAAGCCGCCGCCTCACGAGAGATCTCCGACGACAGATCGGCCATCCTCTAGTTCTCTTTGTGAAGGACCTACCTAGGCTCAATTTTTGGCCACTCTCCATCCACACCGCCAGCCTATTTTCTCATCCACATAGCTCCTCCTTGTGATCTGCTTGAGGAGGTCATCATCACAGGGTTCTGTTGCGGTGGATCAAAGAGGCAACTTGCCTCTACGCATCCTTACAATGATTTGTAGCTTCACAAATCTTTACAAGGCTTTTGCAAACTTGTCCATGTCCTCCATCAGAGGCAAAGAAGCATGCAACATCTCACAAGAACTCTGGTTCGTCTCCAGAAAGGATGGACTTCGTAACCCAAGTACGTAACCCCAATAGGGCTCGAGAACACTCGTGCGATACTCCCTGGCCTCCACCTTACTTCATTCATCCTCACATATAGCTATCACCCCCTCTATATCCATTTCCTTCCTTTGGTCTTGACCTGCTCACACAGTTGAGAGGTGGAAAGGAGCAGGATTCAAACTCCCTCCTCATATGATTGTTCACCCAAAAAGAGGGGTCATCCAGTAGGTCATGGATGGGCAAAGAGAACGACCCACACATCATTCCTTCTTAGGCCATGACCATGACGTGGGGAAAGGCTAGGCTTCCCACTCATTGTAACCCCACGATCTCTAGACTGACCAGAGGTAGGGGGTGAAGATCTAGCCATCCAAGGTACATCCAACGACTATAACAGAACTCGCCCAAGGAAGGATCCAAGGCTCACTTTAAACAACCCTCACTACTACTAGATTGGATCTCTAAGGCTAGGATCTGACCATGCAGACCCATATCAAAAGCAAGGGGCGCACGACACAACCTATTTTAGTCTCAAGCTATTAAACTTAGGTCTATTAACCTCAATAATGCACATACTTTCTCAAATTTAAAACCTCCATAGATTCCTCTAGGAACATCCAAATGCCACAAAATTTTAACCATAGATTCCTTACCTCTCAAGGTACATTATACTCCAATTTGGTGACAAAACTCAGCTATTAAAAATTCAATTAAATTCCTCAAAAAGGCATTAAAAAGAGATATCTTAATCATGATGTCAACCTCACATGAACACACCTACTTTGTCAAAAGCATGGAACTCTCAATATAATTCAACCATATGATTTCACTTATGTCACTAGACATTTTAAGATTCCAAAAGTCGACTCCATCACATACTACACACCTTAAAAGAAATGTTGTCCTCGAAATTAAGCCAAAATCTACTTTGTCACATCATATACATCTAAAAGAAACTTTTGTCCTTGAAAGTACACCATACTCATACTTCCAGGGAAAACCTTATCTAGATCTCATCCACATGTAGGCACCATTCTATGTGTAACATATCCGCAAAGGTTACCTAGAACCATGTATCCAAAGCACTACTATGAGGTTTCAAAAGCATCAAGGGTGAAACCTCACTCCATAGAAGGCTCAAACAAGGGTTTAGAAGCTTAGGTTATGTCATCACATATCTCATATGTTAGGCTTGCTTCCTTATCTTTGCCCATGAATTAGGGTTCTGTCATCATATTACCATGTTCTAAAGGAGATAACTAAAGTTAACCCATTATATCAAGGTGTCGTCAACATTTTATTTAGCTCATTGTTAAAACATGTTCATCATTAACATATGCCTTTTAGGAGGGAATTAACTAAAGTTAACCCACATTATCCATCTAGATCACATCAAGGTGTCATAATCGTTATATTGTGCTAACTGTCAGACTTTATTTTTCACTTTATTTAGCACTAAGATTAACACCTCATGTAACTTGTTTCATACATATGATCTTATTTCATTGTTCATAATAAATTGCATCATTTACAAGTGAATTCATCAAAATATTAGCCAAGAATTTCACATTATCATCATTATTCATGTATGTGGTTAACCATTTATACATTGATATTTATTAAACCATCTCTAGGTTTTCATCATATCATGTCTATATATCACGCCTCAAGATTAGATCACATCCTTACATATATTATATCATAATTGTGTTAACAAACTTATACAAGTGGCTCGTGAAACATGTATCAAAACATTATATAGTCCAATTGAGGTTCTCCTAACCCATACCACGAGGGTAGTGCCATGATCACTCTCTCTGAGCTAACTCAACTCTATCAGTATCTCATATGCTTATACTTTATCTTCCCTCGCCTGGTCTAGGGTTCTTAGATTACCTCATTGGAACTAGAGATAGCCTTACAAGCTCAAGCCACATAAGCACAAACCAAAACATGCTACAACATCCTGTTCATAGGTCTCAACCCATGAAACATGCTTACCAAAAACTCTCTTATACATACACCACTAGAGTCCTACATGGAACCACCAACCCGAGCATGAGGTTGTCCAGAAACTAATACAATTGCCTCCTCCAGGGTCTTGGGACTTCCTCTCCCTGACCCAGATGGTAGGTACTCATATCCATGTTCGGATATACACATAACCATCCTCTCTCTGTCTCTAGGGTTTGGTCCTCCCAAGGACATCTAGGGTTCAAAAGGACTATAGGAATCATACATAAAGCAACTCAACTCAATCACTCAAGAGTATTCTAGTTTAGGACATATCATATCACATATTTCTCGTATTTCTCATATCATGGAGTCTAGGTTCTCTGACATTCTCCCTATGGGTCTTGCTCCCTCTTGAGCTAACCCCAAAAATGGTCCTAACACTAGAGGTTCTCCTTTGTAAAAGAGATTGAGGCTCATGCTGACTCACAACCTTGCCTTAACTCATCTTATCTAAACTTAGAAAAGCACACATACTTGCATAATCAAAACTTATCTCAAATCCTCAAAACCAAACATGAGTCCACAAAGACAAACATATATCATCAAAAACCATCTTATATCATCTATATGAAACTTACATCATATCATCAAAACTTATTTCATCTATTCCATCTATCATATATTCCAACAAGGCTCTAGACATTTAATCTACAACTACTCTCTTCTAGACTGATGTCATTCACTTTCACTTAGGTTGCATGACCACCTCTTACTCGTACATATGTGGGGACACATTTTTGTAATACATATACATAATAAAATATTATATAGTTTTTCTCTGATAAAACAAGCGTTAGAGAAAACTATCACGGTTCGATCCGACTGGAATCCAAAACCAAATCCTGAAAATGAGTGTCCCATACATAGTAGAGAGTACAGTGTCATGAAATCTAATGAAAAGGGTGAGAACATGGTGTAGACTAGTGTAGCTACTCTAGACAACGAGCACCATATGTTTAGGGTTTCTCTTCCCTTGATGCACATCATTTCCAAATAGTGCAACATCCCATACCACTGCACTACAAGGAAAGAATGACGTCTAAGGACTTTCCATACAATAAGCACTAGTCTAGACCTAGTTCTCAGACATCTAGGTGCTAACCTATAGGCTAGGTTAGATCTAGTCTCTAAGAGATGACTAATCTAACCCTAAAAGATTATTAAATTCAAGGTTCTTTAGTTTTGAGTTGCATAATGAGAAAATGTCAGACTTTGCTATTGTTCATGCTCTGATACCACCTGTGACGTCCCCAGATTTTCTAAAACTTAATCTGATGTGTGACGTCCAAATTGAAACCCTCACATCAGCAAGAATCCCAATTTAAACATCCCACACTACACTAAGAAGAAGAAAATCAAGGGATTCAAAAGGAAACAATTAGTAGTACATGTACATGAACAATAATAAAATCATACAACACATGTTCACCATTCAACATATAATTACATAATGAATTGTTACAACATTTGATATTACATATTGAACATCAAACTTCTAGATATACATGTATTACCACTAAACTACAGGATCTTAAGACAACATGTCCACCTGTACATCAGCTCGTCACACAACTGTCAACTATCTTGGATCTTCAAGAATACAAGCCACAACCTAACACAGTTTACATGTGGTACACATTTGCACAATATTCAAGAATATTGTACTGAGTATGCCTACGTGTCTTTTATATACCTCTTATCATATCTTGGCAATAAGATAAAACTAATACTTGGAAATAATAGAAGAATATAAAAAAGCATACTTGAACACGAATGTTTATTAACAAAAGAGAACACATATCTTTTAAGCATATTTTCTGTCATACATCTCGTGCGTCTGCCACCAAGGCTTTGATGTCTTCAGGCTTTATGATCTACTCCCAAGGAGTTTGTGATCATTATACAAACATCATATGATCTACCACCAAGTGGTTTGTGATCATTATGCATGTAGCCTACCACCAAGTGGTTTATGAGCTATCTTATGATGGAACATCTATATTATGTTTGCAGGTATTCAAGGTATACATATAGTAATAAGTATGGAAATTCAAGCAACATATCATACAAGACAATCATTTCAATCAATACCATATGCCAAGTATTTACTACCATATAACACAAGCATAATGTATAATAAGCCAAGTAAGAGGTAATGGCGTACCTTCCAAAGAGACATCCTAATCACATATTCCTCATGTCAACTATATCTTGGTTAAAGCCCTGGTAAAGACAAGATCACATACTATCATCAGGTTCTCATCATCTTAACCCTAATTATATCCATTTTAGGGTCTACTTAACTTAGTAAGATATTCCCACTTTTACCTGTATTCTTGTCTTAGAATTATCTTACTGATGTTATATTCCAGATTATAGTTCATTAACTTGATATACTCCTGTGTCACATTATTATGTGAACATATTTAACATTATGTCACTTTCATTAACCATATTAGGGTTACATCACTTGTATTAAGGGTGCTCTTCATATAACATGAAATTCATGAATATAGTTGATATCCAAGTTACATCTTAGCTTCAGATTACTGATATGAACTTACTCTATAAATTTCACTATTTATTGAGTATGTGTGTATTTATTACATTTTATTTAGGGTTATTAGACCTAATTAGCCATATGGAGCAAATTACATGTTTTCGTACATCAACATGACCATATCTGATATCATATGCATTGTAAACATGGTTATGAACTTACTGACATTTTTCCATAATTTTATATCATCATTTAATACTTATTACTCAAGAACTAAGCATTACACAT
Organism: Alisma plantago-aquatica; assembly: GCA_963693085.1. Taxonomy (NCBI): domain Eukaryota; kingdom Viridiplantae; phylum Streptophyta; class Magnoliopsida; order Alismatales; family Alismataceae; genus Alisma; species Alisma plantago-aquatica. Next base: position 400,631,111 of record OY856409.1, read on the forward strand.
TTTACATGATATAATTGATATTAAAACATTAAAAGGATGATATTATGCTTCCATATTGTTCTACTCATTTTTTTGAGAATTTCAGTACCTTATTTGCATTTTTCTATTTAACATGCTTTTTTCTATGAATTTTCTAAGATTTGTGAGTGTATTGGGTATTTACCTTTTCCTGGCCAATCACATGATGCCACGTGGCTCGGTGGGGGGCATGACTCTCCTTTCCTTGTCTGGCCACCCGATCTGGATCCTGGGTGGGATCTGTGGATCTCAGGATCCACCAACCCGGTCCGCTCCTCCCTTTCTCGCGATCTCGCACTTTGCGGTCTCTGTTTCTCTGCAAGAGACATTGCCGCCTCACGAGAGATCTCCGGCGACGGATCGTCCATCCTCCGATGCTCCTTATGAAGGATCTACCTAGGCTCAAGCTCTAGCCACTCTCCATCCCCATCGCCAACCTATTTTCTCATCCACATAGCTGCTCCTTGCGATCTACTCGAGGAGGTCATCGTTGTAGGGTTCTATTGCGGCGGATCAAAGAGGCAACTTGCCTCTGCACATCCTCGCAATGATCTACAGCTTCACAGATCTTTACAAGGCCTTCACAAACTTGTCCATTTCCTCCATTAGAGGCAAAGAAGCCTGCAACATCTCACATGAACTCTGGTTCGTCTCCAGAAAGGAGGGACTTCGCCACTCGAGTACATAACCCCAATAGGGCTCGAGAACACTTGTGTGATACTCCATGGCCTCCATCTTGCTCCATTCATCCTCACATACAGCTATCACCCCCTCTATCTCCATTTCCTTCCTTTGGTCTTGACCTTCTCTCACAATTGAGAGGTGGAAAGGAGAGGGAGTTCAAACTCTCTCCTCAGATGATCGTTCACCCAAAAAGATGGGTCATCCAGTAGGTCATGGAGGGGCAAAGAGAACAACCCACACATTGTCCCTTCTTAGGCCACGACCATGACATGGGGCAAGTCTAGGCTTCCCACTCGCTGTAACCCCACGATCTCCAACATTACTGGAGGTAGGGGGTGTAGATCTAGCCATCCAAGGTGCATCCAACGACTATAAAGGAACTCGCCCAAGGCAGGATCCGAGGCTCACTTTAAACAACCCTCACTGCCACTAGATTGTATATCTAGGGCTAGGATTTGACAACACAGACCCAGCTCAAAAGCAAGGGGCATGTGACACAACCTATTTTAGGCTCAAGCTATTAAACTTAGGTCTATTAACCTCAATAATGCAAATACTTTCTCAAATTTAAAACCTCCATAGATTCCTCTAGGAACATCCAAATGCCACCAAATTTTAACCATAGCTTACTTTCCTCTCAAGGTACATTATACTCCAATTTGGTGACGAAACTCATATATTAGAACATTCAATTAAATTCCTCAAAAAGGCATTAAAAAGAGATATCTTAATCATGATGTCAACCTCACATCAACACACCTACTTTGTCAAAAGCTTGGAACTCTCAATGTAATTCAACCATATGATTCCACTTATGTCATTGGACATTTTGAGATTCCAAAAGTCCACTCCATCATAGAGGAGGTATGTAGAAAGAATGAGGGAATGAGGGAGTGAGAGGGAAGGGGTAGTGGAGTGAGGAGGAAGACACACCACTTTTCTTTGAAAATCGGAGGATGGACAAGTGGACCTGTCTCGAGTCCATCTCGATGGGAGAAGTGATGGGACCTTTTGGATGTATATGGTCCAGGTATGGGATCGGGGATAGGAATGGGGATGTATAGCAAAGCTCTTTTCCTAAAATGATGGTGTCATCGAGATCGGACAGCCCCGCAGTGTCGGATATAGTATCATGCTCTCCCTTATAGCTGCGCTGCACATAATTTTTCTAAAACCATGGAACCACCGAGATATGATAGCCCCGCAGTGCCAGGCATACTATCATGCTCTCCCTTTCAACTGTGTTGCATATAATTTTCCTAAATAGATGACATTTCCGAGATCTGACAGCCCCTCACTGTCGATATACTGTCATAACTCACCATCTGCCATCACATATACGATGTCATGAAGCTTACCCGATTGAAATATGGGCTAGGTCAATGGAATTCCAATCATGGTGATTCGTTCTCGACCTTCTCACATCTCATTTTATATTGTTAAGTGTGTGCCTCATGCCTCAATGGCCAACCTCTTTACACTGACTGTTTCAATTCTCAAATCCAGGTGAGGCCTTAGACTCATAGGGCCTAAAAGTGGCTCTGCCACTGACTAGGGGAGTGAATATTGAGCCAATTTACAAGGAGAGGGGGTACAAGGAGAGGGAGTCATGCATTCATGGCCAGACTCACTGGCAGATCTACTTGGCTGAATATCACGATGAAGCGTGTGTGGTGTAAGTGTTCCGTCTAGGCGGTGTCGATGTAGCTTGTCGTCACATAGGAAATTGATGAGATCGCACAGTAGAGAGTGCTAGATGATCGAGGTGAGAGTTTGGTGCATCGCTACCCCATGACAGATGTCTAGGATCTCGCCTAAACGTAATGTGAAAGCAATTATTTCTTTGTAGTTGTGTCAACACTTACAATATCAAAATTTTATTTTTTCAAGGATAGTCTGAGTTTTAGTGTGTATTTTATGTCAATCGAACTAACCTATACATCGTTGTAGTCCTCGAACTAGATAGATACATTCTTGCATATTCTTTTTAGTTAATTCAATTTGATTGTAAGCATCACTATAATATAATCAAGATAACAACTATCATGAACTGAACATGTTGACAATTTATGCATTGGATGTATCATTATCTATTTGTTTGTGGTTGTTTAATTTTGAGATATTAGTAAATATAATTTATTGAACTAATTAAAATAATCGGTTAGTGATTCTATTGTTCATTTTATCTAATTAGATTAGTACAATTTTAAGACTATAAGATATGAAGAGATGTTTTCATACCTTGTCCAAATAAGGGTCAACATTTGATTCTTTACTCGTCCCCACTACCAGATGATTATTAGTGGATCAAGGATTCAAAGGTTATTTATATTTAAAAGTATTTGATGCCATTGATAATAAAGTAATAGTGAACGATTTCGAGGGATGAAAACTCAAAGAAATTTTATTTTTTCTCGGTTGAGATTATATTTTTCATTGTTCGATATATTAATATATCCAAATATTATTAGTTTGACTATGATTTATATATTAACTAACAACCACTAATGTTATTAGATTTTTTTAAATTAGTTCATAACCAATTTAATTTTTAATTGTGCCTCCCCTTTGAAATCAGGCTGTCTTCGTCCTTGATTTTGAAGGTGTGAAGGATGTCATGAAAATCATATACAAGCCTACTCTTAGGGCTATGTGGGTAAGGGAAAAGCCATTTACCCTTTACCCATACCCTATAGGGGAAAGATAAGGGTAAATAATTTTTTTACCCTTTACTCACCTACCCGCTACCCTCTAGCCAGTTACCCTAGTGGGTAAGGGTAAGGGTAAGGGTAAGGGTAAGCCATTACCCATTACCCTCTAACACATTACCTGCGAAGATTTATGTGTAACATATTGAATATATAATCATTATGTTGTTTTTGTCAATGGATTATTCAACATTATATGGTTATCATTTAAAACAATAAACAATTTTCTTATCTACTTCTTATGTAGCTAATTTTGTCATATGTACAATATCATTATGGAGGTGGAAGACACACATGTAAGAAATAACCAGACTTTATAGTTTTACAATAAAACCATGTGTATAATATTGTTGAAGATTAATTCTAAATATTTTGAATAGCTAATAGCCATTTTACAACATATCCACATTTCACTTAAATATATAAATATATTAGGCATGCCATTATCGTTCCTATGAGTACATTTTTTTGAAAGACATATAATTCCCCCACTTCACCCTTGCGCTCCCAATTTACCGTGTGGGTAAGAGGATAAGGATATTGGTGGGGTGGGGAATTACCCATACCCTTTCCCACCACGCTAGGTGGGTAAAGGTAAGGGTAAGAGTTACCCTCCCCATTGACATCCCTATATAGCTTTTTACATTTAGAAAGTGTAATTTGTATATTATAACAATATATAATGTCAAATAAACATGTGACATGTTTAATATTGTTTACAAAAAGGTATAATACATCATTTATTGTAAATCGATAATTATAATGAACTAAAATCCACGTATAATCTTAGTTTAGCCTTTTTCTAAGCTTTTCCTTTCATTTCTATCCTTGATGTTGAATTAGTGGAAATTATTAAGGTTTGGTGTACATTTTGTGACACCCATTGTCACACAAAGTGAGATTACTCAAAACAAAACCGTGGAAGAGAGATTAACAAGCATATTATCATAAAACACTATTAATTAAAACTGTTTTCATAAAACTATCAAAAAAGAAGAACCTTCACATATAAGTCCTTTCATGCCTCAAAGCATATACAAGGCATGCTATCAACCTGTAACTAAAGAACTGTTCCAGAACATATATACATGATTCCACCACATATGATACACAAAAGGGCACATAGAGAAAGCATATTCATGAAATATCTACAAAATGTTCTCGAAGACCTGAGTGTACAGGGATGACTTCTAGGACTCTATCAACAAAAGACAATCAACAACACTTCCAACCTTGTCAGATACTACTCCTCTTGCTATTGCTCAACCTCCACTGCATGATCTATACCTCTTCACACTTGTTCACCTAAAAAGGGTGTAGGAAACCCACATGGTGAGATTCTAAATCTCAGCGGGAGATATAACTCACCACCAACTCTATTATTATCACAAATAAGGTAAACAAAGCAGGAGTAAAGTTACAACTATGTGAAATAGGTAATTATTATTAACAGGAAGAGAATTTATTGTCTGATTTATGAATCATTTTAATAATTTAAAAGGAATATGAAGAACATGTACATTTCAAGAAATGCCTCATCCAATGTTTCCGTATTTTGATCCTATATAATTATACTACACAGCTGATTACATATTTTATTATGTGCCAAGGATTTGAGTCATACCACACAAATCCCACCAACCACTTGATAAGTTGAAATCTGTACGATATAAGGTCTAATGAAAGAGTCGGAATCCACGACCTCACCTCAGCTCTTGGTTAGCACAAGAGAAAACATTGCATAGACATATCAATCAACTACAAAAATGATATATAGTAAATTCAAGGATTGGCTCATGCATGGCCATCCACATATATAATCATAACTATCCCACCTTGGTATAGGTACGATGCTAAAAGAACAGGCTCACACATTGATGTTCTAATAAGAAGGTGTGGCTCACGCATGGCCATCCACGATACAATGAGATCGACTCACACATGATCGTCTCACACATCCTTTAGTTAAATATACAATAAAGTACTCGACTTGTACCCCACATATTCAAAGATATGTGCTCTGAGTTAAACTCATTTCACTATTCAACAAATGCTGACACTGAATGGATCTATGGCACAGGGCAGGCTACAAGATTCAGTTCCACTTGATTAATTAGGTTATTTAAGCATCTTCAGCATCAATCAAGCTACAATGTACAACCTTTAAACAAAATATATATAAACAAGGGTATGGCACATCACCAGAACATACTAAAGCATATAAGGTGGGATATCATCACTTCATGTCTATTTTTCAACTTGTATCCAACACAAGGACCACATATCTTGGGATGACAACCCCTCCTCTCATCACTAAGGAAAATCATCTCATGCAAGGTAATAAGCCATCATTATGTCATAAGACTAAATTACCTTATGTTTCAAGAATGTCAACAACACTTTATGCCTCACAAGGCCCATTCAAATAGGTCATAACCACCATAGCTCATACCTAGCTATGTACATCAATTGGTGTTGCATACATGGTTAGAAACTGATAACAAGAAAACAGTACATCATGAACATCACCATTTCATTGGACTCATGCCATACATGTTTCATCATTAGAATTAGGGTTTCTATTTACTCATATAGGGTTTATAAGGTTGGATCAACAACCACAGTAATACTATCACTTTCATCATCATTATGAGGTGTGTTATGTAATAAAGAAACATGGCTCTCATTATAATTAGAAAACATGTTATGAGGTATAGAAACATAGCCCTCAACATGATTCATACAACTACTCCATAGGGTATGACACCATACCATATGACCCTAGTATCAACATGGTGTATCTTAAACACCATCACAAGGTATCGATTAGGGTTTCAGCCTAGAGTATTGGGTTAACCCTAGGTGTGTCGGGCAACCATACTAAGGTAGGGTATCAGTTGAGCATATACTGGATGAACAACCAAGGTACTAGCCTACCAACTTGGGATGTGTATCAGTTTGGCATCTAGGGATGGTGTATCGAGAAACTCAAGGGTGAAAAATGTATAGGGTTTTAGCAAGGCTTCAACTATGATAGGATGTGAGGGGATATTGGACATCAACCCTCTCTCAAGTCGTGAGGGTTAAAGCCCTAACGGGAAACAATCATCAAAGAAACACTCCCTATGGCGACAACACCAAGTCATGACGGATGCAGGTAGCTAAGGAGGGGTGTCGCCCAACCCAACCTATCAGGCAATGCCACCACATGGTGTGACAGACAACAACAGGTATCATGCAACACTTCTCCAAGCAACACATAATGTTTGTTCACATATCGGTTTACGCATGCATAAGGCATGATGGCCTAAACATTACCAAGGTGTGTCGACCTAGCCTTCCCCAAGGACATGATGACCATCCAACAAAAGGTGTCAAACTAGGCACTGCCAAGGTCATGACAACTAGGCACAGTTGTGACAGTCAGTGGCCTCACAGGTCGTGACGACCACCCATAGCATATCATCCTAAACATGAATATTGACCCACTCATTTGTATACTTAGAAAGGCATTACAAGAAAGGTAAAAGAAGTGCAACACATGAGCATACTTAGAAAGGCATTACAAGAAAGGTAAAAGAAGTGCAACACATGGCCTCTTCCAAAATAGAACAAAATACCACGAATAAGGAAAAACTAACAAGCAAGGGATAACAAGCCAAAGATAAAGAGCAAGATAGTAAGTAAAGGGTGATAATAACAAAGAGGGTTTAGAGTTAAATAAATGTCTCAAGGATCACCACCAAGCTCTAAGATTCATGATCTCAAGGTATATGATGATCTTCTAAGCTTGAACACCACAACACCTCCAAGAGAGAACATGGAACCAAGATTAAGAGAGTTCGAAGAAGAAAGAAAGAAGGTAACCAAGATCCATGGCTGAGAAGAAGAAAGAAAGAGAGAAAGAGAAGCTAAGGATCATGGCTTACCAAGGTAGAGGATGAAGGAGACACCACAAGCTTGGAAATCATCCACTAAGATCCAAGGGAGAAGCTCCACTAGCTCAAGGTCGTCCACCAAAGAGAGAATGCAAGGATAGCCAAAAGGGTTCTTTTGCATGGAGAGAAGGAGGTATATATACAAGAGGGATGAATGAGAGAGAAAGGGGAAGGTGTCACCACCTTATAACCTGAGGTGACACTTGTCCACGAAGAAGGGCCACATGCAACACCATGCAACAAGGTGATAAGATCTATGTCTCACCCACTAGGTCACCTAAGATGGTCAAGGTCGATACACGCATCTACCCTCTTCACAAACCAATAGGGGTAAACCCTAGGTACTAAAAAATGATATGGTGCATCTCGAGACACCAAAAAACTAATAGGATGTCCCTCAAGACATCCACAAACCAATAGGATGTCCCTCAAGACACCCACAAACTTATACAGTGCCTTTCCAAGGCTCTCACACCTGAGACAACACTTATAGGTGTAAGGCTCACCTCAAACATGCGTCCAAAAATCACCAAGGATGTCACCACTCATCCAAGGCTCAAACAGGATGCCCATCTCTTTCTCTTTCATGTAAATGAGGCCAAGGGAGAGAAGGAACACTCTAGAGGTGGCAAACTTGCAAATCAACAATGTCATGGGTAAATTGCAATTTGCACCAAAATGTCTCCACAACACACAAGCATCAACCAAACAAGCTCAAACAAGAAACTCAAGCCTCCAACATGCCATAATTACATCTCAAATGATTAGATCAAGGAGCTAAGAAACATACTTAGTAAAACAAATAGGGTTATCCCAAAATGTGGGTCAGGGTCCTTACACATTTGTTCCCTATATTTGACATTATAAGGATTTATGCAAAGATACCTCAGTAAAAGTTTATAAAAGGATTTAATTTGAAAAATATCCACTTAAGAGGGATAAGGATAAAATAAAACCAAACTAGAAGTTTCTATGGTCTTTTTGTATAAGAAAAAGAAAAGAAAATCCTATAACAAAGAAAATGTGACATTAAATGAGTTAATTTTTGAATTAAGTGAAAATAAGAATAAATTGCCTAAAATCCATGAAAGGGGAATTCAAAGGATAATTCTAAGTCCAAATTTGTTTTCTTTGAGTACAAGTTTACTTGAGTGATAAGTTTCACAACTTTTTGGAAATTAGTAATTATAATTGCATTAAGTGAATGGGAAATAGGAGATATCTCCAAAATATAAAATAAAACCATCAGTGACTCCAAAAGTAACTTTGACATCAAATTCATAAGCTACACATTAAAATATGTCTTTGGGTGAATTTTCACACAATTTGGAGAATATTTGATTAAAAGATGACACCAGGAAAGTAAAAGTGGGTAGAACCTTCAAAATATTAGATAAATGTACAATCAACTACAATATGTAAATTTGATGGCAAATTTGTATCCAAGACACTTAATGCGACTTGTGGGTGAAGTTTCATCAAAATTCGAAAATCTTATAATCATTAATGATGGTAGAAAGAGAAAATATTATTTGGTTTATTTAATAAAACAAAAGTTCTCTAAAGGCAAATTTTATCACACATTCGAATTCCTCATATAAAAAATTGGCTATGTATCAATTTTCAATTGATTTGAAGTTTGTTTGCACCCTCAAACAAGGAGAGAGAAAAAGAGAAATTAATACACACACTTTATTCCTATTTGATTAGGAATCAATTTAATAGATGTCACGCGGTTTAATTTTTATTTCCCAGATCTACATAACCATGGCCATTGGATCTACGATCCAATGACTCAGAACTTGTCTTCTAGATCGGGCCGACTTGGCAATAGGCGCCGACTTTTACTGAATTTGTGTCTACGCTTGCTCTCTCAATTCTCAACCAAATCACATGAAATTTTTACCAACAGTTTCTAAATAAGATGTCGCTCAGTCTGATCCCTTATTTTCATGATTTTGTTGAGTATTTTGGAAAACGCTAAATCTTTCTCTCTAAGCAATGATGTCCACAACCTTCTTCGCTACATCCCTCACCCTCACCTATAAATAACTATACCCTAAGATTCCATAGTTCCCTTGCAACTCTTCTCTCCACCCAATTGCTCATGAATTTGTGTCTTGGCTTGTCGATGGTCGAGAATTGCTCTAGGGATTGAGGCTCTTCTTCCTCACTCTTCTTTGCTCCTAGAATTAATTCCTCCTAGTGGTAAGTTCATATCAACCTCCTCTACATTTCTATGCCTATGGTTATGCAAAATATCGACACATGTAGAATCGTCTAATTTTTGGTCTTCGATGTTGTGCTCGAGCCAGAAGCCATGGTGTGAGCCAGTAAGGGAGACAATATCCCTTATTTAATTACATTCCCCCCCACTCTTTTCCTCCTTTTCTCTATGTTTCTTGCGAGGGGTGTTCCCATCTTTTGTTTTTGTTTTGATTGCTTGGGTGCATGAATGAATTGGCAAGGACCATTGACTTGGTGCCCCATGATTGGGCCAAGTCATGCAGCCCACCCCTCTCCCTCTCTCTCTTCATCTCTCTCACCCAATATGCTGAGGTTCGATTTCTAATTGCCTAATATTAAAAACTTCATAACTTTTAAACTGTTCATCCAAAATTAATAAAAAAATATGTTTTGGTATTAGGAAACTAGCACCTATCTAATGAAAATACTTTTGAGGTTTGGTTTTTGAGTTTTGTCGAAAGGTGTTTTCTGGAAATGATTTTAATACATAAAAATCACCAAAAATACACTTTAACCATGACAACTGCAAAATTGATAAAATTATATATTTTCTTAATTAGGATAACCTAATGAGATCAATGGTGATGATTTCAAAATATAAATCGAGGTTTTTGTCCAAAAAGTCCAAATATTAGGGTTTCTTTACATTAATGCATATGAAATACCCTAATACATGATTATAAATTTAAAATAGAAAAAGGGGATTGTGGACTCAATCAAAGTGGTGAAAGTGAGTAACAAAGTTTGATAAGAGAAGTATGTGCATCCTTGCACCTTACTTTGGGACTATTTGCAAACCTAACCTAATTTCCCTACTGAGGAACTTATTGAACCCTAATCTCTCTTTTGATTATTCTTTTTCTATATTTTCCTCAAAAATATGTTTTGATAATCTATTTCTTGGGTCTTGTACCCCACTGCCATGTTTTAACTATTTGATGCTTATACTTGTCATAGTTCTTTTTAGCATGCTGATTTTATTAGACTTTTTAACTAGTGTAGTGGTACTTTTGTACAACCACCCATAGATAGGACGTGTTATTTTACCCATGGGAATGTGTTGTTCTCCCCAATATAAAATATTTTCTAGGTTATTGGAATGTGTTACTCTTCATCACCTATATGGTTGAGGTCCAGTAGGTTCCTCAACCCTACTTAGTTAATATAATCAATATTAACCATGCATGCAAATCTTTTACTATTTTCTTGTTATGGAAAGAATCTATTTGATTATGCCTCGTACTCTTGATCTATTCATCATATTATGAAATAATATCCTTTACTTCCATGTTGTTTATTTCTCTTCTATCCTTGTTCATTATTTTGACACATACCTTGTTCCTTTCTTTTGCTGGGTGCTTTCCCAATCCCCTAGGTTTTGATCAAGGTGTTGAACAAGGCCAAGGAGATCAAGATCATGAGTATATACCAGTTTTGATGTCCAGGATGTCTAGGTTTCTAACTGCTATATCCCAATAGTTTTCTTTTTTAGTTTTTCCTTTCAAAAAACTCAGGTAGTGAACTGAGTTCAAAAAACAATGTAATAACTTAATTTCCTTTCCACTGCTAATGACATTTTACATATATCAGAGTCATGCTTATTTACTTGGAATATTATACATGCATTCCACAATGTCTATTATTCTTGGAAAAAGGTGGATGTTTTGTAAGGAGGTGACCTTGCCTCTTTACAACATGGTATCAGAGCTCGTTGGGCAACTATTAGGACATAAGTTGAAAGCAAGAGTGTCTAGAAAGGATCAGGGTCTGGGGGAAGGCAAGATTTTCCTTCGTTCCACTAGATTGGTTTACGAGGAATTTGAGATCCATATGATACCTGCCTGGCCTGAGCTGATACTGACTGTATGAAATAGTATGCCCAGAGGAAATAGTAACCTTAGATATCTTTATTGTCTACTCATGGTTATCTTATGTTATACCCTTATCTTTCAGGATGAGAGATTTGTTTGGGAACATGAACAACTCCTTTTTGGGAGCCTCTTCTAGCAACACCGACAACCGGGACACTCTGGTGACTCCCCCAAACACCAGAACAACCCCTACTACTCCTATACGTACACCTTTTCTGACCCTTGAATAAGAGCTGGACCATGTTGCTCCAATTGCTCTTGGCCATCCTAGTGGGACAACTCTCCAATGCTACAGTTTCTACATCTAAGACGAAGGATTTCACCCTGACGGACTTCATCAAGATGCAACCACTATATTTCAAGGGAGAGAGTGAGCCAAACATGGTGGATAATGCTGATGATTGGGTATTGTCCTTAGAGCGTACCTTTGAGGGCATGACATGTCCTCCTCATCAGAACATTTTCTTTGCAACATATGTGTTGAATGGGCCAACACTGGTTTGGTGGACGGGTATGGCTCGTACCCGCGATACTTCAAATATGACCTGAGAGCAGTTCCTCAAGCTGTTCCGTGAGAAGTACATCTGCCCCACCTATCTGAAGAGGATGAAAGCATAGCTCTATAGTCTATGATAGGGAAGCATGAGTGTCTCTGAGTACATGCAATGTTTCCCCCTTAAGGAGCATAACACTATGGATCTTGGAGCTGAATGAAGATCAACTTTGTTCCTAGAGGGTTTAAGATAAATGGATCTTGGATCTGAATGACGATCAACTTTGTTCCTAGAGGGTTTAAGATAAAGTGTTGGGCATAACCTTATTCCTCATCTACCTCTAACGTTTCAAAACATTATAGACAAGGCATTGCTAATAGAGTCCTACCCTAGGTTTTAATCTTTTGGGCACAACAACAACATAAAAGGAAGAACGAAGATGGAAACTAATGGTGTGACAAGTGCAATTGTTGCTCCCATACTCACCCACCAGGAAGGTGACCTGTTGGTAATGCCCAACCCTGTAGAGATGAGATACCTGCACCCATCTTCCATGAGTGTGACTGAGCTAGACACATTCAATCTAACTATCCCAAACTGTAGCATGGACAAGCCCCAACTCAACATCCTACTCAACAACCGCAACAACAAAAACATCTACCTCTAAGGAACAACAACCAGAATAGGTAAGGCCTTCAACCACATGTGAAAAGGCATAATGGTAGGGTATTTGATCTTAATGCTAAGGAATCAAGAAAATATAATGAAGTCATGAAAGGTACTTTACATCTTAATATGCATCCTATCAAAGCACTATTTGCTTCTGGTTTTTCAAATATTTTCATATCAACTCAAGTTGCTTCACTGTTAAAGATAAAATTAGAATATATGGATCATGTGCTAGATGTTAAAACCCCTAGTGGTAGAATCTTCTCTCCTTATCTTAAAAACTTGATCTTTGACCTTTGTATCTCTGGGAGGATGTTTCCCTCGAATTTCATCTTACTTGACATGACCATTTTCGATGTTATCCTAGGAATGGATTAGTTGAAGAGGTATAAGGCACTTTTATTCTATGAAGAATCAAAGGTTAGTTTGTTACAACTTGATGAAGGAAGGATGTGTATCAGGTGTAGGAAGTGAGAGGATAGGGAGTTTATTGTGGCATCCAACTCACAAAAACAATATTAACTTAAGAGGAAGCAAATGTTTTCCAGCAGATTAATGAAAATCACTGAAAATTAAAACTTTTTGCAAAGAAATACATACATAGGAAATCTTTCCCATCAAGAACCATTGTATAACAATTACATTCTGGTTCAAACGTACATAACCAATACCATCTCTTTTCAGAGACTACATCATCAATTGTCTTATAAACATTATATACAGACAGTATACGAATCTTGAGGCATCAAGCCAAAACCTCAGATCGATTTATCAAAAACACTGATTAAAAACTCCGAGGACCTGAGAGTAAAGAGATGACACATAGGACTTTCTAACTACATAACTTGACAGGCAGTATCTCCACCTGAGATATTACTACTGTCCTTACTGTCACTGCTGCTATCTATTCCCTACAATGAGATTCTGCTTCTTTGTCCGCGTCCACCTAAAAAGTTGGATCCCACGGGGGTGAGACAATTGTAAATTGCCCCAGCGGGAGATATAACTCTCCGCCAAAACATTGTTATAGAAGCTTATTAAAACAAACTGAGCAGAAGGATTTATATATTAATTCAACAACAGGTAAGTCACTTGTATGAACAAAGTGAAGTAATTCTCCTTTTTCAAGAATAACATTGTATCTACTCATGGTAAACTCATAGTTCATTCATCTACTTGTAATGAATACAATAGATATGAATAACATCAATGAACTATAGATATGTAACACACAGGTAACATCAGCCAATGAATTTCCGTATTCAATCCTTAAGCAAAAATGCTATACGGCTGATTTCATTTTACAAACATACTTATGCCTTGAGGAGATGAGGTATACCGCTCATACTCCAACTGACCACTGTGAAGTTGAAATCAGTACCATACATAGGTCAATGGAAGAGCCGGATTCCCATGACCTCAACTTTCTCGGTCAGTACGAGATAACATGCAGGACATCTTGTGTCTCTACTAGATAGCTTTCCAGGGTATACTGGCAACATCACTATTAGAGTTATAGCCTATAGCATATACTCTCTTCAGGATATTGTCCATAGCCAATGCCTGGTATTATATTGTGGAGTCATGGCCCGTAGCCATACTCGTATTGGGGTATGGTCCGTAACCAATCTCGTACATAAGACATAGCCCGTAGCCATTCCTATGGGGCATAAGGATATATTTGGCCAATTACCCCCACATATTCAAAAATATGCATTCTGGGTTTTGCTGCGGAGCACCCGTTTCACCATCACCTATTCCTGATGATGATGGATCTATGGTCAGGGATTCCACATGAAAATATTTCACTTGATTAATTAAGTACATTTTCATATTCTTTTAGCATCAACCAAGTTCTCAAACAAGACTTATTACAACAATGTTATAAAGAGACATGTACTACTTTCATCAGGTACTTATCAGTCTTTCAAAGGCCTTGGGAACTCATTCCCTCATTTCAAGACTGGGAATTCTCATCCCTTCACATTCTCATCACCATAATCATATGGTTCTGGGTATTCAAACCCTTAACTCATCATTGAGCATTATTACCACTTCTTTAGGTAACTATCACCTTCAGGTCATATGACCAAGGTAAATATGATGCTTGTTACATAAGCATCTCTCATGGAACTTAAGGCCCATTACTTCTCTTATTACCTCATACTAGGAAATAAGGTATATCATGGCACATAAGGCCCAATAAACAATTTCAATACATAAAATGTCATAGCTCATACCTGGCTATGTTCATCGTCACATCATACCTGCATGGTTAGTACAGATGATAATACATCAATTTCATATCAGCACCATGCAAAACAATATATAACATCATTATTCAAGAGTAACACCACTATTCCCTTACTAGGGTTAGGGTTTCCCATTTCTCATTAATTAGGATTTCATGATCACATTATCTGTCCAACCCTTAATTCTTTATTCCATGCCTCTGGGGCATTCAAGGATATCCTATTTGATTATTCCAGAACATTACTTTCATCATATAGCATTAATGATCATCAACTCATGGTATGAGTTCATTTCTCATCCTCATCAAGGTATGACTATATCATACTCATCATTTGGGCTTAACCCCATTCTCAAGGTACATTAATTAACACTCATCAAAGTGCAACAACTCATTACATTTCATTGTAATAGTTGCATAACACACTTCATATGTTTCTTACCCAATTATATTGGATTTGAAGTGTATCAAAGTATATAACCCCTGAAGTGCTGAATGTGATAACTATCATATCTTGATGTATCACTTTCTCATCATTTCAAACTCTCTTGAGTTAACCAACTTATCTTCTATTAAGGTATTTCACTCTTAATACATTCCATTACTAAACTCTCACCTTTAGCATATAATACATAGGCCACACATTAGAATTGTCCAACTATCTTTAATGATATGGACTTGTCAAATGGTAAAGACATCGCTTACAATTAGGTTGCATATAATCAACCACATGAAATGTTTCACCTTTATAAGGTCATTCCTTCTATCTCATCATTAGGGTTTCCTTATACCCTAACTTAAAATTAGAATATGATTCATTGTCATACTGCCCAGGATTGGGGCTGTATGCATTATGACTTCACATTAGAGTCTCATATACCTTTACCCTACATGGGGCCTCTCATCACAACATATCATTAGAACATCATGTGGTGTTAGTACTTAGTCAGGGTTTCTCATGGAATCACCCTCAACTAGGGTTTCTCATGGATTCACCCTCAATTAGGGTTTCACATGGAATCACCCTCAACTAGGGCTTTACATGTCATTACATGACATCACCTTAAGTTTGATTCTCATATCACATCACCACATCAATGTTCCATATACCTAATTCTAACTTAGGGTTTCTCATAACATAACCCTAGAATAGGATTTCACATGGAATCATCCTTAATTAAGATTTCCACTATAGTCACCCACAATTTGGGTCTACAATTCATCTCCATTAGGATTTCATTCAATTATCCATAATTAGAGATTCACTATTCATCCCAATTAGGGTTTTACATCTCATTTCCCTAAATTGGAGTTTCACACATCACTACCCTGGATTAGGGTTACATCCTCACCCCGGGTTAGGGTTACATTTAGAATTGCCCTCAATTAGGGTTAGAACTTCAATAGCCCTGTTAATTAGGGTTTATGTACATGATTAGGGTTTCATGATCTCTCTACTTAAGGATCATACCCTTGATCACCACATGAATCATATTCATGTATGAATTCATGTTAACATCCTCTAAACTTGATTAGGTCATATCAACCCTTCAATCAAGTACATACAACTATGATTAACATAATGTACCAAGTCATTGATCCTATAAGCAATTAGGGTTCATCCCTTAATTGGCATTAATCAGTTAGGTACTATTAGAGTTTCAACCTTTGTACCTTCATTGATTATCATTACTAATCATCATTGGATCAATGGATCATTCATCATCTTAAATTCTCAAGAGATTCAATCACATTGGACCTTCATTTCATAAGGTATCCAATTGAATTGACCAATTGAATCTTCAATTACAATAGGTGTCCAAGTGGATTAACCAATTGAATCCTCAATCAACCTTGACTACTTGATCCCCAAATGGTCTTGGTCTTTCAATGTTCAAATGGTTTTAAACCGTTTGGTAAAGTTGCACACTCAAGACTGTTTGCTAAAGTAGTAGGTGAAGATTGTTTGCCCAAGTTTGACTTTTGAAACCGCATGGGTAAAAATGGTTTGGGATCGTTTGGTCCCAAACGGTCTTGAGACCATTTGGTCCAAACCTCCTCAAAACCACATGGACCAAATATGGTCTCAACCAATTGAATTGGATTAGGATTTCCAATGTTGATTCCTTCAATCATTGAATTCATGGAACCAATCATCAATTGGACCTATCCTCATTCTTCAATTGAGTTTAATAGGTCAACCTTCAACTGATTTGACCCTCAATTGACCCTCAACTGATTATCAATTAGGGCTTGAATTAATTGAATTAGGGTTTGAAATCGATAATTCTTCAACACTAATCAATGCATGATTAGTTACTTTGAAACCATTGAACCATTATCAAAATTGAACATGATCTGACCCCAAACTGTCTTGAGGTCGTTTGGATGACCACCAAACGGTCTTGAGACCGTTTTCCCATGACATCATCAAAATACAAGTCAACCAATTAGGGTTTGGATCATTGGATTGATCACCAAATCAGCAATTGATTACACTCCAACTTAGTATCTTTGGATCTTCAATTGCTTAACCATACTCAACCCTAGACCTCCAAATGGTCTTGGGTGACCTCCAAACGGTCTTGAGACCGTTTGGCTCATCCAACCCTTGGATTCTAGTGAAAAATCATTAGGGCTTGATCTATTGAGTTGATCATCAAATCAGCACTTAATTGCAAAGTGATTTGGTACCTTTAGACCTTAAATTGGTCAACCATGCTTAACCCTAGACCTCCAAACGGTCTGGGGTGATCCCCAAACGGTCTTGAGACCATTTGGGTGATCCCCAAACGGTTTTAAAACCGTTTGGGCCAATCAACCCAAAGTATCAACTCATTCAATTGCAAAATCAGCACTTAGCCGAGTATGGTTTATACCATATGTTTGAATCTTCAAATACTTAACCATACTCAACCCTGGACCTAAAAATGGTATTTGTTGACCTAAAAACGGTCTTGAGACCGTTTGGGTGATTCCCAAACGGTTTTGAAACCGTTTGGGATAATTAACCCAAAAAGTATAATCAATCAAGTTGAAAATCAGCACTTAATCCAATTAGGGTTTGCCTAATTGATTAGCCTTCAACTGATGATTCCTTTGGAATTAATCCATAAAATTTGGTGGGTTATCAACCAACATAATTAGGAACAGGATTCTCAAACAGTCAACCCTTGGTCAACTCTTTCAAACAGTTTTGAAACCGTTTTCTCTCAAACGGTCTCAAACCGTTTGCTCTCAAACGGTTTGGTGAAACCGAATGGGAAAACATGTTGAAACCGTTTGGAACAAGATTTCTTTGGTAAAAGTGTCCAAGATGATGTCATAGTCATCTACCTTCGTCCCTGCAACTCCTAATGCATCTGATTTCATGGATTTACCAATTACAACAAGCAATTAACCAAAAAGATGAAGAAATCAACGAAATTGCAAGATTGATAGTTGAACAACAATGTAGAAGGGTTCAAGTTATAAAACCCACCGTAAAATCTGATAACAATCTCCAAGCTTCACGGCACCAATGGTGATTGAATATCTAGCAACCTCCCAAGGTCGTTTCTCAAGCTTTTGG
Organism: Alisma plantago-aquatica; assembly: GCA_963693085.1. Taxonomy (NCBI): domain Eukaryota; kingdom Viridiplantae; phylum Streptophyta; class Magnoliopsida; order Alismatales; family Alismataceae; genus Alisma; species Alisma plantago-aquatica. Next base: position 400,649,562 of record OY856409.1, read on the forward strand.
AGTGAAAGGATCGGCTAGGGTTGAAGATGGAGTGAAGAAATGAAGGAATCATATATTATTTTATGATTTTCACCATGAAATCATGAAGAACGAAGTTCAAAGGCTTACCAACAGGTTTGGAACGTTCTCCCTTCTGTTCTTAGCTCTCTTGGTCGGTTTTGCAAGCAAAAAGAAGAAGTGGGGTCGAAAAAGCCTTCCATTTGGCTTGTAAAAGGTTCTTTTATAAAAAAATTCAATGAGAGAGAATGTACTTTGCAAAAATCCATTTAATCCCAAAAATGTGGCCGCCTCTTCCCCCTCATCTTCCTTAGGGATGGGGCTATCTTGTTTGCCTCTTATTCCTCTCAATTATCCATGATTTAAAGAAAATAAAATCAATCACCTTAAATCATATTATATTAATATCCATATGTGAGTGGATATTTCTTTTTGTTATAAAATTATGTTTGAGTTATCCACTCCCTTGGATATTTTCGTGGTCCTTGCAAGGCTCAAGGACGTCAAATACACATCTGAATCCAAACATTTTAATTTTGGTTGAAGCCACTTTAATTAATACATTTATTTCTTCCCTAAATCGAATTAGGGTTTCAATTAGGATTAAATCTTGATTATTTTAATATCAAGATTCTCTCTCCTCCAACTTATATCAAATGAGGCGCCCCTCTCATTTTATTTACTCTACATGATGCCAAGAAACATTAGGGACCTTATTTAAGTTGTAAATTACATATTGTACCCTAAGTTTTGGGTAAATTGTACATTACACCAAAACTAGGTTTTCATGCACAAACATTGCTTTATCAGCTCTTTATTGGTATTCAGGCTTCCATAAGCCACACCTCAGCATTATTTTCACTCTCATGATGCTTTAACATGTGAGGAACATATTATCATGCACAATTTGCACGTAAACCCCTCAACTTGGGTAATTTGCACTTTAGTCCAAAACAAACAAAACATTGATTTCAACAATGTTAAAGAAGGACTAGAATTGCAACATAGGTTCCTCTTGAGGCCTAATTACTTTTCATAAGATGAGATTAAGCATTTAATCACCTTTCTTAATCAAAACATCTAGGGTTAGAGTATAACCCAGGTCAGGGATGTTACATTTATCATCCTATTATAAAGCCAAAAAGCTTGTCTTGTAAGGGTGTAGAGCATATTTTGCCTCCATCATCCTTGATGTCACACCTCCTGCTCTCGATCATATATAAGTGGTGAAAGACTTCCATGATGTCTTTCCTGAAGAGTTGTCTGGGTTGCCTTCAACTCGTAAGGTGGAGTTTTCCATCAATCTCGCACCAAGAACTTCGCCTATCTCAAAACTGCCTTATCGATTGGCACCCACTGAACTCGTTGAGCTTAAGAAATTGCTTCTGAAGCTTCTTGATGTGAGTTTTTTGTGCCCTAGTATTTCACCTTGGGGAGCCCCTATCTTGTTTTTGAAGAATAAGGATAGTTCATTGTGTATGTGCATGGATTATCGTATGCTTAATAAAGTGATGATGAAGAACTTCTATCCATTGCCTCACATTGATGACCTGTTTGACCAGCTGAAGTCAGCCACTGTGTTCTCAAAGATGGATCTACAAAGTGGCTATTACCATATGTGTGTGAAAGGTGAAGATGTCTTGAAGGAAACTTTCAAAACATGTTATGGGAATTATGAGTTTATGGTCATGCCTTTCAGCTTGACTAATGCACCTGTTGCCTTCATGAACTTTATGAACCAATTGTTTTGTCCTTACCTCGATCAATTTGTTGTGGTATTCATCGATGATGTCTCAGTCTGCTCTGAGTCTAAAGAACAACATTGTAAACATCTACAAATTGTGTTGAACACACTGAGAGAAAATCAATTGTATGCTATATTCTAAAAGTGCAAGTTCTGGATCAAGGAAGTGATGTTTATGTGTTATATGATTTTTGGCAGACATATTACTATTGATCCTACAAAGGTAGAAGCTATGAGCAAGTAGAAAGATCTGAAGATTTTGTATGAGATCTGTAGTTTCCCCAGTTTAGCATGTTGCTATCAGAGGTTTATTAATAGTTTCTCTGACTTATCTCTCCCACTGACAAAGTTGACACGAAAAGAAGTCAAGTTTGTGTAGACACTGGAATGATATGATAGTTTTTAGAAGCTAAAAGGATGTTTGACATCTTCTCTTATTCTTGCGTTACTTGTTGAAGGCAAACACTATATCATTTTCCATGATTATTCTAATTAAGGACTAGGGTGTGTCTTGATGCAAGAAGATTGGGTGATCGCCTATGCTTCATGCCAGTTGAAACCTAATGAAGAGAATTGGCCCATACATAATTTAGAGTTAGCCGCTATTGTGCATGCTTTAAAAATTTGGTGACACTATCTATATGGAGTGATGTTTGAAGTCTTCTCAGATCATAAAAGCTTGGGGTATCTTTTGAAGCTGAAGGATCTAAATATAAGGCAGTGAAGATGGATGGAATACCTTAAGGACTATGACTTTACCATCACTTATCATCTCGGTAAAGAGAACATAGTTGATGATGCTTTAAGTCAGAAGAAGGATGCAGTATGTTCTGCTATGAATCATGAGTATGTTTCATGTTGGCAGCAGTAGCCTGATGATGAAGAAGATGCCGAGAAGTTGTGTGTTCACTTGGCTAGTTTGTCCATTATGCCATCTTGGATCTCAGAAGTTGTTGTTGTACAACTAGAAAGTTTTGAGCTTGATGAGATGAAGGCCTTAGCTTAGAAGCCACAATATGACTTTTCAATTGGAGTGGATGATGTTGTTTGTTTCTGACAATGGTTGTGGATACCTGAAGTTGGGAACCTACGAAAAAAGGTTCTGAGTGAAGCCCATGGGTCTAAGTATACTATACACGCTAGTACAACTAAGATGTATAAGGACCTGCAATGAAGTTTTTGGTGGAAGAACATGAAGAAGGATATCACTCTATTTCTTGTGAAGTGTTTGACTTGCCAGCAAGTCAAGATAGAGCGTCAATGACCTGGTGGTCTTCTGCATCCACTTGAGATTCCAGAATGGAAATGGGAGAATATTAATATGGACTTTGTCATTAGTTGCCATAAGACCAGGAAAGGTTATGATGTAGTGTGGGTAGTGATTGATCGACTTACCAAGTCTGCCCACTTTTGGTTGTTCAAGTCTACTTACAAGGTTGATGAGATGGTTCAGTTGTATGTGGATTGGATCGTTCATCTGGATGGAGTTCCTAAAGTGAAAGTATCAGATCATGATCCAAAGTTTACCTCTCATTTGTGGAGTCAGATTCAAGAAGATATGAGAACTGACCAACGTTGCAGTATGACTTATCATCCACAAACAGATGTTCAATCTGGAAGAACGGTGCAAATTCTGGAAGATTTTCTTCATTCCTGTGTTATGGATTGGTGAGGCATGCATGGGATAAGTATCTTCCATTATATGAGTTTTCTTACAACAATAGCTACCAAGCTAGTATTGGTATGTCACCTTATGAAGATTTGTATGGAAGACCTTGTTGTTCTCCGTTACACTAGGATGATGTGGGAGAACATACTCTGGTGAAGACAGATGATATGCAGATGATCATAGAGAAGGTTCAACTGATTAAGAACCATATGAAAGCTGCCCAAGATCGACAAAATATGTATGCAGATAAGAAGAGGTCTGATATGAGTTTCCTAGTGGGTGACTATGCCTTGTTGAAGATTAAGCCTATATGTTCCATCACAAGTCCTAAATTTAAAGGCAAGCTTAGTCCTCACTATGTTGGATCATTTGAGATCTAGGATAAAGGTTGAAAATTGTGCCTACTATTTAGCTCTTCCTCCTATGTATGGCAAGATCCATAATGTGTTTCATGTCCCAATGCTAAGTAGGTGTGTGAAAGACCCTTCTCATGTGCACGCAATTGAACCTTTGGAGATTCAACAAAATCTGACTTATGAGGAGTTACCTATGAAGAATCTTAACTCCCACATTAAGCAGTTGAAGAACAAAGAGATTGAGCTGGTGAAAGTCTTATGGCAGTATCATGGTTTCGAGGAAACCACTTGGGAGCTTAGAGATGAGATGTTGTGTACTCACCCTTCCCTTTTTGTATGATATTTTGGGGATAAAATCCTTTTTAATGGGTGGAGTGTTGTAACAAACTGCAATCCATGTACAATCTTAGTTTAGCCATTTCCTAAGCTTTTCCTTTAGTTTCTATCCTTGATGTTGAATTAATGGAAATTATAAAGGTTCGGTGTACATTTGTTCCCTATATTTGACATTATAAGGATTTATTCACAAATACCTCAGTAAAAATTTATAAAAGGGCTTAATTTGCAAATTATCCACTTCAGAGGGGGTAAGGGTAAACGAAAATTGATCTAGACGTTTCTATGGCCTTTTTGTATAAGAAAAATGAAATAAATTCCTAAAACTGAGTAAATGTGACATTAAATGAGTTATTGTTTGAATTAAGTGAAAATTAGAGTAAAATACCTAAAATCCATGAAAGGGGAATTCAAAGGATAATTCTATGTCCAAATTTGTTTTCTTTGATTACAAGATTACTGGAGTGATAAGTTTCACAATGTTTGGGAAATTAGTAATTATAATTGCATTAGGTGAATGGAAAAATAGAAGATATCTCAAAGATATAAAATAAAACCATTAATGACTCTACAAGTAACAACTGATGTTAAATTCATGATCTACACATTAAAATATGTCTTCAGGTGAATTTCACTCAATTTGGAGAATATTTGATTAAAAGGTGACGCTAGGAAAGAGAAGGTGTGTAGAACATTAAAAAATTAAATAAATTTACAAACAACTTCAATATGTAAAATTGATGGCAAGTTTGTATCCAAGACACTTAATGTGACTTGTGGGTGAAGTTTAGTCAAATTTGGAGAATCTTGTAATCATCAATGATCAAAGAAAGAGAAAATATAATATTTTTTATTTAGAAAAACAAAAGTTCTTAAAAGGCAAATCTGAACACATATTTGAATTCCTCATATTAAAAGTAAGGTAGGTGTCAATTTTCAATTGATTTGGAGTTTGTTTGCATCCTTAAAGGAGGAGAGAGAAAAAGAGAAATTAATACACACACTCTATTCCAATTTAATTAGGAATCGATTTAATAGCTGTCACATGGTTAATTTTTATTTTACCTGATCCACACAATCATGACCATTGGATCTGTGACTTGTCTTCTAGATTGGGGTGATTTGGCAACATGCACTGACTTTTACCAAATTTGTTTCTGCGATTGCCCTCTTGATTCTCAACCAAATCACATGAAATTTTCACTAACAACTTCAAAATAAGATTCTACTCAGTTTGATCCCTTATTTTCATGATTTCGTTGACTATTTTGGAAAACCCAAAATCTTTCTCTCCAAGCAACAACAACCACAACCCTCTTCGCTACATCCCTCACCCTCACATATAAATAACCATAGCCCAATCTTCCCTAGTTCCCTTGCAACTCCTCCCTCCACCCAATTGCCTGTGAATTCTTGTCTTGGGTTATCAGTGATGGAGACTTGCTCTAGGGTTTGCAACACTTCTTCTTCACTCTTCTTTTCTCCTCAACTCAATTCCTCCTAGTGGTAAGTTTGTATCAACCTCCTCTATGTTTCTATGCCTTTGGTTTTATGAAATATCAACACATGTAGAATCACCTAATTTTTTGTCTTCACTTCTATGCTCGAGTGCAGCCATGGTGTGAGCCAGCAAGGGAGACAATCTCCCTTGTTTGATTATGTTTTCACCCCCTCTCTTTTCCTCCTTTTCTCTCTGCTTCTTGCGAGGGGTGTTCCCATCGTTTTTTGGATTTTGCTTGCTTGGGTGCTCAGATGAGTTGGCGAGGACCACTGACTTGGTGCCCCACAGTTGGGCCAAGTCATGCAGCCTACCCCTCTCCCTCTCTTCGCCTCTCTCGCCCAATATGCTGAGGTGTTGATTTCTAATTGGCTAATATTAAAAAATTCATAACTTTGAAATTGTTCATACAAAATTAATAAAAAGATATTTTTTGGAATCAAGAAATTAATGCGTATCTAATAAAAATACTTTTGAGGTTTGTTTTTTAGTTTTGTCGAAAGGTGTTTCCAGAAATGCTTTTAATACATAAAAATCACCAAAAATACACTTTAATCATCACAACTCCAAAATTAATAAAATTATATGTTTTCTTAATCAGGAGAACCTAATAAGACCAATGGTGATGACTTCAGAGTCTAAATTGACGTTTTGTCCAAAAATTCCAAAAGTTAGGATTTCTTTACATTAAAGCACATTAAATACCATAATACATGATTATACATTGAAAATAGAAAATGTGGACCTTGGACTCAATTTAAGTGGTAAAAGTGAGTAATATAATTCAATAAGAGAGGTATGTGCATCCTTACACCTTAAGTTTAGAATATTTGCAGACCTCACCAAATTTCCCTAATGATGCACTTATTGAACCCTAGTTTCTCTTTTAATGTTTCTTTTTCTATATTTTCCTCAAAAACAAGTTTTGATAATCTATTTCTTGGGTCTTGTACCCCACTTCCATGTTTCAACTACTTGATGTTATACTTATTAGACTATTAAACTAATGTAGTAGTTCTTTTGTACAACCACCCATAGATAGGGCATGCATTTTTTCACCCTGTGGAACATGTTATTCTCCCCAATATAAAATATTTTATAGGTAAGTGGAATGTGTTACCTCCCTCACCAATATAGTTGAGGTCCAGTAGGTGCTTCAAACCTACTTAGTTAATGTAGTCAATATTAATTATGCATGCAAATCTTTTACTATTTTCATGTTATGACAAGCATCTATTTGTTTATTCCTCATACTCTTGATCTCTTCATCTTATGATGAAATAATAGCCTTTACTTCCATGTTGTTTCTTTTTCTTTTATCCTTGTTCATTATTTTGACACATGCCTTGTTCCTTTCTTTTGTTGGGTGCTTTCCCAACCACTAAGGGTTTGATCAGGGTGTTGAGCAAGGCCAAGGAGATTAAGAGCAGGAGTAGATACCCATTTTGCTATCAAGGATTTCTAGGTTGGTAACTGCTAGATCCTAATAGTTTTCTTTCCAATTTTTCCTTTCAAGACACTCATGTAGTGAAATGAGTTCAAAAAGCAATGTAATAACTTGGTTTCCTTTCTGATGCTATTGACATTTTACATGTATCTAAATCATGCTTATTTACTTGGAATATTATACATGCATTCCACAATGTCTATTATTCTTGGAAAAAGGTGGATGTTTTGTATTTCCTTTAAATTTTAGTAAGGAGGTGATCTCACCTCTTTATAGTAATCACTGTTTCCCAAATAACTCATACAGAGTTAGCAAGAATAATATGTCATATTTTTTATTATTTTGAATAAATTAGTATGTCATGTTAATAATTATATATATATATATATATTTCTATTTTTATAACTTTGCATATATTATTCATTAGGAATTTATTGAGTTTAAACATGAAGTAACAGTTGGAGATATTAATTGAGTGTTTGGGTTTTAAGTGTTTTTAGAGTGAGAGGTGTGTGGTCATGATTCATTTTGTTTTATTCATGGATTATGCTAAATGCAAAGCATGCATGGTAAGAAAAATACAAAATTGTTGATGATGATTATTAAACGTTTTACTTGTTACTACAAATCCTTTATTCTATGCATATACAAACACCTAGAATGTAGTAAGTTATAGGTGTAATTGGGGTTGTGGAAGCCATTTCAAAACCTAATCTATGCAATTTTCCTTTGTAATTACGAAATATATTTTTTATGTTAGAAATATATTGTGGAAGATAAATGAGGTTTCATGCTCTAGTAAAGTAGTGAGTAGTTTTCTACAAAATAATAGACATTAAAATACTACTCTAATATGTTGTTTGGATTTTTTATGTTATCTTAGAGCACCATCCTATATAATTGTATATATTGTGATATTATCTATAGTGCATTATTTTTGTTATTCATTTAGGTTTTTCTCATAGGAGGTAAATGGGGTAGGGACAAGGATCAATGTGTTTGGCTGGATATAGTTATGGGAATGGAGAGGAAAGAAGGGGAAATGCATTTGTTTATATTGTACCACTTCTATCTCCACCAAATCAGAGTGGATACAAAAGAAATAACAAAGAGTTGGTGAAGATTCTTTTTGAGAGTTTGAATAAAAACATGGAAAGTGGAGGGAGAACTTGGGAAAAAGGTAAAACCTTGAAGGGAAGTCTTGTAGAAATAAAATCTTGTAGGGAAAATTTAAATTTGATTAAAATATGCAAGAAAACACAGATGAAATAAAATAAATATAAAAAATTGTCAGAAAATTCCTAGGCTAATTCTCTTTCTATTACTATTGCTCCCAAGAGTCGCAGTTGCTATATTCCAAGTCCTCTTTAAATTTGGTAGGAGACTCATTGGATACTTTACCCTATGCCTAAAAATATGTAGAAACATTAAAATAACTATAGGAAGATTTGTATACAATTTTAAGAGAATATCAAACATGGATGAACTCAAATATCTAGTGACAAATTTGGTAAAAAATATGAAAAAATGGAGAAAAGAATTTCATAACAAACAATATATTTTAAGGTATTGAGTTGTAATTCTGGATAAAAACCAATTAATAGTTTCATTTTCTTACAATGTTCTTATTCCCTTCCCCTTCATATGCTAACCAAACATAGAGAAATAAGTTTCCATTTCCATCCCCTCTCCTTCAACCACCATGTAAATATAGTGTTAGGTATTTTATATAATATTTTTAATCATGAAGAGTAGATGGGTGGATATTAGCAAAGTATTTAAGGAATAAAGTGGAATAAGGGTATGTGTATTGATTATTAAGCATGATGTCATTTTAATGATAGACTATTGATAGATCCCTAGTTTAAGTATGCATTTATTGTGATTTTTCCCATTAATTATGCCAAAATAGTTTATTTACATCTATTTTCCAATAATTATCATTTACATAGAAATTAATTTATTTCTTTGCATTTCTTGTAACTTCTTATGTCGTACTGAAGGAGGGAGGTAATGGGTGGTGATCTGATGTAATGCTCGGGCCCATTACTTAAGGCTCTAGTAGAGTTTTTAGGTTTGAAAATTAGACCCATAGACCACCACTGGCTTAACTACACAATTTGTCCTCATTCACATGCAATTCGGGGTCAACTTATTGAATGTTCACCCATCCTAGTGCCACTCTAAGCTGAGCATGCTTAACTTTGGAGTTATTAGTGATGTTTTCCTTAAAAAAAAGGTGCCCCTTGGTGATATGGGTAGTCTAATTGTTCCTTTTTATAAGACTCTTGATGTCATCGTCAAGGCTCAACTATAATGTCTCATAGTCATTCCTCATGTCATTGTATACCCTTGATGTTAATCAATAAAAATGCTTAGGCTATATAAATTCCGATCCTTGGTCATCTATCATGAAAAAGCACATTATTTCATGACAATAAAATGTTAGTAACTCCTAACAGGAAAGAAATTTTCCCAATAATTTTTAAACATTGTTTTTTATCAATTCAACAACCATAGTTTTGAATATGATGTTAAAAAATTATCATTTGACTACTCAGTTAATTATTCTAAAATTGTAGATACATAAAAAGAATTGAACAAAATATTAACATCAAACATCCCTCAAAATCAATCAAACTAGTTGATACATCTTGGTATGATCATACAACATTTCCATGATCGTTAATAGATCAAAATTATACAAAAATCCTCTTTCTTCATAATTAGCCTCGTAATGACATGAAACCAAGAATATGACATCATCATCCACATATTCACATTTATAGTCTTAAAACAATTCTACTTCTCAAACTTATTAATTTACTTATATCATTAGGTATCCATTAAACCCACAAGTTCACTCCATCACACATACAAGCATAAACTTATGATCTTCCTCACAAAAAAATCAAGGACACTAATAGTGAAGAACATTGGAAATGAAACATATAAGAGTTACTTTTGTTAATCACACAAGATAAGTACTCTTAGACTAACGAACTCATGCCCTAAACAATTTCATCAATCTATCATTACTCTTATGTATGGAAGCACCTGCCAAAACCATTTTTCTTGTTATCTTAAGGTTCAGCCAAAAAGTACTATTTATCATGAATACTATATCTTTCTTCTTGAATCACCTAGTAAGTCCACTAATGCTGACCAACCATTTGATGGTGATATATAATACCAAGATATAGTTCTCATGAGTAAATGGAAAAATAACTTAACAAGTTCAAACAAATATCATATACACAATCTTAGGCAAAATAAGTATTGGTTCAAAAAACCTTATCCCTCTTTCCCTAATCTATTCTAGAGTAACTATTGACTACTAAATTTTTCCTAAAACAATCCTACCATGATCACTAATATTTTTTTGCAATACCAACTATGTCAAGGAAAGGGCTTTCAAGCACACTTCATATCATATATCAAGTGACCTAGATTAAGCATGGCTTCTACCAAAATCTATATACATTTAGAACACTAATTGTTTGAAAAAAAGGAACTTTTAACTTATTTTCTTGATCTTCACTTTACAAATATCTATTTTTTCTCATAGGCCATCTATTCAATGAGTTTCATTAAAGACGTATTTTCAATTTTGTACAAATTTCCCAAATTTATGATTCTTAAACAATTGTTTGTAAGTATGCTAATGATATTTGTTTAACATGGCAAGCATTTACATGGAATAGCAACCCCCTTTTCCAAGAGGGGTGATTATAAATTTTTGTTCTAAGTCTTGAAAATGTTATGCCAACTAGAAAATTATGCCCAAATGTGATGAAAAATGAAGTAATTTCTAGTGTCTCAAAATTTCTAGTATCCAAAATGGGACACCCCAGTAGTTTGATCCTTGGTTTTTTACTAAGAGGTCTCAAGTTTCAATAGCGATGGCATGAATAGAATCACCAATTTTTTTTTAAATGCAATTGAGTTATTGTAAACAAATTAAGTTCATTTTGTGAGAAAGGATCAAAATTGAAGTGAAGCATGCAATGAAACTATCAAATGAACTACTAAATAATGTTACAAAACATGAAAAGGAACTATGAGATCAAATGAATATAAAAATACCAGAAGTACCATCCTAATTTGACTCATCTCCCTTGCCACTTTGCAAAGCTTTATACCTTCATGGAGGAAAAGAATTACACATTGAATGAAATTGATGAAAAAAAGGGGGGTGGATATTGTGAATATAACCAAGAAAGATCCTATAACTCTCAATTTCAAAAAAGTCGATCCATGAGATCAACATAAATAAAAAACATAGTCGTGACAACTGTCAAAATTTAGACAATATGGATAGAAGATATTATGTTATATTGAACAATTTTATAGACATAACCTTGATTTCAATGTCAACAAACATTGAGATAACCTTGGAACGTTATAAACGGAATGCTTACATTTTATTCCTAGGTCCATAAAATAATATATTTCTCCCAAAATTTATATTCATATCCAAATATATAATTGGTTTCTAAAGTCTATAATTAATTCAATTTGAAATGATCCAGATTTTTATTGATTTTTCTATCTTGAATTCCACATTAAGTTCAACACTATTCCTTTTAAACAAAATATTTTCAATGTAGGTATCCATATACATTGTCACACATTTCTATTATCTTGAAACTTATAATCGTTATCATCCATGTTGGACATTCATTACTTTCCCACAATTGTATTATTTTGCAATTTGTTGGCACTTCCTTCGTACAATCAATCAAGTGTATTATGACTTTATTCTCTTTTCATCAAATATAAAAAGTTTTAAGGAACAAAAGGATTAGAAAACCTATTCAGACAAGAATGTTGTGGTGAAAAAGTATTAGGTTCCACAATATAACCACTTACTTTTATCATCAAAACATTGGTGGTCCTCTCTAACCACCCACGATGGAGGACAAGAAGGCTAATGAAACATGAAATCTTTGTGAAGATCAAAATGAGCATCCCACTCTCTTGGGGCTGGGATGGTAGATATAATAACAAGGTGGGCAAGACATCATACATCCTTAGCATAGTCACATTCAAATGGGAAGTGCATCATGTTGTCTCTAGTGGCATCATAGAGGTGGCATGTGGAAACCAAAACTACTTCCTCATCTTAAAAACACTTCAAAAACTAGCAACTTGTGGTGGGAGACTCACATTAAAATAATTTTTGATTCAAAATAATAGGAAGCTAGACCATAGCTACATTTCAGACAATCTTTTCTAATTATCACCGTTCCTGAAATGAGTGTGAATTTTCATTTTTTATAGACATTACCCCTTGAATTCTAACATTTTTATTTTCTCTTAAAACATTCTCTTGATTTGCTATTTTCTGCTTTCATAAAAATTCAACATATTTGTATCTAACTTACCATATTAACTCATCCAATATTAAACCTACCTTTTTATGATGTTAAGATGATTACTTTGGAAGGAACTCTGGTCTAGATTTCTATACTAATTGCTTCTCGAGTTTAGGTCAATATTATCCTCAATAGTGCATTCCACAGAAATACAAATTTGGTTTGTCCCATCCACATGGACAAATAGAATTCTTAATCATCTTTATAATACCGTGGCTCATGGTTATGACATTCTTAGTTACATAAAGCCAAGTTATATTCGATTTTGCACTGCCCAAGTAGTTGTAAGTTTCTCCTTATAAACATATTTCTATTTTGGTACAATAAACATGTAATTTTTACTTTTTTCTAGAAGTTTTTATAATTTATGAAAACATATGAATTTCAATTCATAGAATGTTCATATCAAATTGAAGTTCAATTATGAAAATTTTCAATTACTTGATTCTACTACTATAGAGAATGTAATCATATTATAGAGTTTGCATGTAGACTTTAGAGGTTTTGTCCCATAAGGGCTTAAATGGTTCTCTCTTAGATTCAGATTATTAAGTGAACTGTCTGAATATGATGATGTAAGTTGATAAAAGTGAGATAATCTATAGAAAATTGAAGAAAAATAAGATTAAATGTTTCAAGTTTGCAAGAAGTCATTTGTTAATTTAGTCGGGATGCAGTGAGCTTTAGATTAGTTAAAATGGGAGGAAATGAAAAAGTGGACCAACAAGGACATGTTGGATTAGATTGGAGCCTAACTGTTAAAATAATAATATAAGGAAATCTGCCATGCCTATAAATCCCATCGATATGATCATGATTATTACCATATCAATGAATTTGAAACATGTAATAACATAAAAGTGATTTGTTCAAGAAGAGTACGGTCTCTTATAATAACCAAGGCAAAGACATAAAAAATCCACCATTTGTCTCTCCATAGGTCTCAAGTAAATAAACTTGAAATGGATAGCTAAACAAGTATCATTACGCACAAACTACAACATAGATAATCTAGCATAATACATTGTGATTATTCCATGCTTGAGCATTGTTGTTGTCTAAAAGTCTTCAAAGTCTCTTAGACTTTGTCAACAAGTAGAATCTAAGTTAAGAATTGTGTTCCTTGGGTCCTAGTTGACTTGGGAGTCAAGTTTCACCTTATATGCATAATAATAATAATTCTTGTAATTTCTAGGAAAGAAAGTATGAGTTTCTACCCAAATAGAAAAGAAAATATTAAATGAATCCAAAAGTGGAAAATAATGCTTAGATTAGTAATCTACACATTAAAATATACGTTTGGGTGAATTATTACTCAGTTTAAAGAAAGTTTGATTAAAAGGTGAAATCAGGAGAGAGAAAGTGTGTAGAACCTACAAGATATTAAATAAATGAACAAATAACTCCAACATGTAAAATTGATGGCATATTCGTATCTAAGACATTTAATTTGACTTATGGGTGAAGTTTCATAAAATTTGGAGAATCTTACAACCATTAATGAAGGAGGAAAGAGAAAATAAGATTTGATTTATTTAACACATTAATAGCTCCCAAAAGTAAACAATAATTGCATATTCAGATTCATCATATCAAAAATAGGCTAGCTGTCAAATTTCATTTAATTTGGATGTTGTTTGCACCTTCAAATGAAGAGAGAGAAAAAGAGAAATTATTTAAATAACACTTTATTCGATTTTCCAATTTGATAAGCTTTAATGTCACGCATACGTGCCTTATTATGGGATGTTGGATATCCTACTAGACGATCCATAAATCATCTCCTACCTCAAGTAGGGGAAAACTGTTGTGTGAACAATAAATCCAATCTTGTAATGCATTTATCTCCCTCATCTCTTGATGGGACCGAGATTTCTTCACCTATGCATTTGTGGTTGGATTCCACACAAGATGAGCCATATATATAGGGTTCCATTGTCTCTCACTCACAATCACAACCCAAGTTCCTCTCTCCCCTGTTCGTGCTCCGTATCTTCCCTTTCTTTTGCTTTCTCGCCGGTCATGTGCTTCTGGCCTCAACAAAACCCACTCAAAATTGTGATTGCACCATCCTAGTACATTATTAGAAGCCATTTTGATGATGATCTCTAAGAAGGGTATCCACCAAATTCCATATGTTTGCACCTTTTTCCTAAGTCTATTGTGGGTGCATAGCAAGGTCTCAGACATTTACACGATTGGGAACTCACTTGGTACCGATTGTAGTGGATCTAGGAAGCATCCTAAACCTGCAATTTCATCTCACAATGTTTATGCACACTATTCCCCTTTTCTTCTCATGATTTTCCATTAATCCATATCATGGTTATGACCCTAAGTTTTAGTGGTTGGTTTGACTAATTACCTGGTCTTATAAGTTCACCTAGTTCTCTTGAACATAACCGTGCTACTTGCCATGGGTTTTGAAGGCCACAGGTTGGTTTCGATTCATATCATAAAGGAGATGGGTTTTTTCTGAAGCTCCTTCGAACTAAAAATGAGGAAGGAGATGTTTCCTTGTCATTTTACATGTTTTCCCTCTTCACATACTTTAGTTTTATTTGTTGACTGTGAGCAAATTCGTCTTTTTGCCCTCTCTTGATTTCTTTTTCTCATGATTGAGTCTGACGCCTCACGAGTGATAGGCCCAAAAAAGTTAGACACCCATGATTGGACCAACTCAGCAGTGTCGACTATTGAACATGCCTTAACTATTGGCGAGGATTTTTGTTATTATCTGATTGGTCTATTTTTGTAAAATTCTTAATAATTCATTCATAGCTCAAAAAAATAAAATAAAATATGTTCTGGAATCAGAAAAATACAAGCTTTCTATTGGTACTAGATTTTAGCCAAAATCCAATGTTGTAAATATGTGATTTTAATGGATTAATCCAAATAGATAATAACTTGCAAAATTCATAATTACTAATCTATAAGTCATAAAAATATAATAAAATAAGTTTTGAACTTAGAAAAAGATAATCTAAAACATGGAGCAGTTTTGATAGCCTAATTCACTAATATTAAATAGGCAAATTTTAGGGTTTTGAATAATAAATAAAAATCTAACCCTAATTCCACAGACATGATTAATAGGTTCGTTGGAGACCTAGACTTGGATCTATATCTAACTTGGTCATGTATAGACTTTGATGTGAGGTATGATTGCAGCCCACATTATTACTATATTGAGCAATTTCTAATTCCTCTCTTAATGTATGTTTTCATCTCGTATTATTTCCTTTGAGCAGTTAGCCTGTGTTTCTTCTTTCTCTTGGTCCTATGGACATTATCCTACACCATATCTTGTTCTTTTAGAAAAATATGCTTCATGTGAAGTACCTTACATTGTTATTGATCTTTAGACATTCTTTTGGTTTCTTGCTTATTCTTTGTTCATGATAAAACTCTATATGATGACATGTGATGTGTTTTATCCACTTGTGAGGTGGATGTGTATGTTGGTCACTTTTTTTGTGACTACTTTTGTATAATCTGACTATACTTTCTACTTGCCTCTACATCAAACATGCTATGTGATTTAGTAGCACTAGAGTAGTGTAAATGTATTGGTTTTTGGGCAGATGTGTATTTCCTGCTCGAGACAATATGCTCCTATTATTTTTGTGATGGAGGTGGCCTCATTCTTGGGTTTCAAATTTATGAAGTTTGTCCCACTTTTATATATATTGGGATTTTGGTAGTACGTTATTCTCTATCAGGTTTCAAGTTTGTGAGACTTGACCTACTTTGTTGTTATATTGTTCTAGGGCTATGTTTATCTCACATGCATGTAGGTTGGTGATGATGTTATGGGTTATGTGCCCTAATTCTTGATATGTTCTAGTAAGGAACAATTTTATTTATTTTGTTATGGAAAGTATCTCTTTTCTTTTTTATTTAATTCTCTTGATGCCCACTTGGGTAGTACTTTTCTTTTCTATGGGAAGCTTCAATCTATTTTGATGTCCTTTATTCTATATATTGCTCAATTACCTTTTTAGTATGCACATACCAGCCTTTGTTAATGTCTTCTATTTTTCTCTTCTTGTTGGGGTATGCTTTCAATCTTAGGTAAAAACTCAAAGGACTTGGCATAAAGATATGGACCTAGCTTAAGGAGGTAAAGCTTTAAAACAAAGTTGTTATGGTTTATATTTCCCTCTACTTAGATCCATGTGTTGTATCTGTCATGTAAACCCTTTGTGGGAGCTTATGATGTTCTTTTGTAACCTTGTGAGAAATTGAATATAGTCAATATTTTACTTTCGTTCCTATACTTTGGTTGTTTTGAATACCATTCATAAGATTTGAATTTTTTACACCCACTCCAACACACCTTTTGGGTATGTTTGGATCTGAGGTTTTATTCTTCAAATTTCTATTAGGGAGTGGATCCCCTATGGGATCTCACTCCTTACATCATGGTATCAGAGCCCATGGTAGTCAAAATCTGATTATTTCAACTTTGTCTCCCTTATTAGAACCCTTGACTTAGATAGTTTTCTCTAGGTGTGATGTTTTCCCCAGATCAAACCAAAGTTGTTTTTTTTGATGAAAGGTTGATATGAGATACACATTAGAATCATCATATTTAGTGAACCCTTATGTGAAGAGGTTTTAGGGTAATCTTAACCTACCATGTAGAACTATGGGAATATGTATCTTTGATGCAATAAGGTTTTACTTGAGAATGGAATCATATTATGAGGATGAGGTACAAGTAACATAAGGAGATCTTATTATGGAAATTGTGACTTGGTTTATTGCATTGATTTTGGTACCATGTTTGAGTTAACTCCAATGTTTTTTATCGAAAAAAAACTATTTTCATTACACTACTATATGTACAAAAAAATTCTCTAATTTTTCGATGTTTTCTTGAACTAAGTCATAATGAAGATTTTCTGAATGTATGGATAGTGAAACCCTAGAATTAGTTGGAATAAAATATAACCCTAGTTTTGATGAGGGTGTAATGACTAGGAAACTATGTCATGTTTTGAAGGTGTAGTTGAAATACCCTATGACTTATGGATGTTTATAGGGTTGTTAGGTTAGTGACACAAGGACCTAAACTCAACCCTAGATGGTTCTGACTTGTTAGTTGGATACATGAACAACATAAATCTCTAAAACATTCACAACTAAAAGAAATGTGGGTAACTCTAAAACTAGTTTAGTTTGATGTGATAGGTTAAAACTTTTGAGGGGCAGAGAGTAGTTGGTTGTTGATGTTTCGATCAATAGATTTTGAGGACAACATCTTTTTTATGGAGTGGAGTGTTGTAATATACCAGATCTTGGACCATACACTAGATCTTTGACCTTTTGGACTTTGCCGCACAAAGTTAAGGTTTTAGACCTAAAAGATGTTTAGTATAAACTAATGAGCTAATGCATGTATAAAACACCCTTATGTAACCTAATATCTTGACATTAGTCTTAGGCCAATATTAGACACATAAAATATGTCATAATAATTCCTTTAGTGCTAATATGAAAATAAGGAACACAATTGGATGGATAACTGGGTTAATTGTGAAATAATATAATAATGGGACATAATAGTATATGTGACATATCTCCTAAAAGAAATCTCCAAAGTGGAATCTAAGTTAAAATTGTGTTCCTCGGGTCCCAATTGACATGGGAGTCAAGTTTTACCTTATTTGCATAATAATAATAATTCTTGTAATTTTTAGGAAAGAAAATATGAGTTTCTACCCAAATAGAAAATATAATATTAAATGACTCTAAAAGTGCAAAATAATCTTATATTCGTAATCTAAACATTAAAAAATGCCTTTGGGTGAATTTTCACTCAATTTAAAGAAAGTTTGATTAAAAGGTGAAATCAGGAGAGAGAAAGTGTGTAGAACCTTCAAGATATTAAATAAATGAAAAAATAACTCCAACATGTAAAATTGATGGAAAATTCGTATCCAAGACACTTAATTTGACTTGTTGGTGAAGTTTCATCAAATTTGAAAAATCTTACAACCATTAATGAAGGAGGAAAGAGAAAATAAGATTTGATTTATTTAACCCATTAATTGCTCCCAAAAGGCAAAAATAATTGCATATACGGATTCCTCATATCGAAAATAGGCTAGGTGTCAAATTTCATGGTGTTTGGATGTTGTTTGCACCTTCAAACAAAGAGAGAGAAAAAGAGAAATTATTCAAATAATACTTTATTCGATTTTCCAATTTGATAAGCTTTAATGTCATGCATACATGCTTTATTATGGGATGTTGGATATCCTACTATATGTTCCATAAATCATCTCCTACCTCGAGTAGGAGAGAACTCCTGTGTGAACAATAAATCCAATCTTGTGATGCATTTATCTCCCTCATCTCTTGATGTGATCAAGATTTCTTCACCTATGTGTTTGTGGTTGGATTCCACACAGGATGAGCCATATATATAGGGTTTCATTGTCTCTCACTCGCAATCACAACCCAAGTTCCTCTCTCCCCTGTTCATGCTCCGTCTCTTCCCTTTCTTCTGCTTTCTCGCTGGTCCTATGCTTCTCGCCTCAACAAAACCCACTCAAAATTATCAGGGCACCGTCCTAGTACATTATTAGAAGCCATTTTGATGTTGATCTCTGAGGAGGGTATCCACTGAATTCCATATGTTTGCACCTTTTTCCTAAGTCTGTTGTGGGTGCATAGCAAGGTCTTAGACCTTTACATGATTGGGAACTCACTTGGTACCGATTGCAGTGGATCTAGGAAGCTTCCTGAACCTGCAATTTCATCTCACAAAGTTTGTGCACATTGTTCCCCTTTTCTTCTTGTGATTTGCCCTTAATCCATATCATGGTTATGACCCTAAGTTTTAGTGGTTGGTTTCGCTAATTTCCTGGTCTTATAAGTTCATCTAGTTCTCTTGAACATAACCGTGCTGCTTGCCATGGGTTTTGAAGGCCGCAGGTTGGTTCGATTCATATCATAAAGGAGATGGGTTTTTTGTGAAGCTCCTTCGAACTGAAAGTGAGGAAGGAGATGTTTCCTTGTCATTTTACATGTTTTCCCACTTCGCATACTTCAGTTTTATTTGTTGACCTTGAGCAAATTCATCTTTTTGCCCTCTCTTTATTTCTTTTTCTCATGATTGAGTCGGACGCCTCGCTAGTGATGGGCCCAAAAAAGTTGGACACCCATGATTGGACCAACTTAGCAGCGTCAAATGTTGAATTGGCCTTAACTATTGGCGAGGATTTTGTTATTATCTGATTCTTCTATTTTTTTAAAATTCATAATAATTCATTCATAGCTCAGAAAAATAAAATAAACCATGTTCTGAAATCAGAAAAATACAAGCTTTCTATTGGTACTGGCTTTGTAGCCAAATTCCAATGTTGTAATATGTGATTTTAATGGATTAATTCAAATAGATAATAACTTGCAAAATTCATAATTACTAATCTATAAGTCATAAAAATATAATAAAATATGTTTTGAACTTAGAAAAAGATAATCTAAAACATGGAGTTGTTTGGATAGCCTAATTCACTAATATTAAAAAGGCAATTTTTAGGGTTTCGAATAATTAATAAAAATCTAACCCTTATTCCACATACATGATTAATAGGTTCTTTGGAGACCTAGACTTGGATCTATATTTAACTTGGTCATGTATAGACTTTGATGTGAGGTATGATTGCATCCCACATTATTTCTATATTGAGCAATTTTTAATTCCTTTCGTAATGTATGTTTGCATCTCGTATTATTTCCTTTGAGAAGTTAGCCTATGTTTCTTCTTTCTCTTGGTCCTATGGACATTATCCTACACCATAACTTGTTCTTATAGAAAAATATACTTCATGTGAAGTACCTTACATTGTTATTGATCTTTGGATATTCTTTTGCTTTCTTGCTTATGCTTTGTTCATGATAAAACTCTATATGATGACATGTGATGTCTTTTGTTGACTTGTGAGGTGGATGTGTATGTTGGTCACTTTTTTGGTGACTACTTTTGTATAATCTGACTATACATTCTACTTGCTTCTACATTAAACATGCTATGCGATTTAGTAGCACTAGATTAGTGTAAATGTATTGGTTTTTTGGGAAGATGTGTATTTCCTACTTGGGGTAGTATGCTCCTATTATTTTTGGGATGGAGGTGGCCTCATTCTTAGGTTTCAAATTTATGAAGTTTGTCCCACTTTTATATATATTGGGATTTTGGTAGTACATCATTCTCTATCAGGTTTCAAGTTTGTGAGACTTGGCCAACTTTGTTGTTATATTGTTCTAGGGCTATGTTTATCTCACATGCATGTAGGTTGGTGATTTTGTTATGGGTTATGTGCCCTAATTATTGATATGTGCTAGTAAGGAACAATTTTATTTATTTGGTTATGGAAAGTATCTGTTTTCTTTTTGATTTAATTCTCTTGACGCCCAATTGGGTAGTACTTTTCTTTTCTATGGGAAGCTTCAATTTATTTTGATGTCCTTTATTCTATATATTGCTCAATTACCTTTTTAGTATGCACATACCAACCTTTGTTAATGTCTTCTATTTTTCTCTTCTTGTTGGGGTATTCTTTCAACTCTAGGTGAAGGACTCAAAGGACATGGCATAAAGATATGGATTTAGCTTAAGGAGGTAAATCTTGGAGACAAAGTTGTTATGGTTTAGATTTCCCTCTACTTAGATCCATGTGTTGTATATTTCATGTAAACCCTTTGTGGGAGCTTATGATGTTCTTTTGTAACCTTGTGAGAAATTGAATATGTTCAATATTTTACTTCCGTTCCTATACTTCCGTTGTTTTGAATACCATTTATAAGATTTGAAATTTTTACACCCACTCCAACACACCTTTTGGGTATGTTTGGATCAGTGGTTTTATTCTTCAAATTTTTAGTAGGGAGTGGATCCCCTCTGGGATCTCACTCCTTACATCATGGTATTAGAGCCCATGGTAGTCAGAATCTGACTATTTCAATTTTGTCTCCCTTATTAGAACCCTTGACTTAGATAGTTATCTCTAGGTGTGATGTTTTCCCCAGATCAAACCTAAGTTGTTTTTGATGATGAAAGGTTGAAATGAGATACACATTAGAATCATCATATTTAGTGAACCCTTAAGTGAAGAGGTTTTAGGGTAATCTTAACCTACCATGTAGGACTATGGGGATATGTATCTTTGATGCAATAAGGTTTTACTTGAGGATGGAATCATATTATGAGGATGAGGTACTAGTAGAATAAGGATATCTTATTATGGAAATTGTGACTTGGTTTATCGCATTGATTTTGGTACCATGTTTGATTTAACTCCAATGTTTCTTATCGAAAAAAAATTATTTTCATTATACTACTATATGTACAAAAACATTCTCTAATTTTTCTTGAACTAAGTCATAATGAAGATTTTCTGAATGTATGGATAGTGAAACCCTAGAATTAGTTGGAATAGAATCTAACCTTAGTTTTGATGAGGGTGTAATGACTAGGAAACTATGTTTTGTTTTGAAGGTGTAGTTGAACTACTCTATGACTTATGGATGTATATAGGGTTGTTAGGTTCGTGACACAAGGACCTAAACTCAACCCTAGACGGTTCTGACTTGTTAGTTGGATACATGAACAACATAAATATCTAAA
Source organism: Alisma plantago-aquatica (assembly GCA_963693085.1). Classification (NCBI taxonomy): domain Eukaryota; kingdom Viridiplantae; phylum Streptophyta; class Magnoliopsida; order Alismatales; family Alismataceae; genus Alisma; species Alisma plantago-aquatica. The sequence continues at coordinate 400,671,630 of OY856409.1, forward strand.
ATATTCACAACTAAAAAAATGTGGGTAACTCTAAAAGTAGTTTAGTTTGACTTTATAGGTTAAACCTTTTGAGGGGTGGAGAGTAGTTGGTTGTTTGTGTTTCAATCAATAGATTTTGAGGACAACATCCTTTTTATGGAGTGGAGTGTTGTAATATACCAGATCTTGGACCCTACACTAGATCTTTGACCTTTTGGACTTAGCCAAAAAAAGTTAAGGTTTTAGACCTAAAAGATGTTTAGTATAAACTAATGAGCTAATGCATGTATAAATCACCCTGATGTAACCTGATATCTTAACATTAGTCTTAGGCCAATATCGGACACATAAAATATGTCATAATAATTCCTTTAGTGCTAATATGAAAATAAGGAACATAATTGGTTGAATAATTGGGTTAATGGTGAAATAATTTAATAATGGGACATAATAGTATATGTGACATATCTCCTAAAAGAAATCTCCAAATTGGAATCTAAGTTAAAATTGTATTCCATGGGTCCCAAATGACTTGGGAGTCAAGTTTCACCTTAATTGCATAATAATAATAATTCTTGTAATTTTTAGGAAAGAAAATATGAGTTTCTACCCAAATAGGAAATATAATATTAAATGACTCCAAAAGTTGAAAATAATCTTATATTCATAATCTAAACATTAAAAAATTCCTTTGGGTGAATTTTCACTCAATTTAAAGAAAGTTTGATTAAAAGGTGAAATCAGGAGAGAGAGTGTGTAGAACCTTCAAGATATTAAATAAATGAACAAATAACTCCAACATGTAAAATTGTTGGCAAATTAGTATCCAAGACACTTAATTTGACTTGTGGGTGAAGTTTCATCAAATTTGAAGAATCTTATAACCCTTAATGAAGGAGGAAAGAGAAATTAAGATTTGATTTATTTCACACATTAACAGTTCCCATAAAGAAAAACTAATTGCATATTCAGATTCCTCATATAAAAAATAGGATAGATGTCAAATTTCATGGTGTTCATGCATCCTAGTTCTTCATCCTAAAGAGAAATTTTCCACGGCCACATCCAAATCCTCGTGAAATCAGTTTAGGCATTCTAAATCTTGGGTTTCACGGTCGCATCTGTCAGGATTAACTCATGATAGAAATGATTAATTATGCCATAAAAATATGCAATTTCTAAATTTAAAACCATCTGACTAAAACCATCATGTAAAACTCGATCCGATTAACACATGATTAAGGGTCTACTCCCCTTGCCTCGATAAGGAAACTACTCACTAATCATAGTGAGGAATAGAGAAATAAGGGGAAGATGATAGGAAGCCATAGACCACAAGTCCAGAATATCCAAAGAGACCAAAGGTGGTGACGATGAAGTGCGTTACTTTCTTAATCTCCTGCTCCAAGAGAAATAAAGAAGTCTATATCTAGAAAAAAGAACTAATTTTATTGTTTGAATGTAAAGATTACACTAATAGTTGAAAGCAATGAAGTTTCAATATGAAATGCTAGTACAAAAGTTGAGGACCCTTTTCTCAATGGAGTCCCCCCTCCTTTTATAGTGGAAGGATGTTGGGTTTTGTGGGACAGAGAAGGCAATGGAAACAAAAAAAAATTCTCACCACAAACCCATAAAATAGCAGACCGCATCAACGACTATGAAATAGGAAGGTTGGTTTTAGTGAGGTGTACCTGGTCCTAAGTCTTTCTTAGTGACAATACCTTGAAGCTAGTGTGGTCTTCAACCACCTAGTCTTGGACGCTGTCTGTGTAGCTCCGGGTCCTAACCCAGACTGCGGTTGACCATCGTCCTCCTGAGCAGTAGAAACCTCCCACCTCTATAGATAGACCACACAGACCACTGGGAACTCTAGTCATCCTATCCCATATGACACTAGAAGGAGTCATCCCCTTATGTCAGTGTACTAGTCACTGACACATTCTCCCGCCACCAGTTGTTGTCCTATAGTTGTCTTTCCCTTACTGTGCCTCCCTAGTAGGGTAGCACTTGCTTGGGCTCTCTCAGTTACCAGAACCAGAGAGGACAACTTTGCAGAGCAACTGATGTTCTGAGTTGTGCACTTTGAGAAGCCCCCAGTACCCCTCTATATATAGGAGGGGTCAGGGTTAGGGTTCTTAGCCCCGAGAAATGCAGGACTAAAATGGGAGTAGAAGGGTCCACAATTTCCACAAACTAATTGCACTACGGTAGGAGAGCCAATCATTTCACAAATGAACTAATCAGTTAGGAGTGTGAACTGGTCGGTTCACCCAGTGAACTGGTCATTTCACATTCCTAACTAGCCTACAATTGACTTTCCTCTTTTGTTTCCAATTAATCCAAAGATCAATTCTTATTCCAATCAAATTGTACAAGTGAAACAAAAATCTTTTCTCACAATCTGGGACAACCCTACCTCACTCATCTGGTCCAGCTGAACCGATCGGTTCATAAAGGTGAAGCATTCATCTCACTGACCATGAGCCGATCAATTCACCAAGTGAATCAGTCAGTTGGTGGTCCAGGTTGTGCAGAAATGAGTCATGCAGTTCTCAATCAATCTGACACTCTAATCCATTGATTCAACACTTGTGCACTATGATTCTGAGTCAAGTCAATTGATTGAATGTTTAATTGAGTACCTAAACACTTTAGTAATCAATCTAAACATCACTCATGTAAAAAATCTTCTTCCATGTTAATCCTATGTGTGTGATCCTATAGGTCCCATTTCAGGTGGGTAGTAAACGTCCATAACCACTTATGACTTCACAAGCAAAGAGCGGTGCCTAGTCACACATCAGTGCTACCCAAGTTGAAAGGAAAGTTGGAGAATAACTTTCAACCCTACAATCCGTAATTTGTGTTATAGTGAAAGTATAGTTCCTTTGTCACTGATATCTGGATTGAACTTGAGGCATGGATATGTCATCCTCTATGAATTCTCAATCTATGTTTCTTGATCCAGAGTAGACTGTTTGAGATATATGTAAGTTCAATGTCACACATTGACTCACATGCGCATGGACATGCTTTTCTCAGTCTCACTCATCAAGTGGCCAGGATATCATACTACCTCAGGAGGGACAAATCCCATATCTATCACTCACAGTCAAAACCCCATGTGTCAAAGTCACCCAATCATCACCTTTATAACAATCCATATTTCAGAACCGCATTTGATGATGTCAAAGTGTACCCAACATGTGATGAGTGTAGTGATTTCAGGTCTAAGAATCACAATCACCACCAATCTATAAGAGTTGATCCTAACTAACCAAGCGTGGTTTCCATGCATCATTCTTATGGTGGGTTTGTTCAATATGGTGTTCTCTAACATGTATCTATGTGTCCTATATCATGACTAATGAGATCTATCATCAACCAACACACACTTTAGTCTTATGTGTTATTGATGTCTATGGTTATTTCAATAATAACAACTGACTAGGGACAAAATAAGAATGTATACTCTTAACATCTGTATGATCTCATCGTTTAGGTCCTCAACCTGAAGGCATACATCATTGAGTAAAATAATTCTTTAGACATCTATCATGTTATACCATTATCTCAAAACAGTTAAAACATATAGACGGAAAATGCATTTATTATTATTCAAATCATTTACAAAGTATCCCATTACAATCATCATATGACTTGCTTTATGGGCATACATACCAACAGACTCCCACTTGCACTTAGAGCCAATCACCCAAGAACCTCAATCCTTATGACCTAGCATGACCGTCATGCTTCTACTGTGAAAGTGCTTTCGTCAGGGGATCAACAATATTGTCTTCAGTCGGTACTCTACAAATATTCACATCTCCTCACTATACGATCTCTTGTATGAGATGGAAGCATCTCAGTATGTGCTTGGACCGCTTATATGATATGGGTTCTTTAGCTTGAGCAATAGCTCCATTGTTGTCACAATAAAGATCAATTGCATTACAACTGCTAGGAACCACCCCAAGTTCAGAGATGCACTTCTTGATCCACACAACATCCTTTGCTGCATGGGATGCAACAATATACTCGACCTCTGTAGTAGAATCCACAACTGTCTCTTACTTGGAACTCTTCCAGCTCACAACTCCATTGTTAAGGCAAAACACAAATCCTGACTGTGATCTGCAATCATCTTTATCGATTTGGAAGTTCACATCAGTGTAACCCTTTACAACCAACTCTTCCTCGTCGTTGTAAATGAGGAGTTGATCCTTAGTCCTTCTCAGGTACTTCAAGATGTTCTTCATGGCTGCCCAGTGAGCATCTCTGGGATCTAACTGCTACCTGCTCGTCATGCTGAGTGCATACGAGATATCGGGACTAGTACGCAATATAGCTTACATGATGGATCCAATGGTTGATGCGTACAGAATCCAATTCATATGCTCCCTATCTTTATAAGATTGGGGACAATGAACTCTAGAGATGGTAACTCCATGCACCATGGGTATGTTTCCTCTTTTTGAGTTCTCCATGCTGAACTGCTTTAGCACTTTGTTAATGTATGTGCTCTGACTTAGTCCAAGAAGCCTTCTAGATCTACCTCTATAGATCTTGATTACTAAGATATAGGATGCTTATCCTAAGTCATTCATTGAGAATGTATTTCCAAGCCATGTCTTTACCTTCTGTAAGGCAGAGATGTCATTCCCCATCAACAATATGTCATCTACATACAATATGAGGAATGTAGTCATGCTCCCACTAACCTTCTTATACACACAAGGTTCATATTTATTTTGACTAAATCCAAACTCTTTAACTACTTCGTCAAATCAAAGATTCCAACTCTGAGATGCTTCCTTCAATCCATAGATTGACCTTTGCAGCTTACATACTTTATTGGCATTCTTTAAATCTATAAAACCTTCAGGCTGTGTCATGTACACATCCTCCACTATATTCCCATTAAGGAATGTAGTTTTAAAATCCATCTACCAAATATCATAGTCATAGTAGGCTACAATAGCAAGCATGATCCTAATGGACTTAATCATGGCAACTGGAGAAAAGGTTTCGTCATAGTAAACACCTTGAACTTGTCTGAAACTCTTTGCAACCATCTGCCTTTATAAGTTTGCACATTGCCATCCATGTCAGTCTTCTTCTTGAAGACCCACTTGCACCCTATGGGTTTTACCCCTTCAGGTGGTTCTACCAAGGTCTATACCTTGTTGGTATACATGGATTCCATCTCATATCTCATGGCCTCAAGCCGTTTCTCAGAATCCGGTCCCTCCATAGCTTCTAGATAGTTAGTTGGCTCATCATCTATGACCAACTCATCGCCTTCTTGAGTCACAAGATATCCAAATCTCTTAGGTTTAAGGTGTGTCCTACTAGATCTATGAGGTCCCTTTGTTATTTGAGGAGATTGAGATTCCACAACCACTTGTAACTCTCTATCTTCCTCTTGTACATCCATTGGTTCAATGTTTTATTATTGGTCTCAAACCTCTTTGAGTTCCACTTTCCTCCCACTATTTCCTTTGGAAATAAATTCCTTCTCTAGGAATACAACATCCCTGGCAACAAACACTTTGTTTTTAGATTGGGAATAAAAGTAATATCCATTGGTCTCTAAAGGGTATCCAACAAAATAGCATTTATTCGATTTGGGTCCTGACTTTTTAAAAAGCATTTTCCTGACTTAAGCTTCACAACCCCAAATCTTCATAAAAGATATATTGGGATACTTCCCATGCCATATCTCATATGGTTTCTTTTGAACCAATTTAGATGGTGCACAGTTAAGTGTAAAAGTGGCGGTTTCAAGAGGATGACCCCAGAAGGAAGTTGGAAGATCGACAAAACTCATATTAGACCGCACCATATACAGGCATGTGCGATGTCTTCTTTCTAACACACCATTATGTTTTGGTGTTCCAGGTGGAGTCTATTGTGATACAATACCACATGCTCTCAGAAGGTACTCTCAAACTCTTAGCTTAAGTATTCTCCACCTACATTGGCTTGAAGCACCTTAATACTTTTGACAAGCTGGTTCTGTACTTCATTCATGAAATCCTTGAACCTTTTAAGGGTTTCAAACTTATGTTTCATTAGGTAAACATAGCCATACATATTGAAGCCATCAGTAAAGGTAATGAAGTACTGATACCCACCTCTAGCAATTATTCTAAAAGGCCCACATACATCAGTATGTATGAGTCCTAATAGATCACTAGCTCTCTCACCTTTTCCTGAAAAGGGAGCCTTGGTCATCTTTCCCAACAAATAAGATTCGCATATCTCTATTGATTCATAATCAAAAGAGTCTAGATAACCATCCTTATGGAGTATAGATATGTGATTCTCATTTATGTTCCCTAGACGACAATGCCAAAGATATGTTTTGTTTGAGTCATTGAGTTTCTGTCATTTGGTGTTTACATTACATACACTTGTTTGGAGATCTATCAAGTATGGACCGTAAGACATTGGGGCACTGCCATAAAAGATCCCATCTTTAGAAATGGAACACTTTTCATTCTTAATAAGAAATTCAAATCCATCCTTGTCCAAACAAGATACAGAAATGATATTCCTATTTATGGCAGGTACATAATAGCAATTATGTAACTCTATTATTAGCCCACTTGGTAGAGATTACTCATAGATTCCTATGACATAGGCAATAACTCTTGCTACATTGGCAACATGTAGTTCAACCTCGCCTTTCCCTAAAGGCCTACTTCCTTTCAGATCCTTCACATTTGAACAAATGTGTGATCCACATCCGGTATCAAGTACTCATGATGAAGAAGTAGTAAAGTTAATCTCTATCATGTATACACCTAAAATAGAGATATCTATCTCTTTCTTCATCTTCTGTGATTCCTTCAATCCTCTCCTTGTTTTGAGTGCAGAATACATGGACTACAGCTTGGCGAGAGAACCCTTCTCTCCCTTGCCTTTGTCCTTGGATTCCATTCCACTGATCACTATCATGGAACTATCCTTCTTCTTATTAGCCTCAAACAAAACCTTATGCATACATAGAGAAGATTCTAAGGATACTAGTATCTTATGATTATGCAGAACACTTCTCGTAGTCCTTAACCATTTATGGAAATTTATCTCAATTAATTTTCCCGATTTAAAAGATGATTTATTTTCCATTTGATTCTATAAGAGAAAACATGTGCATTTTGTCAAAAACTCAATTTTGATTTGATTTGAATAAAGGTTGATGATATTTAATTAGGCCTTTGATTAATTACTGCTCCCACTATTTTGATCAAATTGATAGCCCTCACCATCAATTTAGAAGATTGCAGTGTACAACCTTCTAGCGGGCCAAGATCCAAAACAATTACATTATTACTCGCCAATGTCAGCATCCATAATCAATTATTAATGTAGGTAACACTTACCAATTGCATCATATGCAACTCTTGGATAGATGACATGCGCAACTCCTTGCCACAAACATCTCCATGCCTCTAAGTGCTAAATCCCATTAAGACCACTTATTTAAGTCTGACCCAAAAGCCAACATGATAGTAGTGCACCCCGCTTGGAGGACCCGCACAAATACCATCACACTTTCACGAGATAGACAACACACCACCCTTGGGATTCCTACGCTTGTTGATCAAGCTTTTAATGTGTGCCGCTAATGAAAGGCATCTAAAAATTAATATTATCATGAGGGTTTAGTATTTATATACATATACATATCCAATCACCGCATACATAGTACATATCATATACATGTTATATCCCAAAAGAAAACATGCACAGTGATAAAGTGATGATTATGGCCATCCTAATGTAATTCCTTGAGCCACAAGGAATTATGGTCATCTAGGTCTACATAATATGCAACAACCTGTACCATCTGAAGTCCTATGTTTTAGCCGTTCTGGGTTGATCGACTCATCCCATGACTGATCAGCTCGCCTCCTGGCCGGTTGGTTAGGTGCCACTAACTGATCGTTTGGCTCCTCTAGAGGATCAGTTCATCAGGTCATCGTGCATCTCCTCAAGCCACCATTCACTTGTCTTGTCCCCTGAGATGGTCATCTCGATCCACCGCTGATCATCTCACTCCATGAGACGGTCGTCTCAGTCCTCTAAATGCTCATCTGGTGCCCGTCATTCTTTGACATAACAAATTATAAACTATCCCATTTTACATATTGCTTTGGGAAACCCCGAGTTACATTCGGGGGGAGCAAAGGTAGAAGAGAAAGGTCGAGTTATCTCGAGTTACATTGGGATTAAGAGAGGTGACTTGGTACACAGAGTGAGATGCAAGAAACCACAACCAACTAAGCACACATAGGGGTTTATAGGCCATAACCACGCTACACATCCACAAAAAACTATTTTAAGGTGACATGTATCGAATGCATTTATATACCATATCATATATGTATATTGGTATTTGTGGATTTAAATTTGACATGCATATAAGCCAATTAATTATTCACATCACATGCAATAAAAAAAAGCATAAAATCAAAAGCTGATCAGATCGATTAATCCTAAAACATACAACGTTGACGTGACTCTGATACCATTATTGGGTTTTATGGGACAGAGAAGGCAGTGGAAACAAAAAATTTCTCACCACAAACCCATAAAACAACATATCACATCAACGACTATGAAATAGGAAGGATGGTTTTAGCGAGGTGTACCTGGTCCTGAGGCTTACTCAGCGACAATACCTCACAGCCAGTGCGGTCTTCAACCACCTAGTATTGGATGGTGTTTGTGCAGCTCCTCGTCCTAACCCGAACTGCGGTTGACTGTTGTCCTCCTAAGCAACAGAAACCTCCCGCCTCTATAGATAGTCCACATGGACCACCGGAAACACTAATCGTCCTGTCCCACAGGACACTAGAAGGAGTCGTCCCCTTCTGTGGATGTACTAGTCACCGACACACTCTCCCACCACCAGTTGTTGTCCTATAGTTGTCTTTCCCTTGTTGTGGCTCCCTAGTTGGGTAGCACTTGCTTGGGCTCTCTTGATTACTAAAACCAGAGAGGACAACTTTACAGACCAACTGATGTTCTGAGTTGTGTACTTTGAGAAGCCCCCAGTACTCCTCTATATATAGGAGGGGTCAGTGTCAGGGTTCTCAGCCTCAGGCAATGCTGGACTAAAGTGGGAGTAGAAGGATTCGAAATTTCCACAAATTGATTGTACTGTGGTAGGCGAGCAAGTCATTCCACAAATGAACCAGTCGGTTGGGAGTGTGAACCGATCGGTTCACCCAGTGAGCCGGTCATTTCACATTCCTAACTGGCCTGTAATTGACTTTCCTCTTTTGTTTCCAATTAATCCAAAGATCAATTCTAGTCCCAATCAAATTGTTCAAGTGAAATGAAAATATTTTCTCATAAATTAGGACAACCCTACCTCGCTCATCTGGTCCAGCTAAATCGGTCAGTTCATCAAGTTGAACTAGTCATCTCACTGACCATGAGTCGATCGGTTCACCAAGTGAACCGGTTGGTTGGTGGTCCAGGTTGTGTAGAAATCAGTCATGCAGTTCTCAAACAATCTGACACTCTAATCTATTGGTTCAACACTTGAGCACTATGATTTTGAGTCAAGTGAATTGATTGAATGTTTAATTGAGTACCTAAACACTTTAGCATTCAATCTAAACATCATGTTTGGAAAAAATACTCTTCCTGGTTAATCATACATGTGTGACCCTATAGGTACCCTTTCACGTTGGTAGTGAAAGTCCATAACCACTTATGACTTCACAAGCAAAGAGATGTGCCTAGTCGCACATAAGTTCTACCCAAGTGAAAAGGAAAGTTGGAGAACAACTTTGAACTCTACAATCCATAATTGGTGTTACATTGAAAGTATAGTTCCTTTGTCACTAATATCCGGATTAAACTTGAGGCATGGACATGTCATCTTCTACAAATGCTCAATCCATGTTTCTTGATCCAGAGTAGACTGTCTGAGATATATGTAAGCTCAATTTCACACATTGACTCACCTATGCATGTCCATGCTTTTCTCAGTCTCACTCATTAAGTTTCTAGGATATCATACTCCCTCAAGAGGGATAAATCCCATATCTATCACTCACATTCAAAACCCCATGTGTCAAAGTCACCCAGTCATCAACTTTGTAACAATCCATATTTTAGAACTGTGTTTGATGATGTCAAAGTGTACCCAATGACATGTGATGAGTGCAATGATTTTAGGTCTAAGAACCACAGTCACCACCAATACTATAAGAGTAGATCCTGACTAACCAAGCATGGTTTCCATGCATCACTCTTATGGTGGGTCTGTCTGATACACTGTTCTCTAACATGTGTCTATGTGCTTGGTTTAATATCCTATATCATGACTAATGAGATTCTATCATCAACCAACACACACTCTAGTCTTATGTGTTATTGATGTCTATGCTTATTTCCACAATAAAAACCAACTTGGGACAAAACAAGAATGTATACTCTTGACATCTGTATGATCTCATCGTTCAGGTCCTCAACCCGAAGGCATATGTCATTGAGTAAAACAATTCTTTAGACATATATCATGTTATATCATTATTTCAAAACAATTAAAACATATAGACAGAAAATGCCTTTATTATTATTCAAATCATTTACAAAGTATCCCATTTCTCTATGGGAATACATACCAACAAAGGAGGGGTGGAAAACCCTAAAAGAGGGGAGAGGACAAAGGAGTGGCGGCTACTGGAATCTGCTACTCATGCTCCACAAAACAACCATCTTTCTAGGCGAGATGGTTGCCTGGCAGTGATGTGGCATATTTCTAGAATCTTTGGGTTGAAACCCTAAAGAGGGTAGTGGTGGTGCCATTTGTTTGCAATATTGGGCTCAAAGTAATGTCCGAGACAGTCATTTGGGTGATGTGGGATGCCAATCTGGCACCGCTGTGCACATGATCAAAGGTTTGGAACCCTAAATTGGTAGTGACACCCTTGAGAGTTGATTCGATTCTAGGTCAAGCTGACCTAGCCATCTAGGCTTTCCTGGATACTCATATGGGTCCATGAGACGACCATCTCATTGAATCGATACACCTGTCTGGCATTTTGAAGTAGTTGGTTGAGCCGAGGCCAAGGTGGTCATTTGTCTCTTGAATGTGGGATCCCTGGGGTGAGCCGACTGTCTAGGCATAGTGAGATGGACGTCTCACAAGGTCATTGGTTCAGAAATTAGCTTTGGAGAAAAAACCCTACAAAAATGGGAAAGTAGATAAGTAATTACAAAAATAAATCAGTAAGTGAGTAAATTGCAATTTGGTCCTAGAAATTACTAAAAATAAGATAATTTCTAATGAAAAGGATTATGAACAAAAATGAAAAAGATAGATGAATATGCATTTATAAAAATACCCCAGACATAAATCTTTGCTCATCTCAAGCAAATAAAATTATGAATAAAGTCCAGTTTATACTCTCAACATGTCATCCTCACCTTTGTAACATCACTATAGTCCTTACCTCCAAAATTTTGCCAAGTGACCCAATATCCTAACCACGTAGCACAAAGTTTTATATTCCCTATCAAAAACAATTATCACACCTTGCTTCTAAAAAGAGATTTTGTAGAAAAAATAGGCTTCATCTTACTTTCTCTTTGACACTCTCTAATTTTATTTTTTTTGAAGTTGTTGTGCAAGAACATGATGAAACTGAAGGGTTTGAAAAAAAGAAAGTAGTGATGAAAAAATACTGATCTCTCCTCTATTTGACTTTGTAAAGACGTGAAAACACCTCCTTACTAAAAATTGAACAATAAACCTCCAGTCCAATCACACTTAAATGGTATGATGGAGTGGGTGTAAAATTTTCAAATCTTTATATAATGGTAATCAAAACACAAAAGTATAGCAGTGGAATAAAAACATGACTATATTCAATTAAACAAAGGGTACGACTTAAACTTACATCACAAGGATCCATGTACAGGAAATCTAAACCACCTCAAGATTGTCTCCAAGCTTTAACTTCCCAAACAAAGTCCAGGTCAACAAGCCTTATCATCCAAGTCATCCACCTAGGGTTGGAAGCATACCCCAGCAAAAGAGAAATAATAGGAGACATCAGCAAAGGCTGGTATGTGCATACTAAAAAGAAAATTGAGCAATTTATAAAGAATAAGAGACATCAAAATAAAAGTCTTCCCATGCAAGAGATAAGGATTACCCAATCGGGCATAAAAGAAAAGAATCATCTTCACGTGATAAAAGAAGATACTTGCCATAAACAAAACTATAAAGATTGTGCAATATTGGCACATAAAGAAAGTAGGGCACACACCCCTTAATCAACATCCATAGCCTGCATGCATGTGAGATAAGCATAGACCTAGAACAATATAAACACAAAGGCGGCCAAGCACAAATTTGAACCTGATATAGAAAGGAATACTGCCAATCTCCCAAATATATAAAATTGAGTATAGATTACTACCACACTCGGGTATAGAGAAGTGGTTTACTGCCACCCTCCTTAATAAACAATAGGGGATTATTGCCCCAAAAGTAAAGTAATTTACACTACTCTAGTGCTACTGAATCACATAGCATGTAAATATAGAGGCAAGTAAAAGGTATAGTCATAATTATTCAATGTTGCCATCACACAATGGACAACATATACATAATGACATCCAATTCAAGGTGGAACATAACATTATTTAAAACCAACATGCACCAAGTCACAAGATAAGATATCAAGAGAATATCCAATTCCATAATAAGCAAGATAGTTCACACGAATCATGATATCAAGAAAATAAACATATGTGTAGGCTAAAGTCAAAAGAAAGATAAGATAGGAGAATTGCTCAATATGGATGAATAAGGGATACATCATACCTCAACTTTAGAGTCAAACGGTCCAAAGTCACATCTTGGTCCAAGCCCAGGCATCCAAAGAACCTATTAAGCACATAGGTAGATTTCATATCAATTTCATATTCATTAACCAAACCCTAAAAACCACCTTTTTATCATTATATGAATTAGGTTTCCAAAACCATTCCATATTTTAGTATATGTCATTAGGAGTCCAAAACATATTTTATCATATTTTTCTGACTTATATATAATTAGTTATGTATTTTTGAAGTTAATTCATTATTAATTAGATTCATTGAAAACACATTTTATTAAACATTAGATTTAGCCATTAAAACTTATACCATTAGTTAGTTCATATTTTTCTTGTTTTATTGACTGTTTTTACACATTTTTCTGATCAATGAATAATTAGTTATCATTTTTGTAAATCAGACCAATCAAAAAAATCAAAAAAGCCACGTCAGTGAGAAAAAGAGAGAGAAGGGGGTTGGGCCCCTCTGACCTGGCCCAACCAGCAGGAGCCAAGCTGTAGGGTCAATAGCCGATTTGACGTGCCTCAAACAAGAAAAGATGGAGGCGAGATTACTATTTTTCCCTTGATAAAAAACAAAATAGAAGAGAGGGCAAGGGTAGAATTGAGATAACTATTGGGGCATCCATCCCTCCCACTTCTCCTCACAATGAACACAAGCAACAAGCTACTGTGATGGCTGAGAATGCAGGGAATGGAGAAAACAAGATCTTTGGAAAATAGACCTCTAAAAATGGTTGAGTAAACCATGGCGAAGGTGATGGTAGGCAAACCAAGCCGGATGGAGGCCAAAACACCTTAGATTCCCAAGACACATAATCCGACGAGGAAGAAGATCAAAAGAGGGAAAAGAAGACATGCCAACATTTTACCCAATTGAAGGAGCCAAAACCCCCGTAAAGGTAAATCAAAGTCAGAGCCACAATTTTTCAAGCTTGAACAGACCCTGGAGATGACGGGGAGTCTAACCTCCCATGCAAGAACAACTGAAGAAGGGGAAGGACTCTCGGGGTCCAACTAAGCTGAACCAAAGGGAGGAAAATGCCCCTAGGATATCGATGAAGGTCGCGGTCCAAGCTTGTAACAACCCCGCCTCCCGGTAACCCCCAATTAAGGGAGACCAAAAGGTCGGTGCCGTTATCCAATTAACACGATCAAAGGTTCGACAAATAATCAGTAACAATTATAAATTCTACTAACTAACTGGAATTTGGTATAAAATTAAAACTTTACTTACCTTTGAAAACTTTGGGAATCTATCTATCCAAGCTTGAATCTACTCTAACTAATCCTCCTTGTACTTTATGTTTCACTTTCACAATGTGTCACTTTACTGTTTGTTCTTTCAATTGTTGTTCCTAAAACACCGACAAACAAAACGTCGGTCAGTATATCGAAATATACTGGTATGTGGGAACAACTAAAATCTTGCAAATATGGCTAACAATTTAATAATCACAATCAAATTAATTAACAAGTCAATTTACACTTTTCAGTATGACATTCTCCACCGCTTTTTCCCTAACCCTGGCATACCCACCTTAGGGTGCCCTTTTGCCAATGACTTATGGCCACCTTCTCAATCCCGAGCTTGGTGCCTGGGGGTCACCACTCATGGTGCCCACTAGTCATGCAATATCATAGGCCACCTTCTTGGTGCCTGGGGTCACCACTCAAGGTGTACATTGGTCTACCCATCTGGGCCTGACCTTTGGCATCATCCATCAGGGTGGCATGTAGGTGCGAGAGCCCATACTTCTATTATTAATGTGATAATCATAGTGACTTTATAATTTGCAAGTATGAACATCCAACAGATAATTTGCATTCAATGTGATTAACCATCTAAAAAATCATCGGGAAACTAAGGCGGTTATTCATAATTAACCACATACCTGTACATGCAGATTTGATACAAAGTAGTCCAATCAATCAAGCCATCCAATCAAGCAAGTACAAAAATCCTGAAATTACATGTAATACCTTTTTATCAAAATCTATCCAAACCATCTTGCTACTTATGGTTTCTATTCCTTTTTAGGATTCCTGCCTCTTTTTAAGGGTTTACTTTGCAATTAGGGTTTTACTTTACCTTACTCTTTTAAACCCTAATTTTCTCATCTATCCTTCACGAAAGTTATTAAGGGCATCTCATAATCTTAAGTTCATACTAAAGCATAAATTATGTCCATTAAGCCTATTTTTCACTAAAGATACCATTTTTATACTTTTATTCCATGACAAGTTCATTATGTTCATTATCATCAATTCATAGTTCATTATGGTTAAATTACTTGTCATTAATTCTACCTTTATTCGTTAGTAAACCCTAATTTCTACATTAAGGATATTTATCCATAATTAGAAACCTTTATACTCAAAATAGGTTATAACCATGAGAACTCAGTTCTATAATTATATTTTCAGATTTAACCCATTAAAACCCATATTTCCCCGAATTAGGGTTTCTAAACAAAATCATGTGCATAAAACCCTAAAACAAATATGGAACTACCCTTTTCAAAATCAACTCTCCCTTTTATTCTTAATAGGTTAATATTTCTCAGAATTAGGGTTACAAACCAAATTAACCCCAAAAGGATCATTAAATCTGAGTCCCATATCAAATTAGGGTTTTATCATAATTTACTACATCAAAAGTGATAACTTGGTGTACTTTTAAATTGCAAGCAACATCAGATTCAAATTATATTTTTATTGGATTCCTCATGTTTTTCTGATCAATTTTGATATATAAAACTCTCTAATTCGAGTTACCAATTATTAGTTACAAATTTTGCAAGATTAAATTACCTTTGGCCAATGAGGGCCTGACACGTCAGCCAAAGAACCTTTTCTTTTCTTTTCACGTGGCTCGCCCCAAACAACAGTAGAAATACGATTCTGCCCTTATGCTCCTTTATTTGAGTCGGGGTCAGGGGGGACTTTTCCCCCTATCATCTTCTACCTCAGATCTTCTCGCTCGCGAGGCAGCGTCCTGCCGCGGTCAACCTCGCGGTTGACTTCGGGCATCTGGCCCCCTTGGTCACCGATGAAGATCCTGATAGCTCCGCCTAGCCCTGCCGTGACACCTCGTGCCCTCAGTCTTTCTCGAACTATCTTGAGAAGCTGGGACGGAGGTGCTCTTTCTCCGGCGAGAAAAGCAACTGCTCCATGGTCAGGTTGAGCACCATCTCGCTTCTAATTGTGTGTAACCACTGGTCTCGTCATTGTGGATTCAATGGTGAGTTTCTTAGCTATGCACATGGCGTGTTCCCCTCTCCCTATTTATAGGGGATCTGCATCTGTACCTTCCCCAGATTTGGGAAAATTGATCATGGAAAGAACCCAATCCCGCTATGATCGGGATCGTGAGGACATCTCGGAGCCACTGGTCTCCCCTCCTAAACTGGTTATGCTAGAGATCTCGAGATATCAGGAGAGGAAGGTCACCAGTTTCCTCCGTTCTGGACTCGGGGTGCTACGCGCGTTTTCCTCTTTTTTTTTTAAATGTTGATTTTAATCAGGAATTATAACGTGACATGTAATCCTCCCTCTTACTTTAGGATTTCCTTCAAAAATCCATATCTCGAAATTGGAACATCCTTTTGCAACCAAATTTGAAGGGAAAATTCCTTTTACCTTTATTTACACGCATGCCAAAAATGAGTCCCAACTTCCAAAGGAAGAGGGCTTTTTTCTTCTAAAGCAAGTTATCCTTTAAAAAGACTTAATTAATTTATATTTCCTTTTTCTTTTGCCATTATCTTATCATCTTGGATTCCTTGGACCTCAAGGAACCCTTAATGACTCGAAATCCCATCTTGGGAATATTCCTTAGCTTCTCACTTATCTTTTATCTATTTTCTCTTTCTTCTTATTCATTTTTTATCAAAATATCTCTTTTCGGAGATTTCTCTTTATCTCTCTTCTATTTTCCTTATGAGAGTTCCTTTTACATTAGAAATCTCTGGGATACAAAATTTCACTAAGGATAACTCAATTACACCTCTTTCCACTTCTTTTCCACAATTACCATTGTTTTTAACTTCTTTCTTAATGAAAAAAAACTTAATTAATCTTTTCTTTTCTTATTACTTTATCTTTGCCATTTTGGACTCCTTGGGACTCAAGGAACCCAAGAGGCATGAAATCCATCCTTGTATTACATTCTTTTGCCTTCTAGAGGTTTCCACATCTCTCTTTTCTCAAAAACTCAATTATTCATTTATTAATTGAATTTTCCTTGTTATTGGGCCCAATAGCCAATAAAGCCCACAAATAAATCAACAAGGCTATTTTAAACGAAATCTATTTATTCACAAAAAATTATATTATTTGTCCAAATATCTTTAATATGAGAAATTACATTTCTCACCAAATGAACCCAAAATTGGGGTTGTAACATCCTTCCCCTCTTATAAGAATTTGTCCTCAAAATTCCATCAAGCAAGCAAACAAACATGATAAACCCTTCTTATATCCATCAGGGCTACCATGTGGCTTCACCCTTTCCATGGTACTTTCCAAGAACCTTCATCTCATATTCTTCCATCTGAGTTCTTTCTTACCTTGGTATAACATACCCTCATAGGTGACTCAGGACGTTTCAGCCTTTCAAAAGCTGAATAGGTTCAAGGCTCAACACATGGCTTGGGTACCTCACATAGTGCTCTAGATCGGACTCATGCAACACATCATTTTATCCTGAGGGGTAAGGTTAAACACAACCATCTCCACCAATCCATCTCAAATGGACCCATCTATTGGGGACTCAACTTTCTCAGCTGTAGCTTAGAGGGGTCAGATTTTCACATCACATATTCTCCCACAGTAAACTGCATATCAGTCTGCTTTGCATCAGCTCGTGACTCATGTCACCACTGGGCTTTCTCTTAGCCATTGCACGATCAAAGCGACTTCATCTGCACACACTTGTGGTTCTTTCCTGACCTTCACGAGGCCTCCTTCACCAACATCATCATAATGAAGTGGTGACCGACACAACCTCCCTATAGAACTTCTTGCATCCCGATAAAGGCTATGGCGGTTAACATCACATCTTAAGAACTGTCTCTATGTATCACCCTAAATGAGCATACATGCTCTCATCAAACCCTCTAGTCCGGATCATACTATCCATTAGTATGGGGTGATAAACTGTACAACCACTGAGCTCTTCATGTATCTACTTCCACCTCATGGAAGTGAACCTTTAGGTTACATCAAGAACCTTTGAATTCGCATCATGGTGTAGTTGAACCATCTCTTTTCATATGTAGTTCAACCAGATTTGTCCCTTGATAGAACTCTTCCTTTCTCATGTCATCTAGGTAAGGCGATCTACCATAGCCCACATTATATCTTGACCTTCTTGGTCTAGGAGAGACTCACAACATCCATAGTGAAGAACTCCCATTCCCTCTCGGGAACTCTTTATACATTATATCCATGCACTGGGTTAATGGTGTTCGTCCTTCACCTCCTTGCTTGCATGGCCACATGCTACATGCAACTTTGTTTTAAGCAACCAGAATGCTACCATCACTTACTATCATTGTAGTACCAAGGTATATCATGTCCTCCTGTATCGGTATGATTCCTCATGCTTGATACCTCGGAAACCCTAAACCACTCTCAAAAGGGTTTTATTACCTTCCTATCCAAAGAAGTGTATCTGAGGTTCTATCTCCATCCTTTCACTGCATCAAGGACTAAACTGGCTACCCAAACAACCATTAACTTTTTTCAACATATCTTATTACATCCGGGTGTTAGCCAAAGCACATCTTCTTTACAAACTTAGGGTTAGCCAAACAACCTCAACTTTTCCTAGCTTCCAGCTAACTAGGCAGCTATATCTCAACCAAAGCATTCATTGCCACCTCTCATCCTTAAGTGTTAGGTAACATACACCTCCATGTATTATACTTATCATCTCATCTCAAACTCTACGTTTGTCTTCATCAAGAAACTCTGAGCTCATCCTCATGGTGATTCAACTCAACTTTACAAATTCCGCATAGCTCATGATAAAACGTCCTTACAAGATGATTTCCTTAATACTCTTAGTGGTTGTAAACCATCCATGTATCATTCACTCCACAAAGGTATGTTATCATTTCTATCCTTATCCCTTGTAGCAACGTTCCAACTTACATAATCTTTATCCTTGGTGTAAGGCATGCGTACTGTCCTATCTCTCACTCCCATAACAAGAAGAAATAAGCATTTGGCTGCAGTCCAAATACAGAGTTCTTCTTGTTCCAAGAGTAGAGATGGTACAGGCCACCTTGCCCGTACACTTTCAAATCTAGGTTGAAATGTGCAACTTACGTCTCTATATCACAAACATCATGATATCCACACTACTTCCAAGAAAACTGGTCTCGGACTTACTTGGTCCAAGCATAATCCTAGGTCATCTCCTCTAGGTCTATAGGGTGCCGACACTTTTGGGGTCATCCCTCTTCCCTTATGCATCCAGAGAGTGCCCTACTCATCTGCCCTTTGGGTCCCATGAGTTCATGAAGGTGATCAATCTCCTAACCCATGGCCCTCAGACAGTGATAGTTGTTACCTCCTGACCCTATGGTCATGTGCAACTAGGGAATTAGGCAACTCCTTCTTCCATCGGTCTTATCCCTACCTGACCCTTGGATAGACTTAGGATTCTAACATAGTACATGTTCAACTTAGAACCTTACCCAATCCTTCATCATCACTATGGGTCTATAGGTTCAATCTCATGCCATGTACTTTTCACTTAGCTTTCTCAGGATCCTATAAAACCTCTTTAGGTTATCTTAACTCCAACAAAACTGGTATACACCCAACTAAAGGGCCCCTCTCCCAGGATGGGAGGAAACTACAACCCTTGACAACAAGGTCACAAGCATCCTTAGGGTTTACATCCATATGAGCATGCCTAACCTAGCAGCTACTAGGGCACAAGTAGACCACCTATTAAACCATTCTAGGTCATACTTGTTCTCTTTCCTCAACATTAGATCAACTTAGTCGGGAAGGGTTCATCAAACATACCCTTAACTTAAGGGGTTTCTTTTACCTTTACACATGAGGAGTACCATGCTCGAAACTATAGAGACTCAAATCTCATCAGGAGCATTGGGTACACTGCTTCCCCTCTTCGGCCAGGAACCCTAGGTTCACTTTTGGATATCCAACTACATGCTCAACCTCTTAACCACGAATCAAGCATGCCCAAGGTATGCCATGTACTCCCATGATCCTTTTATATGAGAAACACTTCAGAGTTGAGTCCTCCTCAAGGACAACCAACTAGGTATAAAGCCCCACAACTGGTTACTTGAACCTCCTCAGGGTCTAAGGCACTCTTTGTCTCATCTCAGCAGGTAAACTCCTATACCATAGGCACATAGGTTCCAGAAGCATCATCCTCTCTCTAAGGTTTGGTTCCTCTAAAGGCAACCAAGATATCATCAGCCTTCATAGGAAAACCACTATCATCCACTTAGGTCGCATCATCCTCTACTATCCACTGTTCCTAAGTCTCGGAACCTAAGCTTCCAACTTTCCTGCTGGGTTCTTGCTTTCTCTCTCTAGAGCTAACTCCACATCCAGCTCTACTACTAGAGGTCCCCTCTCCATGAAGGCTCATGCTCACAAGCATACCCCTATGTGGGTGAAGCCTATGCTCAACTCATGTTTGGCTCGAGATTATCCATATGCTTATCTCATAAGCCATCCATCATATCCTTCTGGCCTTAGTTTTAACCTGCTGTTCACATTACGGATGTACTCAGGGTGCAAGCTATATTCTACTTGCAACAACCCATAAGGTTTCTATAGGTTCATCTCTAACCTTATCCAGGAAGAAGCTATCCTTTGCTCAAACATGCACGATCCTTCTCAGGGTTGGGGTGCCAAAGGTGCTAGGCCATCTAACCTCTCATGGCTCATATGACAAACCATAGGCATGTCCATCCAAACACCCAGTCTACCATGACATCTAATCTCATCATGTCTCTCTCTCTCTAACCTTCTCTTAGGGTTAGGGTTAACATCATCCTCAAAGGATGTGCGAGGTCTCTACCTTCAATGGAGGTCTCTACCTCCAAGACTAACTCTCTTTACTCATCCTCCTGACAAGGAGGTCTATCCTCAGGTCTCTCCTAAGGGCTATGACCACTCGGGTCATACAACCTAGGCATGTATCTATTCTTTAGTTTGTGCTTAATCTATTAAGCTTATGTCCATAAAATCTTATTTACATGCTTTTCATTAGTTTGGTGGAGGATTCCTTAGACCTTATTAACTTTTCCCATACCTAAAGAGGGTGAGGAGAAGAGATAAAACCCTAATCCTTAAGGTCCTTAACAGAATTTGAGTTGAGAAGGTATGAACAAGATTAGAGAGTCCTAAAGGTATCTTATTTCGAGTCATATCCTAAGACATCGGCCAGGCAGTCACACAATCCGGGAGTCCTCGTATTCCGACTAGCGGTGTGGAGGAAAATATTTCCAGCCCCCGGACGTGATCCTTTTCTAGACACCTCAGTCTTTCAGACAATCCTCTAATAACTCCCTTGGTTTCTACAGAATTTGTAAAATTTAATAATTATTAGAGATTAATTGAGGAACCTATGCTCTGATACCAATTGTAATGACCCCGCCTCCCGGTAACCCCCAATTAAGGGAGACCGAAAGGTCGGTGCTGTTATCCAATTAACAGGATCAAAGGTTCGACAAATAATCAATAACAATTATAAAATTCTACTAACTAACTGGAATTTGGTATAAAATTAAAACTTTACTTACCTTTGAAAACTTTGGGAATCTATCTATCCAAGCTTGAATCTACTCTAACTAATCCTCCTTGCACTTTATGTTTCACTTTCACAATGTGTCACTTTACTGTTTGTTCTTTCAATTGTTGTTCCTAAAACGCCGACAAACAAAACGTCGGTCAGTATATCGAAATATACTGGTATGTGGGAACAACCAAAATCTTGCAAATATGGCTAACAATTTAATAATCACAATCAAATTAATTAACAAGTCAATTTACACTTTTCAGTATGACATTCTCCACCGCTTTTGCCCTAACCCTGGCATACCCACCTTAGGGTGCCCTTTTGCCAATGACTTATGGCCACCTTCTCAATCCCGAGCTTGGTGCCTGGGGGTCACCACTCATGGTGCCCACTAGTCATGCAATATCATAGGCCACCTTCTTGGTGCCTGGGGTCACCACTCAAGGTGTACATTGGTCTACCCATCTGGGCCTGACCTTTGGCATCATCCATCATGGTGGCATGTAGGTGCGAGAACCCATACTTCTATTATTAATGTGATAATCATAGTGACTTTATAATTTGCAAGTATGAACATCCAACAGATAATTTGCATTCAATACGATTAACCATCCGAAAAATCATCGGGAAACTAAGGCGGTTATTCATAATTAACCACATACCTGTACATGCAGATTTGATACAAAGTAGTCCAATCAATCAAGCCATCCAATCAAGCAAGTACAAAAATCCTGAAATTACATGTAATACCTTTTTATCAAAATCTATCCAAACCATCTTGCTACTTATGGTTTCTATTCCTTTTTAGGATTCCTACCTCTTTTTAAGGGTTTACTTTGCAATTAGGGTTTTACTTTACCTTACTCTTTTAAACCCTAATTTTCTCATCTATCCTTCACGAAAGTTATTAAGGGCATCTCATAATCTTAAGTTCATACTAAAGCATTAATTATGTCCATTAAGCCTATTTTTCACTAAAGCTACCATTTTTTATACTTTTATTCCATGACAAGATCATTATGTTCATTATCATCAATTCATAGTTCATTATGGTTAAATTACTTGTCATTAATTCTACCTTTATTCGTTAGTAACCCTAATTTCTACATTAAGGATATTTATCCATAATTAGAAACCTTTATACTCAAAATAGGTTATAACCATGAGAACTCAGTTCTATAATTATATTTTCAGATTTAACCCATTAAAACCCATATTTCCCCGAATTAGGGTTTCTAAACAAAATCATGTGCATAAAACCCTAAAACAAATATGGAACTACCCTTTTCAAAATCAACTCTCCCTTTTATTCTTAATAGGTTAATATTTCTCAGAATTAGGGTTAAAAACCAAATTAACCCCAAAAGGATCATTAAATCCGAGTCCCATATCAAATTAGGGTTTTATCATAATTTACTACATCAAAAGTGATAACTTGGTGTACTTTTAAATTGCAAGCAACATCAGATTCAAATTATATTTTTATTGGATTCCTCATGTTTTTCTGATCAATTTTGATATATAAAAATCTCTAATTCGAGTTACCAATTATTAGTTACAAATTTTGCAAGATTAAATTTTCTTTGGACAATGAGGGCCTGACACGTCAGCCAAAGAACCTTTTCTTTTCTTTTCACGCGGCTCGCCCCCAAACAACAGCAGAAATACGATTCTGCCCTTATGCTCCTTTATTTGAGTCGGGGTCAGGGGGGACTTTTCCCCCTATCATCTTCTACCTTGGATCTTCTCGCTCGCGAGGCAGCGTCCTGCCGCGGTCAACCTCGCGGTTGACTTCGGGCATCTGGCCCCCTTGGTCACCGATGAAAATCCTGATAGCTCCGCCTAGCCCTGCCGTGACACCTCGTGCCCTCAGTCTTTCTCGAACTATCTTGAGAAGCTGGGACGGAGGTGCTCTTTCTCCGGCGAGAAAAGCAACTGCTCCATGGTCAGGTTGAGCACCATCTCGCTTCTAATTGTGTGTAACCACTGGTCTCGTCATCGTGGATTCAAGGGTGAGTTTCTTAGCTATTCACATGGCGTGTTCCCCTCTCCCTATTTATAGGGGATGTGCATCTGTACCTTCCCCAGATTTGGGAAAATTGATCATGGAAAGAACCCAATCCCGCTATGATCGGGATCGTGAGGACATCTCGGAGCCACTGGTCTCCCCTCCTAAACTGGTTATGCTAGAGATCTCGAGATATCAGGAGAGGAAGGTCACCAGTTTCCTCCGTTCTGGACTCGGGGTGCTGCGCGCATTTTCCTCTTTTTTTTTTAAATGTTGATTTTAATCAGGAATTATAACGTGACATGTAATCCTCCCTCTTACTTTAGGATTTCCTTCAAAAATCCATATCTCGAAATTGGAACATCCTTTTGCAACCAAATTTGAAGGGAAAATTCCTTTTACCTTTATTTACACGCATGCCAAAAATGAGTCCCAATTTCCAAAGGAAGAGGGCTTTTTGCTTCTAAAGCAAGTTATCCTTTAAAAAGACTTAATTAATTTATATTTCCTTTTTCTTTTGCCATTATCTTATCATCTTGGATTCCTTGGACCTCAAGGAACCCTTAATGACTCGAAATCCCATCTTGGGAATATTCCTTAGCTTCTCACTTATCTTTTATCTATTTTCTCTTTCTTCTTATTCATTTTTTATCAAAATATCTCTTTTCGGAGATTTCTCTTTATCTCTCTTCTATTTTCCTTATGAGAGTTCCTTTTACATTAGAAATCCTTGTGATACGAAATTCCACTAAGGATAACTCAATTACACCTCTTTCCACTTCTTTTCCACAATTACCATTGTTTTTAACTTCTTTCTTAATGAAGAAAAACTTAATTAATCTTTTCTTTTCTTATTACTTTATCTTTGCCATTTTGGACTCCTTGGGACTCAAGGAACCCAAGAGGCACGAAATCCATCCTTGGATTACATTCTTTTGCCTTCTAGAGGTTTCCACATCTCTCTTTTCTCAAAAACTCAATTATTCATTTATTAATTGAATTTTCCTTGTTATTGGGCCCAATAGCCAATAAAGCCCACAAATAAATCAACAAGGATATTTTAAACGAAATCCATTTATTCACAACAAATTATATTATTTGTCCAAATATCTTTAATATGAGAAATTACATTTCTCACCAAATGAACCCAAAATTGGTGTTGTAACAAAGCTCCTGGTGCTCCGATGGCACCAGATTGCATGGGAGAGGTGAACAGGTCGAGAACTGAGGTTTGCGGAGCACTGGTGTCGACTAGGAGAAAGAGGCGACAAAACCCCAATATATATAGGATCAAACCAATCGTAAAAGCATCAGGATTGTAGTGGGAAAGATAAAACGAAACGAGAAGGCAAGGAGAGAAAGGAAACTCAAATCGAAAACCGCGACTTCTGTACACACCAAAAGGCAGTTTGACCCAAGGTAGGAGACAAGCTCCCTACCCTTGGATTAGAATCCAACATTTGAGATAGAAAGCGCATAAGTGAAATCCATGTGACTATGACAAATTTGATTTTATTTAATAAAGTGACATTGCATTATTATTCCTTTTTTCTTTCCTCTTTTGAGGGTGTAAACAAATCCCAAATTAGGTGAAATTTGGCACAGAGGCTAATTAAAGCATGTAGATTCCGAATATACAATTAGATTTTCCTTTTGAGAAATTTTCATACATTTATTATTTAAAACTTAGTTTCTCTTTCTTCTTGCATTAATGATATTCGAATTATCAAAATTTGATGAAACTTGACCCACAAGTTAACTTAAGTGTGTTGAATTTGAATTTAGCATTATTTCCAACTTTTGGTGTCATGAATTATATTTATTTATTATTTACACCTTTTAGGCAATTTCTCTCTCCTATCTTACCATATTATTTCAAGGTTGTCCAAATTAGATGAAAATTGACATGTAAACTTATTTTTTTTGTATTGATTACGAATTTGAAGTCTTTTCTTTATTTTGAGGCTTTCTAACGTGGGTTTTGTCAACTGGCCCAATAGAGACCCATTGGATCAGTAATTTATTCAATTAAGTTATTTATCATCTTATTATCACCAAATGAGTTATATGACATAGATTATATTATGTATGCATTAGATTATTAGGATCACTCTAACCTCAACTTTGTTTGGCTAAGAACAAAAGGTCAACCTTCTAGGGTAGGGTCCAAGATACGGTATGTTACAGACTTGGGATATGAATTTTTGGAGTTGTGGCTACATTGGTCATAATTTTTTTTCATGTGTACTTTTGGCATCTTTTGATGGTACACCCCTTTGTGGGGTATGGAATTTTTATTTTGGGAAGCATGCCACCTTAGACTTGATTTTTGTCTGGTGGTGATTCTTTGTTTCTCTTTTATATAAGAAAAATAGAGGGAAGGAAGATATGTTCTTGTGCTTATAACTTCAACATTATTATTTTTTTCTTTTTTCTTTTTCAAAGAGTGACGTTGCTCTAGTTAGAACATTGCTATAATTCACATCATACAAGTTTTATAAAAAGATAATCCATTATTTGTCAATAGGGAAAAATTATACTTGGTTCTGATTGATTCTTTATGACTTGCCAACTGTGTCGAGGAGTGATGTAATTTAGGGTCCTAGGTGACACGATGGTTTTAGACATGGAAATTTGTTATACATTTTGCAAAAGTTTTACGAATTCAATTTAGGTTACAATGATAGATGTCTACTCACTGAGCCAACTAGATAGTGGCCTTTTTACAACTAAGGAAAATAGGAAAAAGGATGACACTCTTGATAAGAACTAAAGCAAATACATGAAAAATAATAAAAAGGCAAAATAAAGAAAATAAGGGAAAAGATAGGGGGTGAAATAGAATCATACCACATACCTCCACCTTGGACATGGATTTTTTCTCGTCCCGAGCAAAATCAAAATTGGAGATGGAGGGAAGAAAATCACTCTAGCAGAGAAAGTGCCTAGATGAAGGAGGATTGTAGTAGTAGTTCCCCCAAAAAGGGGAGTTGGGGTCATGGTAGGCCTGATGGGCCCCATAATCCTCATACTAAGGTCTACTGGCATTGTTGTGGCCCTGGTGCACATGTCATGACTCATGGGAGTGCTACATTAGGTTCATTTGCTTGAGATGATGACCTTGGCAAAATGCTCGCATTGGATCTCCTCCAACTGATCGCAAATTTTATAGAAGCCATAAGTCTCCTAGAGGCCTTCCCTAGTGGCCCTAAGTCGTCTAGTGCGATGTCGTGAAGGAGGAGGCAGTGGCCCGCTCTCATCATCATGTTCCTCCAAGGAGACACTCCTCTTATGAGTCGTGGGCTCAGGGATGTCATCTGTGTCAGGATGCTCCAGAAGGAATCTGCGATGTGTATCAGCAGATCTGACAAGTCAAAAACTAGGTTGGCGAATGTTAACCTAGTATGGCATGGAAGATTGAGGATGACCTGAGAGTCTTTAAAAAGCAAGTAGTAGACTCCATTAGTGCCTGGATGGATGAACTTACACCCATTCAAGTATGACAAGTCAATCAAGGGATGCTTCTTGGTCAGTGGCTGGAACGGGATATCAGTGTAGTCATCAGAAAGTACGATATAAGTGACTACTAGCTGATGTCGTAGGAAGATGAGGTAGTGTGAGTGTCCTGTTAGTTGAGATGGTCAATCATTACACATCCCCAATTGTATGGATCACTATTCAGAGGGCACCATAGCATATAAATATCAGAAAGGGTAATGGAGCCCTGAGTAGCTTCCCTTTCATAGAAAGTGCGAGCCAAAATGCATGCAGGTATCAGACCACTAGGTTGTGGATGCTAGATGCCTTCATGCTACCAGGTAGCTTGGGTAGAAGTCCCGTGATGTCCGCCCAGAACTTTTTTGCATTGCAATTGTCAGGATTAATCGTGGTGGTGCTCCATATATCTAGTGAGCCAGTAATGGTCACCTCCATCAAGTATCATGGAGACCAGTTGTCTGGAGGAGATTTCAAAGTCTTTGCCAAAGACTCGGGCCTTGCAGTTAGATTTGTCCCATGAACTATGGTACTAATGGTAGGTGGTGATGAAATCCAACGTGAGGCACTATACATAGGAGTGACCCGATATGGGAAAAGGATAATATGATTCTTCCTCAAGATGTTGTATACCACCTCCCGAATGTTGAGTGCATCAAGGGTGATGCCGCAGGCCCAACAAGGAAGAGAGATGCCAATCATAGTAGTCTCCTTGAACATGGTGTAGTGTGTGTTGCTGACAAAGTGAGAATATTTCTCCAGGATAGGCACTATGTGAGGTGGATGTGGCCCTGTGGAGTCTGAATTGCTACGAGATGCAGATTGTCCTCTCTCGACCTCCATGATGGATTCCATCTCATCAATGTCACATTGCATTTCTAAGGCCACTTCAGTAGAGGACTCTACAGTGGGCTCCTCAATATGAATCCCCTATCTCATAGTAGAATGGCAAGGTGGCTCACGAGAAGAAGAGGCAGGGGCTTTGCCCTTATTTTTGTAGAAGTGGTTGAACATTTTGGTTTGCTATAGGGGCACAACGGGGGTCTGGAGAAGGCAGGACGATTATCTAAAGAAAATGAAATGGTCATCTAGGGTGGATGAAATGATCGTCTGGTGGAGATGAATCACCCGTCTGGTTGAGTTGAAGCACTTGTCTGACCACGAGGACGATGGTGTTGGTGGGTGGTCGGCTGACAGTGATTCGACTAGTAAGACGGTTGTCTCAGAGGTGAGATAAGTGTCCCAATCTAGGCGGCATCTCGATGAGCATAATGGCAGTCAGGAGGTGTGAGGTTATCATTGATGGGTAGTAGGACGGGCTTCTAATGGAGGCCGAATGACCATCCGAAGAATCGGCTCAGGAAGACTTCAGGTGGAAGAAGGTGCTCCTAGGTGCTTGGCTGAAAGCGGTCAGGGCCAACGAGATGGCCGTCTCACTAACAAGATGTCTGGTACTAGACTAGGATGAGGCAGTTGGCTTTCTTAAAGTGTTGCGTGTCTCACTACGATGAGATGGGAGTCACACAGTAGGTACAACAGGACGTTTCACGATGGAGACGGCCAACTGGACTGAAAGATCTTGCATTGACGAGCATGATGAAGGGGAAAAAACTTGGAGGTGTGGATATGCCTCCCCCAAGTTTCTTGTTTTATAGACCAAATGGAGAAGCGACACACCCGTCTAGGTTGTGCCAAATGACCATTTGGCATTATGGGTTGTCATATTTCAAAATAATCACGGATAGCCACAAAAATTAACTTCTCTTAATTGCACCTTCTGGGTTCGAGATGACCATCTTGTTCTAGACAAACATCTGTTTGACAGCATAATGGCATCGCTTGAAGTGTTGAAATTTAAATTGCCACAAATTTGAAAAAAAAACCTTAGATGGATGAGACAACCATCTCACCATCCTCAAATGCCCATCTAGCCTACTAGGGTGGCTAACCTTCATCAAATGATAATCAAGTTGGGTCGCCAACCTCTTTCTTTTTTTAAAGTAACGAACGATCTGAAATTGAAACACAAGTGTTAGATAGGACAATTTAGAAGAAAATAATTTTTTTAAATGATTGTGTTGCCACCCAATAAGCACCTAGTTTAATGTGGAAGGCCTGACAAAGCTGGATCATGGAGCTGTTTCAGGCTCGGGAGGGCGAGGTGGGGTTCATGCAGGTCAAGGTCTTTAAGTAAAGAGAGTTGATGTGCCTTAAAATATAGAAAGTGCTCAACGGTGATGTACCATTTAAGCCTTTGTCCATTAACCTTAAGCTCCCCTAACACCTTATCCAAAAGAAGAAAAGTACCATAAGGGTAGTCACCTTTGACAGGGTAGGGCCCAGGCCATCTAGATTTGAGTGTTCTAGGAAAAAGTATCAACCTAGAATTGTACATTAGAACATGGTTTCCCTTCCTAATATATTTTTTCTCCCAATATGGCCATCATTCCATAATTTGGTTTTGTATTTGTAAATTCAAGCATTTTCATAGGCCGTCATCCAGAGCTCATGTAACTCTTGCATTTGCATAAAGTGGTTTTCACCTACAACAAATAAGTCAAATTAAGAGTTTTGATGGCCCAATTGGCCTTATGTTTTAATTCTATGGGCAGATGACACGATTTTTCATAAGCCAATTTGAAAGTAGTGGTGCCTGTGGGGCTTTATAGACAGTTCTATATTCTCACAAGGCATCAATGAGTTTCAAAGCCCAATCAGACCTAGTGTGATTGACCGCTTTTGATAGGATGGACTTGATTTCCCTATTTGATACCTCAACTCGACCACTAGTCTGAGGGTGGCAAGGGGTGGCAACTTTGTGATGGACTCCATAACATTTTAATAAAGACTCAAAAAACTTCTCTAAAAATAGGAACCTCCATCAGAAACCACAGTATGAGGTGCCCCAAATTTAGGAAAAATAAAATATTTGAAAAGTTTCTTCACCAGGTTGGAATCATAGTTTTTGGTGGGGATGGCATCAACCCATTTAGAAACATAGTCAATGACCACAAAGATATATTTGTACCCGCCAAAAATAGGAAACAACCCCATATAATCTACTCCCCAAATGTCAAAGAGTTTGATTTCTATCCAAGAAGTCATGGGAATTTGGTCACTCTTAGATATGTTTGTGGTCCTTTGACATTCATTACGAGCAAGGAAAAAATGGTATGAATCTTTGAATAGTGTAGGAAAGAAAAAAAAAACAGATTGTAAGACTTTCCTAGTAGTTTTTTCTGAGAACTCATGTGTCCTCCAGTGGGGCCAGAATGGCACTACTCAAGAATGTCATGAGCCTCTTCCTTAGTGACACATCTGTAGTAAAGGCCATCGGAGCATAATCTAAAAATAGATGGGTCATCACAATAGTATTATTTTACATCATGTAAAAAGTTATCCTTAGAATGTCCCTTATATTCAGGGTACCGCACACCCGCGGCTAGAGAATTTACATAATCAGTAAACCAAGGATATTGGGATTCCATTTTTAACATTTTATCATCAAGGAGAGAGTCATTAATGGGAATGC
The DNA here is from genome assembly GCA_963693085.1 of Alisma plantago-aquatica. Classification (NCBI taxonomy): domain Eukaryota; kingdom Viridiplantae; phylum Streptophyta; class Magnoliopsida; order Alismatales; family Alismataceae; genus Alisma; species Alisma plantago-aquatica. Next base: position 400,702,322 of record OY856409.1, read on the forward strand.
CATCATCATCAAAAAATTCAAGGTGGTTAAGATTGTTGGCAACAACATTCTCGCAACCCTTTTTATCTAGGATTTTGAGGTCAAATTATTGAAGTAAAAGAACCCAATGAAGAAGGTGTGGTTTGGCATCCTTTTAGTCATCACGTATCTAATTTCCGCATGGTCCGTGTAAACAATGACTTTGGATGCTACCAAATATGACCAGAATTTGTCAAAGGTATATACTAAGGCTAGCATTTCCTTTTCAGTAGTGGTGTAATTCCATTGGGCATCATCAAGAGTTTTCGATGCATAGTAAATACATGGTGCTTTTCATCCACCCATTGTCCAAGAATAGCACCAACATCATAATCACTCGCATCACACATTAACTCAAAGGGTAAAGACCAATCAGGAGCTCTAATGATGGGAGTAGTAGTGAGAGCATCTTTTAAACAAAGAAAACTAGCCATGAAAGCTTTGTTAAACACAAAAGGGGTGTCTTTTTGGAGGTGATTGGTCTAGGGTTTGGTAAGAAATGTCACAGATGAAACATCGATAAAAACCTGATTGCCCATGGAAGGCATATACTTCTTTGACAGAAGAAGGGGGTGGGAGTTTAAAGATGACTTCAATCTTGGCTTTATCAACTTCAATGCCACAATTGCTCACCCTATGGCCTTAGACAATCGCTTATGTCACCATAAAGTGACATTTCTCCCGATTGAGGAACATGTGTGCTTCCTCACATTGTTCTAAAACAAGAGATAAATGATGGAGGCAAGAGTCAAAACTATCTCCATATATAGATAAATCATCCATGAACACCTCCATAATAGTCTCGCTCAATCTAGCAAAGATGACGAACATGCACTGTTGAAAAGTGGCTAGAGCATTACACAACCCCAAATGAAATTCTCCTGAATGCATAAGTACCAAAAGGGCAAATGAATGTCATTTTCTATTATTCATCTAGATGAATGGGGATCTGATAAAAACCCAAATAGCCATCAAGATAGTAGAAATATTATTGATGGGAGAGGTTCTCTAGTACTTGATCCTAAAAATGAAAGGAGAAGTGATCTTTCCTAGTGGACTTATTCTATTTTTATAGTCAACACACATTCTCCACCTTGTGATAGTACGTGTGGGTATAAGATCATCATTATCATTTTTCATGATAGTGGTACCCCCTCTCTTAGGGACAACCTGAACGGGACTAACCCATGGGGAGTTGGATATGGGGTAGATGATTCCTAAAGTCAAAAGTTTTATAACCTCTAGATGAATAATGTCTTTCATGTTTGGATTCAATTTCCTTTGAGAATCTCTGTAAGGTTTTTATTCTTCTACCATAGCAATTTTATGCATGCAAATGGCTTGATCGATCCCTATCAAATCAGACACTTTGTATCCTAAGGCAGATTTCCTCTTCCTAAGCTCAGTCATAAGCTTCGTTTCATGTTCATAGGTGAAATCATTGTTAATAATAACATGATATATTTGTTTCTCATCAAGGAAAACATATTTGAGACCTTCAGGGAGGGGTTTCACCCCGGGTTCCTTGGGAGTTTCAGGTTTTGCATCTACAACAGAGACCATTTTGAGATACTCAAACTCTTCATCATGGATCTCCTCAACAGTGTCAAGATGAAGTCTATATTGCTCCAATTGCTCATTTTCATATTCACAATCAATAGGGGTTATAAGGGCATTTTGGAGGGGATCCTCAACTAGCTCCCATTCTTGTCTCAACTGGTGGAGCTTCTCTACACAATCTAGGAGATAAACCTCTTCTTGGAGGCTTGGTCCGCGCATGCTTTCAAATACCCTAAACTTTAGGGTTTGTTTTCCTAGGCGCAAGAAAATGGTTCTGGCCTCAACATCAATCAAGGAATGAGCAGTGGCCAAAAAGGGATGACCAAAAATGCTGGGGTAGCATAAATCTTCTTTTATGTCCATGATGACAAAGTCACATGGGACATAAGAGTCCTTACCAACCCTTATAGGTATATCTTCAATGATACCCATAGGTTGTGTCGTGGATGAGTCAAGCAATTGGATGGTCATGGCATTAGGGAGCATATCCACGAATCCTAACCTCCTGTAAAGACTATAAGGCATGATAGAAATACTTGCACCCAAATATGCATGGCCTTTCCTGCAAGCATTATCACCTAAGTAGCACCCAATCCCAAAGAAATCAAGATCTTTCTTCTTTTTAGGCATCTTGCTTTGGATGATATCAGAGGTGGTTCTAGAAAGCATGCCAATCTCATACTCGTAAGTGCTATACTTCCTAGTTAATAAGGATTTTATGTACTTGGACAAGGCAGGCATATCAACTAAGGCATCAAGAAAAGGAATATCCACATGCATTTTTTTTTCATGCCATCCCTAAATTTCACAAAATGAGTAGCAAGCCTATTTTGCTTTAGGTAGGCCTGGTAAGGTGGATGAGGTTTGTAAATAGGAACTTCTGGCTCATCAATTTCCATAGGTGGGACCATAGGAGCAGGGATGGTAGGAGTGGGAATGGTGGGGGTGGGTGAAGGTGGAGTTTCGATGATCATGGTATCATCATCCACAAAGTCCAAATATACTTCTATACATTTCTCTAGGGGAAGAGTATGAGTTTTTTCTGAATGGGTGGTGACAACCTTAAGTTGTTCGAGATGTTTTGGGTTGTTCTCAGGTTGTCCAACAAAGGTACATGCAAGGGTTTCTGTTGAGCAAAGAGATCGAAAAAATGGGCATCAATTGACACCAGATGTGCTATTATGATTTGCTCTAAAATAGCTACCCTATCGTTGGTTGAAGGAGTAAGGACATTCTGTTGAGGTTGAGGTGGAGGTTGATGATGATTTTAATATTGTTGTCCTTGGTAAGATCCATGGTTTTGGAAATTACCCCTATAATTCCCTTGGATACCAAAATTCCTTTGATTGTTATTGTATGGGAAGCTTAGTGGTGCACGATAGTTGGATTGGGGTTGTGGGGTTCTTTATGGAGGGGGAAGTTGAGAAGAGTTTTATGCTCCTGAAAGATTTCCATATTGAAATCTGGGATGATTTCTGGCTTGGTTAGAATTATAGTAAGCTTGTCCCATGATACTATGGATTGAGTTAAGGTCTTCCACTTATTGACCAACATTAGGATATGTAGGAGTGTTGTAGAGATATTGACATTGGAGGGTAGCATGATCATACCCTTGGCATATCCCACATAAAAATTCAACAACCCTAACTTGTTGAGATTTCCTCTCATATGCATTGAAAGAAGATTCTAGGTGATCTTATTTCAAGGAAATCAGCTTAAGGACTTCAACAATATTTTGAATGTCAGGTTTTACCTCTGCCATGCCAAATTTGAGGACCCCAATAGTTCCTCATTTGGCTTGTATTTCTGAAGCAAGCTTCACTACTCCCCATGCTTCTTCTAGAATTTGGAACATAAAATTTCTTCCAAATGAGGAACCAAGGAATTTCTTGGTGTCATTATTAACACCACAGTAAAATATCTTAATGAGTTGATATTGTGAGATGTCATGATGGGGGAAGCGACATGGGAGTTCCCTAAATCTTTCCCAAGCTTCTCCTAAAGTTTTTCCAGGGACCTTAGTAAAGAGAAGGATATGTCCCCTAATTTCGTAGGTGAGGGAAGGGGGAAAATTTATCAAGAAACTTGGTTTGAAGAGCTTCCCAAATGGTGATGTGGTCCCCACTCTCCATGGCATTGTACCAACTATCAGCTTTCCTTGAAAGAGAGTATTTGAAAATCCTAAGTCTAATGATGTCTTCAGAAATGCTTGGGATCTTAGTCAAAGAACAAAGATCAGTGAAGTGTTGGAGATGATCTTGGAAACTCTCACCCTTGTTCCCAAAAAATGGGTTGGTTTGAAGCATGTTAATTCATTGTGTGTAGATCTCGAATTGGGGGATTGTTATTGCAGGTGGCACAACAGGATGTTGTGCATATCTAGTTTTGGAAGTAGAAAAATCTTTTAGTTATATTTATCATTTGGCCACCCTTTGAGCGACTCCTACAACCTCTTGTTTAGCTATGTATGTAGCTCACAAAGCAGCTTCTTGAGCCACACGCTCAACCATAATGGCCTCTATTTGAGTGACAAGTTCCTGCTCAATCCTAAGGATGACCTCTTCCTGATCAATCCTAAGTCTATTTTGTCTATTCAAACGATAGAACGTTCTCTCTGGCTCGGGATAAAAAACTAGTGGCGCATACACAATTATAATTGACAGATAATCGAGAGCTGGAAAAACATACTAATGGAATGGAAACTCAATAGAAAGAGGAGATATCACTTCTAGAATGTTACTCGTAAGACATAAAGAAAATGAAAAAAAAGTTTTTGAAAATTTTTTGGAGTGTGAGAAAATGATCCATTGTCCCCGACAAATGGCGTCAAAATTGATAAGCATCGAAGAGAACACCAATTCACTAAGATTATTATCCTAGAGTTTATTTTTTTTACTTTCCTATTAAGGCTAGTATAGAAGGGTTGATCCCATAGGACAAGGTTTCTAAGATTTATCTCTTTTAATCATGATTGATTTTGAAAATATTTATTTTTGATATTTTTGAATAAGGAGTAGAAATTAAATTTCAATTGGGGGCTGTTTGATTACACTAGAATGAGAGATTAAAATGCAAAGAAAGAAAAATATTACACTAAAGAAAGGAAAAGAAAAGATTATTCTAAGACAAGGAAGTAAAGAAAGAAGATTGTTAGCACACATGATTATCTAAACCGGAAGTAAAGTGCTGAAATTTAAAGAGGAAAATTGAAGCAAGCGTTAAAGAAATGATTGAAATCAGATGGGGAAAGTAGTGAGGCTTAGGGGTTTTCACCACCTTAGTCAAAACAAAAACAAGATTAAGTGGTGCACAAAAATAAGATAGAAGAAAGTATGAAAATTATTCATAAATAAAACATAAAAGATGAACTCCATGTGAACTCATTGGTCCTGGTGTTCATGCATCCTAGTTCTTCATCCTAAAGAGGATTTTTTCATGGTCATATCCAAATCCTTGTGAAATCATTTTAGGCGTTCTAAATCCCAAGTTCCATTGTCGCGTCCTTCAAGATTAGCTCACACTAAAAATGATTGATTACTTCATTTAAATTGGTGATTTCTAAAGTGAAAACCATATGTCTAAACCTGACATGTAAAACTCGATCTGATGAACACATGGCTAAGGGGCTACTCCCCTCACCTCGATAAGGAAACTACTCACTAACCATAGAGAGGAATGGAGAAATAAGGGCAAGAAGATAGGAAGCCATATACCACAAGTCTAGAATCTCAAAAGAGACCAAAGGTGGTGATTATTAAGAGACTTTCTTTCTTAGTCCCCATTCTAAGAAAAAGAATGAAAAGAAATAAAGAAGTCCACATCTAGAACAAAGAACTAATTTTATTACTTGAATGTAAAGATTACACTAAGAATTGAAAGTAACAGAGTTCCAATATGAAATGCTAGTACACAAAGTAAGGACCCATTTCTTAGTGGAGTCCTCCCTCCTTTTATAGGGGAAGGAGGGGTGGAAAACCATGAAAGGGGGAGAGAACAAAGGAGTGGTAGCTGCTAGAATCTGCTATTCGTGTGCCACAAAATGGTCATCTTGCTAGGCAAGATAGTCGTCTGGAAGTGATGTGGCATAGATCTAGAATCTTCATGTTGAAACCCTAAAGAGGGTAGTGGCGGCACCGTTTGGTTGCAATCTTGAGCTCGAAACAATGTCCGAGATGGTCGTTTAGGTGATGTGGGATGCCTGTCTCGTGATGCTGTGTGTGTGATCAAAGGTTTGGAACCCTATATTGGTAGAGAAACCCTTGAGAGTTGATCTGATTCTAGGTCGAGGTGACATATTCGTCTGGGATTGCCTGGATGCTCGTCTAGGTCCATGCGATGACCATCTCACCCAATCAAGACGCTCGTCTGACGTGTTGAAGTAACTGGTTGAGATGAGGCCAAGGTGGCCATTTGGCTCCTGAACGTGGGATCCCTAGGGGTGAGCTGACCGTCTGGACCTAGTGAGGCAGCCGTCTCACAGGCTCATTGGTTCAGAAATTAGCTTTGGAGAAAAAACCCTATAAAAATAAGAAATTAGACAAGTATTTGCAGAAATAAATCAATAAGTGAGTAAATTGCAATTTGGTCTTAGAAATTGCTGAAAATGAGATAATTTCTAATGAAAAGGATTATGAAAAATATGAAAAAGGTAGATATGCATTCATCAGGCGTCCCTTACCAAACAATAATTTTAGTGACTATTGTATAAATTAATTTTAATAATAAAACAAATATAGTTTATAGACAAAATAACTTAGTCAAATTTCATCCAAGTATAATGTGATTTAATGCATGGAATATGGCTTTATTTATGGAAGAGGAAACAAACATTTTACTTTTCATATTCCCCTTAGACAGTAGATCATGTCAACAACTATAGATTAGGAAGGAAGGTTGCAAGGCATATATTTGGTCCTAGAGCAAGTCCAACAACTATCCTTACAACAATGTGCTTCTTTCTCAAGTTGCACCTAGACAGTTATCGGTAGTGGCCTCCTGGTGGACCACCATGGATGCTAGTTGACTACATCCTCCTAGTGTGTGGCAAAGGCCTCACATTTACGTAGTCCATGTGAACCACCGGGAACTTTTATCGTTCTTTTCGCACAGACAAGGAGTTTTCCCTTCTAGTCAACGTTATAGCATTGACTTGCTCTCCCTTTGTTGACTCTCCCTTGATGTCTCTCTCTTTTATAGGTAAGACTTGCTCGAATTCTTACATTATCATGACTGTTAGAAGATAGTTATAGCTTATTATTACATCTTATGAAAGCCTTGACTACCCCTCCATATATAGGAGGGACATGGTTAGGGTTTCTAGGTCAACTAGGAGTCAAAGAGACAAAATTTATGAATTTTCTAGAACTTACAAAATATGAACCAGTTAATTCACACCTGAACCAATCGGTTCACATGTGAGTCAGTTAGTTCAACCCATGAATCAATCAATTCTCCATGTTTCATGTTCACAATCATATTGGCTTTCAATATTCAATTAATGCACAACATGACATCAGTGTGAATGCCTGATCCAATCTCATTGATCAACCAACCATTCGTCTCACAACTTGAACCGGTTAGTTCATACTCTGAACTGGGCGGTTGACTTGCTGAACCCGTCATTTCATAGTTCTGACATCCAATCTTGTTTAAATTAAATAACTAACACTTTAGTAATAATTTAAACCATATTCATGAGTAAACTCCTATTCCAAGTAAATCCTATGTGTGGGACCCTATAGGTCCCAAGTTATATTTGTAGTGAATGTCCATAAACAATTTATGACATCACAAAAAATGAGCAGTATCTAGAAACATATCATTACTACCCAAGTAATTGAAAAGACAGAGAACAACTTCGACCAACAATCTGTCTATATATTGTGATAATTATATAGTATGTTTCATTCATTATACATATAGGTATTTTATATAGATTTTGTAATCATAGATTATATATTTGACGATATGAGGTTTTTTAGGTATAGTATGTTACATGGAATGACATTCAGATAATATTTCATTATAATAGTGGACTACATTAAATGCAAAACATTCATAGAAATGAAAAAAAATTACTAAAAATGAGCAGTCATCTAAAATATATTTGTCTACAATGTATACTTTCTCCATTTGCTAATGCCAACATATCAAATAAAGTATTTTGGAGGGAGGGGTGTACATGAGCAAGTTGTCCCACCCTCAAATCTAGAATTTTATTTAAAAAATAGTAGTAAATGTCACCCCCTCAACTATATATTTTCTTAAATACTACAAGTAAATGTCACGTCTCAACTCTATAAAATATTAATACCAATAAATTCCCCTTCTTAAATGTGTTCTTTGTAACATTTTGTTTTATTTCCAAATCACATGTTTAATAGTAAATAAAAACTTTGACTAGATAATACTCTAAAAATTTGACTAAAAGAAGATAACTCTTAAAATAACTTTGATCAATATGCATTAATTCCATAAAATTAAATTATGTTGACTAGAATACTTGTGCAACATGTGTAAGAAAAAGAAAGCCCATGAGATGCATATTTTTTCTAAGATAGTCTTCAAATAACTGATTCAAAAAAGGTAATCTAGGAATCACTTCGTCGATACACAATCTAGACAATTAATGTGTGTTGACTTGACTACCCACGACTATTTAGTTTCAATAAACTATGTGCAAAAAGGTTCATCAAAAACATATTTTCTCAATATTACTTACATGATAAAGTGCATAACACAAAAATATTGGAATATGATAAACTCAATTTTCTTAGTAAATAAATTCATGTGGTGATTAGGATTTAAGAAAGGAATTGAATATATGTATTTTTTAGTATTGACATATATAGTAAAACATAATGTGAAAGCAACTATTATTTGTTTAGTCAACATTTACAATATCAAAGCTTATCATTTTCAATGACAATCTGTATTTTAGAGTTTATTTTATGTCCATCGCCATAATTTGTACATCCTCGAAGTCCCCGAACCTGATATGTACATTCTTGTATATTCTTTTTAGTTAATTTAATTTTTGATATAAGCAGTACTATAATGTAATCGATATAACAACTACCATGAACTAAATATATTGTAAATTGATATATTGGATGCACTTTTATCTATTTGTTTATTTTGTTCAATTTTGAGATATTAGTAAATAGAAGATCTTGTCCTATTTAACATGATCAATTAGTGATTTTGTTATTCAATTTATCTAACTATATTAATACAATCTTAAGATGGTAAGATATGAAGAGATGTTTTTATATCTCATCCAAAAAAGGGTCAACATTTGGTTCTTTACTCGTCCCCACAACTGGATCAATTATATTAAAAAAATATTTGATGCCATTGATAATAAAGTAAGAGTGGATAGATTCTAAGAGATGAATACTCGAAGAAAATTTATATTGACTTGGTTGAGATTATATTTTTCATTTCTAGATGTATCAAGATATCCAAATATTATTAGTTTGACTATGATCTTGATGTTAAATAACAACCACTAATGTTACTAGATTTTTTTGAATTAGTTAATAACAAATCTAATTTTTAATTGTTACTCCCTTCAAAATAGGGCTGCCACCGTCCCTTATTTTGAAGGTGTGAAGGATCTATTGGCAAATATTTAAAAAGCTACATAAAACCTACTCTATGTAGTTTTTCACATTTTATAAAGAAAATATTGTGGATATTATAACTATATATAATTTCGAACATATATATGTGACATGTTGACATTGTTTACAACATGGGATAATATCTTATTTATGGTAAATTGGTAATCACTATTTTCCAAATAATTCATACAATGTTATTAAAAAGAGTGTTTCATATTTTTCTATTTTTTTGAATAAATTAGTATGCCATTTTAGATCATTATAGATATTTTTCTATTTATATAATTTTGCATATATTATTTGATAGACATTTATTTGAGTTGTTAAACATGAAGTATCATTTGGAGATATTCATTGAGTGTCTGGGTTTTAAGTGCATTTAGAGTAAGATGATTGGTGGTCAGGATTCATTTTGTTTTATTCTTGGATTATGCTAAATGCAAAGCATGCATGGTAAAAAAAGATAGAATTATTGATGATGATTATCTAACGTTTTACTTGTTACAACAAATCCTTTTTTCTACGTATATACAAACACCTATAATGAAGTAAGTTGGAGGTGTGATTGGTGTTGTGGAAGCCATTTCAAAACTTAGTCTATGTAATTTTCCTTTGTAGTTAAAAAATATATTGTTTATGTTGGAAATATATTGTGGAAGATAAATAAGGTGTCATGTTCTAGTAAAGTAGTGAGCAGTTTTTTATAAAATAATAGACATGCAAATACTACTATAATGTATTGTTTGCATTTTTTAGGTTAACTTAGAGCACCATCCTATTACTTATATATTGTGATGTTATATACAATGCATTGTTGTTGTTATTCATTTAGGTTATTCTCATAGGAGGTAAATGGGGTAGGGACAAGGATTAATCTGTAGCTGGACACAATGATGGGGAATGGAGAGGAAAGAAGGGGAAATGCATTTGTGTATATTGTTCCACTTCTATCTCCACCAAATTAGAGTGGATACAAAAGAAAGGAAAAAGAGTTGGTGGACACTTTTTTTGAAGTTTAAATGAAAACAAGGAAAGTGGAGGGACACCTTGGAAAAAAACATGAAGGGAAGACTTGTGAAAAATAAAATCTTGTAGGGAAAATTTAACCTTGAATAAAAATAGGCAAAAAATAGGGATGGGATAAAATAAGTAGAGAAAATTGTCTAAAATTAGACAGAACATTAATTGGATATTTGGTCATATGCCTAAAAATATATATAAAAATTAAATTACTATAGGAAGATTTGTATAAAATTTTAATATAATATTAAACAAGGAAGAACTAATATAACTAATAATAAATTTGGTATAAAATATGAGAAAATGGTGGAAAATAATTTCATAACAAAAAATAGATTTGAAGATATTGAGTTTTAATTCTAAGTCGCAAACAATTAATGGATTCATTTTCTTACAAGGTTCTTATTTCCTTCCCCTTCAAATGCTAACCAAACATAAAGAAATAAGTTTCTATTTCCTCCCCTCTTCTTTAGCCATAGTCTAAATATAGTATTAGGTATTCCATTTAAATTTTTTAAACATGAAGAGTAGATGGGTGGATAGTCAAAAAGTATTTGGGGAATAAAACAGAATTAGGTTTAGTGTATTGGTGATTGGACATGATATCATTCTAATTATAGACTACAAATAGAGCCCTAGTTTAAGTATTCATTTTTCTTGATTTTTCCCATAAATTATTTCAAAATAGTTTATTTACATGTATTTTCCAGTAATTATCATTTATATTGAAATTCATTTATTTCTTTGCATGATTTTGAAAATCTAGTGTGAAGCTCGGGCCCATTGCCTAAGGCTCTAGTGTGAAGCTAGGGCCCATTGCCTAAGGCTCTAGTAGAGTTTTAGGATTAACAATTAACCCCACAGACCACCACTAAGTTAACTTCATGATTTTTCCTCACTAGCACGCAAGTTCGGGTCAACTTCCTAAACGGTCACTCATTCTAGTGCTACTCCAAGATGAGCACACTTAAATTTGGAGTTCTTAGTGATGCACTCCTAAAAAAGGAGGTGCACCTTAGTGATATGGGTAATCTAGTTGTTCCGTTAATTAAGAATCTTGAGGTCATCATCAAGGCTCTACTATAAGGCCTCATAATCATTCCTCATTTTGGTGTAGACCCTCAATGTTAGTCAATTCAAATCCTTAGGCTTTCAAATCCTTGGTCATCTATCACCAAGATCACATTATTTCATGACAATCAAATGTTAATAACTCTTCATAGAAAAGACATTTTCTTGTTAAATTTTAATCATAAGTTTTTTATAACTCCAACACCATAGTTTAGAATGTGATGTCAAAAATTATCATACAACTACTTAATTCGTTATTATAAGAAGTTACATACTTAAAAATAATTGAACAAAATATTAATGTCAAACATCCCTGATACTCAATCAAACTAGTTGATACATCTTAGCACGATCATCCAACATTTATATGATCATTATTAGATCAAAATTACTTAAACAATCATATTTCCACATAACTAGCCTCATAATCACATGAAACCAAGCAATATGACATCATCATCGACATATTCACATTTATAGTCTTAAAAACATTCCAATTCTCAAACTCATTAATTTACATATATCATTTGCTATCCATAGATCCCACGAGTTCACTCCATCTCACATCTAAGAATAACCTTATGATCTTCCTCAAGAAAAGACCAAGGACACTGGTAGTAAAGAACATTGGAATATGTAACATAGTTCATTTGTCTTTGTGAGAATTTTGGGTGCTTGTTCAACAACTTTTAGATAAGGGGGATATTTATTATGTTTTCTATAAGATATATAACTTCTAGATATTAGAGGGTATTTATAATTTGGGGTTTAATGTCTCCTCACATCTATGAGTAGAGATGTATCCACTATCGGTTTCAATTAGTTTTTTTTATTCAGCCAAATTATCATACGACTACACAATTAGTTATTATAAAATAGTAGATACTTAAAAACAATTGAACAAAATATTTACAACAAACATCCATGAAACTCAATCAAACCAGTTGATACATCTTTATATGATCATGCAACATTTCCATGATCATTATTAGATCAAAATTACTCAAAAAATACTCTTGCTTCAATATGACATCATCGTCCACATATTCACACTTATAGTCTCACAACCATTCCAATGCTCAAACTCATTGATTTAATTATATCATTAGGTATCCATAGATCCCACAAGTTCACTCCATCTCACATACAAGACTAACTTATAATCTTCCTAGAGAAAAGATCAAGTACACTAATAGTGAAGAACATTGGAATATACAACAAAGTTCAATTGACTTTGTGGGAATTTTAGGTACTTGTTCCTTGACTTTTAGAATGGGGGCTATTTACTATGCTTTACATGAGATATATAATTTCTAGATATTAGAGGGTATTTACTTTCTGAGGTTTAATATCACTACACATCTATTAGTAGTGATGTAGCCACTATTTATTTGTATCGGTTACCTATGTCTACAATGTATTGGAACTCAATCAAGTGGTATAGATCCCCAGGTTCATTGATATGTTAGAAAGATTCATGGTTTTCTCCTTTGACTCCTCTTTGACATTATGCTCCTTATTTCTCAATTATGGGTTTTTCCACTTAGTGTAGATGTTGGAAGAAATATCACCTCTAGTTACTCCTTAATAGCTTATAGTGCCACCATTGGCACCTAAATCTCTTGACTATCTTCTCGACATCTGGTACATGCACTCGTGGGTTTAGAGCCCCCTCCACAAGCTTATTGCCATTGGCAGTAATTGCATAGATAAATGATGGAAAATCTCACTTCCTTCTCTCAAACTCCTTCTTCCTTTATGGTAATCCCCAACTTATTTTCCACCTCTATGGTTCCAAACCCTAAATTAGGAACTCCATTGGCATTGAGGAGATCTTAGATCTAGTTTACCCTCATAAACTTCACTATTTGTCTCCTTTTTAGCATCACCTTTCTCCCTCTTCTCACATGAAAAACGACGTGGAGAAATGGATTATATGAAGTTTTATATCTCTACCATATTAGGTCCATTTTTCTCAAATGAGGGGTCTTCCAGTTCCCCCAATCTAGTCGAGTGCAAGGGCCAACATAGGATCAATATTGGATCCATGGTCATGACATTTGACATGCCTTGCCACAATAGGATGCACATCCTCCACATATATATTACAAATGAAAGTATGATACAATTGAATACCATCCAATAAGACTATCCAACAATCAACTTGGTGCCACACATCCCATCAATTGCTTCGCTAAAAAAATCATCATGGATTCTAGATTAATCGGCTACCCTTTCCCTATGTGGATTCATGTCAGCTCTATGTGTGACATTGGTAGTGAAACCAACTTCGTCTATATCGATTCAAACCCTTGGTCATCTATCACCAAAACCATGTTATATTACAATTTTCAACACGTGATAGATTTAAGTAGGAAATTCATTTTCTCCTTATTTACTTGTTGATTTCAAATGACTTGAAATTTCATCCATACATACTTTTTCCAAATACTATCATGTGAGTGGTCAAGTAATTATTCAAAAATGGCACATACTTAGGATAACTAGGTATAATATTAAAAACAAAAATCCCTCAAACGTCATTATACTACCTAATAGATTTGAGTATGATCATAAAAGGCTTATGTGACCAATATTACATCATAGTGATTCAAAAAATCATCTTACTTTATAATTAGCCTCTGTAAGGAAATAAACCAAATAATATTCCATTAAAATCTACATAAGAAAATAATAGCAAATACATGTATATAGAAACACAAGTAATACAACATGAACAAGAACATGCCACAAAACATGAATCTTCTCATTCAACATATAATTCAAATGTATTATTAGAAATTAGGATCACATATTACATGATCAACATTACAAATATGGAAACTACATCCATGACCTTTTAGACAAAAGGCACACTTGTACATGAGTTTACCACAAAACTAGCATCATATATGAAGCATTATCATATCATATTGAAACAACACAAAGACCATTAAGTATGGTAAATGCTGGCACAATTTTTCTAAGCACACATCAAGAAAAACTTTAGTATGTTTTATAGAAAATAACTTTGATGTATATACATATATATATGTATGTATTTTTTAATATATATAAATATTTACATGTGTAGGTATATGTTTATATACACATACATCTATGAACTAAACATCTTTACTCATAAAAGAGAGAACACATATTTATAGTTCATATTTGATCAACCACATGTATGATTTTGCCAAAGAGAATTAGTACTCACATGTACTAGTTTTCCAAAGAGATCTGGTACTTTGATATTCACCAAATTGATTTAGTGATCCCATGAAGTATTCTATAAAAGAGATCTAGTGATTTCATATGCACTATGATACCAAAGATATTTAGTGTTATCACATAATGGAACAATATGTCATATGTTTCAAGTGTTCAAAACTATGTACAGAGAATGTCAAGAATACTATCATACATGGACACTTAATTCATCTATTATCATAAGTTAAGTCTTCTATACACATAAAATACATACAATACCAAGTAGTAGGTCAAGTAAGAAATACAATGTACCTCCAATTGAAATAATTGGATGATGACATTCCATAAGTCAACTTTATTTCTCAATTTCTAATAAAGACATGTTCATACATTATATATATATATATTATGAACCATAATTATGTCCATTTTAGGTATTAACTTTATTATTTAATATAATCATTATTTATTGTCTTGTTATCTTTATATTAAGTTTCTAAAGTTATAAACAAAGTTAATATAAATTATCTGAATAAAATCTCCATATTATATGCACAATGTTTTATACCATTTGAAGTGTCATCACATGTTCAAATGAATCATTTGTACTATTTTACTCTCAAAATTCCATATAATCATCCAAGTGTTGATACATAGGACATCCCTTAGAAACCAATAATGTCATTATTTTTTTAGTATAATTTTAATAATAACCCAAAAAGCATTAAGAGAAAAAGTATCTTACTGGTGTTTCAGATGAGTATGATGTGCATGAATTCATAAGGATAGGTGTGTATCCTTTCAATTATTCCTCATATTTAAACTAGGAAATAGAAATTGTACGCATCCTTGTCATTTCATTTATATTATCACATGGTTATAATGAAAATAGTTTTAATTCTTGTGTATATGTAAGTATAATGTCTTAATAAACAATAATATATTGTGAAAGTAGTAAAGAACACATTAATGTGGATTGAAATATGTGATGTTGAATGTTATCCTTCATTATAACATATTATCTTATGCGTAGTAAAATAGTAAGAAATTTATTCAAAACAAACACACTTCAAGAATTGTGGTGTACTTTTATGTGTATTATACTGATTAATTTTGCATATAAATTTTAAGTACTTATATACATTGTGATAATTGTATAGTTTGTTTCATTCATTATACATTTAGGTATTTTATATAGAGTTTGTAGGCATAGGTTATAGAGTATGAGGTGAGGGTTTTTAGGTATAGTATGTTACATAGAATGGCAGTTAGGTAACATTTCATGATAATAGTGGACTACATTAAATGCCAAACATGTATTTAAATGAAAGAAAAGAAAATACTAACAATGACCAATCATCTAAAATATATTTGTCTATAATGTATACTTTCTCCATGTGTTAATGTCAACACCTCAAATCAAGTATTTTAGAGGGAGGGGTATAGAGGGGCAAGTCCACCTCCCCCAACTCTAGAATTTTTTTAAATAATAGTAGTAAATGCCACCCTCTCAACTCCAAATATTTTTAAATACTACAAGTAAATGTCACATATCAACTCCATAAAAATTAATACTAGTAAATGCCCCATCTTAACTTGTGTTCCATGTAACATTTTGTTTTATTTTTAAATCACAAGTTCAATAGTAAATACTAAACTTTGACTAGACGATACTCTAACCAATTGAATTAAAGAAGAATCTCCAAAAATCACTCTGTTCAATATGCATTACTTCCATAAAATTAAATTGTGTTGACTTAGAATACTTTTGATTGTTTGGATTCTACAACATGTCTGTGAAAAAGAAAGTGCATTACATGCATATTTTTTCTAAGATAGTCTTCAAATAATTGATTCAAAAAATATTCTAGAAATCACTTGATCAATACACTATCTAGAAAATTAATGTGTGTTGACTTGACTACCCACTGCTGTTTAGTTTCAACAAATTATTTTCAAAAAAGTTCATCAAAAAATGTACTTTCTCCATACTAATTACATTACAAAGTGCATAACCCAACAAGATTGGAATATGATATACTAATTTTCCTAGTAAATAAATTCCTTTCATGATTAGGATTTAAGCAAGGAAATGAATATATATATATTTTAGGATTGAGATATATAGTAAAACATAATGTGAAATAAATTGTTATATTGTAGTTGTGTCAACACTTACAATATCAAAATTTATTTTTTCAAGGACAATTTGAGTCTAATGTTTATTTTATGTCCATCACCATAACATGTACATCCTTGGTCTCTGAACCACATAGGTAACTTCTTGTATATTTTTTTAGTTAATTTAGTTATTGTTGTGGGCATCACTATAATATAATCAATATAACAACTATCATGAACTTAACATATTGGCATTTGATGTATTAGACATACTTTATATTTGTTTATTGTTGTTCAATATTGAGATTTTAGGAAATATACGATCTTATCCTATTTAACATGATCGATTAGTGAATTTTTTATTAATTTTTTCTAATTAGATTAATACAATCTTAAGATTGTAAGATATGAAGAGATATTTTCATACTTCCTCCAAAATAGGGTCAACATTTGGTTCTTCACTCATCCCCACATCATACCGAATTATAAGTGGCTCAATGATTCAAAGGTTGCCTATATTAAAAAAATATTTGATCCCATTGGTAATAAAGTAATAGTGGAACAATTATAAGGGATGAAAGCTCGAAGACAAATTTATATCATCTCAGTTGAGATTATATACTCATTGTTAGAAGTATTAATATATGCAAATATTATTAGTTTTACTATGATTTAGATATTAACTAACAATCGGTAATGTTATTATATTTTTTAAAGTTAGTTAATAACCAATATAATTTTTAATTGTGCCTTCCCTTCATAATCGGGCCACCTCTATCCCTGATTTTGAAAGTGTGAAGGATGTCGTGGCAAACATTTACAAACCTACTCTATGTAGATTTTCACATTTTATATAGAAAATATTGTGTATATATAACAATATATAATATAAAATAAACATGTGACATGTTTAATACTATTTACAACATGGGATACTATCTTATTAATGATAAATTGGTAATGACTGTTTCCCAAATAACTCATACAATGTTAGTAAGAACAATATTTCATATTTGGGTATTATTCTAAATAAATTAGTATGTCGTGTTAGATAATTTTATATATTTTTCTATCTATAATTTTGCACATATTACTCATTAGGAATTTATTGAGATAATATTTGGAGTTAATAATTGAGTGTTCATTTAGGGTAAGAGGATTGATGTTCAACATTAATTTTTTATTATTTGTTGATTATGCTAAATGCAAAGCATGCATGGTAAGAAAAAGATAGAATAATTGTTGACACTTATCTAATGATTTACTTTTTCATAGCCTCCTGAGTTTTCTAAAAAAACATTTTACTTGTTAGAACAAATCATTTATTCTATGCATATACAAACACATAGAATGAAGTAAGTTGGAGGTGTAATTGGGGTTGTGGAAGCAATTTCAAAATCTAGTCTATGCAATTTTCCTTTGTAGTTAAGAAATATGTTGGTTATGTTGGAAATATATTGTGGAAGATAAATGAAGTGTCATGTTTTGGTAAAGTAATGATCAATTTTCTATAAAATAATAGACTTCAAAATACTACATCAATATATTGTTTGCATTTTTAGGATAATATAGAGCACCATCCCATGGACTTGTATGTATTGTGATGTTATTTATAGTGCATTGTTGTTATTATTCATGTAGGTTATACTCATAGGAGGTAAATTGGGTAGGGACATGGCTCAATCTTCTCAATTGGACATTGTTGTGGAATGGAGAGGAAAGAAGGGGAAATGATTTTTTTATAATGTACCACTTATATCTCCACCAAATCAGGGTGGATTTAAAAAAGCGACAAAGAGATGGTGGAGATTTTTTATTTATTTTTAATGAAAACATGGAAAGTGGAGGTACAACTTGGGAAAAAGATAAATACTTGAAGGGAAGAATTGTGAAAAATATAATTGTAGGGAAATTTTAACTTTGTATGAAAATCAGCAAAAAACATGGATGAAATAAAATAAATATAAAAAATTGTCTAAATTTTGATAGAACTTTCATTGGATATTTGGCCATATGCCTAAAATTACATAGAAAAATTTAATAACTATATCAAGATTTGTATTAAATTTTAAGATAATATTGAACATGGAAGAACTCAGATACTTAATAAAAAATTTGGTGTAAAATATCAGAAAATGGAGGAAAATAATTTCATAACAAATAACAAATTGAAATATATTGATTTTTAATCCTAGGTCACAAACAATTAATAGTTTCATTTACATATAATGTTGTTATTTACTTCCCCTTCAAATGTTAACAAAACATAGAAAAATAAGTTTCCATTTCCACCCTCACTCCTTTAGAAACCGTGTAAATATAGTATTAGGTATTCTATATAAAATTTTTAAACATGAAGAGTAGATGAGTGCATATTAGCAAAGTATTTGGGGATTAAAGTGGATTATGGGTAGGTGTATTGGTGAGTAGACATGATATCAATTTAAATATACACTATTGATAGAGACCTACTTTAAGTATCCATTTTTCTTGAATTTACCCATTAATTATGTCATAATAGTTGATTCACATGTATTTTCTAGCAAAGTTACGTTGAAATTCATTTATTTCTTTTCATATTTTTGTAAGTTCTAATGTTGTACTGGAGGAGGGAGGTGATGGATGGTGATCTAGAGTAAAGATTAGGCCCATTTTCTAAGGCTCTAGTAGAATATCAGGATTGACAATTAGCCCCCACAGACCACCATTGGGTTAACTGTGTGCTTTTTCCTCACTTGCACACAAGTTGGGTCAACTTCCTGAACGGTCACCCATCCTAGTACCACTCCAAGCTGAGTATGCTTAACTTTTCTTAGTGATGTGCTCCTTGAAAAGGAGGTAAACCTCGGTGATATGGGTACTATTTTTTCTGTTAATTAAGAGTCTTGAGGTCATCATCAAGGATCTATTATAAGGCATCATAATCATTCCTCATTTTAGTGTAGACCCTGAATGTTAGCCAATTCAAATCCTTAGGCTTTATCAATTCAAATCATTGGTCATCTATCACCAAAAGTACATTATTTCATGGCAATCAAATGTTAATAGCTCTTCATAGGAAAGACATTTTTGTGTTAATTTTATTCATAGTTTTTTCATAACTCTGTTAACCATAGTTTTGAATATGATGTCAAAAAGTTATCATTTTACTACTAAATTAATTATTCTAAAATGGTAGATAATTAAAATTAATTGAACAAACTATTAGCATCAGATATCTTGAAACTCAATCAAACTAGTTAATACATATTTATATGATAATGCAACATTTCCATGATCATTATTAGATTAAAATTACTTAAAAAATACTCTTGCTTCGTAATTAGCCTCATAATCACATGAAACCAAGAAATATCATATTATCATTCAAATATTCACATTTATCGTCTTTAAACCATTCCAATTCTCAAACCCATTAATTTACTTATATCATTAGGTATCCATAGATCCCACAAGTTCACTCAATTATGATCCTTATCTCTCAATTATGGGTTTTGTCACTTAGTAGATGTTCAGAGCAATGGATCACCTCTAGGTACTCCTTGATAGCTTATAGAGCCACCATTGGCACATAAATATCTTGACTACCTTCTCGACATCTACTGCGTGCACATGTGGGTTTAGAGCCCCCTCCACAAGCTTCTTCCATTGATGGTAATTACAGTAGATAAAAAGTGGGGAATGTGTAACCTCCTCTCAAAATCCTTCTTCCTCTCTGGTAGTCCCCAGCTTATTTTCCACCTCTAATGATTCCAAACCCTAAATTAAGAACTCCATTAACATTGAGGAGATTGTAGATCTATTTTACCCTCATAAACTTCACTATTGATCACCTTGTCAGCATCACCTTTCTCCCTGTTCTGATATGAATAAGGAGGTGGAGAAACAGATTATATGAATTCGTGGATCTCCACCATCTTAGGTCCATTTTTCTCAAATGAGGGGTCTTCTAGCTCCCCCAATCTATCTGAATGCAAGGGCTAGCATATGATCCAAATCCATTTTCCATGACGTGTGGAATGCCTTGCCACCACAAGATGCCCATCCTGCACGTATCTATTACAAACAAAGGTATGATAGAAATTTACTACCATCCAATAATACCATCCCACAATCAACTTAGTACCACACATTTCATCAGTGGCTTTGTTCAACATATTGTCTTGGATGCTAGATTAACATACCACTACCCTGTCCCTATGTGTATTCAAGGAAACTCTACTTGTAACATTGGTAGTGACACCAACTTAGGCTATATCAACTCAAACCCTTGGTCATTTATCACCAAAACCATGTTATATTATAACTTTCAACATGTGATAGATTTAAATAGGAAATTCATTTTCTCTATTTTTACGGGTAGATTTCAAATGACTTCAAACATTATGCATATATATATGTGCCAAATACTATCATGTGAGTAGTAAAGTAATTATACAAAAATGGCACATACTTAGGATAACTAGACATAATATTAACAACAAAAGTCCCTCAAACATAATTATATTTCCTAATAGATTTGAAAATGATCATAAAAGACTTCTATGACCAATGTTACATGATAGTGATTCTGAAAACATCTTAATGTCAATGCTTTCCTCCTTGCCTGCCCGAGGAGACAAGGAAAGTGAAGTGGACCGTAATTAGCCTCGTAAGCACATAAACCAAGCAATATTCCATTATAATCCACATAAGAAAATAATATCAAATACATATATATGTAGAAACACAAGTAGTACAAGACATGAACGAGAACATGCGACAAAGCATGAATCTTTTCATTCAACATATAATTCGAATGTATTATTACAAATTAGGATCACATATTACATGATCAACATTACAAATATGGAAACCACATCCATGACCTTTGTGACAAAAGGTGCACTTGTGCATGAGTTTTCACACAACTACCATCATGTATCAAGCATTGTCAAATCATACTGAAGCAACACATAGACCATTAGGTATGATAAAAGCTAGCACAATTTTCTAAGTACGCATGAAGAAAAATTTCAATACCTTTTATGAAATATAACTTGTCTATATATACATATGTATATTTACATGTGTAGGTATACGTATATCTACACATACATCTATGAACTAAACATATTTACTTAGAAAAGAGAGAACACATATTTATAGTTCATATCTGATCAACCACATGTATGATTTTTCCAAAGAGATTTAGTACTAACATGTACAATTTTTCCAAAGAGAACTGGTACTTTCATATTCACCA
This sequence comes from Alisma plantago-aquatica, assembly GCA_963693085.1. Lineage (NCBI taxonomy): Eukaryota > Viridiplantae > Streptophyta > Magnoliopsida > Alismatales > Alismataceae > Alisma > Alisma plantago-aquatica. Next base: position 400,724,195 of record OY856409.1, read on the forward strand.
AATTGATGTAGTGATCCCATGAACTATTCTTTCAAAGTGAATAGTGATTTTATATGCACTATGATACTAAATATATTTAATTCTATCATATAGTGGAACAATATGTCATATGTTTCATGTGTTTAAAACTATGTATGGAAAATATCAAGCAAACTATACGACATGGACAATTCATCTATTATCATATATCAAGCCTTCTATATACATGTAATACATCATGTACCATGTAGTAGGTCAAATCAAAGGTACAATGTACCTTTAATTGAAATAACTTGATGATCACATTCCACAACTCAACTTTATCTGTCAATCCATAATAAACATATATTCATACATCATAAATATATATATTACAAACCATAAGTATGTCCGTTTTAGGTATTAACTTCATTCTTTAAGTTAACCATTATTTATTGTCTTTTTTATCTTTATATTAGTTGCTAAAGTTATAAAACAAGTTAATATAAATGATTTGTATATAAGTGCCATGTTATTATGCATAGTGCTATGTATGTCATTACATGTTATCATGAATCATTTATACCATTTTACACTCAAAATTCTATATAATCATCCAAGTGTCGATAAAATGATGTTCTGTAAATAATCATTTATTGACCATGAATTTTTCGATTTCATTTTACCTAGGGGTATGATACCTAACTATTTCTCTGAGAAAAACATGTAACTATGTTTTTTAACATTATAATCATACACCTCAGATGAGTTATAAAAATAGTATCTAGCATATATTATTATGTAGTCATTAATTGTATACATCGTGTTTTATTTATTAAACATGATATTGTCGTTGTATGCATTATATAATATCATCACATTTTAGGCATCAAAAGCCAAATGTTATGGTTGTATCATATTTTAAATGATTTTGTAAAAATTATGGTCACAATTTCATTATTTTCATACAAGGGACCTAATTAATACGAATGTCTTATTATCTATATGTTTCTTGGATATTATGGTATGTTTAATATTTTTTAATGAATGTCCAAATTTTAGATTTAGGATAAGGTCCATTCTTATTTAACTTGTCTTCATGAACCAAAGAACTGAAACTTGTTCAAGACATACCTACGATATAGATCCATGTGTTTACATACCTAATTAACCCTAAAATGGAAATATATTATTAACCCTTTAACTTGGGTTGTGGTCTTCTCCTTAGACTCCTCATTAATCTTCCACTCCTTCTCCATTTGATGTAGGTTCCCCTACAAGCCCATCTCTAGCAAGAAATTAATCACCTCTAGGTCCTCCTAGATAAATAGTAGACCCTTCATCATCTCCAAACTCTTAAATGACCTTCTTGGCATATCACATGCACAACTAAAGCTAAAGCCCATCACCATGATCTCGTCATTTTTGGCAATGAATGTGGTGGAGAAAAAGGGACAGACATTCCATATGAAATAAAAACTTTCAACTAAAATTCACACTAGAATTTCCATCCATGAAAGAACTTGTACTTACCATTATTATGGATGGTAAAGGCTTAGTTTCTCTTCTCCAACTCCTTCTTCCACATCAGAAACCCCCCACTTCTTCTGCTACCCCCTCAGTTATAAATCCCTAATCACAAATTTCATTGTCAATAAGGAGATCTTGCTTCTTTTTTTCTCTCATTAAGTGACTAATATCATTAGGTAGTAAAATACACCAAAAGTTCACCACAGAACACATCCAAGCACAACTTCATGATTGTCCTTTAGAAAAGATTAAGGATACTACTAGTGGAGAACATTACAATATACAACATGTAATAGGTACAATGTTTACACGTACAATAAAAAGTACTCGTAACTTAAGAACTCAATACATGAACCATTCCACCAATATATCTTTACTCCTCTATATGGAAGAACCTACCAAAGAAAACACTTTTTGTAGATTTAAGGTTTAGGTAAAATTTCTAACTATATTATCACTATATCTTTTAACTAGAGTCACAATGTAAGTCCACTAATGTCAACGAACCATTTGATGGTGATGTAGAAGACCAACATATTGTTTCTCATGAGAAAATGGCAACACAACATGACAAGTCAAAACCAAAATTATAGACAATAACTTAGGCAAGTATTGATTCACAAATCTTATCATTTTTCCTAATATGTTCTTGATTTACTAAAGACTACTCAATTTGTCCTAAAATAACCATTCCATGATCACTATTATATTTTGAAATACCAACTACATCATAGAAAGGAGTTTTCAAATAACCCTTCCTATCTAATGCCAAGTGATCTAGGAAAAGGCATGGCTTCTACCAATATCTATTGACATTTAAACATTAATTATTTGGTGAAAAAAGGGAAATTTTTAATTATTTTCTAATTATCCACTATACAAACATCTAAATTTATTTCACAACCCATCTATTCAATGTCTTTGGTCATTAATAAAAATTGTATTTTGTCCATTTGTCATACAAAGATTCCAACATTCCAATTCCTAAACAATTTTTTTTTAGTAAAATCTGAATTTGTTTGGCATTGACATGGTATTTCCATCCCTTTCCAAGTAGAATGACTATTATTATATGTTTTGGTCTTGAAAATCTAATTTTATCTAGAATATCATGCCAAAATGTTAGCTTTATAAAGACAAAAGTACCATTTTCCATTGTCTCAAAAATTCTAATCAACATATTATGAACGAATCAACTTCGCTTCAAGAGAAAGGCTCAAAATTAATATGAAACTTGGAAAGAAACTATCTAAATAAGGGCTAAATAATGTTTCAAATCATGATAAGAAACTATCAGATCAAATAAACATGTTATAAGGAACATGTATCACAAGCATAACCATGACAAATGGAAGAAGTTGGATACTATTGGCAGATGATATCATATTATATGGAAGAATTAAACATCATGATCTTGATATCAATTACAACAAACATTGAGGTAACTTTGGGAAATTATAAGATTAATCCTTTCTTGTCATTCCTAGCTCTATATAATAATATCTTTCTCCAAAAAAATATTCAAAGTCAAATAGATAAGTGTTTTAAGAATTTTATAATTATACTTATAAGAAAAGTGCAATGAGAATATTATTTTGCAATTTATAAGCACTTCCTTTTTTAATCCATCAAGTTTGTGTTGAATTTTCTCAATATATGTCGAATATATGAGAATATTGTAAGTCATAGAAGGGATTATAAATCTATTTATACAAGGATGTTGTGGTAAACAAGTATTAGTTTTACAATATAGCCACTTCAATGCTTTCATCATCAAAACATCGGTGGTCCTATCTAACCACCCATAATGGACGACACGAAGGAAAATAAAAATGAATTATTTGTGAAAATTGAAAAGAAATAATCCTACTCTTCTAGTTCTAGAATGATAGGTATAATAGTATAGTGGACTTGACATCAAATGTCCTTAGTATAGTCTGTATTATGTTGTCACTAGTGGTATCAAAGGTAACATCTTGATGGTAGTGGGTAGCATAGGATGAGTCCTACACTTATTCTATCAAACAACTAGTCACAATGATTTAACTCCTTCTCACCCCTCCCCAAAACCCAACACCCTCAAAATGAGAGAGAAACATCAATTGTACACTATAATGAAATTCTTTTGGATCCTAGCAAGTTTTTATAAGACATGTCCTACAGAAAAGAGGTCTCATCTTGACAACATACATTCACATATGTAAAGATCTTCATAAATAAGTACTTTGTGATGGAAGACTCTAATTGAAATTATTGTTGATTTAAATAAAATGATACTCGACCATAGTCAGTTTTCAGATAATCTTTATCAACCGTCACAGTTTTTGAAATGAATATGAATTTTCATTTTTCATAGATATTGTCACTTTTTTCAAGATTTTACTTTTCTCTTAAAATATTTAATGTGATATGTCCTCTTCTGCATTCATATATTTTCAATGAATTTATATCTAACCCAAGATCTTACCTCATCAATGATGAAACATACTATTGACGATGTGATGATGATTAGTTTTGGAAAGATCTCCAATGTAGATCTCAATAGTTGTTATTTTTCAATATTGGACATATATTATAATAAAATGTTGCATTTAACCAAAATTAGAATTCCATTTCACGAATCAAGAATGGCTCATGTGACCAGTTTCAAAGGGATTCTTCAACATAAAAAAGGAATTCGGTTTGTCTCATCCGTATATGAAACAAGAAATGTCCATTAACTTTAGAACACTACGGTTCATGTCTAAAAAATTGAGAACAAATTTAATTAACTTGGCTTGACATGACATTATGTAAAGAAAAGTTACGATTCAAGACCTCACTACCCAACTAGTTAGAAGTTAGTTTTTCCTCACAAATATTTTTTCTTGTGGGAGGGTAAATATAAAAAAAAAATTAATTTTTAGAAGTTATCATAATTCTATGAAAACATATGGATTGGAATTGATAATATATGTATATCAAGATGTCAGTCAATTATGGAAATCAATTAGTTTATTCAGTAACCCTTGCAAATGTAATCCTTCTGTCTGGGTTGCATGTGAAGTTTAGAGGCAACCTCTGGCAATGGCTTAAGTGGTTATCTCTTATGATATGTTCTATAAGAGATGAACAAAAGGGAGGTAAGTGGGAAGAGAGGGCAGGGAAATGGAAGGAAAGATTGGAAAAGGAATGGGACACTTATATCAATTCGTTTGGTTAGCATGGGGAGGGAAAGAGAGGGGAAGGAAAGGAAAAATAATAAAAAAATGATATACAAAAAATATATTGAGATAACAATGATAATATAAATGTATTTTTACGTATTATAATTATATTTATATTTTTCACAAACATTATTTTACAAAAATACCTTTACAGAAACACAGACAATAAAAAAGGTAGTAAAACTTTTTTTGATAGCCGAACCTATATATCTATGTTGTTTAATTCTCTGAAAACATATGAATTTGAATTGACATCACGTATATGTCAAGATGTGTTTAATTATGAAAATTTATCATTTAGTTTATTATGTAACCCTTGTGAAGGTAATCCTTATATCGAGGTTACATATAAAATCCAAAGGCTCTTTGCCACAAGGGCTTAAAGGGTTGTCTCTTTCACACTATTAAGTGAAATGTATGGATATCATGACGTGAAAAAAGTGAGACAATTCAAAGAGAATGAAGAAAAGTTAATAGTTAACTCAGTTGGCTGCAGTTAATTTAAATTAATTAAAATGGATGGAAATATGAAAGTAGACTAGGAAAGGTTTGGAGGTTAAATGCCAAAATAATAATATATGAAAATGGGTCATGCCTAAGTTTAATGGAGTTAAATATTTCTTTATCAGGATTGAATTGATACGATCACGATTCTTGTCAAATCAATGAATATAAAACATGTTATCACATAAAATTGACTTGTTCAGGTAAGAACGAATACAAAGGCATAACAAAACAATCCACTATTTTCTCTCCACGAATTTCTAGTAAATAGATTGGGAATATATAGCTAAACTAGTAGCACTGGGCACAAAGCACGACATAGAATCTAGCATTATAGGTTGCGATTGTTCTGCGCTCGAGCATTGTTGTTGTCCAAAAGCTTTTGGAGTCTCTCAGCCTCCCTCTGCAAGTTCTGTACATAAAATCCGGCCTCCTTCAGAACCTTGGCTGCGGATGCCTGATTCCATGACAAGTAAGGCAGGAAGAAAATAATGAAAACCAGAATTAGGTGTCGCTCAAAACATTCATACAAGCTAGCTAATCTACTTAGGATCATATATTATGTATTTTTGTTCCATTGTTTGCACAAGGTGGGTGAAAGCATTGATACGCTCTAGTAGCTAAACCATGTGGTACACGTATAACATGTATACTAACGAGGGTTAAAGTGATGTTTTGTTGACATTTAATAAAAACAACTAAAAATCCTTGGAAAGTTACGTACCCCATTCATGTTTCTCCGTTGTTCCTCAGGAAGCAACGACTCCAATTTGGTGATGAACTGGTTCAGTTGTTCATCAGTGATCTCTGTCGAAGACATTTCTTATATTTTAATGGCTCCCTGGCTCTCTCAAATAAGGAAGTAATATATATTGGATTTATAGATGAAAATCTACGTACAGAAGAGGCTTTATATAGAGGTTCATTTGTATAATACATGGGAGTAAGAAGAGAAAGGAGAGGCAATAAGCGTAGCTACATTCTAGACACATGGAGATATAGAGAGACTTGTAGGATATATACTTACAAAGAATTGAAAACGGTCAGTCAAGTTTGAAGAGGGAAGGTGGATTGATAATCAAACATTAGAAGTAACCGTCTCCTTTCCCAATGATATATTTAATTTTCTGATGACAATCATCACCTTAATGATGCTAAAATTGACCCCACAAACTCGTAGCATCCCACGACCCCTGCAATGATTTGTCTAGGTGATGTGTCATGACTCAAAAATCGGTTAACAGTGTATTTCAGAAATGAGTCAACATATCATGGATATAAATATGTGTATTTCTTGTAACTGATGTACCATGTCGTTAATATTGTAGATATCAATGTCTTTTTTTACAGTTTGTGTATAATATAAAATTTAATTGGCTATATGAATCATGTGTTTCAAACTACATCATAACTGGCCTTTTTTAATTCTATCTTGGTGTAATTTTGGTGTATTATAATTGCAAGAATTATTTTCCTACCTTATGAGTTTTGTGTCATCTAATATACTAAATAATTAACATCTCATGTATTACATATGATAAAGAGATAATATAATAAAATTGTATAAAAGTAATATATTGGATATAATATTGGAAACCATTGTAGGTGGACATCCCCTAGCAACCAATGATGTCATTATTTTTAATATAATTTTATTATAACCCAACAAAGTTTAGAGAAAAATTATCTTAGTGGAATTTCATTTAAGTATGATATACATTAATGCATAACGATAGGTGTACATTCTTCAATAATTCCTCATATATAAACTAGGAAATAGAAATTGTATGCATCCTTGCCATTTCAGTTATTCATCACATGGTTATATTGAAAATAGATTTAATTCTTTTGTTATGTTAGTATTTTTGTCTTAATAAGAAACAATATACATTTAGGTATTTTATATAGAGTTTTCAAGCATGGCATATAGATTTGACGAGACGAGGTTTTTGAAAGTATAGTATGTTACATGGAATGGCAGTCAGATAATATTTCATTATAATAGCAGACTACATTAAATTCCAAACATGTATAGAAATGAAAGAAAAGAAAATAATAATTGACCGGTCATCTAAAATATATTTGTCTACAATGTCTACTTTCTCCATGTAATAATGCCAACACCTCAAATCAAGTATTTTGGAGGGAGGTGGCATAGAGGGGCAAGTCCCCCCACCTCAACTCTAGAATTTTTTTTAAATAATTGTAGTAAATGCCACCCCTCCAACTCCAGATTTTTCTGAATACTATAGGTAAATTTCACACCTCAACTCCATAAAAAAATATTACTAGTAAATTCCCCATCTTGAATGTGTTCTTTGAAATATTTCTTTTTATTTCTAAATCACATTTTTATAGTAAATACTAAACTTTGACTAGACAATACTCCAAACAATTGAGTTAAACAAGATAACTCCAAAAATCACTGCGTTCAATATGAATTAATTGTATAAAATTATATTGTGCTGACTAGAATACTTGTGACTGTTCAGTTTCTACAACATGTGCGTGAAAAAGAAAGTGCATTAGATGCATTCTTTTCTAAGACGGTCTTCAAATAATTGATTCAAAAAAGATATTCTAGAAATCACTTGGTCAATACACAATCTAGAAAATTAATGGATGTTGACTTGACTACCCACGACTATTTAGTTATAACAAATTATGTGCAAAATAGTTCATTAGAAACATATTTTCTCCATATTACTTACATAACAAAGTGCATACTGCATAACACAAAAAGATTGGATTATGATTACTAGATTTGCAAGTATATATATATATATATATATATATTATTTAAGATTTAGATATATAGTTAAACATATAGTGAAAGCAATTGTTGCCTTGTAGTTGTATGAACACTTAAATATCAAAATTTGATTTTTTCAAGGATAGTTTGAGTTTTAGAGTTTATTTTATGTCAATCATCATAACCTATAAATCCTTGTAGTTCTCGAACCAGATAGATACATTCTTGTATATTCTTTGTAGTTAATTTAATTTTTATTATAAGCGTTACTATAATATAATTAAGATAACAACTATAATGAACTAAACATGTTGACAATTGGATGTACCATTATCTATTTGTTTGTTGTTGTTCAATTTTGTGATATTAGTAAATATAAGTTCTTGACCTATTTAACATGATTGGTTAGTGATTCTGTTATTTATTTTGTCTAATTAGATTATTACGATCTTAAGACCATAAGATATGAAGGGATGTTTTCATACCTCATCCAAGCAAGGATAAACATTTAGGTTGCATTTGGTAACGTGACAATTTCTATCCGTGATGCTCCACAACTAGCTGGTTAACCGTGACTTTTTGACACGGTGAAAAATTTGATAGATTGGCTGCTTAGCACCGTGAAAATGATTTGGAAAAGGGTACAACAGGCCATCACTATTTTAGTAGCAGCTTCAAATACAACCTGAGATAGCAGGAGATCAGCCAACCCTGCCTGAACATTGTGCAATGCGTTATTGAATGGTACCTTAGTTCTTTACTCGTCCCCATAACAGGATGAATTATCACTGGCTCAATTATTCAATGGTTATCTATATTTGAAAAATATTTGACATCATTGATAATAAAGTAATAGTGGAATGATTCTAAGGGATGAAAACTCAAAGAAAAAATTATTTTGTCTCAATTGAAATAATATTTTTCATTATTAGATGTATTAATATATCTAAATAATATTAATTTGATTGTGATTTAGATATTAACTAACAACCACTAATGTTACTATTTTTTTAATTTAGTTAATAACCAATTTAATTTTTATTTCACCTCCCCTTTGAAATCGGGTTGCCTTCATCCCATATTTCGAAGGTGTGAAGGATGTTGTGGAAGACATATATAAACTTACTCTTAGGGGTGTCAATGGGTAAAGATAAACCCATTTATCCTTTACCCATACCTTGTAGGGGAAAGGTAAGGGTGAAGAATGTTTTTACCCTTTGCCTGCCTACCAACTAGCCTCTAACCCATTACCCTAGAGGGTAAGGGTAAGGGTAAGCCATTACCCATTATCCTCTAACCCATTACCAACAAATTTTTATGTGTAACATATTAAATATTTATTCATTATATTGTTTAAGTTGATGGATATTCAAAATTATATGGTTATCATTTAAAACAATACACAATTTTCTTATCTACTTCTTATGTAGCTAATTTGGTCATATATACAGTAACATTTTGGACGTGTAAGACACACATGTAAGAAATAAATAGACTTTATATTTTTATAATAAAAACCATATATATAAGATTGTTGAAGATTACTTATAAATATTTTAAATAGATAATAGCCATTTTGAAGTATATTCACATTTCACTTAGTTGTATAAACACATTAGGCATGCCATTATTGTTCCTATGAGTACAATTTTTTGAAAGATACATAAATCTCTACTTCACTCTTACCCTCCCCATTTACCCTGTGGGTAGGAGGGCAAGGATAGTGGTGGGATGGGGAATTACCCATACCTTTTCCCATCATGTTAAGTGGGTAAAGGTAAGGGTAAGCCTTACCCTCCTCATTGAAAGCCCTATGTAGCTTTTCACATTTTATAAAGTATATTTTGTATATTATAACAATACATAATGTCAAATACATATGTGACATGTTTAATATTGTTCACAACATGGGATAATATCTTGTTTATTGTCAATTGGTAATCACTGTTTCCCAAATAACTCATACAATGTCATCAAGAACAATGTTTCATATTTTTGTATTATTTTGAATAAATTAGTATGTCATGTTAGATAATTATATATATATACATATATATTTTTGCATATATTATTCATGTGACACCTCGATGCGCCACACAAAGAGATTAGTAAAAAAAAGCATGGAATTATCACTAACAACCATATTACCATAAAGCAAGGTAAATTAAAATCGATATCACAGATCCACCTCAAGTAAAATCATTTGCATCTAAGTCCAAAAAAATTACCAGTATTTCCTATATCATTCCAAAAGATTATTACATGATATTCGTCACTAGCTCACTAGTGACAATTATAACTCATTCATATATATACATGCCATCTCTGTAAAACAATGACATATAGAAAAAAAAACCTCATATTGATGTACAAACTACAAAAATCTCCCCAAGGACCTGAGAGTACAAGGATGACACATAGGACTCTATTACAAAACACTTGCAACATGTCCAACCTTTCAACAATACTACTCCTCTTGCTACTCAGTCTTAACCGCACGATCTCTACCTCATCGTGCACGATCACCTAAAAGATGTAGAAACCCATGGGGTGAGACCAAACATCCCAACGAGAGATATAACTATCCATCAACATGTATTATAAATACATGTAGATTATGCATAGCATACTAAACATTATAAGAAGATTTAGCTCAATGATATGTATATTATTGATATCACAAACTAAACAGTTTCGATAGCTACAACTAAGTAGTCGAACATCTAATAACTTTATAAGAAATATGAATAATATGTATAACAGTTGATTTCTCCTACTCCCTTATAATACAAGAAATCAATACAAAAGACAAGGCAATGGGTCATCCAATGTGTGTAAGGCCCCTAAACTTGTTTAATGAGTTAAACAAGCTTAATGGTCATAATTAAATTCTTATAACCCTAATATAACCTTGTGATATGCTTTTAAATCATAACACAAGCTTAAGTTTCAAATTTGGTCCAATTTGGACACTGTTTGAGCAAGTTCTGCAATTTTATGTACATTTTGGACTTTTCTATAATTTACCCAATTGAGAGGTTTTCTTTTGCAATTTATCACTTGCATTATGTTCCTTGGTTATTTTCTCATAATTATTGATCTTTTTTATCCATGGGGAACCTATTTAAATCTTGGTTTGAAGGTGTTTTCTCCAAGGGGATTTTAGGGTTTACCCCTTCACGGATGGGCTACCTTTAGTAGCTATCAACTAATGAAATATTTGATTGGTTGGAAAATTCGACAAAGGAAAGATAATAAGGTATATACACATGGTGGGGGATCTTCTTGTGAGTGATTTTGTATATTCTTAATAAATTACGGCCATGGATACTTGGATAGATACTAGAACTTTAACTTTTTCTTTTTCTTTATCTTGAAGTTTCATATACTTATCCCGAAGCACCAAAACGAGCCATTTTCTCTCCACCACTTCCAACCTTCTCCCAACCATGTTCTCCCTCTGTTATGCTACAAATTTTCTATCCATGGAAGAAGAAAGTGGGGATCTTCTTGGAAAAAGGATCTAGGGCTGCAATTTACTTCATTTTAGGGTTGAAAAAGCTTTCTTCTACTGATCTTGACCTAAAAGAGTAAGAATTCCCTTCTTTCCCTCATTTATTTCTTTTTTATCCTTCCTCCTACCTTTATCCAGGTCGTAACCTAGCTGTTCCATGTAGCAATTTCTCTAAAGCTCTAAAACCCTACCTTTCTTGCTCCTTATGCTTAGGGTTTGCTCATTTGATGAAGAAAGGTGCTAGATGGACGAATTCATAGCTTATTCTTGGATTTTCTATACTACCTACTCGATTTTACTTATGTGTGGGGTTTCATCTTATCATTATAGGAAATTTTTATAACTTTATCCACGTTTATTGCTTACAATAATCTTTCAAGATCATGTTCTTGCTTGAAAATGATGATCCATGCACTAAAAAGCTATGCTTGACTTGGATTTCGAGTTTTATAATGTTCCCTGTTCTAATTTCAGTTCTAGATGAACCTGTGATCATGTGTACATTATTTCTAAGGTATAATATGACTTGGAACAGGTTTGTTTGACAACCTATAGTGCTAAGCACCTATCAACCAATGGTCAATTTTAGGGTTTAAAGTTGATTTCTTCTATAAACCCATGACCTGATGATGGTACCATTGCAACAACCTTATGGTGTTGTCTTCATGACAACTTATGGTCATGATCAAAGTTGTAATATGATGGTGACAACCTATGGTCACCACCTTAGGTCAGGTTTTGGATCAATTAGAAGTATAATGATCAACCACTAAGTACCATATTGATGTTATCAACCAATGATGACATTAGCTTAATATTTGATGTTGATTAATGAATATAGTATTGATATAACAACCTATGGTGATTTAATGATCACTAATGATGGTGAATAAGGTCTCTACAATCAATGGTGAGTTAAGCATTGTTGTTGTAGCATCAATTAAGCCTTAGACCAATGGTTTCTTGGGTCACTTGATCCAATGGCCAGACCTATAGTGTAATTGATGGTTTTAACATATGAACTTGACCCAATGGTCAAGATATAATATTTATTCCTCCAATAAAGTGTAATGATGGCTAATGTAATATGTTGGTCGTAATAATGTGATTTATATGGTTTCCTTTATATGATCAACTTAAGGAGCTTACTTGTTGACAATGGATGGCTTGTTTTAAATGAACAGTCGATTGTGGGTTTTACCTTACTCTCAATGAAACTTTTTGTGTTGTTAATCAAGGGATGTCTAGGGTTAGATGGTGACTCTTTCTAGATCACAAATCAAGTACTTCATAGATGGTTTATCCAAGGTGTTTACTTATGTAAACAATCAATGGTCTTACCTTTTAAACATCCAATGGTTTTGGGTGACATTGTGGTATGGTGATATGGGTTGAATGATGATGGAACAAATGGAGGGTTACCCTTAATAAGGTAATCTTACCTATTCACTCATATGAATAGAGGGGATGATAATCATATTGTGTTGATATGTAACCCTAATGAGGTATAGCTTGTTATACCTAGCTTTAATATAACTAAATGATGGTAATTAGGTATGAATAGTCCTTGAATGATTAATACAATCATGGAGTATTATGTTATTATTGTTGAAACCCTAGTACTCTATAACATGATGGTTACACCTTGATTTATGTGTGGGTTCATACTTGAGAATGGTATGGAATGTGAAGGTGATGCTTCACCTTATGCATCCATGATCCAACGGGGATGCCATGAGTTAGGGTTTGGGTATGAGTGTTGATTAGTAACATTAATATAATTTATCTTGTGAACATAACTCTAATGTAAATAGATAAATATGAATATTTGTGTTTAACATTCTTATATGATGGAATTATAGTGGAATAACCTCCTTACTATGATCATAACCTTGATATGTTAATTGGTGGTTATCATAGCTACATGGTTGATACTTTCTTATGCTAAACATGTGCATAATGAATATGATGAGAGTTAATCATATCTAGATTCCTTGCATGTTGATGTAATAAAGGAATGTTCTTAATGTTAACATAACCCTGCTATGATTGTTTTGAATATCTCCTAGATCATTCATGCAATATTGCGTTGATATGGTTTATTATATGTAAGTAATGTTATTGAGCCTTATTATAAGGCATGCAAAGATAATGATGATCTTGCAAGGATAGTATGATGGTCTGAATGACCTTTGGGAATGGTTGAGCCCTGAATGAGGTGTACTCCTTGTGTGTTGATAAGGGTTTATACCCTGTGATATTGTGAAAAGGATTTATAACTTGTGATAGTATGATGACTAGTGTAGCCTCATGAATGGCAAGTAAATAGTACCATGTGATGATGAGATGAGAAATTTTGTTTCACACATTTTATATCTTTTGAAGTTGTGATATTTATATGCTTGTTAGAAGTGAATTAGGGTTTGTATGTCCATTTATTTGATACAACCTTAATTCACCCAATTGGCATAACTATTCAAGTGAAACTCTAATCATGTAGTGTCATGTGCCATAGATCCATCTGAGTGTCATAACTTTCCAGATGGTGAAACAAGTAATCCTAAGGGAAACTCAGAGTGCATACTAATGAGTATGCGGGGTGCTTGTCATCCTGAATTCAAGTATTTAGGGAGGATGATTGTGGTCATACCTAGCACTTAGTTTGAGAACGACTGTGGTCGTGTCTCGGTGATTATATATGTGATGAGATTGGAGGACAACTACAGTTGTACCTTGGATGGTAGGGTATGCGTACCCACCTCTTTTCACTAGTTCCGTGACCTACACCAAGGACAAACTAGGTTGTTAGCAGCTTGACCTTGTGTCACTGTGGCAGACCCGTACTGACTGGGGGTGGAGAATATCTTAGGATTCAGGCTCGTCCTAGATCGTGTATGGCACTGATTTCAACTTAACAGTGGTCAGTTGGATTTTGAGTGGTATCCTCAAATTGCTTAGGGCATAATAAAAGATGTAATACAGTCGTATAGCATATCTATTTAGGGTTATACACGATGCTTTACATTGGATGATAACCCTTGTTTGTTCTCTTTACATAAAGATGATGCTTAGTGCAATTAAGAGATAGTAGATATACTTATGTTGTGGATATGCTTAATATTATAGAAGTGTACATACAATAGCCATGATTATGTTGATAACTATACTATTACTACTGATTATAATCATGATGCTAGCTATCTCATGTTGTTAGTTGTGTTTAGCATTCTAGACATGGCTTTGTAACTAGAGATGCAATGATTTCTAATCATGCTTATCCAGATAATAATGCTTATGTTTTTAGCTCTTTTCATGATGTTGATATGTCAACCTATTAGACTTGCTAATGTTGTTATCTATGCTTATGTAGCTAGACTTATTCATAATGATAGAGATTCTATGTTACTAGACTTGCTCATGATGCTAGATATGCATATCCTACTGAATTGCTTATATTGTCAACAAGATAAAGGATGATAGTTTGGCTAATGATGATAGTTATTCTCTACTCCTTTATGTATTTTGTTAATCATCAGTGCTGCTGAGATTATTTGTTATATCGGATTAAACTACTTAACTATTTAATTACTTAAAAATGTTGTAATCAATAATCATGGTTGGAGGTTATATCTCTTGTTGGGACATGGGTCTCACCCTTGTGGTTCGCCACATCTTTTTAGGTAATCTGAAGTGACGAAAACAAACCTATGGCAACAAAGAGGAGCTATAGTAATGAATTTATGAGAAAGTTGATTAGATGTCTAGTGTATCCTAGATTCGTACATGTACTCTCAGGTCCAGGTGAGAAAATGTTTATATATGGTGTTTCAAATGAATCAGACTTTTGTTAGCATATTAATGCTTGTTTGTGTGGTATATATGAATATTGTTCTCCTGTGTATATTTGTGGTGGCTAAGAAGATAGAACAATTTGTATCAAATTCTTGGCATAGTATGAATATAAGAAAGATGTTGGGCTCTTATGCAAATGTTTCTAAGTGGGTGCTGACATTGAAATCAGTTTTAATTTACCCATATTTATGGATATGTAGTTAATTGGTGTTTGCTTGTATTTTATGTTTTGAGTAATCTCATTTAGTGCAACGGGTTCTCACAAGTTAGTATCAGAGCTTTATATTCACTGAGTCTACATGGACACTAGGACTTAAGACTAGGATGATGTCAAAATTAGGAATATGACATAAAAATATGGTGCATACTGCCTAATCTCAGTATTTGGGTGCCCTAGACATGTATTCAATTATTGAAGAAAAGGTAAGTATGGAACTCTTAGATTGTTATCTTTTTTATTACACTCATCAAGTAGTCATTTTGAGACAATCTAAAGAGCATAATGAATAAGAAATCATGGTGTGGATATCCCAATCCTACCTTAAAGAAGTTGAGAATTGTATCATTATCTATCAAAACTTGAATGTTTGGTAACTATAAGAGAAAGATACAACACCATGAAATTTAAATCTAAATACAAATTAGAAAAAGAGGAGTTCTTGAAGGTGATTCAAGAAGATAATAAAATAAAAGACAAATAATTATATGCTTATAAAGTGAATCAATGTATGAAATCCAAATAAGATGGAAAGAACTCCTATAACAAGTACAAAATGAGAAGATAAATGGGAATAATGACAAAGGAATAAGGTGGTACCTGAGTTAATATCAGACCAACCTATGTGTGTAAGAAAGTGTTAATGTAAAATAATCATAGCATGTGAAAGAAATTAAGGCAGATGATCCATGTTTAATGAAGAAAATGTGGAATATGATGATTTACCTATTCATAAGTGGTTGAAAAACATAATAAATAAGAGAACATACCCAAGTGTGATCAATAGTCATCAAGGAAGGAGTAATGAGATATGTTAATCATGAATATTCCTATGCTAATGGCAAGGAACCCAAAAGAAAAGGGTAAAATGATACATAAAAAGTTGTAACTCACATAATGAAAATAGAATTGGTTACCTTTTGCTAGTGACCCTTGAAAATGCTTCTATGATGTGGGAAGTGTGTTTCCCTTTGTGTCTTTCCTTTCTAGGGCACAACTTTCAAGTGGATCATTACCACTTGGTACATGTAGATTTGTTTCAAACATGAGGGTGGATAGCTTATTATAGCATAAGGTTGCTTGGACTATGATTCCAAGATCATAAAGTTTGTGATGAGTTTGCTTTTGAGCGTTCCAATAATTAGGAAGACTCCTCTTATATGTCTTAAGATTAGTTATGTTGGTAAAAGTAGATGAGATAAGGATGTGAGTTCCTTATAGCACATGAGGTGGATACCAAGGTAATAACCTAGTATCCAAGATGTGTCAATAGTATGGGAATTATGTGAAGGTTGGAGATGTTTATTAAATGAACATTCCAAGTATTCCTCTCCCATTGAGAGAGAGAGAGAGTTGATGATGACCCTCTAAATGTTGTTTGGAAGGAAAACAAAAGTGATTCTATAATATTGTGTATGGTTCAGTGATAGTTGGGCAAGACCACTATCAAGGATAGATATTTTGTTGATCAAGTACACATGTGATACTGTTTTGTTTAAGATAAAATATCCTTTAGACATAAGAGTTAGAATGGATGACATAAGTTACATGACCATGATGAGTTTAGAGTTATGTCCTTTAGACTAACCAATGGACAAACAAAATTTATGAATAGGAGGAACGAAATGTTATGGTCATGTCATACAAGTTATATCCAGCTTTGAATGATGAAATGTCAAAGTATTTCAAATATGGTAAAAAATATGATCAATATTTATTCAAAAACCTTAGGGTTGCCGAAGAAGCAATAGCTATGAGACAAGTTGAACAAGAATGAGATGGGGTTGATTAAATGTCTTTATGGGATCATGATATGTATTCTAAGTAGGTTGTGTAAATCCTAGTAAGGTGAAGATATTGTTGTTGTTTCACCCATAACAAGGTTAACTAGGAATGTTGTTTCCTTGTAAGGAATGATAGGTTCCAGTGTCAGCATTTCTTTTGATGCTAAAAAAGAACTGACAAGTGTTCCAGTGTTAGTGCATCTAGAAAAAAAAGGGATGGATGCATTGCCTTTTTTATGCTTCAAGGAATGGTATGGGACACATGTCATTATTGGTAAAAAGCTAGAAAGTATGACTTTTGAGTAATGTGTTGATACAATAGATATAAGTTTAGGATGATAGCTTGAATTTAAAGTTGAACATTACTACTAGAGTTGTACAGATGACACAACAAGTTTCTACATTCCATATTGAGAATGTCTTCTTTGGTGGGGTTTTTTGTGTTGACCCAAGATGAGATATATATGAATGATGTGACATCACCATTATATGCTAGTAACCATGTGAAGGTAATAGGATGAGGTGCAAAGTAAGTACCCATATTTGTTTACTTTGGATTTCGAGGGCAAAATCCCCGTTAGGGGTTTATAGTTGTAAGGCCCCTAAACTTGCATAATGAGTTAAACAAGATTAATTATCATAATTGAATTCTTATAACCCTAATATAACCTTGTGATATGCTTTAAAATCATAATACAAGCTTAAGTTTCAAATTTGATCCAATTTGGACATTGTTTGAGTAAGTCATGTTATGCACATTTTGGACTTTTCTGTAATTTACCCAATTGAGAGGTTTTCTTTGCAATTGATCACTTAGAATTATGTTTCGTGGATATTCTCTCATAATTATTGATCTTTTTGAGCCATGGGGCACCTATTTAAACCTTGGTTTGAAGGTGTTTTCTCTAAGGGTATTTTAGGGTTTACCCCTTCACGGATGAGCTACCTTTAGTAGCTATCAACTAATGAATTATTTGATTGGTTGGGAAATTCGAAAAAGGAAAGATAAGAAGGTCTATACACATGGTGGGGGAGCTGCTTGTGTGTGTGATTGTATATTATTAATAGATTAAGTCCAGGGACACTTGGATAGACACTAGAACTTCAACCTTTTCTTTTTCTTTATCTTAAAGTTTCATATACTTATCCCCAAGCACCAAAATGAGCTATTTTGTCTCCACCACTTCCCTCCTTCTCCCAACCTCGTTATCCCTCTATTCTTCTATGAATTTTTATGTCCAAGGAATAAGAAAATGGGGATCTTCTTGGAAAAAGGATCTAGGGTTGCAATTGACTTCATTTTAGGGTTGAAAAAGCTTCCTTCTAGTGATCTTGACCTAAAAGAGTAAGAATTCCATTATTTCCTCCATTGATTTCTTTCTTATCCTTCCTCCTAGCTTTCTCTAGGTTGGAACCTTTCTATTCCATGGTAGAAATTGCTCTAAAGTTCTAAAACCCTACCTTTCTTGCTCCTTATGCTCAGGGTTTGCTCATTTGATAAAGAAAGGTGCAATATGGACGAATTCATAGCTTATTCTTGCATTTTGTACACTACCTGCTAGAGTTTTCTTCTGTTTGGGGTTTCATCTTCTCCTTAAAGGCAATTTTTATAACTTCCTCCACGTTTATTGCCTACCATAAGTTTTCTAGATCATGTTCTTGCTTGAAAATGATGATACATGCACTAAAAAGCTATGCTTGACTTGGATTTCGATTTTTATAATGTTCCCTATTCTAATTTCAGTTCTAGATGAACCTGTGATCATGTGTATGTTATTCCTAAGGTATAATATGACTTGGATCAGGTTGGTTTGACAACCTATGGTGCTAAGCACCTATCAACCAATGGTCACTTTAGGGTTTAAAGCTGATTTCTTCTATAAACCCATAACCCGGTGATGGTACCATTGAAACAACCCTATGGTGTTCTCTTCATGACAACTGATGGTCATGATCAAAGGTGTCATATGATGGTGAAAACCTATCATCACCCCCTTAGGTCAGGTTTTGGATCAGTTATAAGTATAGTGATCAACCATTAAGTATCCTACTGATGTTATCAATCAATGATGACATTAGCTTAATATTTTATGTTGATTAATGAATGTAGTGCTTATCTAACAACCTATGGTGATTTAATGATCACTAATGATGGTGGATCAGGTATCTACAACCTATGGTGAGTTAAGCATTGTAGTTGTAGCATCAATTAAGCCTTAGACCAATGGTTTCTTGGGTCACTTGATGCAATGGCCAGACCTATAATGTAATAGATGGTTTTAACATATGAACTTCACCCAATGGTCAAGATCTAATGTTTATTCCTCCAATAAAGTGGAATGATGACTAATGTAATATGTTGGTCCTAATAATGTGATTTAAATATTTTCATTTATATGATCAACTTAAGGAGCTTACTTGTTGACAATGGATGGCTTGTTTTAAATGAACAGTTGATTGTGGATTTTACCTTAATCTCAATAACTTTTTGTGTTGTTAATAAATAGATGTCTAGGGTTGGATGGTGACTCTTTCTAGAGAAAAAATCAAGGACTTCATAGGTGGTTTATCCAAGGTATTTACTTATGTAAACAACCAATGGTCTTACCTTTTAAACATCCAATGGTTCTGGGTGACATTGTGGTATGGTGATATGGGTTGAATGATGATGGAACAAATGGAGGGTTACCATGAATAAGGTAGTCTTACCTATTCACTCATATGAATAGAGGGTATGATAATCATATTGTGTTGATATGTAACCCTAATGAGGTATAGCTTGTTATACCTAGCTTTAATATAACTAAATGATGGTAATTGGGTATGAATAAACCTTAAATGACTAATACAATCATTGAGTATTCTTTTACTATTGTTGAAACCCTAGTATGCTATAACCTGATGGTTACACCTTGATATATGTGTGGGTTCATACTTGAGAATGGTATGGAATGTGATGGTGATTCTTCACCTTATGCATCCATGATCCAATGGGTATGCTGTGAGTTAGGGTTTGGGTATGAGTGTTGATTAGTAACATTAATATAATTTATCTTGTGAAACTAACTCAAATGCAAATAGATAAAGATGAGTATTCATGTTTAACATTCTTATATGATGAAATGATGGTGTAATAACCTCTTTACTATGATCATAACATTGATATGTTAATTGGTGGTTATCATAGCTACATGGTTGATACTTTCTTATGCTAAACATGTACATAATGAATATGATGAGAGTTAATCATATCTAGATTCCTTGCATGTTGATATAATAAAGTAATGTTCTTAATGTTAATATAACCCTGCTATGATTGTTTATGAATATCTCCTAGCTTATTAATGCAATATTGTGTTGATATGGTGTATTATATGTAAGCAATGTTGTTGAGCCTTGTTATAAGGCATGCAAAGATAATGATGATCTTGCAGGGATAGTATGATGTTCTTAATGACCTTTGGGCATGGTTGAGCCTTGAATGAGGTGTAATCCTATTGTATTGATAAGCTTTGATACCTTGTCTAATCAAGTTTATCCAGATAATTGTGCTTATGTTGTTATCTCTTTTTATGATGTTGATGTGTTCAACCTATTAGACATGCTAATGTTGTTAGCTATGATTATGTAGCTAGACTTATTCATAATGATAGAGATTCTATGTTACTAGACTTGCTCATGATTATAGATATGCATATGCTACTAAATTGCTTATATTATCAACCAAATAAAGGATGATAGTATGGCTAATGATGATAGTTATTATCTGCTCCTTTATATATTTTGTTAATCATCAGTGTTTCATAGCTTATTTGTTATATCTGATTAAACTGCTTAACTATTTAATTACTTTAAAATGTTGTAATCAATAATCATTGTTAGAGGTTATATCTCTTGCTGGGACATGGGTCTCACCCTTATGGTTCGCCACATCTTTTTAGGTAATTAGAAGTGACGAAAACAAACATATAGCAAAAAAGAGGAGCTATAGTAATGAATCTATGAGAAAGTTGATTAGATGTCTATTGTGTCCTAGAGTTATCTGTGTACTCTCAAGTCTGGGTGAGAAAAATTTTGTATATGGTGTTTCAAACAAATTAGACTTTTGTTAGCATATTAATGCTTGTTTGTGTCACATATATGAATATTGTTCTCCTATGTATATATGAGGTGGCTAAGATGATAGAACAATTCGTATCAAATTATTGGCATAGTATGGATATAAGAAAGATATTTGACTCTTATGCAAATGTTTCTGAGCGGGTGCTGATGTTGAAATCGGTTTTAATTTACCCATATTTTTGGGTATGTTGTTAATTGGTGATTGATTGTGTTTTATGTTTTGAGTAATCTCGTTTAGTGTAATGGGTTCTCACAAGTTGGTATCAGAGCTTTAGGTTCACTAAGTCTATAGGGACACTAGGATTTAAGACTAGGATGATGTCAAAATTAAGAATATGACATAAAAATATGGTGCACACTGCCTAATCTCAATATTTGGGTGCCCTGGCCAGGTATTCAATTATTGAAGAAAAGGTAAGTATGGAACTCTTAGATTGTTATCTTTCTGATTACTCTGATCAAGTAGTCATTTGAGACAATCTAAAGAGCATAATGAATAAGAAATCATGGTGTGAATATCTCAATCCTACCTTTAAGAAGTTGAGAATTGCATCATTATCTATCAAAACTTGAATGTTTGGTAACTATAAGAGAAAGATAGAACACCATGAAATCTAAAACTAAATACAAACTAAAAAAAGAGGAGTTCTTGAAGATGTGATTCAAGAAGATAATAAAATAAAAGACAGATAAGTATATGCTTATAAAGTGAATCAAGGTATGAAATCCACATAAGATGGAGAGAACTCCTATAACAAGTACAAAATGAGAAGAAAAATGGGAACAATGACAAAGGAATAAGGTGGAACCTGAGTTAATCTCAGACCAACCCATGTGTGTAAGAAAGTGTTAATGTAAAATAAGCATAGAATGTGAAAGAAATTAAGGCAGATGATCCATGTTTAATGAAAAAAATGTGGAATGTGATGATTTACCTGTTGATAAGTGGTTGAAAAACATAATAAATAAGAGAACATACCCAAGTGTGATAAATAGTCATTAAGGAAGGAGTAATGAGATATGTTAATCATTATGATTCATTGCTAATGGAAAGGAACCCAAAATGAAAAGGGTAAAATGATATATAAGATGGAATGTAGAAACTTGTTGTGTCATTTGTACAACTCTAGTAGTAATGTTCAACTTTAAATTCTAGCTATCATCCTAAAATTATATCTATTGTATGAACACATTACTCAAAAGTCATAATTTCTAGCTTTTTACTAATCATGCCATGTGTCCCATACCATTCCTTGAAGCATAAAAAAAGGCAATGCATCCATCCCTTTTTTTTCAAGATACACTAACACTGGAACACTTGTTAGGTTTTTTTCAGCATCCAAAGAAATGTTGACTCTGGCACCTATCATTCCATACAAGGAAACATCATTCCTAATCAACCTTGTTAGTGGAGAAACAACAACACTATCTTAACCTTACTTGGATTTACACAACCTACTTAGAATACATATCATAATCCCATAAAGACATTTAATCAACCCCATCTCACTCCTATTCAACTTGTCTCATAGCTATTGCTACTTAACAACCCTAAGGTTTTTGAAAAAATATTGATCATATTTTTTACCATATCAGAAATACTTTGACATGTCATCATTCAAAGCTTGATCTAACTTTTATGACATGACCAGAACACTCCATTCCTCCTATTCATAAATTCTATTTGACCATTGGTTAGTCTAAAAGACATAACTCTAAACTCATCATGGTCGTGTAACTTATGTCCTCCATTCTAACTCTTATGTCTAAAGGATATTTTATCTTAAACAAAAACGGTAGCACATGTCTACTTGATCAACAAACTATCTATCCTTGATAGTGGTCTTGCCCAACTATCACTGAACCATATACAATATTATAGAATCACTTTTATTTTTCCTTCCAAACAACATTTAGAGGGTCATCATCAACTCTCTCTCTCTTCTATGGGAGAGGAATACGTGGAATGTTGATTTAGTAAACATCTCCAACCTTCACATACTTCCCATACTATTGACACATCTTGGATACTAGGATTTATTACCTTGGTATCCACCTCTTGTGCTATAAGGAACTCACATCCTTATCTCATCTACTTTTACCAACATAACAAGTATCAAGACATATAAGATGAGTCTTCCTAATTATCGGAAGGCTCAAAAGCAAACTCATCACAAACTTTATGATCTTGGAACCATATTCCAAGCAACCTTATGCTATAATAAACTATCCACCCTCATGTTTGCAATGAATCCACATGTACCAAGTGGCAATGATCCCCTTGAAAGTTGTGCCCTAGAAAGGAAAGACACAAAGGGAAACACACTTCCCACATCATAGAAGCATTTTTCAAGGGTCACTAGAAAAAGGTAACCAATTCTATTTTCAACATACCCAAGTGTGATAAATAGTCATCATGGAAGGAGTAATGAGATATGTTAATCATGATGATTCCTATGCTAATGGCAAGGAACCCAAAATGAAAAGGGTAAAATGATACATAATAAGTTGTAAATCGCATAATGAAAATAGAATTGGTTACCTTTTGCTAGTGACCCTTGAAAAATGCTTCTATGATGCGGGAAGTGTGTTTCCCTTTGTGTCTTTCCTTTATAGGGCACAACTTTCAAGTGGATCATTGCCACTTGGTACATGTGGATTCGTTGCAAACATGAGGGTGGATAGCTTATTATAGCATAAGGTTGCTTGGACTATGGTTCCAAGATCATAACATTTGTGATGAGTTTGCTTTTGAGCCTTCCAATAATTAGGAAGACTCCTCTTATATGTCTTGAGATTTGTTATGTTGGTAAAAGTAGATGAGATAAGGATGTGAGTTCCTTATAGCACATCAGGTGGATACCAAGGTAATAAATCCTAGTATCCAAGATGTGTCAATAGTATGGGGAGTATGTGAAGGTTGGAGATGTTTATTAAATGAACATTCCAAGTATTCCTCTCCCATAGAGAGAGAGAGAGTTGATGATGACCCTCTAAATGTTGTTTGAAAGGAAAAACAAAAGTGATTCTAAAGTATTGTGTATGGTTCATTGATAGTTGGGCAAGACCACTATCAACGATAGATATTTTGTTGATCAAGTAGACATGTCATACTGTGTTTGTTTAAGATAAAATATCATTTAGACATAAGAGTTAGAATTGATGACATAAGTTACATGACCATGATGAGTTCAGAGTTATGTCCTTTAGACTAACCAATGGACAAATAGAATTTATGAATAGGAGGAACGGAGAGTTCCGATCATGTCATACAAGTCATATCAAGATTTGAATGATGACATGTCAAAGTATTTCAAATATGGTCAAAAATATGATCAATATTTCTTCAAAAACCTTAGGATTGCCGAAGCAGCAATAGCTATGAGACAAGTTGAACAAGAATGAGATGGGGTTGATTAAATGCATTTATGGGATCATGATATGTATTCTAAGTAGGTTGTGTAAATCCTAGTAAGGTGAAGATAGTGTTGTTGTTTCACCCCTAACAAGGTTGACTACGAATGATGTTTCCTTGTATGGAATGATAGGTGCCAGCGTCAGCATTTCTTTTGATGCTAAAAAAGAACTGACAAGTGTTCCAGTGTCAGTGTATCTAGAAAAAAAAGGGATGGAAGCATTGCCTTTTTTTATGCTTCAAGGAATGGTATGGGACACATGGCATGATTGGTAAAAAGTAGGCAAGTATGAATTTTGAGTAATGTGTTGAAACAATAGATATAATTTTAGGATGATAGCTAGAATTTAAAGTTAAACGTTACTACTATAGTTGTACAGATGACACAATAAGTTTCTACATTCCATATTGAGAATGTCTTCTTAGGTGGGGGATTTTGTGTTGACCCAAGATGAGATATGTATGAATGATGTTACATTACCATTATATGCAAGTAACCATGTAAAGGTAATAGGATGAGGTGCAAAGGAAGTACCCATCTTTATTTAACTTGGATTTCGGGGGCAAAATCCCTATTAGGGGCTTATAGTTGTAAGGCCCCTAAACTTTCTTAATGAGTTAAACACGCTTAATTATAATAATTGAATTCTTATAAACCTAATATAACCTTGTTATATGCTTTGAAATCATAAAACAAGGTTAAGTTTCAAATTTGGTCCAATTTGGATACTGTTTGAGCAAGTTATGCACATTTTGGACTTTTCTATAATTTACCCAATTGAGAGGTTTCTTTGCAATATATCACTTGCATTATGTTACTTGGATATTCTATCATAATTATTTATCTTTTTGAGCCATGGTGCACCTATTTAAACCTTGGTTTGAAGGTGTTTTCTCCAAGGGTATTTTAGGGTTTACCCCTTCACGGATGAGCTACCTTTAGTAGCTATCAAATAATGAATTATTTGATTGGCTGGGAAATTCGACAAAGGAAATCTAAGCAGGTCTATAAACATGGTGGGGGAGATTCTTGTGTGTGTTCTTGTATATTCTTAATAAATTAAGGCCATGGACACTTGGATAGATAATACAACTTCAACTTTTTCTTTTTCCTTATCTTAAAGTTTCATATACTTATCCCCAAACACCAAAACGAGCCATTTTCTCACCACCACTTCCCTCCTTCTCCCAACCTCGTTTTCCCTCTGTTCTACTGTGAATTTTTCTGTCCAAGGAAGAAGAAAGTGGGGATCTTCTTGGAAAAAGGATCTAGGGTTGCAATTGACTTCATTTTAGGGTTGAAAAAGCTTTCTTCTAATGATCTTGACCTAAAAGAGTAAGAATTTCATTCTTTCCTCCATTTATTTGTTTTTTATCCTTCCTCCTAGCTTTCTCCAGGTTGGAACCTTGCTGTTCCATGGTACAAATTGCTCTAAAGCTCTAAAACCCTACCTTTCTTTCTCCTTATGCTTATGATTTGCTCATTTGATGAAGAAAGGTGCTAGATGGACGAATTCATAGCTTATTCTTGGATTTTCTAGACTACCTGCTCGAGTTTTCTTCTGTGTGGGGTTTCATCTTCTCATTAGAGGCACGTTTTATAACGTTCTCCACGTTTATTGCTTACCATAAGCTTTCTAGATCATGTTCTTGCTTGAAAATGATGATCCATACACTAAAAAGCTATGCCTGACTTGGATTTTGATTTTTATAATGTTCCCTATTCTGATTTCAGTCCTAGATGAACCTGTGATCATGTGTATGTTATTCCTAAGGTATAATATGACTTGGATCAGGTTGGTTTGACAACCTATGGTGCTAAGCACCTATCAACCAATGATCAATTTTAGGGTTTAAAGATGATTTATTCTATAAACCCATGACTCGATGATGGTACCATTACAACAACGCTACGGTGTTGTCTTCATGACAACTGATGGTCATGATCAAAGATGTCATATGATGGTGACAACCTATGTTCACCCCCCTTAGGTCAGGTTTTTGATCAATTAGAAGTATAATGATCAACCATTAAGTACCCTACTGATGTTATCAATCAATGATGACATTAGCTTAGTATTTCACTACAACAAAATTGCCCATTAGCGGCATTTATTCTAGTGACATTTATAAAAAAAAAGCCACTATCTTTCTAATATACATGCATTTTTAACTAAAATGCCTCTAACCCACCTATTATAGAGTTTCTAAAAAGGACTTAACATTAAAGGCATTTGTATTTTTAATTAGTGGCAATCCTAAATTGCCATACCCAAATTAGAAAGTAATTTGCTAACATAATATTGACTTTCCCGCTCCAAATTTTATGACTCACGCTCCAAATCACTACGATATACCACTCTCTCCCTAATTCAGCTCGACAATATCCATCTGCCGATCTCTCCTTGCATGACTTCCTCCCTCTCCAGCTAGCGCATGGAGGAGATCGTACCCTAGCTGTTGGTGGATCACGTCTTGCGTCTGTGTGCCAGTTTTCGACTCTAGAGTGCTAAGCTGTCGGCCACAGAGTGCCAAGTTGTCGGTTGCAGTTTGCCAAGTTGCCGGCGCCTGCCGGTGAGTCCCAACCGATCGAAGCATACTCATTCGTTCTTCCTCCTCTGCCATTTTAGACCAAGCCCAGTCGAAGCAAGACTCAATCTGCCCCTCTGGTGTTAGAGAGATTGATTGAGGGAGTACTCTGATCAATCTCTTCTGGTAACCATCATTGCACCCTATTCTACAACTCCCTTATCTCGTTAGGGTGTTCGATCCACCCCATATATCTACAAAAACTAGGTTCATGCCACGAAGCTAGACTTTCGGCCAGGCTTCTCGGCCACAGTAAAAATGATATCTGTATTTTCAAGTTGTCAGCCAGGCTTCCGGATAGACTTCTGGCCAAGTTGTCAATAATGGTTCGACATCACCAATAGGAAGTTTTACTAGATCAACATATGATATATGTATTTTCAAAGTTATTTGGTAGGTTGGGTTGTTGAGAAATCAGTGGGATTTGTAAATAGTTGTTGTTGACGCCTATGTAAGGTCAAGATCAAATATTCCCATTTTAGTATCAACCATGAAGACTTGACCTACAAAAGATGCATTTAGGGAGAGCAACACATACATATTAGTTAGATTTTTTCTCTCTAAGTGTTGAACATCCAATGTCATGTTAATTGAAACATGAAAAATGGAATAGTATGTCATTTTGTATTAGAGTTCTTATATGTAAAGCTGCATCTAGTAGATGCTGTAGTAGAAACTGGAATTAGATAATAAGCTAGGCGATAGCAAAGCACAGACTCAGAAAATTCCATTATATTTATAGTAAAAATAGAAATGTTGCTTATGATATTTTTTTGTAGTTTGCAAGCAAATACTTGACTCAAATATGAACAAAATCAGTAGTAATACCAGGTGCATTACATGTGATCATTCATGTTCAAGCAGAATTTTGATGAAAAGATGCTCAACATATATCACTTTTGGAAGGACCACAGACTTAAAACCATCAAGCTGAATTTTTTCATGGCTGAAACATAAAAAATTCAGTAGAAATTGATTACTTAAGGCTATGCTAAGCTTTAGTTGTGAAACATATATAAGGCACACATTTGATAATGCATTATTGATTGATAAGTAAGACAAATGTTCAAGATTATGATATTTAATGACACAAATATGTACCATATATGTTATAAGTTCAGCCAAACTTTTCATTGTGAGGAGGCACTATGATCTTTTGTGGGATACTTTGGCTCATTCTATAGATAAGGTTGGAAAAGTGAACTCTGTGGGTTCATGGAAATCTCTTTGTACAACATTATATTCTGGATTTGATGGCTCAAGTTGAGATAAGTACATTTCAGACTAATGGAGTGCAACATTAGCCAAATCATAAATATTTTTATTTTAGGGTAATAACACTTGTAACCTATATAGAAGAATAAATAACTTAAAGAGATGATCTTTGCTACTATTATATGTAGTTTGGTAGCTATTTGGTCTAAGCTATGCACAAAGTTGTAGTGTACAACCAATTTATCTGTGCACAAAGGTGTAGGGCACAAAGTCGTACTAGGCATTGATGGGCTTCTCTCCTTTGCCAAATAGTGCTTGTGAGTCAGATTTTGACCTATCCCTAATAGGGTTTGCTTTCCACTTGGGCCAATACAACTGAACATGTCTCTCTTTAATGTGTAAAGCAAGCTGCATGATAGACTTTGCAGGCATTGATACGTGCAATCATTGATACTTTCTGGCTGTATATGTTCTAAAGTTTTCTAGTAGGTGAGCTTGTAGAAGCTGAGGTTGTAGGTTTGGAAACCATGTTGGTGGTTTTGAGGTTTACGAATTCTCCTTTGATACTGGCGCATAGGACCCAGGCTCCTGTTCATTTTCTGATTCAGTTCAAAATGATTAGAATGTGCCTGGGTCCTTATTATAAGTATGTTCTTTTATCCTTTTGAAAAGTATTTCAAACATAGTGTCATGTACTCATAAAACTAAAGTGGATGGAATCTATCCCATTTACATATAGATCATAGAATAATAACCTCACATAACTCATTTAGAAAATTTACAATTTTTAGATGAATCCTTCTTGTAACTCATTTAGAAAATTTACAATTTTTAGATGAATCCTTCTTGTCATAAAATTTGTGGTACTATCAAAATAATAAGATGATAAGATATCTTGTAGTAGTGTTTTGATAAACACATAAGTACAATACTGTAGTAGAATTTTGGAAAGACACCAGTAACCTCTTTAAATAGGTCTCACACCTTCTATAGTAGTGCATCGATACTCCAAATTAAATAGGTCACTTGTACAAAATAAGCCAGACACCATTAACCTCTTTGATAATATAAAATATGAGTGTTGATTTAAGAAATAGTTAATAAGTGTCACCTCATTGTATGAAATACCAAGATACATCAAATTATAGAAAATACTAGTTACTTCATTGAAAATCTCAAAGAAGGATTAGTGAGCATTGGACCAATTGCAAAGATATAGCCTCTATATAGGACATGATATCCTCTATTAGATTTCTTTTCAAGCTATCATGTCTACCACAACAAAGTTGGTTATTACAAGCAATAAAAGGTTAACTGATGTTATACAACTTTTTCTGAAAATATATAACATCGTTATATGTACTTACACTTTGTTAATACTAATATTATGCAGTCTTTGTCCACCCACAACAGTCACTATGAACTGGGCCTCTATGCCAATGTTAACGTTCCCTATTGAAGAACAATTGGACATCATCCTAAATGATCGTTCCTTAAACCAACTAGCCATACCCAAACATTGGCATTTTCTATAAGGAAGACACTACAGGCCTGGTGAAGTGACCCTAAATTTTGGCAATTATTCACATGTTATCGAGGTTGAGTATGATTTGGCGGGAAACCTTGTATCAAAATCTGGTTAGCATGATTGGATTAGAAAGATTCTAGTGGGACATAATGATAGGCTTTTTCTCCATCCAGTTGGCCATAATACCATCAAAGTTTGGATAACCAACATCAACTGCGAGACCCCCGATCATCTACGGTGGTATGAGTGCACGATGGAGGATATCAGCTCGGACGAATCTGATTATGAGGCCCATGTCAGTTCAGATTTGTTTAAATATAGTGAGGAGCTCCACGACATAGCACAATCATCAAAAAGGCCACGGTAGGTCTAATTAACAAATATAATTGTGAAGTTTGTCTGAAAGCAATCAATCCTCATAGCTGCTTTCTTTTCTGAACTTCAGGAGAAGATCGCCACAATGATAAGTCCTCAAAGTTACTGATGTGGGACCATGTTGGTGTAGTATTTAGTTGTCTATCTATCTAGACTTATTTGTATTAATAGTTATTTTAATTATGTACATGTTTAGGGGTACACCAACCCCTTTGTTTAGTTACTATTTAGGGTACACCCCTATGTGTGGATGTAAAAAGAGATTAATGAGTGGAACTGAAAGTTGCTACATGAATGCTTATAACTGAAGTGTGTGTTCCCATGAATGTTCCAAATTAACAAATCCATCCTATCTAATGACACATTCAAAACCAAACAACAAAAAGAAATATGCATATCCTATTATGTTACAAATTACTGATAAATTTCATTATAAATGTTCTTTATAGAATGGATAAGTCTTAGATAGCAGAGGATAACCGAACCAGCAGTAAATACTTATGTGGAGTATCAAAATTTTTGGATTTTGCTTTTGAACATTCATCGATTGGAGACAAGATTGTATGCCCATGTAGAAAGTGTGCTAATGTATACCAGGTCACCAGAAAGACTGCATTGAGCCATCTAGTGTGGCATGGCTTCTTACCAAGCTATATTTCTTGGGCTTTTCATGGTGAAGATGACGATGTTCAAATGGATGCTCCTACTGATCAGGGAGATTTCCTTAATGCTGAAAATTTACAAGATATGTTGCATGATACTTTTTCGAGTTTCAGTGAAGATGGAAATACCGAAGGAGTGGAGCCATCTAGTGATCAACATTTCAATACTAAAAAATTTTATATCTTGTTAAAGGATTCTGAGACAGAATTATATCCAGGGTGTAATAAATATGGAAAACTTGCTTGCATCCTAGAATTCTATCACCTGGTTTGTCTTAATGGCTAGAGTAAGAAAGCATCATCTATGTTTCTTACATTCTTTAAGAAGATGCTACCAGAAGGAGAACAGTTACCTAATTCATTTTATGAGCAAAAAAAGATGATTACGGGGTTGGTCTTAGATTATGTGAAGATTCATGTTTGTCCAAATGGTTGCATGTTGTTTTGGAATGATTCTGTTGATAAAGACATTTGTGATACATGTGGAGCATCAAGATGGAAACCGATTACAATCCCAGATGATGATGATGAGCTTGCAAAAAAACCCAAGAGAATACCTATCAAAGTGCTCAGACACTTTCCACTTATACCCCACCTAATGTGGTTATTCATGTCATCAAAAACCTCATCCTTAATGAGGTGGCATGCAAAAGAATATGAAAAACATGACAAGTTAAGACACCGCTTGATTCACCTGCATGGTAAACATTTGATGTGATGCATCCGGAATTTGCTACAGACGCTAGAAACATTCGATTGGGACTTGCAACTGACAGATTTAATCCTTTTGGGACAATGAGTACTTCTTACAGTACATGGCCTGTTGTGATTATTCCATATAATTTACCTCCTTGGTTGTGCATGAAGCAACCATATTTTATGTTGTCCCTACTCATTCCTAGACCAGCTTCACTCGAAAATATAGATGTGTACTTGTATCCATTGATTGATGAGTTGAAAGAACTATGGGATACTGGTGTACATACATATGACGCTGGAACCAAGGAATTATTTCAGATGTGTGCTTCTTTATTATGGACAATTAGTGATTTTCTAGGATATGCACATCTATTTGGTTGGAATACTAAAGGCTACAGAGCATGTCCCTATTGTAAAAAAGATACTATCTCACATTGGTTGCCACATAGCCGTAAAGTTTGCTATAGAGGACATCATAGGTTTTTGCCAACTAGCCACAGATTCCGAAAAGAAGCAAAGGCATTTGACGGTGAGCAAGAATTTAGGTGTCCACCTAAACCTCCTTCTGGAGCTCAAATCTTGTCACAATTGGAGGCGGAAGAACTGTAATTGGTAAGAAAAGGCCAAGAGGTAAGGATTCAACACACAATTGGGAAAGGAAAAGCATATTTTTTGAGCTACCATATTGGAAAACTAACATTGTAAGGCACAATCTCGATGTCATGCACATTGAGAAGAATATATGTGAGAGTATTGTTGGAACATTGCTAGGTTTGAAGGATAAAAGTAAGGACAACTTGAATGCAAGGAAGGATTTGGAGGATATGGGAATCAGATTTCCGCTTCATCCAAAAACTATTGGTAAATATACCATCCTACCTCCAGCTTGCTATACAATGAAAAAAGATGAAAAAATATTATTTTTCAACCTCCAAAAATCTGTCAAAGTTCCAGATGGGTATGCGTCTAATATATCTAGATGTGTACAGCCGAAGGATCAGAAGATGCTACCAATGAAAAGTCACGATTATCACGTGCTGATGCAACAACTTTTGCCATTAGCTATCAATGTGTCCTTGCCCAGTAAGAATGCTAAGTTATGTATTATTAATATTTTTTTCTATTTTCAAAGGTTGTGCACTAAAGTCATAGATCGAAATGATTTTTCTGCATTGGAAAATGCAATAGCGGTTACACTTTGTGAGATGGAGAAGATATTCCCTCCATGTTTTTTTGACATAATGGTGCATCTATCAGTCCATCTCTTTTATGAAGCTAAGATAGTCGGCCCTGTTCAGTATCATTGGATGTATCCAATTGAAAGTTAACATTTCACATGTCGTGATGACTTTACCTATTGGAATGTAATTTGTCATAATATTTTCCTCAACTTTGTTTTCAGGTATCTGATGACCCTAAAAGGATATGTTTGTAATAAAAGATATCCAGAAGGATCAATAGTAGAAGGATATATAGCTGAAGAGTGTCTAACTTTTTGTTCAAGATACTTGTATGGAGTTGAAACAAAATTAAATCGGCCAAACAGAAACAATACTGACGAAGCAAATTTGGAAAACGAGCCAACACTTGACAGTGATGATTGGTCTATTTTCTCGACAATAGGTCGTGGTATTGGTAAAATGGTAACATGTGTCTTGGACAAACATACATTGAAACAAGCCCATAAGTATGTACTATTCAATTGTGAAGCAATTGAACCCTACATTAAGTAAGTTAGTGTCAACTATCTTCTATTAATAAAATGCTATAACATATTCCAATAACATATTGCACATATTTTGTATTCAGGATGCACTATGATATCATTAGGCAAAAACATCCTCAGAAGTCCTTAAAGGAGGTTTAGAGAATACATAGTAACTCATTTGATGGATGGTTTAAGGAACATGTAAGTTTAGTTGTGGTAATTAAATTAGTTATGCTTCATGAATAAAGTCTAACAAACTTTTCTTTTGTTAGATTGAGACACTCCAAAGAACAGATATGGTGGATGATAAAATCAAGTTTCTTTCTCAAGGTCCACATCAACTGGCCATTAAGTACAAGTGCTATGTTGTCAATGGTCACAGATTTCATACCAAGGCAAAAGATGCAAATCGAACAACACAAAATAGTGGAGTCTTTTTGGTAGCTAAGACTGATTGTTATTCTAAAACCACTGACCGCAATCCAATTACTAGAGATGTAACCTACTATGGTGTTTTGAAGGATGTTATTGTGCTCAATTATTATGAACACTTTAATGTGACATTATTTAAGTGTGATTGGGTGGACATCTACTCAAAGAGGGGAATCAAGCATGATGAACATGGGTTGACTCTTGTTAATTTGAGATGCCTTCAAACTATAGGAGAACTGTTTGTAGTGGCATCTCAAGTTGGACAAATATTTTATGTAGAAGATGTCACTGCAAAAGGGTGGCATTTTGCTGTAAAGATTGCCCCACAGGATATGTTCAACATGGAAGAACAATCTTGTATTGAGAATGTCAAAACTTATGTGCAAGGTGAAACTGGAGATGGGCCATCAATGACATCAGAGGATGAAGATACTTATTGTGACATAGTTAGATTGGATATGGTAGGAATTACTGTTGCTAGTTCAACAACTGAAAAAGACCAATCCCGAATTAAGTAGGATGATGAAAGTGTATCTCAAAGTGATGATGATGACTGTTTTGAATGAGAAGATTACAAAATAGCAGCCAATGTTTCTTTTTGTTTTTCATTAATATTTGACTTAAATAAGCCTTTTTTGGCTCAATGTATCTCTTTAATTTTCTGTCTCACATTGTGCTCTAGCTAGGTGTATCAATTTTGCATGTCTGACATTATTCTTATTCATATTTATCCTTGTCTCTAATGTTGTTTATAATTATATTTGATTAAATATATGTGTTTCATTTTTAAATATTATTAATAAAATTGTTATTATGTTGTTCAATATTTTTCTAAGTGTGACCATTTTTATGTGACTTGATATACTCAGGATGAGAGAAAAGTACAGTGACAACTGCCATAACATGACAGCTGCAAGCAATGATAAGAACAACAACAATGACTCCTGTACGATGACTCATTTACCTAGAATTACTCGACATGGTTGTTGGCAATCTTTGAACATGTCATCCTCAAATCGCTCCAAAAAAATTTAGCTTCCCTTCCAACTGAAATTCATAATGATAGAGAAAACAAATTCAATAAAATTGCTGCTAGCTCTGCAAAAATGCCCAATCAGCCACGTCCCCCCAAGACTCTAATATGGTTGTTGGTTCAAAATCCTCTCAAACATGCACAACTGAAAAGGAGATGGGAACAAGGTTCCAAAATCAGCAAAACAAAGAAAGTGGTGATAAAGTTACAAGATCAAGAATTTCACAGCTACCTCATGTGCCTAATGTCAATGCTTTCGTGTCTATTCATTCAAGAATTGTAGAGAATAGAGCTGCCAGTAACCAAAATAGCAATGTATTTCCTGATAACATGGACCAAAATGACATCTCTGATCACCATGTTGAGTCATTGAATGTTACAACAACACCTTCTGATGGGCTAGGTAATCATTTCATTCATATCTTTGTATTTATAGTGATAAATTTAATCATATATAATTTTGCATATATATATATTTTATCCTTTATGAATGAATGCTTAGGTCAAAAACATCGAGCAAACAAATTCAATAAAACTACTGCTAGCTCTGCAAAAAATGCCCAATCAGCCACGTCTCCCCAAGACTCTAATATGGTTGGTGGTTCAAAATCCTCTCAAACATGCACAATTGAAAAGGAGATGGGAACAAGGTTCCAAAATCAGCAAAACAAAGGAAGTGGCGATAAAGTTACAAGATCAAGAATTTCACATCTACCCCGTGTGCCTAATGTCAATGCTTCCGTGTCTGTTCATTCAAGAATTGTAGAGAATAGAGCTTCCAGTAACCAAAATAGCAATGTATTTCCTGATAACATGGACTAAAATGACATCTCTGATCACCATGTTGAGTCACTGAATGTTACAACAACACCTTCTGATGGGCTAGGTAATCATTTCATTCATATCATTGTATTTATAGTGCTACATTTAATCATATATAATTATGCATATATATATTTTATCCTTTATGAATGAATGCTTAGGTCAAAAACATTGAGCACGTGGCAGAACACAATGTTTGAAAGTTTGGAAAAGAAAGCCCGACGATCCAATTCCCATTGAGAAAAATCAATTTGGACAACCAGTAGGTGAAAACCAATGTCACTTATCAAGTTTTCTGACAACCATTGCAAGAGATCCCAATCTTTTTCCACTAAACTATGAGGACTGGAGACAATTTCCAGCAAATAAAAAAGATTCTATATGGAATTTTGTGAAGGTATATTATTAAATTTTATTTTTAAATGGTTAAATGAAGCATCTAATTGATATCCTTTATGTCGGTAGAGTAAATTCACAATGGATTCAGATCTGAAGGAGTGGACAATGAAGAGTCTAGGAAAGAAATGGAAGGACCACAAGTGCGAGTTAAGGAGACTATACTTTGTAGAAGATAGTCCATATGAACAACAGCTTGAACAAGTTGTTCCTCGCGTGGACAAGTCACATTGGAAATTTCTTGTCGATTATTAGAGGAGTAATAAAGGAAAGGTAATATTATTTTTTCTATTCGTTGATACTTACAGTACCGCACATATAATTACTATGCACAATACTGCAATGTTTTCCACAGAGGAAGTCTATAACTAACAAGACAAGCAAAAAATTTCAAAAGGTTAGCCACACAACAGGAATCAAGTCATTTGCATGTCTGAAATATTATGTAAGTTAGTAATTTTTGTGATCCATTTAGATAATTTGATGGCATCCGTTAATTTGATGTTTACAATAACCTTGTTTGAATGATAAAGATGGAGAAGGAAATAGGCAGATAAGTGGATCCCATAATGTTTTTTGAGAAAACTCATCGTAAAAAAGATGGGAGCATAGTTGATGTTGAATCCACCAAAATTTTGGTACAACACATAATATCCTATAGTATTATGTTACATATACTAATTTCATAGAGGTATATATTTGGTATAAATTGCATCGCGTATGATTTGTTGTATGGAGGAAAATTTTTCTGAGGTAGGAGAAGAGCTGGGAAGAAAACAACTTGATGTTACTTCAGATGAAATTTATAGGCATGTATAGGAGAAGAGAGACCAGGATATGTTCATGATTATGGACTTGGACCATCACCTTCTGATATCTGGGGCAAGAATCGTAAATCCCGAGAAGTTGAAGAAGCACAAAGGAAGCATTTCAAGGATAAGCTTGAAGAACAACAGTTGGAATTTGATGCAAAACTTCAAGAACAAAAGGATGAATTCAACAAAAAATTAGAGGAGTTACTTGCCTTAACTAGAGTAGGAAACAGTCAAGCACAACATGTTGGCACTGGCCAAGTATGAATACATTTTATACAAGATGTGTGGTATCAATTATTTTCCATGTTGACTTTTATGGACTTATGACAAAAATAAAATAATTGTGCAGACAAACTTATCAATGCAAACTCCACTCCATATAAGACATTCATCATTTAAGAAGGGACAAGTATGTTTGTATTACTGTGAATTGCAATTCATTTTACGTTTATATAAATTTGTTATGTAAGCTGTATTTTTTTTGTAGGATGTGTATCTGCTGAGTTTTACAGATCTAGATGCTAGAATTGCATTCAGTCGAGTCTCTAAGGTTGACCCCATGAAAAGGGTGGGAGGTGCAATTTTAGGCTCATCATTTGTTGTTGTTTTTGTAGAGGTTGCTTTGTTGGGCAACGATCCTCTAGTTAGACCTTATGATCAATATCAATCTATTGATGATGATGTTGGCAACGTCATAGCATGGCCGAAAACACATACGTTGCCAAGGTGAGCATAAAGTATTGCTTATACTGTTACATAATTGAAAACAAAAGTAGTATCTAAAGTCATTTCCATTTGTTGCAAGACATGAAGTTTAAATTTAATTGCATTCTTGGATACTATCTAAAGAGAGGAGAGATATAGTTGTTTTTATTTAATCCAATTTGTTATTTGTACATGTCGATCCAAAGTAATGGTGTTTCATGTCCATTGTCGTAGACAATGTTGCCAAATAACAATCCTATTTTATTTTGTACTACTTTTAATTTTGTTATGGAGAATCTTAGTATTATGGATGATACACGCATTGTGATTGGTTTGTGGTTTTTAGCTATGAGCAGTGTTTTAGCTTCTTGTTTGTGGGTATGGATGAAAAATTTAGTTGAAAATGAGTTACGGTTATTTGATCCATTTCTTTCCAATTTGTAATTACTCAGCTAGTAAATGGATTATTATGGTTTGGATTTTTAAAATTTACAACTAATGTGGATGGGTGATGTGGACTGAATGATTCTTTTTTAATGTAAAAACTACTGCAGTAAATGGGTAATTGTCCCTTTTGTATGGCAACCACACATCGTATACCATGATTTTCTGTTTCCCAACCTATGCAGGTTTGATTATGTCTGATAATATCTTGGAATGCAATTGCTTATATAAGCAGGAATGCATATTGTGGGTGCTTCATATTTGTGGGCTTCATATCCAACTTGCATCATGTCAGATCATGATATATTTCTTATGGCATATTAATTTTTCTTCTATTACTTGATCACATGTACCTATTGAGGTGTGTTACTTCTACGAGTGCTGTTTTGTTTTCTCACTGCGTTGTTTTTGAATGTTTTGTTTTTGGTACTAAGTATAATATAGTCTTGTGTTTTTGCATTTTGTAGAGGCACACTAAGTCATTGTCAACATTTCAGAGGTCTGCTCTGGTTGAGAAGTCTAGGCAGAAGCCTCAAGAAGGAATGGGTGTTCTTAGTAATGTGGATTCCTCCTTGTTCCCTTAATTGTTAAAACAACATTTGTATATTTGTCTTTTTTCCTTTGCCCCCTCCATCTAAAATAATACCCTTTCTGTAACATGTGGTTGTGATCCAGGCCCTAAAAGCTAATAACTATGGTAATGATCCTCTGCTAACTGTAGCTCTGTACTTGGAGATTAAAGGCCAATCTCGAGAGCTAACAACCTCTGTATTGATGGCTTGTCTGACTGCCCAGGGCTCCCATGGGACACATCCATTCCTAGTATAATAGTTCGCACTTGGGAGATCTTTGGCATGGATGGAGGATGCTCATGGTTGTGGTGAACTTCTCTGTGAAATGTGACACCCGTAGGCATATTCAGGATCTCATTCACTGTGGAAACATGAAGGGAGTTGTAAGTAAAATCTTTTAATGTATTTCATTTAAATTAGTTAAATGAAATACATAAAAAGATTTTACTGACAACACACTTCATGTTTCCACAACGAATGAGATCATGAGTAAGCCTGCAGTTGTCACAACATGTAGAGAAGTTCACCACAGCTGGGCATCCTCCATCCATGCCAAAGATCTCCCAAGAGCCAACTATTATACTAGGAATGGATGTGTCCCATGGGAGCCCTGGGCAGTCGAACAAGCCATCAATAGTGGTTGTAAGTTTTGAATTTTGACTCCTTAGCATATGTATGCGTTTTTCATCTCATTATTTTTTTGGGCTCAAATCTATATGTCATTGTATTCATTTTTCTTATCTGGGATGTTCTATGTTGCTCTGCTTGTGTCTCAGGTGTGGTTGTACAAGGTGTGGAGAGTGGTTGTACAAATTCATAAAAACTATCATTCCCCAGTTATTGGATGTGGTTGTATAAGGTCTGGTTGTACAAATGTAGAGGATTGAAATATGGATATGGATCAAATGAAACACAAACTTCCAGTGCTCATTTTACTGTATACATGCCATATATTCTACCTTGAAGAAAATAATGAAGGTGAATGAGATTCTCCATCAAGATCAATTATTTTTCTCCTACATGCTTGCAAAGGTGAAAGGCTTGGAACATGCACATCATTCAATGGAATTCGATCAGGTATGTTCTTCCATTCTTTCTCAACACCTTAAAGTCCTACATAACACGATTTACTAGTTACTTACATCTTGGAAGACATATCAAACAACATATGCACATGCCCCATATTTATTACCTAATTCACTGATGTGAGTACATATTTTACAAACTAATTGTTGTATATTGCAGGAACTACAATAATATACTTAGACATTTCAGTTAAGGTGTCTATTTCACACATGTTTTTCTTTAAACTTCCAGGAGGCTACATCTATTTATCCTACCCTCTAGTTTAAGGTTTTTAAACCTATTTGCTTATTGTGAGTATAGTCTATTCAGAGTTGTGCTGGTGTTTCTAAATGTGGTAGTTCCTCACCTCATATCTGCCATGACCCAATTGTAAAACTGATGGGCAATTCGAAAATTAGACTCCTGAGAACCACTAGGATTGGGAAAAATAATATAGAAAAATGATGTGATTGGCTATCAAATTCCTTACACCTTCATATATAGGTTGTTGTTTTAATTCCTATTCTAATCTAGTTGTTTGATTGCTAATGCAGTGTATATAAATCTGAATGGTGTGCTTATTATCGACCTTGTTATATTGTTCACTTATACATTGGATAATGAACCAATGACAAAAGAATTATGTTCTACAAGCTAGGAACATGCCAACCAACCATCCACTCTACACATCTAAGGTATAGATAGGTAAATCTCTATTCTGCTATGTCTAGCTTTGATGGTTCATATACTAGAGATGGAATGTAACATGAATTGCTTTGATAGAGATGGAATGTAAATTTCTTTTTAATTTGATGAACCAATGTACTTTCATGCTAACTGTAATCATGTACTAATGAGATTTTTTGATGAACATCGCACTTCTATTGCTGCAACTTGCAAGAGGAATTAACAATTCCTGAAAGTTTGTTTTGGTAATGGTTTTTTTTAATTTCAGAGCTAAAACCTGAGATGAGCATGAAATTGCATTAGGTCCTTGGAGGAAGCTATCAAAGGAAAATGAAATTGCAAAGTAAGAAAGAAAGGTTTGCTTGGCCATTTGTCAGTTAGTCTGTTGGTGGATTCGACATGGATGTTGCAGCTACTCTGTATTAGGCCACTTTTTGCACCAGAGGTTTAGAATCTATAGCTCTTCTAGTTCTGGATATTAGTGTATCTATAATCTCTTCCTAGTAGATGAAATTGGAAATCCCACATGTGGTCTTTTTGGGACTGTTGTTGCAACCATAGGGATGTTGAGTACTGCTGCATATGTATTGACTATGGATATGTTTGGACCTATTGTTGATAATGCAGGTGGCATTGTTGAGATGAGTCAGCAGGTAAATTATTTGCCCTTATTATTTGCTGCTTTACACTAAACAAGCCCTTATTATTTGCTGCTTTACACTAAACAAGCACCTTCAACATGGTTTTTTTTGTTTAACCATCTAGAACAAGGATACATGTATTTTTTGTTTAACTTTTTGCTTTGGACTTAGGTTGAGGCTTTGGACTTAGCTATCACCTTGCTGCTATGATTCCTAAACACAACAACCAACTGCACCTTGCTACATGTATTTTTAGAGGCCACTTTCAAACCTTTCAATTGCCGCATACTTCCTGCATCACTCACCAGAATCAGACGCCAATGGAACTACACTCCACTCAGCTGCCTTCTCTACAAGTTTCATATGGGCCCATCCAAGTGGAAAGCAAAAGGCAGCTTCAAGTGCAGAACCAAGGAGCATATTCCACACTCACCATCTCAAGGAACCAGGCAATATGAGACCAGATACAACAGCAGTTGCTGAGCCAGCTCCATCAATGTTGAAGACATCATGTATGCCATGTTGTTCAGCAAGAAGATTTTGCAAACCATAAAATGCAGCAGTAAACATTGGTGTTGTATTCAATATAAGGGGCAAGGTAAAACGTCCTCCCCATGTAATTCAATATAAGGGGTAAGGTAAAATGTTGAATGAAAGTATATCATTGGTGTTGTATTCAATATAAGGGGAAAGGTAAAATGTCCTCCCCTTGTAATTCTCAGTTGATAAATAAAAATTATTCATACTTTCAGAAAAGTGAGTTCATCTACAATTGACATTCATTTAGAAATAATGATAATGAATTGAAAACTGAATGACTAAAAGCCATGAAAATGTAGTAATACAGAACTAGTAGTCATTAGTGGCTTTTTTTATACGCCATTAAACTCAATAAGAACATTTTCATACACCAACATAATACAAAATAGTGGCATTTGTATAAAAGCCAATTGATGGTTAGTGGCTTTTTTATAAATGCCAAATGATGGTTTAGTGGCCTTTATGTGGCATTTATTCGAAGTCACTAAAGACCAACCCTTAGTGGCTTTTACAACTTAAGCCACTATCTTCTTAGTGGAATTGGCGCTAGAGGCATTTTTTTAAATGTCAACAAATGCCGCTAAACCTGTTTACTGGCTTTTTTTAGTGGCATTTCTGAAAGGCCGCTAATGAGTATGTTTGTTGTAGTGTTTGATGTTGATTAAAGAATATAGTGTTGATCTAACAACCTATGGTCATTTAATGATCACTAATTATGGTGGATAAGGTCTCTACAAGCTATGGTGAGTTAAGCATTGTAGTTGTAGCATCAATTAAGCCTTAGACCAATGGTTTCTTGGGTCACTTGATGCAATGGACGGACCTATATTGTAATTGATGGTTTTAACATATGAACATGTCCCAATGGTCAATATCTAATGTTTATTCCTCTAATAAAGTGGAATGATGGCTAATGTAATATGTTGGTCCTAATAATGCGATATAAATGATTTCCTTTATATGATCAACTTAAGGATCTTACTTGTTGATAATGGATGGCTTGTTTTAAATGAACAGTCAATTGTGGGTTTTACCGTACTCTCAATGGAACTTTTTGTGTTATTAATCAAGGGATGTCTAGGTTTAGATGGTGACTCTTTCTAGAGAACAAATCAAGGACTTCATAGGTGGTTTATCTAAGGTGTTTACTTATGTAAACAACCAATGGTCTTACCTTTTAAACATCCAATGGTTCTGGGTGACATTGTGATATGGTGATATGGGTTGAATGATGATGGAACAAATGGAGGGCTACCCTTAATAAGGAAGTCTTACCTATTCACTCATATGAATAGATGGGATGATAATCATATTTTGTCGATATGTAACCCTAATGAGGTATAGCTTGTTATACCTAGCTTTAATATAACTAAATGATGGTAATTGGGTATGAATAGTCCTTGAATGACTAATACACTCATGGAGTATAATGTTACTGTTGTTGAAACCCTGGTATGCTATAACTCGATGGTTACACCTTGATTTATGTGTGGGTTCATACTTGAGAATGGTATGGAATGTGATGGTGATTCTTCACCTTATGCATCCATGATCCAATGGGGATGCCATGAGTTAGGGTTTGGGCATGAGTGTTGATTAGTAACATTAATATAATTTATCTTGTGAACCTAACTCTAATGCAAATAGATAACGATGAGTATTCATGTTTAACATTCTTATATTATGGAATGATGGTGGAATAACCTCCTTACTATGATCATAACTGTGGCAACACATCCCATTATCATATAGCTAATGAGGTGTTACGCGAAAACGTGCGGAAATCACCATGACCACATATTATCAAAAATACGGGTTAATTAAAACCGATTGTGGAAAACGGATAAACTGTGAAACTATTACTTTCCAGTCTTCATCCTGCACAGAAACATGTCATATATATACATACACGAGATCTGATACATGTCCACAGCTCAGGAACAACTATTCATCCATCACATGAGTTCACCACCTGTTCATATACATAAAGGCCCACATCCGGCCAACAGCAGGATATACAAACATTATCGATCGTTCATCGTGAAACAACGTCAACCACTGCCAAG
This sequence comes from Alisma plantago-aquatica, assembly GCA_963693085.1. NCBI lineage: Eukaryota > Viridiplantae > Streptophyta > Magnoliopsida > Alismatales > Alismataceae > Alisma > Alisma plantago-aquatica. The sequence continues at coordinate 400,768,043 of OY856409.1, forward strand.
GACCTGAGAGTACAGGGATGACTCTAGACTCTACTACAAAACATCCAAAACAGCAGCATGTCCACCACCTGCCTTCTACTGCTCGTCAAGCTGCTCGTCCGCAACACCATAACCACGACCACATCAACCTCGACCACCTAAAAAGGGTGTAAACCAGCGGGGTGAGACAATTGAACAATTGTTCCAGCGGGAAACATAACTCCCCACCGCAACTACAGAACCTCAGCAAGATAAACTATAACAGCAGATAACTAACAACAGGTATAACAAGAGCAGTCTATACAAAGCAAAGCTATTCTTACCGACAAGCTTACCAGCTGTACAAAAGCATATACCAGATATTTCTCAATGGAACATGATTGACAAGATAAGATATATCACTACGTAACATGATTATCAGAACAAGATATAACATCACATAACCTGATTATCAAGATGAGGCATATTACCACATACCTGATGAATATAGAAGTAACTACAAGATATAGTAGAGATATTACGCAAACAAGGTCTCAACCAATGTTTCGTGTTTATCTTAAGCAGTAAGTACTAAACGGCTGTATTACATATTATTATGCCCTGAGGATTTGAACCGTACCGTTCAAATCCAACCTTCGGTTACGAAACCCAAGCCGGTGCCATACAAGGTCAATGGAAGAGCCGGACTCCACGACCTCCCACCTCGTGGTCAGTACATGAGTACAACACAAGTAGGACCGCAGTCTCATGCTGAAGTGGTCTTAGCCACAGGGTCAGCTCCATAGGCTACCCTCACTCTAGCCCGCCTTGTTACAGGTCTCGGCGCTAGCAAAACTGAGCCACGGGCCTGTTCACCGTGCTCTGATCCATGAACGCATTCATGCTCCTCACATCACATATCCTAAGCCATGGGCCTGTTCACCATGCTCTACACATACATATATCTGAGTCTGCAACCGAAGTTACACTCTTACCTCCTCATTTTCAGGCTAGGAGCAACCTACACATATTCAACAATATGCGCTTCCAGGTTAACTCACAGGAGAACCTGTTTCACCATCACCAAATCCTGACGATGATGGATCTATGTCCAGGGCAAACTACATGATATGATTCCACTATAATTATTTAGTATCTTTTAGATGGATTGCAAGATTCAACCAAGTTGTATAACATGCAAGATATAACAGGAAGTAAATAACATTATATTATTATTGAAACCACATCAACCTGATCCATCTCAAGGATTCAACATCACATGTTACCACTTGGCCTCTTTCCAACCATCCAGATCCATCTCAAGGACCATCACATACCATGGGACTTAAATCCCTCATCATGTACTGCCAATGCCTCTTCAAGGCTTACATCATCATCATGGAACAACACATCATACATACAATCTCATCAATCAGAGTATTATCAAAGTGATGTTACTCATCACATATGTCACATAGCCTTTTCATGGCTAAACATCACCTGCATGGTTAGGGTATACAATAATCATACTTTCAACATAAAGACTATACTTACCATCACAAGATGATATTCAAGATAATGTACTTATTCTTACACTTATTTGATGATCAAGTGTATTAAGCACATCATTAACAAACCATACCTATACTTATCCTCATCTCAAAATTATACAAATAATCAAGGTGTTCACTTTATATAGAAATCATGTTGAGTATACAGAGCAAACACTATTAATACCACTACCATTACTGTCACCATCCACCATCATCATTATTATCATTATGCAAGCTACTATTGTAACTACCACCATTCTCATTAACAATTAAGCATAAGGATCACTTCACGCATATCATTACTACTACCTTCCTCATCATCATCATCTACTACTATCGGCATCATTACTACCATTATTGCCATCACTACTATTATCAACATCATCATTATTGTTATTATGTTACCATCATTCTTAGTATTACTATAGCTAAGGAGTCAACATCATTGTATAAGCATAACTATACACTTCCATAACATAAGGAACTGTCATTAAAAGGTCACAAGACCCTCAGCAAAACTCCTCACTACCCTCACCCAAACAACCCACAACAACGGCAAGAGAGGAGTGCAGCAACGCTGCGTTGCTACAACAACACCCACCCCGCGCGACACAGTGTCACAACAAAGGGGTAACGCGTGTCAGAGAGAAACGGGGTGTCGGGCATCCCATGCCTATCGGGCAACGCCCGATATAGCTATCAAAATGGCCAGGTCACCACCATCTCCAACAACCAAGAGAGATAGAGGGAGAGAGAAGGAACACTTCCTCAAAACGTGCAACCACCCATCAAGGCCTATCGGCCGACACACACCATAGCCAAGGGCGTGACGTCCGTCACAACCCAGCCCTATCCACCATCACACACCAAAGGCTATCGCCCACCAACAACCACCATGCTCAACAAGGATATATCGGCCAACACCTCACTCTAGCCTGTCGTCCAACCCACTAAGCTTGCCACACTTGGCCTTGTCATCCACCACAAGGATCACCACAAGGCGCACCATGTCACTCAGGTCAATCATCCATCACAAAGACAAGGATGTCTCTCATCACAAGAGGGACCATATCGTCCAACAAGGGTCACCATATCGGCCAACACTCATACTAGCTCAACCTATCACCCAACACCAAGAACACTCACCATGTCGTCCATCACAAGACACTCATATCGTCCAACACACCAAAGCAAGAGAGGGTATCGCCCAACAGGGGTCATCTTCAACCTCCAACCTCAAGGGTACTCAAACCCTAAAAAGAAAGGTACACCAGATCACAAGGAAACCCTAAAACCTAAGGGGAAACGGCCCCCAAAGGTACAAAAGCAAGGTACAAATCTAAGCTACTAACTTATGAACAAGAACAAGAACAAGAGGTTAAGGAATTAGGGTTAGAAGTTATGCAACCCGCCTTAAGCTCCAAGGAAGAAGAAGAACTCCAAGCTCTAAGGGATATCGTCCACCACAGCTCCTCCAAGGGGGTGTATTGGCCACCACTGCTTCTCCAAGGAAGTGTATCATCCAATACAAGTGAAGAAGGAAGGAATGTCGTGCACTCAAGGTGGAGGAGAGACCAAAAGATCAAAGGAAGCTAAGGCAAGGGAAAGAACCACCTATATAGAAGGAAATGGAGGAGAAAACAAGGTAGATCCATGCTATGTGTCGTCCACCCAAGGGACACTTGTCCTAGAGCTCAAGCCACCACTCTAGCAATCCATAAGACACTTGTCCAAGACATGCACCAAGTGTCCACCAAACATGGTCAAGGATGGATCAAGCATCATGGGCGACATAACCAACAGCTCCACTGGGCGACACACCAAGGTACCCTGGGCGACACACACTCACTTGGGCGACACAAGCCACACTAGGTCAACACACTACTCACCTTGGGTGACACAAGGCAAGTCTTGGCCGACACAATGCTCAACCAAGCCCAAACAAGGCACCTCAAGGCCCAAACAAGCACAAGCAAGGCCCAAGAAACTCAAACAAAAAGCCCAAGCCTTCCTCTCAACCCTAGAGGAAGCAAATAGAGGAAAACACCTCACAAGATGGCAAACTTGCACACAAAACCAAACTTGGGTTATTTGCAAGTAGCCCCTCGAACTCTCAACAAAGCACAACCAAACCCTAATCATCACTAAAGGCGATTAGCAAGCATCAAACCACCAAGGTTAAGCAAAACAAACAGGGTAAACCCTAAATGAAGGTCAGGGTCCTTACAAGCTAAAACCCTTTAAGGGATTTCGTCCCCGAAATCCGAAGAGAAAAGCGAGGGATACTTCCTCCTCATCTCTTCCTCAAGCTCCCACGTGGCTTCCTCAACGCCATGACGCTACCAAAGAACTTTCACAAGAACCATGTCCTTCCTCTTCAGCTTCTTGATCCTTCTGTCAAGGATCACCACAGGACCTTCCTCGTGGGTTACATCTGCATCAAGCTCAACCTCAACTGGCTGTATCACGGTACCTGAATCCGGATGACTTTTCTTCAGCATACTAACATGGAACACTGGATGCAACCTGTGCAACTCTGGAGGCAACTCTAACTCGTAAGCTACCTTGCCAACACGTGCTATGACTGGGTAAGGCCCCATAAACCTGGGTGCTAACTTACCCTTCCATCCAAACCTTAGCACACCCTTCCATGGTGAGACCTTAAGATATACTTTGTCTCCTACCTGGAACTCCAAAGGTCGTCGGCGATTGTCTGCATAAGACTTCTGCCTGTCATGTGCCACTTTCAACTATTGGTGTATCACTTTGATCTTATCTGTTGTCTGTTGTACTAACTCAGGACCCAAAAGCTGATACTCACCAGACTCATACCAACACAAAGGAGATCTGCACTTCCTTCCATACAAAGCCTCATAAGGAGCCATGTCGATGCTCCGCTGATAGCTGTTGTTGTAGGCAAACTCTATCAAACTCAAATGTACATCCCAGTTGCCTAGAAACTGCAAAACACAAGCTCGAAGGAGATCTTCCAAAATATGAATAGTCCTCTCAGACTGTCCATCTGTCTGTGGGTGAAAAGTTGTACTGAACCTCAACTGCGTTCCCAATTCTCTGTGCAACTGTTCCCAAAAATGACTCGTAAACTGAGGACCTCTGTCTGAAACTATCGTTGTTGGCACACCATGAAAACGTACTATCTCATCCACATAGACTCGAGCTAGTTTCTCGAATGTATATGTCATCCTCACTGGTAGAAAATGGACAGACTTAGTCAATCTGTCCACTATCACCCAAATGGAACCATGATTCTTAGTTGTTCGGGGTAGACCAACTACGAAATCCATAATTATATGATCCCATTTCCACTGCGGTATCGGCAAAGGTTGCAATGTACCTGTCGGCTTCTGATATTTAGCCTTCACTTGCTGACAAACCGCACATCTCGCCACGAACTCAGATACATCCTTCTTCAAACCAGGCCACCAATACAAGTCCTTCAGACTATGATACATCTTGGTGACACCTGGATGCATCGCATACATCGACGTATGTGCTTCCTCAAGCACCAACTCCCTCAGATTATCTGCATCTGGAACCACCATCCTATCACGATAGCAAACTAGTCCATCCTCGGACTCATGAAACCCATCACGCTTGTCGCTGCCGAACTCTGATATGATCAACTGTACCGCATCATTTATCTGCTGTGCATCCTTGATCTGTTGTCTCAATGTAGGCTTAACTTGCGTCTGTGCGAAAAGACCAGACAATGAAGAAACTTCCATCTGCACATTCATATGTCACAGAGAAACAAACATATCTCACCTAGGGCATACCAAAGAACTCAACTGTGCCTTCTTTGAAGAAAGAGAAGAAGAGTTTTTGCTAAGCGCATCAGCTACCACATTCGCCTTACTAGGATGATACTCGATAGTGAAATCGTAATCATTGATCAACTCCATCCATCGTCGTTGTCGCATGTTCAACTCTTGTTGTGTAAAGATATACTTCAGATTCTTATGATCCGTAAAGATCTGACACACTTCCCCATATAGATAGTGTCTCCAAATCTTTAACGCATGAAACACAACTTCCAATTCCAAGTCATGAGTTGGATAGTTCTCCTCATGTTTCTTGAGTTGTCACGAGGCAAAAGAAACTACATGATCTTCCTGCATCAGCACACAACCTAAACCTTTCTTGGAAGCTTCACAGAAAACAACATAGCCTTTCCCAAGCTCTTGTAAGATCAACACTGGAGCACTGGTCAGCTTCTCCTTCAAGATCTAGAAAGATTGCTGACATCGATCATCCCAAACAAAAGGTACATCCTTCCTGGTCAACTTCGTCATTGGCAACGCAATCACACTGAAGTCCTTGATAAACCTCCGGTAGTATCCTGCCAAACCAAGGAAACTATGAACTTCTATCGGCGTCTTCGGATGTTCCCAATCCGCAACGGATTCCACTTTCTTTGGATCTACTTTGAATCCTTTAGTAGATATCACATGACCCAAGAAAGTCACTTCTTCCAACCAGAACTCACACTTACTGAACTTGGCATGCAACTGATGTTGACGAACAAGAGTCAACACTCGACGAAGATGTTGTTCATGCTCTAATCTGTCCTGACTATAGATCAAGATATCATCTATAAAGACTACAACAAACTGATCTAAGAATGGACGGAACACTCTGTTCATCAGATCCATAAAAGCAGCAGGTGCATTGGTTAGCCCGAACGGCATAACCACAAACTCGAAATGACCATACCTCATCCTGAAAGCTGACTTTGGTATGTCATCCGCCTTTATCCTCAACTGATGATATCCAGACCGTAGATCGATCTTTGAAAACACTGTAGCACCATGCAACTGATCAAACAGATCATCTATCCTTGGCAACGGGTACTTATTCTTGATCGTGACTTTGTTCAACTACCGGTAGTCTATACACAACTACATCGAACCATCCTTCTTATTAATGAACAACATGGGAGCACCCCACGGCGACGTACTCGGTCAGATAAAACCTTTCTCCAACAACTCTTACAACTGCTTCTTCAACTCTGCCATCTCTGCTGGAGCCATCCTGTACGGTGACTGTGCAACTGGCTGTGTTCCGGGAACCAAATTGATCTCGAAATCAATCTCTCGGGGTGGAGGAACACCAGGAAACTCATCAGGAAACATGTCTGCAAACTATCGAACAACTGACACCTCCTCAAGGCTAGGACCTTTCACCTTGGTAACCACAATGGTATCTACTACATGAGCTAAGAACGCCTCACATCCTTGTCGTAACAACTTATCTGCCACCATAGTTGATACCAAACACATTGGAAGAATCTTCCTATTTCCCTGGAAGATCCACTTCTCTCTAGCAACATTGAACACTGCCTGCTTGGAACCACAGTCCAAAACAACCTTATACTTCTCTAAGGTATCCATACCAAGGATAACATCGAACCCATGCATATCAAGTGGTATAAGATCCACTTGGATACAGTGTCCCGAGAAAGACAAGACACAAGATGGACACTCTTCTCGAAGCAAAGAGGAACCATCAAGAGGGGTTTCTAACAACAAGCTATCCTTCTTACAGCTAACAGGTAAACGACAGTTTTCAAGCATACTATAGGCGATAAAAGAGTGTGTAGCACCCGGGTCAACTAGAACGGATATAAAGCAAGAAGAAGACATATCAGAATGAAATAACTCCATTTGACCTGTCACCACTCGCGGGTTGACTATCGCCTCTGGCTGACTCATAGCATAGAATCGAGCTGTTGCTGGCTATCCACGACCTCTGCTTCCTTGAGAAGATGATCCATCTTGAGATGCTTGACCGCGTCCTCGTCCTCTGCTACCACTGGGCTGTGGTCTCTCTGACTTCTGAAAATTCTGCCTCGGCTGCTGTGTCACTTCAACGTCTCTATTCGGGCAATTGAACTTCCAATGCCCGACCTGTCCACAAAGATGACATGACTTGTCCTCAAACCGTGGCCTAGCTGGCCCTGTCATTACCACAGAAGCTGAACTATGTGCCTTAGACGGAGAAGAAACATAACCTTTCCCCTTACTCAGAGACCACTGAGAAGGTACACCAAAACTTCTCATCGCTGACGGTGCTGGAAACCTAGGCTTCTTAAAGCCACCAAACCTCTGTCCTTGAAACTGAGTAGGTCTTTTGTGAGACATAGACTCTCTTTTCTCCCTTACTGTCCTCTCGATCCGTCGAATAGATTCCACGAACGTAGAAAACCACTCTCGGTTCTCTAACGCAGACACTGGGGTTCTCAACTCAGCACTCAAACCCTTCTCGAAGCGTCTGATCCGCTCCTCATCTGTTGCCACCATGTGAGGACAGAACCTCAACAGATCCATAAACTTAGCTTTGTACTCGGTGATGTTCATCGTTCCTTGTCTCAGGTTCTCGAACTGACTCACCTTCTCATCCATATACGTCTTCGGGAAGTATCTAGTGACGAACTCGCGTCGAAACACTTCCCAACAGATCACCTCGCCAGGCTTCTTCTCTTCCTCGATGGTCCACTAGTGACCAGCACTACCTTTCAGAAGGTAGACAACATGCTTTACCTTGTCTGCTTCGAGGATGTCAAGGATCCAGAAAGCCTTCTTGAGACTTGTCAGCCACATATCTGCATCTGCTGGATCAGCCATTCCAGCATACTCCGAAGCTTCAACTTGGCGAAGCCGCTCGAAGGTCTTCCCAATACCCGATGCTTCTCCATGGGGAACCTGTGCTCGCGGAGGAGGCACTGATAATCGCTCGACCATGAGATTCATCGTAGAAATTAACTGCCCCATAAGCTGTTGTTAAGCAGGATGTTCAAGTATGGCCAGGTTAAATTGAGGACCCTCAGGCACCCGATCTCCATGTTCCTATCAATCTGCTCCATCAACCGATGCATCATCACTGTACTCAGCAGAGTGTTCTTCATGGTTTCTAGACATCTTGACTTCTCTTCCACTGAGGGAAGAAGATATTGTAAGAAAACCTGGAAAACTCATAAGAACAAACACAACCTAGTCCTAGATCCCTGTAGACTCAGCGAACCTGAAGCTCTGATACCAAACTTGTGGTAACACATCCCATTATCATATAGATAACGAGGTGTTACGCGAAAATATGCAGAAATCACCATGACCACAGATTATCAAAAACACGGGTTAATTAAAACCGATTGTGGAAAACAGATAAACTATGAAACTATTACTTTCCAGTCCTCATCCTGCACAGAAATGTGTCATATATATATATACATACACGAGATCTGATACGTGTCCACAGCTCAGGAACAACTGTTCATCCATCACATGAGTTCACCACCTGTTCATATACATAAAGGCCCACATCCGGCCAACAGCAGGATATACAAACATTATCGATCGTTCATCGTGAAACAACGTCAACCGCTGCCAAGGACCTGAGAGTACAGGGATGACTCTAGACTCTACTACAAAACATCCAAAACAGCAGCATGTCCACCGCCCGCCTTCTACTGCTCGTCCGCAACACCACGACCACGACCACGTCTACCTCAACCACCTAAAAAGGGTGTAAACCAGTGGGGTGAGACAATTGAACAATTGTCCCAGTGGGAAACATAACTCCCCACCGCAACTACAAAACCTCAACAAGATAAACTATAACAGCAGATAACTAACAACATGTATAATAAGAGCAGTCTATACAAAGCAAAGCTATTCTTACTGACAAGCTTACCAGCTGTACAAAAGCATATACCAGATATTTTTCAATGGAACATGATTGACAAGATAAGATATATCACTACGTAACATGATTATCAGAATAAGATATAACATCACATAACCTGATTATCAAGATGAGGCATATTACCACATACCTGATGAATATAGAAGTAACTACAAGATATAGTAGACATATTACACAAACAAGGTCTCAACCAATGTTTCGTGTTTATCTTAAGCAGTAAGTACTAAACAACTATATTACATATTATTATGCCCTGAGGATTTGAACCGTACCGTTCAAATCCAACCTTCGGTTACGAAACCCAAGCCGGTGCCATACAAGGTCAATGGAAGAGCTGGACTCCATGACCTCCCACCTCGTGGTCAGTACACGAGTACAACACAAGCAGGACCACAGTCTCATGCTGAAGTGGTCTTAGCCACAGGGTCAGCTCCATAGGCTACCCTCACTCTAGCCCGCCTTGGTACTGGTCTCGGCGCTAGCAAAACTGAGCCACAGGCCTATTCACTGTGCTCTGAGCCATGAACGCATTCATGCTCCTTACATCACATATCCTGAGCCATGGGCCTATTCACCATGCTCTACACATACATATATCTGAGTATGCAACCGAAGTTACAGTCTTACCTCCACATTTTTAGGCTAGGAGCAACCTACACATATTCAACAATATGCGCTTCCAGGTTAACTCGTAGGAGAACCTGTTTCACCATCACCAAATCCTGACGATGATGGATCTATGGCCAAGGCAAACTACATGATATGATTCCACTGTAATTATTTAGTATCTTTTAGATGGATTGCAAGATTCAACCAAGTTGTATAACATGCAAGATATAACAGGAAGTAAATAACATTATATTATTATTGAAACCACATCAACCTGATCCATCTCAAGGATTCAACATCACATGTTACCACTTGGCCTCTTGCCAACCATCCAGATCCATCTCAAGGACCATCACATACCATGGGACTTAAATCCATCATCATGTACTGCCAATGCCTCTTCAAGGCTTACATCATCATCATGGAACAACACATCATACATACAATCTCATCAATCAGAGTATTATCAAAGTGATGCTACTCATCACATATGTCACATAGCCTTTTCATGGCTAAACATCACTTGCATGGTTAGGGTATACAATAATCATACTTTCAACATAAAGACTATACTTACCATCACAAGATGATATTCAAGATACTGTACTTATTCCTACACTTATTTGATGATCAAGTGTATTAAGCACATCATTAACAAACCATACCTATACTTATCTTCATCTCAAAATTATACAAATAATCAAGGTGTTCACTTTATATAGAAATCATGTTGAGTATACAGAGCAAACACTATTAATACCACTACCATTATTGTCACCATCCACTATCATCATTATTATCATTATGCAAGCTACTAGTGTAACTACCACCATTCTCATTAACAATTAAGCATAAGGATCACTTCACACATATCATTACTACTACCTTCCTCATCATCATCGTCTACTACTATCAACATCATTACTACCATTATTTCCATCACTACTATTATCAGCATCATCATTATTGTTATTATGTTACCATCATTCTTATTATTACTATAGCCAAGGAGTCAACATCATTGTATAAGCATAACTATACACTTCCATAACACAAGGAACTGTCATTAAAAGGTCACAAGACCCTCACCAAAACTCCTCACTACCCTCACCCAAACAACCCACAACAACGGCTAGAGAGGAGTGCAGCAACGCTGCGTTGCTACAACAACACCCACCCCGCGCGACACAACGTCACAACAATGGGGTAACGCGCGTCAGAGAGAAACGGGGTGTCAGGCATCCCATGCCTATCGGGCAACGCCCGATACAGCTATCAAAATGGCTAGGTCACCACCATCTCCAACAACCGAGAGAGAGAGGGAGAGAGAAGGAACACTTCCTCAAAATGTGCAACCACCCATCAAGGCCTATCGGCCGACACACACCAAAGCCAAGGGCGTGACGCCCATCACAACCCAGCCCTATCGGCCGTCACACACCAAAGGCTATCGCCCACCAACAACCACCATGCTCAACAAGGATATATCGGCCAACACCTCACTCTAGCCTATCGTCTAACCCACTAAGCTTGCCACACTTGGCCCTGTCGTCCACCACAAGGATCACCGCAAGGCGCACCATGTCACTCAGGTCAATCGTCCATCACAAAGACAAGGATGTCTCTCATCACAAGAGGGACCATATCATCCAACAAGGGTCACCATATCGGCCAACACTCATACTAGCTCAACCTATCGCCCAACACCAAGAACACTCACCATGTCGTCCATCACAAGACACTAATATCGTCCAACACACCAAAGCAAGGGAGGGTATCGCCCAACAGGGGTCATCTTCAACCTCCAACCTCAAGGATACTCAAACCCTAAAAAGCAAGGTACACCAGATCACAAGGAAACCCTAAACCCTAAGGGGAAACGGCCCCCAAAGGTACAAAAGCAAGGTACAAATCTAAGCTACTAACTTATGAACAAGAACAAGAACAAGAGGTTAAGGATTTAGGGTTAGAAGTTATGCAACCCGCCTTAAGCTCCAAGGAATAAGAAGAACTCCAAGCTCTAAGGGATATCGTCCACCACAGCTCCTCCAAGGGGGTGTATCGGCTACCACTGCTTCTCCAAGGAAGTGTATCGGCCAACACAAGTGAAGAAGGAAGGAGTGTCATTCACTCAAGGTGGAGGAGAGACCAAAAGATCAAAGGAAGGTAAGGCAAGGGAAAGAACCACCTATATAGAAGGAAAGGGAGGAGTAAACAAGGTAGATCCATGCTATGTGTCATCCACCCAAGGGAAACTTGTCCTAGAGCTCAAGCCACCACTCTAGCAAGCCATACGACACTTGTCCAAGACATGCACCAAGTGTCCACCAAACATGGTCAAGGCTGGATCAAGCATCATGGGCGACACAACCAGCAGCTCCACTGGGCGACACACCAAGGTACCCTGGGCGACACACACTCACTTGGGTGACACAAGCCACACTAGGTCGACACACTACTCACCTTAGGTGACGCAAGGCAAGTCTTGGCCGAGACAAGGCTCAACCAAGCCCAAACAAGGCACCTCAAGGACCAAACAAGCACAAGCAAGGCCCAAGAAACTCAAACAACAAGCCCAAGCCTTCCTCTCAACCCTAGAGGAAGCAAAGAGAGGAAAACACCTCACAAGATGGCAAACTTGCACACAAAACCCTAAACTTGGGTTATTTGCAAGTAGCCCCTCAAACTCTCAACAAAGCACAACCAAACCCTAATCACCACTAAAGGCGATTAGCAAGCATCAAACCACCAAGGTTAAGCAAAACAAACAGGGTAAACCCTAAACGAAGGTCAGGGTCCTTACAATAAACTTGATATGTTAATTGGTGGTTATCATAGCCACATGGTTGATACTTTCTTATGCTAAACATGTGCATAATGTATATGATGAGAGTTAATCATATCTAGATTCCTTGCATGTTGATGTAATATAGGAATGTTCTTAATATGAATATAACCCTGCTATGATTTTTTATGAATATATCCTAGATCCTTAATGCAATATTGTGTTGATATGGTGTATTATATGTAAGTAATGTTGTTGAGCCTTGTTATAAGGCATGCAAAGATAATGATGATCTTACAAGGATAGTATGATGGTCTTAATGAGCTTTGGGCATGGTTGAGCCATGAATTAGGTGTAATCCTCTTGTGTTGATTATGGTTGATACCCTGTGATATTGTGAAAAGGATTCATATCTTGTGATAGTATGATGACTAGTGTAGCCTCATGAATGGCAAGTAAATAGTACCATGTGATGATCAGATGAGAAATTATGTTTCACACATTTTATATCTTTTGAAGTTGTGATATTTATATGCCTGTTAGAAGTGAATTAGTGTTTGTATGTCCACTTGTTTGATGCAACCTTAATTCACCCAATTGGAATCCCTAATCAAGTGAAACTCTAATCATGTAGTGTCCTGTGCCATCGATCCATTTGAGTGTCAGAACTTTCCAGATGGTGAAATGAGTATTCCTAAGGGAAACTCAGAGCACATATTGATGAGTATGTTGGGTTCTTGTCATCTTGAATTCAAGTGTTTAGGGAGGATGATTGCGGTCATACCTAGCCCTTAGTTTGAGAACGATTGCAATCATGTCTCGGTGATTATATATGTGATGAGATTAGAGGACAACTGTGGTTGTACCTCAGATGGTAGGGTATGCGTACCCACCTCCTTTCACTAGTGTCGTGACCTATACCAAGTATGGACTAGGTTGTTAGGAGCTTGACGTTATGTGTCGATGTGGCGGACCCGTATTGATCGGGGGCGGAGAAGATCTTAGGAGTCTGGCTCTTCCTAGATCTTGTATGGCACTAATTTCGACTTAGTAGTGGTCAGTTGGATTTTGAGTGGTATCCTCAAATTCCTCTGGGGATTATAAAAGATGTAATACAGCTGTATAGCATATCTATTTAGGGATATACACGATGTTTCACATTGGATGATAACCCTTGTTCATTCTCTTTACATAAAGATGATGCTTAGTGAAATTAAGAGATAATAGATATACTTATGTTGTGGATATTCTTAAGATTGTAGAAACGTACATACAGTAGCCATGATTATGTTGATAACTATATAGCTACTGCTGAATATAATCATGATGCTACCTATCTCATGTTGTTAGTTATGTTTAGCATGCTAGCCATGCTGTTGTAACTAGAGATGCACATATTACTTATCATGCTTATCCAGATAATTGTGCTTATGTTGTTAGCTCTTTTTATGATGTTGATATGTTCAACCTATTAGACATGCTAATGTTGTTATCTATGCTTATGTGGCTAGACTTATTCATAATGATAGAGATTCTATGTTACTAGACTTTCTCATGATTCTAGATATGCATATGCTATTGAATTGCTTATATTGTCAACAAGATAAAGGATGATAATCTGGCTAATGATGATAGTTATTATTTTCTCCTTTATGTAATTTGTTAATCACCAATGCTATTGAGCTTATTTGTTATATCTGTAAACTGGTTAACTATTTAATTTCTTAAAATGTTGTAATCAATAATCGTTGTTGGAGGCTATATCTCTTGCTGGGAAATGGGTCTCACCCTTGTGGTTCGCCACATCTTTTTAGGTAATATGAAGTGACGAAAACAAACCTATGGTAGAAAAGAGGAGATACAATAATGAATCTATGAGAAAGTTGATTGGATGCTTAGTTGTCCTAAAGTCATCCCAGTACTCTCAGGTCTGGGTGAGAAAAGTTTGTATATGGTGTTTCAAACAAATCAGACTTTTGTTAGCATATTAATGCTTGTTTGTGTGGCATATATGAATATTGTTCTCCTGTGTATATATGTGGTGGCTAAGATGAAAGAACAATTTGTATTAAATTCTTGGCATAGTATGGATATAAGAAAGATGTTGGGCTCGTATGCAAATGTTTCTGAGAGAATGCTGATGTTGAAATCAGTTTTGATTTACCCCTATTTTTGGGTAAGTGGTTAATTGGTGATTGGTTGTATTTTATGTTTTGAGTAATCTCATATAGTGTAATGGGTTCTCACAATGTGAATCATATTTGACACTAAGCAAATATTCTACATGGTTATATTGCATCTTTTATTATGCCGTGAAAATTAGAGATGTACCATCCAAATCCAACGGACCACTGCTAAGTCAAAATCAACACCATACGATATAAATGTAAGAGTTGGAATCCATGTTCTTCTCCTGAATTACTCAATTAGTTTGAGTGTGCACCACAGTGACATATAGTCAAACTGCAAAGACAACAACTTATAATCAACTATAGTCCTATAGAGACAACAACTCATAGACAAAGCTATGGTCCTATAAAACACCTAGCCCACCTTGGTACATGTCACAACACTAGAAACCATGGTATATAACCCAATTAATGAGGTTCAAACACAGCTAACCTCTATCACATCATACTACATACTCAACACTGAGAACTAACTGTAGTAGTTCTCAAAACACTTGGGATCAAGATGTCAAGGATACATAGTTACTTTCACCTCACATACTCAACAGTATGCGCTTGGAGTTTCTCTTAGGAATACCCATTTCACCATCCAATAAAGTACTGACACTAAAGATGGATCTATGGCATAGGGAAGCTACATGATAAGGGTTTCACTTGATTAGCTAAGCCGATTGAGTGACTTTTTGCATGAATCAAGTATAACTTGTCACATCATCACTCGATACATCTACCAATTTAAGGTCATCAACATTATCACACTGTCATGGGGTATAAATCCCTTATCACATCACTAGAGGAAAACATGTCACACTAGACATTAATCCCCTCTACATGCTCTTAAGACCCATCACATCATTACGATCTCACCACGCCTCATCAAGGCTCATAGCCATCACCCTGTATCATATAGTTACCCCCATAACATTCACAAGCTATGACATTCATTCAACCTGTAAGATTAGGATTAGACATGTAGGAAAGAGAAAATATATTCACATGCTAATTCATCCATGCAATCTCAACAAGTATATAATACACCCTAGAATTAGGGTTAGGATTTCACATACATAGCCAATTAGGGATATGACTTCATTACTTGTCACCAAACATTATATACCTCATCCCATATGTTTGGAACACATTGGGGTTAAGAAACATGATTAGGATTAATTAAACAATCCTCCAAACAAGACAATGTATTAACCATCAATTACTTGTACATGCACATGTAGAGACCATACACTCATGTGTGTGTCGACCCAATCCATCAAGACATAGTGTTGCGACTACAACACATATAGATGTAGTGACTGCAACACCCAAGTCTACTTGTAGTGACCAACATAATCCAAGGGTAGCTACAAATCCACCAAAACAAGGGTAGCAACCAACATAGCACATATGTGTAGTGACCATGGTGATTAGGGTCAACTTTGTAGCACCCGTAACACATCACTAGGTGCACATGAGCTAACTCAAACCAAGGTATATCGGTCGAAGCAAAAATCATCAAGACAGTCATGTAGGTTGCGACTAAAAGCCAAGAACTCAAGGATGTAGCGACCACGCCTAGGGTTAGGCTTTTTGTGCCCACAAAAACCCACCCATATGTAGCAACCTCAAACCACTAAGTGGAGTGTAGCAACCCAAAGGTCAAGCTATTCCAAGGAACACAAAACCACCTCCAAAATAGAAGTACCATGTTCAAAGCAAAAGATTAACGTCAATGAAACTCATCATCATCAAGATGGAAAAATTCATACCAAGATAAATATTAAAACCCTAGATCATGATAACTTCCTCTAGCTCATTAGCATCACATTTTAGAGATTAAAATAGTAGCATGCAGGAAAAATTACGGTGCAAATAATAGAAGAGGGAAAAGAGTTATATAACCCACCTTATGAAGAGACCAAGCTCCAAGAGAGAGAAAGAGACTCCAACCAAGATCAACTTTTAACCACAAGATCACCTCCAAAAGAGAAGAACATCATGGTCAAAGGAAGGCTCAAGAAAGAGGGTGACAACCCTAGGCCGAACAGGAAGAAGAGAGAAAAGAGCTTCCTCTCACATAGGTACCACCTTGGTCAATCCATAGTATCTGACCTCTGTGAAGAGAAGATCTTCAAGATGTTGGTATGTATGCCCAGAGATCCAATCATGTGACGATTGTAATGACATAACATATAAATGATTTGATAATAACAAAGGCAAGCTTCCAATTTATTTTGTATATATAGTTATGAGATAATGAAAAACATAATAAATGTGTAGAGAATTATAATACTCAATTACATATGTATTCGAGTTACTATCCTTGTGGATGAGATCATATGGATGTTAAGAGTAAATATAAATATTCTCATTATGTCCCTAATCAGTTTTTATTGTGGAAGATTGATAGAAAACAATGACACATAATATCAAAGTGTGAGTTGGTTGATGACTAAATCTCATTAGTCATGATATGGCAATGTCAAACCAAGCACACAAATACATGTTAGAGAACAGTGTATCGGAGAGCCTACCGTGAGACCAACACATGGAATCCATCTTCATGGAAGTCATAGTCAGGTCTTATAGTGATGGTAGTGGTTGTGGTTCTTAGACCTGAAATCATTGCACTCATCACATGTCGATGGGTACAATTTGGTATCATCAAACGCAGTCATGGAACATGGGTTGTTATGAAGGTGATGATTGGGTGACTTTGACACATGGGGATTGACTGTGAGTGATAGACATGGGATTTGTCCCTCGAAAAAGAGTATGATATCCAAAAGACTCTTAATTAGTGAGACTGAGAAAAGTATGGCCATACGCATGTGAGTCAATATGCGATATTGAGCAGTCTTCTCTGGTTCAAGGAATGAGATTGAATAATAATGAGGATGACTGCTCCATGCCTCTAGTTCAATGTAGATATTAGTGACAAAGGAACTATACAAACACTATAAAACCATACACAGATTGTAGGTTGATGTTTCTCCCCAACTTTCTATTCACTTGGGTAGAAATTATGTGTGACTAGGCACTGCTCATTGCTTGTGATGTCATAAGCTAGTTATAGACATTCACTGCTAATGTGATATGGGACCTATACGGTCACAAACGTAGTAACTTATCTAGAAGAGGAGTTTGATCTTGAATTATTATTGAATTGATTATTAAAGTGTTTAGATATTTCAATTCATGCAACTAATCAACTGACTAGACTGCCAAATGATCGGTTCATGTTTTGAGATAGTTGTTTGGAGTGTTAGGCTGATTGTAATATAAAATTGTTGGAATTGTGCCTGACCTAGGTTGTGTGATGCCCATCTCTCTTGTGTGAAATGGCCGTTTGGCATGCTACAAGATGCATGTCTCATTTACACCATACTCCCATTCCAGCAGTGCAATTCAATTGCACAAAAGATTGGTACTGATGTCAAGTTGAGTACTAATTGGAATTAAATTGCAGACATATGTGTAGAACTGAAAGGTGTAAAATGACCTTTTCACTGCCTACCTGATGTCATGTTTCACTACACTGGTATCAGAGCCACATCAATTATGTATGTTTTGGGATAATTGATATGATCAGATTTTAGTTTTACTGTGTTTATTTATTGCATGTGATACAAATATTTAAACTGGTTGATGTGCACGCCCATCTTATCATCATATAAAGAACCCAAATGAATATATATATATATATATGTATATATATGTGTGTATATATATATGTATATATATATAATATGCAATTTACGTGTGTCATAATAAAATCAATTTTAATGGTGGATGTGAAGTATGGTTATGGCCAGAACCCCAGATCTATGTGTGCATAGTTGTGGTTATTTATTCCTATTGTTAATCGGTCTACACATCGAGCCTCTCTCTCCTTTCTAAATGTAAATTTATACCCTTCTTCCTATTTCCCCTCGAATAACTCGAGGTTTTCCCTATGTACAATGTAATAAGAAATAAGATAGTTTTAATTTATGTTTCTACGTGAGATGACAATCTGCACAAGATGAAATGATCGCTCGTGAGATGACCTGATCGACTAAAGGACCAAGGAGGCTAGACGATAGGAGGACGAATCAATTGACTAGTAGCCCAACTGACTGACTGGAGGTGTCCATACGTTGCTTGGACATGAGAATCAGATGACCATTTCAAGAGCCCAACCAACCGACCTGAAGGCGAGCCAACTAGTTTAAGAGTTGAACCGATCAACCCAGAATGGTTCGAGCACACGATCTTCACCAACAATGAGTTGCATATGATTTGGACCGTAGGTGGTAGTAATTACTTGTGGTTCCAAGGAATTACATTAATAAGGGCTAAATAATGTTTCGAATCATGATAAGAAACTATCAGATCAAATAAACATGTTATAAGGAACATGTATCACAAGCATAGCCATGACAAATGTCAGAAGTTGGATACTATTGGCATATGATATCATGTTATATGAAAGCATTAAACATCATGATCTAGATATCAATTACAATAAACATTGAGGTAACTTTGGGACATTATAAGATTAATCCTTTCATGTCATTCCTAGCTCTATACAATAATATCTTGCTCCAAAAAATATTCAAATTCAAATAGATAAGTGTTTTAAGAATTTTATAATTATACTTATAAAAAAAGTGCAATGAGAATATTATTTTGCAATTTGCAAGCACTTCCTTTTTTAATCAATCAAGTTTGTGTTGAATTTTCTCTATATGTGTCAAATATATGACAATATTATAAGTCATAGAAGGGATTATAAATCTATTTATACAAGGATGTTGTGGTAAACAAGTATTAGTTTTACAAAATAGCCACTTCAATGCTTTCATCATCAAAACATCGGTGGACCTATCTAACAACCCATAATGGAGAACACAAAGGCGAATAAAAATGAATTATTTGTGAAAACTGAAAAGAAATAATCCTACTCTTCTAGCATTGGAATGATAGGTATAATAGTATAGTGGACTTGACATCAATTGTCCTTAGTATAGTCAAATTCAAAAAGGAAGTGTATTATGTTTTCACTAGTGGTATCAAAGGTAACATCTTGATGGTAGTGGGTAGCATAGGATGGGTACTACACTTATTCTATCGAACAACTAGTCACAATGATTTATCTCCTTCTCACCCCTCCCCAAAACCCAACATCCTAAAAATGAGAGAGAAACATCAATTGTACACTATAATGAAATTCTTTTGGATCCTAGCAAGTTTTTATATGACAAGTCCTATAGAAAAGAGGTCTCATCTTGACACCAACATGCATTCACATGTGTAAAGATCTTCATAAATAAGTACTTTGTGATGGAAGACTCTAATTGAAATTATTGTTGATTTAAATAAAATGATACTAGACCATATTCAGTTTTCAGATAATCTTTAACAACTGTCACAGTTCCTGAAATGAATATGAATTTTCATTTTTCATAGATATTATCACTTTTTTCAAGATTTTATTTTCTCTTAAAATATTTAATGTGATATGTCCTCTTCTGCTTTCATATATTTTCAATGAATTTATATCTAACATGGGATCTTACCTCATCAAAGATGAAACCTACTTTTGAAGATGTGATGATGATTAGTTTTGGAAAGATCTCCAATGTAGATCTCGATAGTCATTATTTTTTAATATTGGACATATATTATAATAAAATGTTGCATTTAACCAAAATTAGAATTCCATTTTGCAAATCTAGATTGGCTTATGTGACCAGTTTTAGAGGGATCCTTTCACATAAAAAAAAGAATTTGGTTCGTCTCATCTGTATATGAAACAAGAAATGTCCATTAACATTAGAACACTACGGTTCATGTCAAAAAAATTGAGAACAAATTTAATTAACCTAGCTCAACATGACATATAAAGCAAAGTTATGTTCAAGACCTCACTACCCATTTAGTTAGAAGTTAGTTTTTCCTTACAAATATTTTTTCTTGTGGGAGGGTAAACATAAAAAAAAATCATTTTTTAGAACTTATCATAATTCTATGAAAACATATGGATTGGAATTGATAATATATGTATATCAAGATATCAGTCAATTATGGAAATCAATTAGTTTATTCAGTAACCCTTGCAAAGGTATTCCTTCTGTCGGGGTTGCATGTGGAATTTGGAGGCAACCTCGCAATTGCTTAAATGGTTATCTCTTATGATATGTTCTATAAGAGATAAATAAAAGGGAGGTAAGTGGGAAGAGAGGGCAGGGAAATGGAAGGAAAGATTGGGAAAGGAATGGGACACTTATATGAGTTCGTTTGGTTAGCATGGGGAGGGAAAGAAAGGGGAAGGAAAGGAAAAATAATAAAAAAAATGACATACAAAAAATATATTGACATAGCATTGATAATATAACTATATTTTTACGTATTATAATTATATTTATATTTTTCACAAACATTATTTTACAAAAATACCTTCACAGACACTGACAGTAAAAAAGTAGTAAAACTTTTTTGATAGCCCAACTTATATATCTATGTTGTTTAATTCTCTAAAAACATATGAATTGAAATTGGCATCACGTATATGTCAAGATGTGTTTAATTATGAAAATTTATCATTTAGTTTATTCTGTAACCCTTGTGAAGGTAATCCTTATATCGAGGTTACACATAAAATCCAAAGGCTCTTTACCACAAGGGCTTAAAGGGTTGTCTCTTTCACACTATTAAGTGAAATGTATGGATATCATGACGTGAAAAAAGTGAGACAATTCAAAGAGAATGAAGAAACGTAACGTTAATCATTTCAAGTTTTCAAAAAGTTAGTAGTGAACTCGGACGCCTATCCTATAGGAGGCCTCCTATAAAAAGATGGTAGGAGACCAATCAGAATTTTCTCTGGCATTAAAAAAATTCGTTTTACTGCTAAAAAATTATTTTCTCTCTCCATTGATTTTTTTATGGGCTGGGTTTTTAGTGTTTTCATTGGTTGTCCTATACAATAAGTATAGGAGGCCTCCTATACTACCGGTTTTGAGTGAACTCAGTGGGCTGCAGTTAATTTAAATTAATTAGAATGGATGGAAATAAGAAAGTAGACTAGGAAAGGTTTGGAGGTTAAATGCCAAAATAATAATATATGAAAATGGGCCATACCTAAGTTTGACGGAGTTAAATATTTCTTTATTAGGATTGAATTGATACGATCACGATTCTTGTCAAATTAATGAATTTAAAACATGATATCACATAAAATTGACTTGTTCATGTAAGAACAAATACAAAGGCATAACAAAACTATCCACTATTTTCTCTCCACGAGTTTCTAGTAAATAGATTGGGAATATATAGCTAAACTAGTAGCATTGGGCACAAAGCACGACATAGAATCTAGCGTTATAGGTTGCGATTGTTCTGCGCTTGAGCATTGTTGTTGTCCAGAAGCCTTTGGAGTCTCTCAGCCTCCCTCTGCAAGTTCTGCACATAGAATCCGGCCTCCTTCAGAACCTTGGCTGCAGATGCCTGATTCCATGACAAATAAGGCAGGAAGAAAATAATGAAAACCAGAATTAGGTGTCGCTCAAAACATTCATACAAGCTAACTAATCTACTTAGGATCATATATTATGTATTTTTGTTCCATTTTCCCCCCTCCATTGTTTGCACAAGGTGGGTGAAAGCATTGATACGCTCTAGTAGCTGAAACATGTGGTACACGTATAACATGTACTAATGAGGGTTAAAGTGATGTTTTGTTGACATTTAACAAAAAGAACAAAAAGTCCTTGGAAAGTTACGTACCCCATTCATGTTTCTCCGTTGTTCCTCAGGAAGCAACGACTCCAATTTGGTGATGAACTGGTTCAGTTGTTCATCAGTGATCTCTGTCGAAGCCATTTCTTATATTTTAATGGCTCCCTGGCTGTCTCAAATAAGGAAGTAATATATATTGGATTTGTAGATGAAAACCTACTTACACAAGAGGCTTTATATAGAGGTTCATTTGTATAATACATAGGAGTAAGAAGAGAAAGGAGAGGCAATAAGCGTAGCTACATTCTAGACACACGGAGATAGAGAGAGACTTGTAGGGTATATACTTACAAAGAATTGAAAACGGTCAGTCAAGGTTGAAGAGGGAAGGCGAATTGATAATCAAACATTAGAAGTAACTGTCTCCTTTCCCAATGATATATTTAATTTTCTAATGACAATCATCACCTTAATGATACTAAAATTGACCCCACAAACTCGTAGCATCCCACGACCCCTGCAATGATTTGTCTAGGTGATGTGTCATGACTAAAAAATCGGTTAACAGTGTATTTCAGAAACGAGTCAACATATTATGGCAATAAATATGTGTATTTCTTGTAACTGATGTACCATGTCGTTAATATTGTAGATATCAATGTCTTTTTATTTACAGATTGTGTATAATATAAAATTTAATTGGCTATATGAATCATGTGTTTCAAACTACATCATAGTTGGCCTTTTTTAATTCTATCTTGGTGTAATTTTGGTGTATTATAATTGCAAGAATTGTTTTCCTACGTTATGAGATTTGTGTCATCCAATATACTAAATCATTAACATCTCATGTATTACATATGATAAAGCGATAATATAATAAAATTGTATAAAAGTAATATATTGGATATAATATCGGAAACCATTGTAGGTGGACATCCTATAGCAACCAATAATGTCATTATTTTTAATATAATTTTATTATAACCCAAGAAAGTTAAGAGAAAAATTATCTTAGTGGAATTTCATCCAAGTATGATATACATTAATGCATAAGGATAGGTGTACATTCTTCAATAATTCCTCATATATAAACTAAGAAATAGAAATTGTATGCATCCTTGCCATTTCAGTTATTTATCATATGGTTATATTGAAAATAGATTTAATTCGTTTGTTATGTTAGTATTTTTGTCTTAATAAGAAACAATATACATTTAGGTATTTTATATAGAGATTTCAAGCATAGCATATAGATTTGACGAGATGAGGTTTTTGGAGGTATAGTATGTTACATGGAATGGCAGTCAGATAATATTTCATTATAATATCAGACTACATTAAATGTCAAACATGTATAGAAATGAAAGAAAAGAAAATAATAATTGACCGGTCATCTAAAATATATTTGTCTACAATGTCTACTTTCTCCATGTGCTAATGCCAACACCTCAAATCAAGTATTTTGGAGGGAGGTGGCATAGAGGGGCAAGTACCCCCACCTCAACTCTAGATTTTTTTTTAAATAATAGTAGTAAATGCCACCCCTCCAACTCCATATTTTTCTGAATACTATAGGCAAATGTCACACCTCAACTTCATAAAAAAATATTACTAGTAAATTTTCCATCTTGAATGTGTTCTTTGCAACATTTTTTTTTATTTCTAAATCACATGTTTATAGTAAATACTAAACTTTGACTAGACAATACTCCAAACAATTGAGTTAAACAAGATAACTCTAAAAATCACTACGTTCAATATGAATTAATTGCATAAAATTATATTGTGCTGACTAGAATACTTGTGACTGTTCGGTTTCTACAACATGTGCGTGAAAAAGAAAGTGCATTAGATGCATTCTTTTCTAAGCCGGTCTTCAAATAACTGATTCAACAAAGATAGTCTAGAAATCACTTGGTTAATACATAATCTAGTAAATTAATGGATGTTGACTTAACTATCAACGACTATTTAGTTTCAACAAATTATGTGCAAAATAGTTCATTAGAAACATATTTTCTCCATATTACTTACATAACAAAGTGTATAACACAAAAAGATTGGAATATGATTACTAGATTTGCAAGTAAATATATATATATATATATATATATATATAATTTAAGATTTAGATATATAGTTAAATATAAAGTGAAAGCAATTGTTGCCTTGTAGTTGTGTCAATACTTAAATATCAAAATTTTATTTTTTTTAAGGATAGTTTGAGTTTTAGAGTTTATTTTATGTCAATCATGATAGCCTATAAATCCTTGTAGTCCTCAAACCGGATAAATACATTCGTGTATATTCTTTGTAGTTAATTTAATTTTTATTATAAGCATTACTATAATATAATTGAGATAACAACTATCATGAACTAAACATGTTGACCATTGATGCATTGGATGTACCATTATCTATTTGTTTGTTGTTATTCAATTTTGTGATATTAGTAAATATAATTTCTTGACCTATTTAACATGATTGGGTAGTGATTCTGTTATTTATTTTATCCAATTAGATTATTACAATCTTAAGACCATAAGATATGAAGGGATGTTTTCCTACCTCATCCAAACAAGGATCAACATTTAGGTTGTGTTTCGTAACGTGAAAATTCTATATGTGACGCTCCACAACTAGCTAGTTCACTGTGACTTGTTGACACAGTGAAAAATTTGATAGATTGGCCACTTAGCACCATGAAAATGAACATAAAAAGGGCACAAAAAGCCATCATTGTTTTAGTAGCAACGTTCAAATGCTGCCTGGGATAGGAGGAGATCAGGCAAACCTACCCGAACGTTGTGCAATGCGTTGTCGAACGATACCTTAGTTCTTTACTCATCCCCATAACTAGATGAATTATCAGTGGCTTAATGATTCAATGGTTATCTATTTTTGAAAAATATTTGACACCATTGATAATAAAGTAATAGTCGAACGATTCTAAGGGAAGAAAACTCAAAGAAAATTTTATTTTGTCTTAGTTGAGATATTATTTTTCATTGTTAGATGTATGAATATATCTAAATATTATTAATTTGACTATTATTTGGATATTAACTAACAACCACTAATGTTACTATTTTTTAAAATTAGTTAATAACCAATTTAATTTTTATTTTGCCTTACAACATATGACCTTCCTTTTTCGGGACAAGGATACCCAGCTTTCTCTTCAAGGGAAAGGGAGCCAACAACCTACCAAAGGACTTACGTAACTAACCAAGAGTCTTCTACCTCATCAAGGACTTACCCACTTTGCAATGAGTATTCTGCCTTCACCAAGGACTTGCCTACTCTTGCAAAAGTCTTTAGCCTTTGAGGAATTACCCACTCTTCTTGGATCTTCATCCTTTAACTTCACCTTTGTCAAGGAGAAGCTTCCACCAAGGACTTACCCACTTGAGCAAGGAGTCTTCAGCCTTCACCAAGGACTTACACACTCTTGCTCTAAGTCTTCATCCTTGCCTTCTTCTTCTTCACCTCTCTTAGACAAGAGAGAAAACCTTCATCTTCATGGTTGAATGAGAGATTGGGAGGTGAAGGAAGTGAGAGCCTCATAAGATATACATGTAGGACTATCTCTCTTACAAGTCTCCTACTCACTCTAAAGGATTTAGCAAGTGATTAAGCGTAGAGAGAGAGGAGGCTATCAAATGCACTCAACTATAGAATAGGGACCTTCATAGTGCTTGTCTAACCATGGGATGAAGACCAAGGGGTCCTATTTATAGTTGGGGATGCCCATTAACCTTTGGGAACACTTACAGATGAATACTAGTCATTTGGGATGTTGCAACAGATATTTTTTCAAGTTTTACAACATTCCAAAGGCTAGAAAAACTTTTCTGTACTTTTTCATATAGTGCGATCGACAAAGTTTACTTTAGGGAAAAGGGACTGAATGTACTATTCGACAAAGCAGATTTGAACAACCGGTCGACTTTATCCTCGATGAAACTCGACCGATCACTTAAATCAGTTTTTTTCAGTATAGGGATCACTCGTGTTCTGTGAGTGATAAACTCGACCAAACCATGACATTTTCAAAATCCAAAAAGGATCTGTCGAGTTTGTAATCGACCATAGATAGCATGTAATGAATTTTGAAAAATGTCATTAAAGTGCTTAAATATTCAATTTAAGTGGTCCTAATTTTTCTAAGATTAATCACAAATCATACAATCATTACAAGTGATTTACAACATGATTCTAATTAATTTATATCATATTCTTTTTTTTTTGGAATAAGGTAAATATATTTAGACCAAAAGGGTATAGTTGAAAACTATATAGGAACAAAACGAGGCACCCTAATCTAGGGTCCTAAAGCAAACTATACAAGGGGATTACATACAAAAACCCTAGTAGGTTCGTGTGCTTTCATTAAGTCTATACAAAATGTCACTCCTATTCTTAATATGCCATTTGAGCTCCTTGGAAAAATTGTTAATAAAGGCATTCTGGTTAGTTTCTTTCGTGTCATGCCTTCTTATATTCCTCTCCATCCACACAAAGTAGCTCAAACCTATGATACAAAGTAGGGCATAGCTTTTTAGAACTTTATCTTTTTTGAAATTATCTTAGACCCAGCTGAGAGCTTCATTGATATTATTTGGAACATTGTGACCCCATCCATTCCTGAGGCACATAATGCTCCAAACGTACTTTGTCCATCTGCAACTGAAAAATAGATGTGTGTTTGCCTCACTGGTATATTTGCATAGGTGGCAAGTCTCCTCGATCAGAATATCGCAAGCAGCCATTCTGTCTAAGGTCGGGAGCCTATTGCGGATGGCTCTGTAACAGAAGACACTCCATTTAGGATAGTGAGCGCGACCCCAGATGGAAGTTGTATAACCCCCCCCAGAAAGTTGCTTGTAGTCATGTTGATAGATGGTGCCGGGTTGGAGGACCAGACACCAAATGGGTCAACATTATACAAGTGTTGATTAGCTTCCACATGAGTGCACATCAGATGCCAAGTATGGGAAGGTCTACTACTTTCTTCATATATTAGGTTGGATCCATACCTTTTCTTCATCCAATAAGCCCAGTAGTTCATAGGTGAGTTGATGAATTGAGATACATAGTTAGCATTACTCCTATGCAAGAGCTCTACTAAATCAATGACTTGCAATCCTCCTTCCTGGAACAGATTAGATATTGTCTCCCAAGCAACGACATGATTCTTCCCCAACCACAAGAAATCTACTGTAAGAGAGCTAAGCGAAAGAAGAATGGGGTTGGGTACTGCCCCCATTGTCGTCCAAAAACGAATCATACTTTGCAGAACTGATCTGATAAGCACAAGGTGACCAGCCATAGAGATACGAAGCCCACTCCAAGCTTCAATTTTTTATCTGAACCTGTCAAGGCATCCACCAAAATCCTTTGATGTAATGTGACCAACAATCAATGGGAACCCCAGATACTTGGTTGGTAGCGATCCGACTTGCATGCCTATCACTTTCTTTAATCTCCCTCTTCTATTGTCACGAGATTTGGAGAAAAAGACCTATGATTTTATGGTGCTTATGTACAGACTTGTTAGATGGTCGAATTTTATGAGTAGGATCTTGTACTCCTTCAGGCTTCTCACGTTCCCTGTTGTAAAAAGTAATACATCATCTACAAAAATGATGTGAGCCATCACTTTGGTGCCCTTGATTTTATACATTTTTATCAAACCATTATCTTCGACGGAGTCCACCATTTTAGTCAGGCCCTCCATCACCAAGGTGAAAAGGAGAGGAGATAATGGATCGCCCTGGCGAAGCCCATTTGAGGATCTAAACATCCCATTCGGACAACCATTTATGAGAACTGAAATTTGAGCATGTCTCTACACATTGTTTGCTTATGTGTATTGATTTCTAGTCAAAACCTAGAGAATCCATCGCCTTCCAGAGATACTCCCAATTCACATGGTCATTTGCCTTACTGATATCAATCTTCATACAAGCTTTAGCACTGACCTTCTTCATATTAAAATCGTTGAGAAATTTAGTTGCCAATAGAGAACAGTCAGACATGTATCTGCCTTTGAAAAAGGTGTTCTGGTTAGGAGATATGAAGTGAGGTAGAATATCCTTCAATCTGTTGGCCAAGAGCTTAGATATCATTTTATATAAAACTGAGCAGCATGCAATCAACCTGAATTATGTCATGTCTTTGGTGTTATTGTTCTTAAGTATCAATTTTATGAAAGAGTGATTGACAACTCTAACCATAGAGCCTTCTCCTAGAAACCAATTTACTGCCTGGCACATATCATATTTAATAATTGAACAACACCTTTTGGTAGAAGTGACTATTAAAGCCATCCGGGCCCGGGGCTTTAGAATAATGAATGGAGAACAGTGCCATTTAACTTACTCTTCTGTTGCTTCCTTGAAAAGAGTGGGATTCATTTCAGTTGTGATCTTGTTTGTGGGTAGGCACCTTTCATCTATCGGGTATTTATGATTGGTGTTATACATCTTGGTGAAGTATTGGATAGCATTCGTAGCCACATCTACTGGTTTATCTACTATCACTCCTTTTTCAATAATAAGTTCATACACAAATTCCCTCATCTCTTTTTTCTTGATGGCTGCATGGTAGATTTTGGAATTCCTATCACCATCGACTATCCATTTCAGCCTACTTCTTGGCCAGAGGTAGACCTCTTAAGCTTTCTCAAGGTTTCTTACTATGTCTTCACACTTTGCTTCTATCTCCATATATCTTTCATTTTGAGGATTGAGTCGCAGGTTCATGGCTGGTTCCTCATACTTCATCTTAGCTTTGTGTAGGAGGTTGGGTAGGTTGACCTTGTCTTTGGACCACTTCTTGAGCACTTTTTTATGTGCTGAAGTTTTTTGAGAACTCTAAAAAGAGGGTTGCCTTCTACATGAATGGCCTAATGTTACAGACTAAAATTTAGGGTCTTTCTTGCAATTTACCCACTTTTGAGCTTTTCTTTGTTGTATAGTCCTTTTGGACCTTTTCATAAATTCTCCATCCTTTTGAATCCTTTTTGGCCTCCGTGTGCAATTTGAGCTTTATTTGAGGATGAAATCTATATTTTCCCACATTTATGATTATGAAGAGGTGTTTGCACAATTACCACAATTAATATGATTCGCAAGGGTAATGATGCTAATGTTCACCAAAAACAAAATAATAGTTGCACAAATAAGAACTGACCAATGGATAAAGTTAAAGTACAAGTTTAATGATTAATGGATGAGAAATGAATAATTATGTAAGTGTAGAGTTAATATGGAGAATAATAACCCACCTCTCTTTCTCTCTCATCTTATGGAGTAATAATACTTTTTTTTTGGTCGAGCAAGCGTGGTACTATTTATTGAATTTTGAGAAGAAACAGAAACAAAGAATGCATGCTAGTCAACACCAAGCCTGGGAGCCAAAGTCCATCAGTCTGTGCAGAAAGGAAAAAAGCCTATACATAATTAAAGAATCTGTTTACAAGGAAGAAGGGAACTATACAGAAAAAGCACCAACTATATAAAGACTCTAGAGAAAACGAGTAGGACTGGGAGCATCCAAGCAAAAGGTTTGAACAGGAGACTTTAGAGACCAACTGATGGCAACTCCAGGGAGAAAAAGGAAACCAAATTCCCCCATCATATCCAAGGCAAAGAAGATCATTTCTGCACATGACCCAACACTGTTCAGTAGAAACGCAAGAAATATCAAAGATTCTTGAGTTTCTGGCTTTCCATATATGATATAAACCACCAAGAAAACAACAACGCCCATCTTGGTTCTGGAAGCAGTTAAAGGAACCCAGATCCTTGGGCACATCACGAATAAAACCTTCATCTTTAGCTTTGCCCCAGAAAGCAGCAACAAAAGTGTAATCAAAGAAATTGTTTTTACGACTTTCTTCATCATTCATACATAAAATACAAATAGAAGTCAAACACATGCCTTTTTTCCTTAGCAGATTTATGGTCGGGATCCCATCCATCCATATTCTCCAAGCATTCATATTATATATTTCAGGAGTTTTACCTTTCCACATCCACTTAGCCCAGGTTTTCCCATCTCTCTTTATTCACCAAGCTCATAGCATCTTTGATTTTCAAGTCTTTTTTCCCACAGCACACCACCTCATCCTCAGTACTAGAATCCACTTTGATCTGTTTGAGAAAATTAAGCAGAGGTGCCAATCTTCTATTATCATTAACAATCCATTCATTATAATTAATAATAGAGCTGACTAGAACATTTTTATCTTTACCAAGGTACAGGACCATCCTGGGATCAACATAGTCAGTAAGAAGAGATCCCTTATACCAGGGATCCTTCCACAGGTGTATCTTATCACCCCTATTAATCTTAAAGTTCACAGAGGTTTTAATAAGCTCTCTAACTCCAATGATCTTGTTCCACATCCAAGAATGGTTAGGTAGAGCTTTAACCGTCCAAATGGATTCACTTTTCAGATATTTGGTATGAATCCATTTAACCCAAATAGAATCTTTTTAGTGGCAATATCCCAAAAGTTCACAACCAGGCCAACTTTACTAACATCACCTACTTTCCTGATGTCCAGGCCTCCATGTTCCTTAGGCCTACATATTTTGTCCCAAGAAACGTAATGATTACTTCTAGTAGAAGAATCAGACCTCCATATGAAGTCCCTGCATAGATGATCAACCATAGAACAAACACTAGTAGGGAGGGGAAAAATTGAAGACCAATATAGTTGTATAGCCATAACCGTGGATTTAACCAACTCGACTCTACCTGCCATAGACAAATCTTTTGCTTTCCAGGTTTCCAGTCTAGTCTTGATTCTATCAATAAGTGGATCACAAAGTCTTTTAGTTAATCTCCCACTAAACAAAGGGACACCCAGGTATCTAACAAGTAGAGAATTCTCATCAATTTTCAGAATCTCCAGGATCTGTTTATTAGTGACAGAGTTGCTAAAGAAGATAGAGCTCTTACTATGATTGATTCTGAGCCCAGATAATTCACCAAATTTATCCAACACTCTCGAGATACAAAAAGTAGAATCTTTATCAGCTTTAGAGAAAATAATAAGATCATCAGCAAAAAGAACATGGGTCATGGAGTGTTCTTTACTAGCTTTGATAGAATGAATATTGTCCAATTCAATCTCCATGTTCAGGTAAGTGGATAGGACCTGCATACAAATGACAAAGAGCATAGGAGCTAGGGGATCCCCCGTCGAAGCCCATTAGAGGGAAAGATAGGTTCAGACGGCTCTCCATTGATAAGGACTTGATAACTAGCAGTGGAAATGCACTTATAAATCCAGTATCTCCAACAAAAAGGAAACTTCATCCTCTCCAGAACATCCATGAGGAAGTTCCAATTAATAGTATCATAGGCTTTAGATATATCAGCTTTAATACACATCAATTCACTTCCATTGGCTTTATTGAAGTTACTAAGAATTTCATTCGAAAGAAGGATGGAATCTTTAATATTTCTCCCACTAACAAAGACACATTGATTATAGTTAATAATACTAGGCGGGACAATTTTCAATCTATTAGCCATAACCTTCGATATGATTTTGTAGATAAAATTACATAAGGCTATGGGCCTCAAGTCCTTAATAGACTCAGCTCCCTTACACTTGGGAATGAGGGTTATGAAGGTCCTATTCATTTCCTTCAGGACTTTCCCTTTAGAAAAGAAATCAGCTACAACAGCAAAGACATCGTCTCCAATTATGCGCCAAGCAGCTTTATAGAATTTAGCATTAAAGCCAACGGGCTCTAGTGACTTATCAGGATTAGCCTCTTCAATAATATCATCCACTTCCTTTCTAGTCACAAAAATAGATAGTTGTTCACTCTGTTCTTCAAAAAGCGTGGGAATCAACTAGTCTTTATCCCAGCCACCTCTGTTTGTATCATGACTATTATTGAACAAGGACGAGTAGAAAGATTCAACATAGTTTTTAATGCTCTTAGGGTCAGAGATTCTCACTCCATCTTCCATAAGCATACTAATTTTGTTTCTTTATCTTCTGGTACATAGGGAATATAGAAGAAACTAGTGTTTTTGTTACCCTTATCAAGCCACTAAACCCTGCTTTTCTACCTAATATAATCATCTTCTCTATCATTAGCCACCATCGCACATTTCCTTAAAGCTTGAGCTTCTTCCCTAAGAATAGAGTTAGTGGGATCAGCTTCAGATCGCTCCATGGCCATAAGAGCCTTGACCTCAGCTTCTCTAGCATTGGAAAAAACATTTCCAAAATGCTCCTTATTCCAAAGAATCAGTTTCTTCTTAACACATTTTAGTTTGCTGACCACTCTATACATAGGACACCCTTTAATCTCAGTATCCGACACCTCTTGAACAATATTCAGGAAATCAGGATGTTCAGTCTAGACGTTGATGAATCTGAAAGGTATATTCTTCTTCTCGCTAGTACCTTTAAGAGAGAGCCTAAGAATTTTATGGTCACTGTAAAGAGTAGGAAAAACTTCACCAAGGTGCTCAAGCCAGTTGATAAGGAAGCTGTCATTGATAATGATTCTATCAATTTTACTCGTAGTGTACTTTAACCCTTCTTGTCTGCTATCCCAGGTGAAAAAAGGACCTTTAGTCTCAACTTCAAAGTTCCCAGAATCAAGCATAAATTGATTGAAATCAAACATTGAAGTGGCAGATGGATTCGATCTTCCCATTCTTTCCTCCACTTTTCTAACAGCATTAAAGTCACCTCATATAACCCAGTCCATATGGGTTTTATTAGTAAGCCTCAGCAGATCCTGCCAGAGGATTCTACGATCCTTGTCATCATTAGCCCCATAGACAGCAGTGATGACGATCCTGATCTCATTAGAGCTAATACAATAGTGTATGAGCTGATCAATCTGCTCTAGAATATTAACTTTGACCTCATTAGGATCCCAGATCATAAGGATACGTCCTAGGGGATGAGTATCATGATTATAGAACCATTCCATTCCCGACCAAAATCTGTTCATGATTTTTAGAATCTTCCTTCTTCTTATTTTTGTCTCAAATAAGAATTTTATGGATCCCTCAATCCTACTTAACTCCTCGTGGACTTTTGAGTGATGATTGAAGTTATTCTATCCACGTACATTCCAAGAAGTCAAAGAGCAGTCACACATTATTGAAAATGGGGGCTACAGATCTGCTAGCCTCAGTAATCGAACAGTCATCATCATCAAAACTTAATTCCCTGAACCTGTTAGTGCATAACATGTGTGGATCAACATTAAGAATACTTCTGCTCTTATTTCAGGTTCCTTCCCTCACGGGGGATCTTGATTTACCCAGAACTGTTCTGAATCCTTCATTATCAATAGGCCCATACATCTTATTACTTCATTCAGTTGTCCTTTGGTCACCACCACTTTCATGTGAAACATCAAGCAACCTGACCTTTTGTTCCAATGAAACTCCACACATGGTATGATTGTTTCTGGAATTTGAAAACTTGCTAGGACATATCCTTGGATTCAACATAATGCCTCCTCCAGGCCTCAAGTTGAGTTCACCTGAACCAGTGGTAGGATTAGCACGTGCCTCCAAATTGATGGTCCTAGCACCCTCAGTTCTCAGGCTTTCAGTCCTTGCATCAATAGTAGCAGTTTCTTGTATTTCGTAGGTGACATCCTTAGAGGTCGACTCTTCAGACACCTACTGCAGAGTAGATGTGGATGGATTCAGGTTCTTCAAACTCGCCACCCATACCTTCCTTCCATGAATCGCTTTCAGTGGCAGTGATTTGGGGCATTTGGCTACATCATGACCAAAGGCTCCACACTTCTCACATTTCTTCGGGATCCATTCATAAGCAACTGAGATTTATCATTCTTCACCCGTATCACTTTGGAGCGTTATGGATTTGGGGAAAGAGGAATCCGATGACATAAGGACATAGATTATGGCATAATCTAGCCTTGAACACTTCTTCATTGCAAGATCAGAATCAATCGGTACCCCTAAAGAACTTCCCAGCCTCGAAAACATATCATCCCCCTATAAGTCCAGCGGAAGGTTGAGGAACCTGACCCAAACCGACATAGAATCTAGAACTTCTTTCTCGAATTTATCACCAATCTGCCATGGTTTGAGAATCAATGGTTTACCTTTGACTATCCAGGGCCCATTCTCAAGGGCGTTATTCATGTATGTCTCATCCGAGAACCTGACGATAAAGAATCCATGGTTCCTTGCAAAGATTTCGATGGTTCCCTTGACTTTCCATAATCGGCCGAGATGCCTAGCCAGGGTAGGGAGGTGACATTTCAGGTCAACAACATATCCAGATACAACATTCTTCCACTTCTTAGCATTCCTTGTTGCCTCCGCCTAGGGATATCAGAGTTTGCCGCCTATTACCTCGATCAGGACTTTCTTCAATCTCTCAGGCCCCATCGACTTGAACTTGAAAAGATTGCTCTAGACCGATGATGGATTCCCCCACATTCCTTGGAGTAGATGTGAATCACTACCCCCTGAAGATGAGGCACCATCCGCTTTCTTCTGGGAAGGGTCTCCATGAATTCCACCTATCGCACTACTGTACGGTCCTCCATTTGGAAAAGGAGCTTGAACCACCGGTTGATGCCGCACCTCACCTCCCGTCGACGATGAATAGCCTCCCACTGTATCCTCTGTCGGGCCCGTAGGCACCCTAGGGTTCTCTCCGGGGATCTCCTCTCTCTCGCGCACCTCTTTCTCACATGCCATTTCTAATATTTGATTTTTATGCTAAATCAAGTGTGGGTAATAATACTTGATAGGGTAAATATGCCAAAACTCCACTAAACCACGAATTAGTTGACTAATGGATAATGTTGGAGATCAAGAATAAATATTAATGGAGAATGAGTGAATTAATTAGCAAGTGTAAATTAATTGGTGAATAATGACCCACCTTCATACGTCACTCTTAATATGGATAATTAAACTTGATAATGTATGTAATAAGTGATTGGAGGACTCTTGGACTCCATATCTCAAATTTGGGAACCAAGGGTTGCATATATAATTATTTGCCCAAAAATTATATTAATATATTCTTTAATAATCAACATAATTATTATAGGCCAAAGGTTAAGTGAAACAAAAATATAATTATATAGCATGAATCTAGACGTCATTAGCAACTTAGGGTTAAAATTTGAATTCATTTGGAGTTCGTTTGACCTCCCAAATGCATTAATCAATTTCCTAATAAAGTGTGACATTATAACATTAAGATATCAATGATACATGCACATTTAAGCTATAGTTCGGCGTTAATCAGTGTCACGCATGACACATCCGTGCGGGTCCATTGCGGACACTGATCTAGCAGCTCACATGAAGCCCGACCCGCATCCAATGACCAGGAACTTGTCTTCAACCTCTGACCGTTACATATACAGTAGACCTCGACTCCTTCACTTCGTTCTCCCTGGTTACTTGATCGTTTTGCGGGATTCCTTCTCCATTCAGTTCATATCCTTCCCCCGATTCATTTGAGCCATAACTCGTTCAATGAGGTGTGGTGTAGCTGAAATGCCCAAAGGCACTGGCCAAGGCTTCTCACCTCCACCATTATCTCACGTTGAAACCAAACCTCACATATAAATAACATGTCCTGCACCTCCTTCGGCCCCCATGCAATCTTTTCCTCGTGCTAATTAGCCCTAAACTACCACTGTTAGCCACTGCAACCTCCGACTGTCCCCGACCTTGCGACACCTCTCCTCAGCTCTAGGAGGAACCAACGTTTAAATTTCTTATTTGGGTGAGTTCGTCTTTCAATTTCCTACATTTCAAGTACTTTTGTGTCCTGTTTGGTTGTGAAATGTGAAAACACCCAATATATCAAGCTTCAACCTCGGCACCATGGCACGACATAGCTTGAAGAAGCTCGGGTGTCTTTTGACCAATTTTCCCCCGTGCGTCCTTCTTTTCCTATTCTATCTCAAAAGGTATTTTGGTCATCCGGTTTCTTTGCTTTTCGACGCGGTCCGGCCCACGTGGCATTTATTTAAAATCTGATTGGACAATTTTATTTAATTTATAGAAAATTGCTCAAATATTGTAAAAATATAAAGAAATACTCATTGGAAAGCTAAAATTATTTAGAATCTGAATTTCTAAATTTTGAGTCCTATTTTCCATCCCAACTCTGATAATTAATTCAAACCTCATTTTAAATGTATACGATGTTATAAAATGATAATTAAAGTGTTTTAACTCTATTTTTGGTATAATAAAAGGTTTTTTCTTTATCAGTGAAACCTAAGTAGTCTTGTGGTCCTAGTTTTGAGTCC
Source organism: Alisma plantago-aquatica (assembly GCA_963693085.1). Taxonomy (NCBI): domain Eukaryota; kingdom Viridiplantae; phylum Streptophyta; class Magnoliopsida; order Alismatales; family Alismataceae; genus Alisma; species Alisma plantago-aquatica. Next base: position 400,804,893 of record OY856409.1, read on the forward strand.
TAAAGCGGTGGTTTCCTAAAAAGTTCCAAAAGTAGGTTTTCCCTATACCGTAAGCCTTATAAATACTAATTCATGTGTAATGTTTGGAACTAGGGAAAAAATGGAAGTGGAAACAATATGATGGGTGAAAGTAATGGTAATGAATCAAAATAAGGTATGTGATACTTATTTGTGTATGTGATTCCTATTATATGTGTGGAATGTATGAATGTGAAATCTATGTGCAAACAATCCTAATCCCTCAGTTAGGTCTTATCCAACCCTACAAACATTTTGTGCTAGCCTTGATATCCTCCTAAATGCCTTTATTTGGCTCTTTACTTATTTGATGCTTCTAATTCCATTGTGTCTCATTCATTTGAATCATGTGAATCTTGCTACTACATATGTTTGCTCATTTACTTAAACATGCTTAAATCTTGCTATAGCCTATGTTGGCTCCTTCATGTGGTTTATTCGTGGGTTTTATTCCCAAATGCTATGATGCAAATGTGACTTTTATATTTTCACTACTTCCAAGTGAACTATTAAGCATGATGTATTTTAGGCCAAATGACAATGTAGTGTACATGTGTACAAACCACCCATAGGGCACTGAAGTTTTAGTCCTCCTGGAGGGCACTGGGGTTTTAGTCCCCCTGCCATTTTATATTAGGCACTGGGGTTTTAGTCCCCTTGCCACTTTATATAGGCATTGGGGTTTTAGTCCCCCTGCCACTTGGTGAGGTCCGGTAGGTACCTCACCCTACATTGAGATGACTTTGTGTCTTAATATATTCATTCTAAGTGATTAATTTAGTTGATTGATTATGGCAGTCTTCTCTCTCTTATTCATATACTTGCCTCATTTCTTTTAAAATCTCTTAGTGTAGAGAATATTTTATATTGCAATGCTTTAGATGATTTAATTGTCCTATTTCTCTTGAATAACACATACTTTTCTCTCACTTGTTGGATGACCCCAACCATCCAGGCTAGGATCGGAGTGCACAATGGAAGCTTGGTGAGCTTTCCTAAGGCTAAGGAGAAAGAACAGCTAGCATGGACTTAGCTATAACTTTATGTATGTGTTGTAGTTTGGAGACATGTTGAAGTAGTTTTAGTCTTCCCCTACCTAGATACTAAATTTTGTATAAAGTTGTACTTCCTTTATGAAAATTTTATAATGTACTCTTTATACATTTTGATTAAAGTCAAGTTTTAAATTCTAGTACTTTCCATTGATTCTTTGTTTGCCATTTATAATAGAGAGTTGATCTCAGCTCTTTACACCCAACAAGCTCTAACCAAGTCGTTGAAGCTAGTCCAGTCGCTCCAAACATTAAGAAACCTAAAAGGACGAGGTGGTTAAGGAGATTGGTTAATATATACCTTCATCCAGGCATGATCGCTGAAGATGTGGGATCCCAATCTGATGGCCACATTGGGAATCACATCCAACCAGGCATTGTTGATGAAGTCTCTGTCGAGGCAGCTCGATATGCGCCCTGTTGGCCTCTCCTTATTAGACCAGGTGGTTAAACCTATGATCATGTTAACTTGGTGTAGCCCAGCTGAGTCCATAGTTGTGTTGAACTTGTTCAGAATTCTGTTTGGGACTCTCATGCCTCCATATTTATCGCTAGCTTGTCTGGTGTTATTGAAATCACCTAGGACCAACCAGGGGACTTCTTCTTGCGTTGTGGCTTCCATAATAGGCCATAGCCTATCACGATCAGATTCGAGATTTTCCCCATATATAGCTGAAAGTATACACGAGAAACCTCCTCGGTTAAAGAAGCTCACTATTAAGATCTGATCTATTGAACTGATGAGATAAACATTCCATCTATTAGTATTCCACACAATTACTATCCTTCCTCCATCAACCTTGTCCAGATTGGATATATTATCCCAATGAGAAGGGAACAAAGAATTAATATGATCTGCTATGATTCTTTTAATTCTTGTTTCTAAGCAGCATACTACCTCCGCTTGGATTAAATTTAGGATCTTTCTTAACTTCCTCTGAGTCTTCAGCTGAGATGCCCCACAAACATTCCACACCAAGATAGACATCTAATTAATGATGTTAGATATCCCTCCTCCATTCCTGGGTTTGGGTCAACCTTTGTTCTTGTTTGTTGCACTTCTAGTATGCCTTGGGCTATGGTTGTGGGTTCCCCCTTCATCAATAGGGGTGTCACCATCTTCTTCTTGATCCAGAGTAGAAAATTGATTAACCACATTGACCACTGGTGTTGCAGAAACTTTGGTAATAACTGTTCCTGGCGAAGGGGCTATATCAATCATTGTGTCCTCGAGTTCTCTCAATCCACTAGTTCCAATATCTCTTTGACATTCTCCCTCTTCAAGCATTACTGTTTCCTGCTCTAACTCTACAACTTCCTTTCCCTTTCCTTTTTCATGATTCTTCTCATTTTCATTTATGTTTTCCTTCCTTGGTACCTCCTTCTGGGCCGCAGTAGCTCCCTTGTTCTTGTTGGCAGTTGTTGTCCTTTGGAAGGGGATGGTATTAGCCACCTTCAGGCCCCCGACTTCTACCCCTGCTTCCTTTTCTCTTTATCTACTAGTTACTCCTCTAAATAAGAACCTTCATCAAAGGTGGTTCTTCCTGTGCCACCCTCTCTCCAGGGTAGCAGCCCGTGGTATGACCAAAGACCAAGCATTCATCACATCTATCTGGTAAGGCCTCATAGTGAACCTTTATAGTCAGATCTTTATCATCTGACATTTCGATCATCACCTCCTTCAGCGAAGGTGTATCTACTTTAATCTCCACACATATATGAGAGGCACCTTCAAACTCTCCTTTACACATAAAGTCAATCACCTTGGGCTCACCAACCCCACATGTGATAATGGAGATAGCTCTGCGTGTCCAATGCCACCCTACTTCTGGGAGCGTGATCCAAACTGGAGCAGAGGTGAGTACATCCCATCTTAGATCAACATCAGGCATCCATCTTCGGGAGAGGACCAAATGTTCATAAAAAAACCATGGCCCCTGGTCGACGGCAACGCCCAAGTCTTCCTCTGATGCGAACCTTGCGAGAAACAACCCACCCACCAGGGGAGAGAGCTGTAATTCACCTTTGGGTCTCCAAGCTCTGATCATCCTTCCATACAACTGTTGTAAAGCTGCTTCCTTGCCCAGGATTTTGACGATGGGCGAGTATTGGTGAAAATCATCCATGGCCTTCACCACCGGTTCTGAGAACTTCAGTTAGGGCCTACTGTCTCCTTCCTTGAAAGCTGGTTCCTTGGGGTCCTCTGGAAAGAGTAGAGGTTTGAAACGCCTCTACACCACCATCAGTTTGGTGAGGGTCGCCGCCCAGGATCTTCTCTCAGTCACATCTGCCTTCAGATTTGCCCAGCCCACCTGTGCGGGGGGGGAGTTAGGATGTGCAAGTTATGACATTTGGAGTGTGTCTATACCTATTCTGAAATCACTCAAGTAGAAGCATTAGACACAAAAAAGTCGAATGGTTAGTCATCATCAAAAAAAGGGTTTAGTCAATTTAGACCTTTAAGTCAACATTGACCTAGAGTCAACAATATCAGGCCTAGATCCAGACCAACAACCTAAGATCAAATATCATTGAGTAGAAATTCATATTTTAGTGATACTTTTTGCATAACTTAAGACAAAATGTAAAGAAATTTTATTGACTTGTTTATTATTTAACTGTGATTAAAATGTCTAGAAAAATTGTGAGAGCTTTATTTTGTATTGTGCAATATACAACCACATATACTTAAAATATTAATGATAATTAATATTTAAGAAATATATATATATATATATATATATTTAGGTTCTTTCATTATAGAAACTATATTGTTTCTCTCATATTACACCAAAACATTATAGCTTTTTCATGTCATTTTTTCCATTTTTAATCTTGTAAAAATAAACCAACAATGGATTTGTTATTTTGACATCAAACACAATAGTTGATTACTTTATTTTGCCACATGTGACATCTACAGATTGCAAAAAACTATTTTCATGTTACTTTTTGACATAACAATGAAAAGTAATAATTGAATTACACATTTTTTAACTAACATCACTCCCATGCTCCTCTCTACCCCGAGCGACAAGGCGACGATGTCTGGCCGCCTGCCTCCATGGAGAAATCTATGATGAAGAAAAGGATCCAGATCTGGGGGACCATTTAGTGACTATCAGATGAAGAAAGGAGATCTAGATCTAGATCTAGACTGGAATCCAACTAAGTTGGAGAATCTCAGGCCAAAACAAAATGGGAGCGCATCAGATCTGAAAAGATGGAGATCTCGATAGTAGAAGGCAAACTGATCTATCCGAAGAAGGTAGCAGTGGAGAGCGCAGATAGATGGAGCAAGTTCTTGATGGGGTACATTATAGATTTCTGGCCTCATATTCCCACCCTCATCAACCATTTCATTGGTATATGGAAAATTCATAGCTCGTTTGAAATTTTCGATAGAGGAGAAGGTTTTTTTCTGATTAGATTTGTAGATCAAGCTAACTTTGACGCAGTTCTGGATGGGGAATGGTATGTCAAAGATAGAACAGTCATTTTGGAAAAATGAAAACTAGGTGATAAGCAAATCAAAGTCATTCTTATTGATGTTCCAGTCTGGGTGAGAATTAAGAACTTGTCGATGGAACTTTGGGATGATAGAATATTTGAAAAAATCAGTTCATTCCTGGGTGTCCCAATCAAGTTGGATGAGAAGACTTCTAGCTTGAGAAGTGTTGAATGTGATCGGATTCAAATTCTAATGAGCAAATATGATGAATATCTGAATAATATAACTCTAGAAAGTGATGAAGGGGATGAACAAACAATTATATTGGAATATGGATGGATTCCTTACAGATGTGAAAGATGTGGATTCTTGGGGCATGATGTATGTCGTACGAAACCTGAGTTGCCAAAGAATCTTAACAAAACTGTTCCTATGCCAAAAATGGTATGGGAAGTAAAAATGACGAATGAAGTAACAAATATTAGAAGCAAAGTTAATGGTGAGAAACCATCAATTACAGTATAGGTCCGGCCATTGCATCAAGTGACCCAAGAAACCATTGGTCTAAGGCTTAATTGATGCTACAACTACAATTCTTAACTCACCATAGGTTGTAGAGACCTGATCCACCATCATTAGTGATCATTAAATCACCATAGCTTGTTAGATCAACACTATATTCTTTAGTCATCATCAAATATTAAGCTAATGTCATCATTGATTGATAACATAAGTAGGGTACTTAATGGTTGATCATTATACTTCTAATTGATCCAAAATCTGACCTAAGGGGGTGAACATAGGTTGTCAACATCATATGACACCTTTCATCATGACCATCAGTTGTCATGAAGACAACACCATAGCATTGTTGCAATGGTACCATCATCGGGTCATGGGTTTATAGAAGAAATCAACTTTAAACCCTAAAATTGACCATTGGTTGATAGGTTCTTAGCACCATAGGTTGTCAAACCAACCTGATCCAATTCATATTATACCATAGAAATAATATACACATAATCATAGGTTCATCTAGGACTGAAATCAGAACAGGGAACATTATAAAAATCGAAATCCAAGTCAGGCATAGCTTTTTAGTGCATGGATCATCATTTTCAAGCAAGAACATGATCTAGAAAGCTTATGGTAAGCAATAAACGTGGAGCATGTTACAAAACTTGCCTCTAATGAGAAGATGAAACCCCACATAGAAGAAACCTCGAGCATGTAGTGTAGAAAATCCAAGAATAATCTATGAATGCATCCATCTAGCACCTTTCTTCATCAAATGAGCAAACCCTAAGCATAAGGAGAAAGAAAGGTAGGGTTTTAGAGCTTTAGAGCAATTTGTACCATGGAACAACAAGGTTTCGACATGGAGAAAGCTAGGAGGAAGGATAAAAAAGAAATAAATGGAGGAAGGAATGAATTTCTTACTCTTTTAGGTCAGGATCACTAGAAGGAAGCTTTTTCAACCCTAAAATGAAGTCAATTACAACCCTAGATCCTTTTTCCAAGAAGATCCCCACTTTCTTCTTCCTTGGATAGAAAAATTCACTGTAGAATAGAGGGAGAACGAGGTTGGGAGAAGGAGGGAAGTGGTGGAGAGAAAATGGCTCATTTTTGTGTTTGGGGATAAGTATATGAAACTTTAAGATAAGGAAAAAGAAAAAGTTGAAGTTCTATTATCTATCCAAGTGTCCATGGCCTTAATTTATTAATAATATACAAGAACAAACACAAGAAGATCCCCCACCATGTTTATATACCTGCTTATCTTTCCTTTGTCAAATTACCCCGCCAATCAAATAATTCATTAGTTGATAGCTACTAAAGGTAGCTCATCCGTGAAGGGGTAAACCCTAAAATACCCTTGGAGAAAACACCTTCAAACCAAGATTTAAATAGGTGCACCATGGCTCAAAAATATAAATAATGATGATAGAATATCCAAGTAACATAATTCAAGTGATAAATTGCAAAGAAAACCTCTTAATTGGGTAAATTATAGAAAAGTCCAAAATGTGCATAACTTGCTCAAATAGTGTCCAAATTGGAACAAATTTGAAACTTAAGCTTGTGTTATGATTTCAAAGCATATCACAAGGTTATATTAGGTTTATAAGAATTCAATTATTATAATTAAGCTTGTTTAACTCATTAAGCAAGTATAGGGACCTTACAACTATAAACCCCTAACGGGGATTTTGCCCCCAAAATCCAAGTTAAACAAAGATGGGTACTTCCTTTGCACCTAATCCTATTACCTTTACATGTTTACTTGCATATAATAGTGATGTAACATCACTCATACATATCTCATCTTGGGTCAACACAAAAAACCCCACCTAAGAAGACATTCTCAATATGGAATGTAGAAACTTATTGTGTCATCTGTACAACTCTAGTAGTACTGTTTAACTTTAAATTCTTGCTATCATCATAAAATTATATCTATTGTATCAACACATTACTCAAAATTCATACTTGCCAGCTTTTTACCAATCATGCCATGTGTCCCATACCATTCCTTGAAGCATAAAAAAAGGCAATGCATCCATCCCTTTTTTTTCTAGATACACTGACACTGGAACACTTGTCAGTTCTTTTTTAGCATCAAAAGAAATGTTGACACTGGCACCTGTCATTCCATATAAGGAAACATCATTCCTAGTCAACCTTGTTAGGGGTGAAACAACAACACTATCTTCACCTTACTAGGATTTACACAACCTACATAGAATACATATCATGATCCCATAAATGCATTTAATCAACCCCATCTCACTCTTGTTCAACTTGTCTCATAGCTATTGCTGCTTCAACAATCCTATGGTTTTTGAAGAAATATTGATCATATTTTTGACCATATTTGAAATACTTTGACATGTCATCATTCAAATCTTGATATGACTTGTATGACATGACTGGAACACTCCGTTCCACCTATTCATAAATTCTATTTGTCCATTGGTTAGTCTAAAGGACATAACTCTAAACTCATCATGGTCATGTAACTTATGTCATACATTCTAACTCTTATGTCTAAAGGATATTTTATCTTAAACAAACACGGTAGAACATGTCTACTTGATCAACAAAATATCTATCCTTGATAGTGGTCTTGCCCAACTATCACTGAACCATACACAATATTATAGAATCACTTTTTTTTCCTTTCAAACAACATTTAGAGGGTCATCATCAACTCTCTCTCTCTATGGGAGAGTAATACTTGGAATGTTCATTTTATAAACATCTCCAACCTTCACATACTTCCCATACTATTGACATATCTTGGATACTAGGATTTATTATCTTGGTATCCACCTCATGTGCTATAAGGAACTCACATCCTTATCTCATCTACTTTTACCAACATAACAAATCTCAAGACATATAAGAGGAATCTTCCTAATTATTGGAAGGCTCACAAGAAAACTCATCACAAACGTTATGATCTTGGAACCATAGTCCTAGAAACCTTATGCTATAATAAGCTATCCACCCTCATGTTTCCAATGAATCCACATGTACCAAGTGGAAATGATCCACTTGAAAGTTGTGCCCTAGAAAGGAAAGACACAAAGGGAAACACACTTCCCACATCATAAAAGCATTTTTCAAGGGTCACTAGCAAAAGGTAACCAATTCTATTTTCATTATGCGAGTTACAACTTCTTATGTATCATTTTACCCTTTTCATTTTGGGTTCCTTGCCATTAGCATAGGAATCATCATGATTAACATATCTCATTACTTCTTCCTTGATGACTATTTTTCACACTTGGGTACGTTCTTATTTATTATGTTTTTCAACCACTTATCAACAGGTAAATCATCATATTCCACATTTTCTTTATTAAACATGGATCATCTGCCTTACTTTCTTTCACATGCTATGCTTATTTACATAAAAACTTTCTTACACACATGGGTTGGTCTGAGATTAACTCAGGTTCCACCGTATTCCTTTATCATTGTTCCCGTTTATCTTCTCAATTTGTACTTGTTATAGGAGTTCTTTCCATCTTATGTGGATTTCTTACCTTGATTCACTTTATTAGCATATACTTATCTGTCTTTTATTTTATTATCTTCTTGAATCACATCTTCAAGAACTCATCTTTTTCTAATTTGTATTCAAATTTAGATTTCATGGTGTTGTATCTTTCTCTTAGCCAAACTATCATCCTTTATCTTGTTGACAATATAAGCAATTTAGTAGCATATGCATATCTAGCATCATGAGCAAGTCTAGTAACATAGAATCTCTATCATTATAAATAAGTCTAGCCACATAAGAATAGCTAACAACATTAGCATGTCTAATAGGTTGAACATATCAAAATCATAAAAAGAGCTAACAACATAAGTACAATTATCTGGATATGCATCTCTAGTTACAAAGGCATGGCTAGCATGCTAAACATAACTAACAACATGATATAGCTAGCATCATGATTATAATCAGCAGTAATAGGATAGTTATCAACATAATCATGGATACTATATGTACGTTTCTATAATCTTAAGCATATCCACAACATAAGTATATCTACTATCTTTTAATTGCACTAACCATCATCTTTATGTAAAGAGAACAAACAAGGATTATCATCCAATGTGAAGCATCGTGTATAACCCTAAATAGATATTCTATACATCTATATTACATCTTTTATTATGCCATGAGGAATTTGAGGATACCACTCAAAATCCAACTGACCAATGCTAATTCAAAATCAGTGCTATACAAGATCTAGGAAGAGCCAGACTCCTAAGATCTTCTCCGCCCCCGGTCAGTACGGGTCTACCACAGTGACACAAAAGGTCAAACTGCTAACAGCCTAGTCCGTACTTGGTATAGGTCATGACACTAGTGAAAGGAGGTGGGTACACATACCCTACCATCCGAGGTACAACCGCAATTGTCCTCTGACCTCATGACATATATAATCACTGAGACATGACCACAGTCGTTCTCAAACTAAGAGATAGGTATGACCACATTCATCCTCCCTAAACAGTTGAATTCAAGATGAAAAGCACCCCACATACTCATCAGTATGTGCTTCGAGTTTCCCTTAGGATTACTAATTTCACCATCTGGAAAGTTCTGACACTTAGATGGATCTATGGCACAGAGCACTACGTGATTAGAGTTTCACTTGATTGGTTATTCCAATTGGGTGAATTAAGGCTGCATCAAATAAGTAGACATACAAACCCTAATTCATTTCTAACACACATATAAATATCACAACTTAAAAAGATATAAACTTGTGAAACATAAATTCTCATATCATCATCACATGGTACTATTTACTTGCCATTCATGAGGCTACACTTGTCATCATACTATCACAAGATATAAATACTTTTCACAATATCACAGGGTATCAACCCTTATCAGCACAAGAGGATTACACCTCATTCAGGGTTCAACCATGCCCAAAGGTCATTAAAACCATCATACTATTGATTCAGCCCTATCTTAGGGCTTTATCTTGTGTCATTTTGCATTTCAGCCACATCTATACTTGTTAGATTACATGTTATTTCCCCCAATATGCTTATTTATATCAAATGCACTTATGGAGGCTTTTTGCATGTTTTATAGGTATTTGTCCACTACTTGATGGCATGGAAAGAGGATGGTCCAGTCTAGGGTTTCCTCAGGCTTGGAGAGATCAAAATGAGGCCAAAACCACTTCCAACCTACCCCAAGTGGTCAAAGAAAGTTTTGAAGCAATGCCCTCCATGGATGATCAAGTTCAAGGCTCAAATGCATGGGAGATACACCACCACGACCGTGGTGAGCCCCACGGCCGTGGTGGACATGCCCCAAGTACAAAAAATCAGTAAAACTCCCAGAAATTGATGAAAATGGCCAAAACGACCGTGGTTTTCAACATGCCCGTGGCCATAGGTGTCCCCATGACCGTGGTGACCCCCCACGACCGTGGCCATCCATGCACACCTCCCTGTGATCTCTACATTCTAATAAACCCACGACCGTGCCCATCCACCACGGCCGTGGTCTACCCTACCCACCACGACCGTGGTGACCCACCACGGCCGTGCTACTCACAAAATCCACCAAGTTTTCACTGCTTTCCCCATTTTGCCCCTAACTTAACCCTAGACCCCCTAGACTCCTATATATACCTAGGTGGCGGTTGGGGCACGAGGTTAGCTACCTTCCACCACCTCCTAGATCCCCAAATCACCATCCACTCCATTCCACTCCATATCCACCTCAAATCCACCCCATTCCACCATTTTTCACCACCAAATCACTAGTTTAGACTAGTTCCTACCCATAATCCCCTTCATTCTTCACCCTTGCACCTTGGAGGAGGGAGGAGGTCGACCTGCTGCTATTGGAGAGAGGATTGACAGCCACTACTTCGAGCTCCATGGCCACCTCTATCTTCTTCTCCTCTCTTTTTGTATTTTCCATGTATATGAGTAGCTAGGCTCTTTGGGTGGGCTGTTTGGGGTCAAATATGTTACTTTGATACCATGTTGGGGGAAAATGACATGTAAACTTTGTAATTCCATTTGTTAATGATTATATTCTATTTCTATCTCATTCTCCATGGATTGCTTGTTGGTTTGTGTGTGAAATCACCTAGGAATTTAGGCAAATTGCTTATATGTGTGAATTTTGGGATTTGCCCCTAGGTCCAATTCTGGGATCCCTAGGTTGCCTCCCATCTTCCTACATCCTAATCAATCTCCCTAAACCTAAGTGAGAGATCTAAGTAGCTAGATTGGATAATTCTAGTGCAATTAGCATGGAGCCTTCTCAAGGCTAGAATGTGGGGGAATTGGGGTCCAAAACCCTAATTTCACCTCCCCATTACTACCCTCGACCCCTAATTGCCCTAGGAATGTCTAATCTAGAAACCTAGACTTGATTAGATTCTAATTGGATTGAACCTAACCCCTAACCCATTTGAGCCTCGTAAGGGTAGTAGGGGGTGTTAGGGACTAGTTCCCCTATACACAACCTAGCATATCCATGGCCAGTTAGTAGCTTAGGTTAATCCATTAGACTCTAACTTGTTGTTTGGTTTGGATAATCTAAATGGAATCATAATGTTCATATGTCACCCCCAAATTAATTGATAAGTTCATACCCCTAAACAGCCCACACATCTCTTTACTGTTTAAAACCCTAGTTTTGTCCTTGCTTAGCTTAGTTAGTTCTTTTCCTGCTTAGTTAGCTTCTTGCCTTGTTCTTGCCTTGTTTATGTTAGATTAGCTCTTTACTTGCTTTCTTGCCTTCACCTTGCTTGCCTTAGTGTAATTTTCCTTTCCATACCTAGCTTAATCCTTTCTTGCTTGTTTAGCCTTAATCTAGTCTAGGGTTAACGTAGATTTCATTCCTGCCTTTAATTGCTTCTTTGTCCATAGTAGTTTAACACTCAAAATCAACCTTCAAACCCTTAATTAACCCTAGTCTCCGCAGTACAAACCTAGCTAAACTAACCCTAGCTCTAGTGCCCCCTCTTTTCCCTGTGGATCGACCCTATACTTTCCACCTTCCTATACTACGACACGACCCCGTGCGCTTGCGGGTGTAGTTGTTTTAGTAGAAGTAGGTGTGTTAGTTAGGTTTATAAATTTCGAAATCAAAATCCCTTACACTGTGCATTCCGACCTCGTGGGGAACATCTATTCAATCGAGTAGTGTGTTAGCACCACTAGCGGAATCGCACCAAGCTTTCTGGCGCCGTTGCCGGGGATAGAGGCACTCGGCCTAGCTAGTTAGTTTTGCTTTGACTTTTCCTACTGCCCTCATCATTGCTATTCTTTATTCATTTTTCTTTGCATTTCTTGTGTATATTGGTTTACTAACTTGCTTTCTTTTGTTTGGTTGTGCTTTATGCATGTGACAAGCCATTTGGGAGGAAATAAGATGGAAGACCAAAATGCACCTCACAAGCCGCTTCAAGTCTACTTCATGCCTAGCAACTACAAATCGCCAATTGCTAGCAGGGTTGATCAAATGCCAGGGGAGAAATTCTCTATTCCTCCAGGTCTTCTTGGGCTCCTGCCCATCTTCTACGGCTCAGAGAGTGAGAACCCCTATAAGCACTTGAACGCCTTTCTTGAAGTATGATCCACCTTCAGGACGTCGACGGCCAGTGATGATACAATCCGGTTGACCTTGTTCTCTTTCTCCCTCAAAGATAGAGCTAAAGATTGGTATGACTCAAGAAGGGACATTATGAGTTGGGAAACGATGAAGAATGCTTTCTTGAGACAGTTCTACTCTATTGCAAGGTTGACACAAATGCGGCGTTTCGTGACAAGTTTTAGCCAAATGGGTAGTGAGCAGTTTCATGATGCATGGAAGAGATTCAAGAAGCTGTTGAGAGAGTGCCCGCACCATGAGATCCCTTTGTGGTAGCTAGTTCAATCATTCTACTCTAGTTTGTCTCTAAAGGACTAAGACACAGTGGACTCTTCTTGTGGAGGATTTTTCATGGCTAGGCCACCTGAGGAGATATGGCCTTTGTTTGAGCAGTTGGCTGAAGGATCAAGAATTTGAGCTTCTAGCATGATGAATGAAAGAGGGTATGCCTTTGGTGTGACACCCCCTACTCATGATGACTCAAGCCCGCAAGTGATGAAGATTCTTGGTGACATGGTGAACTTCATGAAGAACCAGGTGACAAATGCTCCTTGCCACCCGGTCAATTCTATTGAGTTCTATGGGGAAGAAAAGAAGACACCTCACTCCTATAGTTACCAGGAACCACAAAGTCCTACATATAGCTCAAGGTTTGAGGAATAGGTTCTATCCAGATTGAAAGTGTTTGATGATATTCAAAGGGATGTTGCAAGGTTAGAAGAGAGAATAGAGCAGCTATCTTCTATAATCGCTCTCCAAGAGGAAAAATTGTCTTCAAGACCCCTCGTGAGCCACCATGAAGCAACTGGACCCATGCCCTCCTCTCAATATTTCTATAGTCCACCCCCATGCAAGTACACCCCATTCACTCATTCCAAGGCTATTCCCAGCCTTACACCCCTCCACCACCTCCCTTACCTCAAATTTCCCAAAACTTCACTTTCCTACCCCAATTCTCTCACCCCCTCAATTCCCTTCTCCACCTCAATTTCAACCCCAAGTGTCACCTCCACCTCCTCCACAGCCACAACATGCTCCCCCTCTTCACCATGAGCAAGGTGGTGTTGTGACAGTTCTAAGGAGTGGGAAAACTCTTGTGCAGCCCGCAAGTCAAAGAAAGGTTGATAAAGCAAAGCAAAGGTAGCCAAGCGGTGATACTGTGATTGATATTGTCGAAGATGATGTTGTGATACCGCATGTTGAGTTTGGGATTCCATGTGATCCGCCACATACCCCTTTTGTAGGTCCTACCATCCCTAGTGTTCCACCTCATGTTCATGAAAGTGCGGCGAAAACTAGTGATCCTCCGTTTGTAGAAGCACTAGATGAGCCACCGGAGTTGAAAAGGAGGCAAAAGCACAATGTTGACATTCTTGAGGTGTTTCGCCAAGGTGAACATTCCACTTTTGAATGCTATCAAGAAAATCCCATCATATTCCAAGTTCCTCAAGAACCTATGCACCGTGAAAAGAAGGTCAACGAGGAGGATTCCAAAGAAGGTGAGACTGAATGAACAAGTGAGCTCCATCATACAACACTCACTTCCCATGAAGAGAAAGGACCCAGGAGCCCCACTCATACCTAGTTACATAGGGGGACATCGCATAGACAGGTCCTTGCTTGATTTGGGATCTAGTGTGAATTTGATGCCATATCATGTCTATGTTGAGTTGGGCTTAGGCAAGTTGAAGCTGGCACATTGCACTCTCCAGTTGGAAGATAGATCCATAAAAGTGCCTAGAGGTAGAGTGGATGATGTCTTGGTGATGATAGACAAGGAAAAAGGCTCGGTGTTCCCGACGGATTTCATTGTACTTGATATGGAGCCAGAGGATAGGAAGATTCCCATCATCTTGGGGAGGCCGTTCTTATCTACAGCTGATGCCAACATTCATGTACGTAGTGGCACCATGACAGTCTCATTTATGGACATGAAGATCAAGATCAACATGTACAGGACCCTAACTCGGCGAGTCCGAGATAGGGATGTTGGACATGATCACTTCACAAGTCCAAATGGGCATTTGAGAGAAGGACATCAAGGTGAAGAAGTTAATGATGATTATTGTGATCAAAGGGATGAGGAAAACAGATTGAGTGCAAAGGAAGGATGCATGTTTTGCAAGAATGGACACATGAGAATGCCAAATGGATGAATGAATGAAGAATCACCAAGAAGCCTAGCTGAAGGCAAGAAACTCAGCGCTTGTGGGAGGCAACCCACCTAGGTTTGGGAATTTTTCACCCAACCTCTCATTTTTGATACTTTTGCTTTTTGTTTTACAGTTTCCAAGAAAACACACACACACACACTTGTGTTTAATAGCTTTCTTTGAGTTTTGATGATATGGCAGGTGCTAGACAATAGAGAGAGAGGGTATAGAAGAAGGTCATGGTCTTTAAATCAAATATGCGGCCGAATAACAAATAAAAGTGAAGTTCAAGTTCTTGAAGTGAGAAAACTGAAGGAGCATCCTCACCACGGCCGTGGAGCTCAACCACGATCGTGGCACATGTGGCCAAGCATGACCGTGGCACCCATCCACAACCGTGGGAATTATTGCATCCAGTTGGCTGAAGTTACAGTGTTTTTAGAAGATTGGCAACGGCCGTGGCCACCTGCCACGTCCGTGTTGAAGAGGAGTGGCCACGACCGTGGCGATCGACCACGACCATGGCGATTGACCATGACCGTGGCGAGGGTCGAGCACCAGCCACAACAGGGTGACCTACATTCTGACACTCCGCACCATCCATGATCTTCACCCTACTATCCCTAAGCTCTAGTTTCATGTTGAGGACATCATGATTCAAAAGTTTGGGGTGGTAGGGCGGTATGCACCTCCCTATCTCTCTCTTTTAGTCATTTTGTTCCACCTTTGCCATTCAGTTCTGTTTTATTGTTACTGTTCTTTTTACTGCATGCCATGTAGTTTGCTTTCTTGTCATTTTTGCGTAATTTTCAAAAAAATTGCTCCTTTTGCCATGCATTGCATATCATGTAGATTTTTGGTAATTTCTGCATGTTTTAGCTAGGATTTTCTTGTTTGCTGTTTTACGTTCAATAATATAGGCTTAGATGTGATTGAAAGCAACTTGGCACTATTTTGGCCAATTTTGCCCAAATTTGAGATTTCTGGTCTAAAAGTGTGTTTTGACCCAATCTCTACTATTTTGAGTAAAAATGATGACCTTTGACAAATGCAAGTGACTTATCATTGTTTATTTCTAAATGGTATCAATTCTTGACTCTTTACATGTGCATCACCTCTCTTAGGATTGTGATTGATTTGGCTGAATTGTGAAGTTGAGCAAGCTTTGAACGCTTAGTGCTTGTGGAATCACTTGTTTGAAATATCAATTTCATCTTGTTCATTCATGTGGTGTGATATCTAGGATGAAGTATTGGATTAATTTTCATGCAGGATGTCTCATGTGGAGAATCATACCTATGACCCCCCTTTGACTCGACTTTTCTCTCACCATCTTCTTACCCCTCCGCCTCATTAAAGGATGCCAAAGTGCACATATCAGCCGTGGCCACCTCCAAAAGTTTGGGGTGGCCACATCTCTACCTCCCCGCTTCACTCTATCAACCATATGCCCTATCTACACCAAGGGCAAGAAAGAAAAGAAAAGAAAAAGAAAAGCAAAAACAAAATAAAAGGATGCTCCTGTTTAAGAGCATTCAAATAAAGAAAAGATGAGTGTGTAGAAGCACTCCAAGAAGCTTACCACAACCCTTTCTTCCACTTTCATACCCATTGAGCTAGGAAACATCAAACCTAGCTCATTTTGCCCTTTTCCGCAACCACGTGGGTCATTTGACATGATTCGAAACATAAGATTAAAAGTATGAAGGTGAAACAACACTCCTAGTCATCTTGGATTAACGCCATTATGAAACGGTCTACCCGGAACTACATGAAAGAAATATGGATAACTTGTGTATTCTAAGCACTATATTTGAAGTTCATATGCTTTGTGCTCTTTTCATGATTGGTTTGTGAAAGTAGGAGAGGAGAGAGGTGGAATGCATGTACTTAGTCATCTTTGAGCCCATTCAGCAATAATCACCTTTTACATTGCATTTGTCATGTATTGAATGTGAAAAGTTTGTAGAGAGATTGAGTTGGAGCATACTTGAGGACAAGTATGTTTCAAGTTTGGGGTGGTGATTCAGCCCTATCTTAGGGCTTTATCTTGTGTCATTTTGCATTTCAGCCACATCTATACTTGTTAGATTACATGTTATTTCCCCCAATATGCTTATTTATATCAAATGCACTTATGGAGGCTTTTTGCATGTTTTATAGGTATTTGTCCACTACTTGATGGCATGGAAAGAGGATGGTCCAGTCTAGGGTTTCCTCAGGCTTGGAGAGCTCAAAATGAGGCCAAAACCACTTCCAACCTACCCCAAGTGGTCAAAGAAAGTTTTGAAGCAATGCCCTCCATGGATGATCAAGTTCAAGGCTCAAATGCATGGGAGATACACCACCACGACCGTGGTGAGCCCCACGGCCATGGTGGACATGCCCCAAGTACAAAAAATCAGTAAAACTCCCAGAAATTGATGAAAATGGCCAAAACGACCGTGGTTTTCAACATGCCCGTGGCCATAGGTGTCCACCACGACCGTGGTGACCCCCCACGACCGTGGCCATCCATGCAAACCTCCCTGTGATCTCTACATTCTAATAAACCCACGACCGTGCCCATCCACCACGACCGTGGTCTACCCTACCCACCACGACCGTGGTGACCCACCACGGCCTAGCTTAATCCTTTCTTGCTTGTTTAGCCTTAATCTAGTCTAGGGTTAACGTAGATTTCATTCCTGCCTTTAATTGCTTCTTTGTCCATAGTAGTTTAACACTCAAAATCAACCTTCAAACCCTTAATTAACCCTAGTCTCCGCAGTACGAACCTAGCTAAACTAACCCTAGCTCTAGTGCCCCCTCTTTTCCCTGTGGATCGACCCTATACTTTCCACCTTCCTATACTACGACACGACCCCGTGCACTTGCGGGTGTAGTTGTTTTAGTAGAAGTAGGTGTGTTAGTTAGGTTTATAAATTTCGAAAGCAAAATCCCTTACACTGTGCATTCCGAACTCGTGGGGAACATCTATTCAATCGAGTAGTGTGTTAGCACCACTAGCGGAATCGCACCAACTATCAATGCAAGATCATCATTATCTTTGCATGCCTTATAACAAGGCTCAACAACATTACTTACATATAATACACCAGATCAACACAATATTGCATTAATGAGCAAAGAAATATTCATAAACAATCATAGCAGAGTTATATTAATATTAAGAACATTCCTTTATTACTTCAACATGCAAGAAATCTATATATGATTAACTCTCATCATATACATTATGCACATGTTTAGCATAAGAAAGTATCAACCATGTGGCTATGATAACCACCAATTAACATATCAAGGTTATGATCATAGTAAGGAGTTTATTCCACCATCATTACATCATATAAGAATGTTAAACATGAATACTCATCATTATCTATTTGCATTAGAGTTAGGTTCACAAGATAAATTATATTAATGATACTAATCAACACTCATACCCAAATCCTAACTCACCGCATCCCCATTGGATCATGGATGCATAAGGTGAAGCATCACCATTACATTCCATACCATTCTCAAGTATGAACCCACACATAAATCAAGGTGTAACCATCAGGTTATATCATACTAGGGTTTCAACAATAGTACAAGAATACTTCATGATTGTATTAGTCATTCAAGGACTATTCATACCCAATTACCATCATTCAGTTATATTAAATCTAGGTATAACAAGCTATACTTCATTAGGGTTACATATCTACATAATATGATTATACTACCCTCTATTCATATGAGTGAATAGGTAAGACTGCCTTATTAAGGGTAACCCTCCATTTGTTCCATCATCATTCAACCCATATCACCATACCACAATGTCACCCAGAACCATTGGATGTTTAAAAGGTAATACCATTAATTGTTTACATAAGTAAACACCTTGGATAAACCACCTATGAAGTCCTTGATTTGTGCTCTATAAATAGTCACCATCTAACCTTATACATCCCTTGATTAACAACACAAAAAGTTCCATTGATAGTAAGGTAAAAACCACAATCGACTGTTTATTTAAAACAATCCATCCATTGTCAACAAGTAAGCTCCTTAAGTTGATCATTAAAGGAAACTATATAAATCACATTATTAGGACCAACATATTGCATTATCCATCATTCCACTTTATTTGAGGAATAAACATTAGATCTTGACCATTGGGTGAAGTTCATATGTTAAAACCATCAATTACAGTGATCTGGCCATTGCATCCAGTGACCCAAGAAACCATTGGTCTAATGATTTATTGATACTACAACTACAATGCTTAGCTCAACATAGGTTGTAGAGACCTGATACACCATCATTAGTGATCATTAAATCACCATAGGTTGTTAGATCAACACTATATTCATTAATCAGCATCAAATATTAAGCTAATGTCATCATTGATTGATAACATCAGTAGGGTACTTAATGGTTGATCATTATCCTTCTAATTGATCCAAAACCTGGCCTAAGGGGGTGACCATAGGTTGTCACCATCATATGAAACCTTTGATCACGACCATCAGTTGTCATGAAGACAACACCATAGGGTTGTTGCAATGGTATCATCATCGGGTCATGGGTTTATAGAAGAAATCAACTTTAAACCCTAAAATTGACCATTAGTTGATAGATGCTTAGCACCATATGTTGTCAAACCAACCTGATCCAAGTAATATTATACCTTAGGATTAACATACATGATAAAAGGTTCATCTAGAACTGAAATCAGAATAGAGAACATTATAAAAATCAAAATCCAAGTCAAGCATAGCTTTTTAGTGCATGGATCATCATTTTCAAGCAAGAACATGATCTAGAAAGCTTATGGCAAGCCATAAACGTGGAGTAAATTATAAAACTTGCATGTAATTAGAAGATGAAACCCCACACAGATGAAAACTCGAGCAGGTAGTGTATAAAATCCAAGAATAAGCTATGAATTCGTCCATCTAGCACCTTTTTCATCAAATGAGCAAACCCTAAGCATAAGGAGCAATAAAGGTAGGGTTTTAGAGTTTTAGAGCAATTTGTACCATGGAACAACAAAGTCCGACCTAGATAAAGCTAGGAGGAAGGATAATAAAGAAATAAATGGAGGAAAAAATGGAATTCTTACTCTTTTAGGTCAAGATCACTAGAAGGAAGCTTTTGCAACCCTAAAATGAAGTCAATTGCAACCCTAGATCATTTTTCCAAGAAGATCCCCACTTTCTTCTTCCTTGGATAGAAAATTCATAGAATAATAGAGGGAGAATGAGGTTGGGAGAAGGAGGGAAGTGGTGGAGATAAAATAGCTCATTTTGGTGCTTGGGGATAAGTATATGAAACTTTAAGATAAAGAAAAAGAAAAAGTTGAAGTTCTAGTATCTATCCAAGTGTCCATGACCTTAATTTATTAAGAATATACAAGAACACTCACAAGCCCCCAATATGTTTATAGACCTTATTATCTTTCCTTTTTTGAATTTCCCAGCCAATCAAATAATTCATTAGTTGATAGCTACTAAAGGTAGCTCATCCGTGAAGGGGTAAACCCTAAAATACCCTTGGAGAAAACACCTTCAAACCAAGGTTTAAATAGGTTCCCCATGGCTCAAAAATCTCAATAATTGTGAGAGAATATCCAAGGCACACAATGCAAGTGATAAATTGCAAAAAACCCTCTCAATTTTGTAAATTACAGAAAAGTCTAAAATGTGCATAAAATTGCTTAACTTGCTCAAACAATGTCCAAATTGGACCAAATTTGAAACTTCAGCTTGTGTTATGATTTCATTGCATATAAAAGTTTATATTAGTGTTATAATAATTCAATTATGATAATTAAGCTTGTTTAACTCATTAAGTGTAGCATACCAGATCTAGAACCCTACCCTAGGAGTTTAACCTTTTGGTCTTAGGCCAAACAAGGTTGAGGTTAGAGTGATCCTAATAATATAATTCATGAATAATGTAATCTAACATGTCATATAATTCATATGGAAATAATTAGATGATAAATAACTTAATTGGATGCATAATGTTGTTAATTGGCCTCTAATGGGCCTAATGACATAATCCATGTAATAAAGCCTCAAAATAAAGAATAGACTTCAAATTCGTAATCTACACATTAAAATAAGCCTACATGTCAATTTTCATTTAATTTGGACAACCTTGGAATAGTATGGTAAGTTAAGAGAGAGAAATTACCTAAAAGGTGTAATTAATAAATAAATATAATAATTGACACTAAAAGAGGAAAATAATGTTATACTCGTGATCTACATAATAAATATAGCCTTTGGGTGAATTTTCATCCAATTTGGAGAAAGTTTGCTTAAAGGGTGAAATCATGAGAGAGAAAGTGTGTAGAACCTTCAAAATATTAATTAAATATTTAAACAACTCCAATATGTAAAATTGATGACAAATTCGTATCCAACACATTAATTATAACTTGTGGGTCAAGTTTCATATAATTTGGATAATCCTAATGCCATTAATGGAGGAGGAAAGAGAAAATAGAGATTAATTTATTTGACACATTAAAAGTTTCCAAAAGGCAAATCTAATTTTATATTCGGAATCTACATGCTTCAATTAGCCTCTGTGCAAAGTTTTACCTAATTTGGAGTTCGTTTGCACCCTCAAAAGAGGAGAGAGAAATAGGAAGATAATTAACTTACAACTTTAATCAATTTTATGATTTCCAATTTATTCTGTCACGCATTTTGTTTTTCTACAACGATCGATCTCGTCCCCTCATTCTTGATCGGATGGCTGGAGACTTATCTCCTACCTCGAGTAGGAGTGCCCGCCTATGAGCAATACGCTGGGCTAGAGTCCCAGTTAATTCATGGATTTCTCTCTTCCTGCCTCTTCTCGACTTTCGATTTCTTCGCCCTCACTTTCCTCATCTTCTTGCGAACCCAGTGGGTATAAATACCCTGGGGTTCCTGGCGTTTCTCGCTCAACTCGCAAAGTGCGGACTGGTTGGTCTGTTCCTTCCCCTGTTTCCCTCTTCTTCACTTTTCCTCACCACCTCAGGCGATCAGACCGCAAGGGAATTGTTCCCTCACCTTCGTCGAGCTCCCGGGCTTCTTTTGGTTGGGTTGGTTCAGGCTCTATCGGCTCTGAACTCGTTCTCCCTCCTCACCTGGCGCCGCCTGAAGCTTTGGAGGTGGCGGCGGGTCGCCGTGGTACAGATGGTGTCCGCGAGGCCAAAGGACGACTTCGCAGCTTTGTTCGAGTCCTCAAGTTGCCCTCGACACCGCCAATTTTCCCTACAAGGGTACACCTCAATTTTCCCTCCTTTTGCCTTCTTTCTGATGGTTTGGTCCTCTGAGGTGATTCTCGTGTTTAAACCTCGATTCTGACCTGGGTTTCTTACCATCGGCTTCGACAGTGAGTTCCCGGTCGAACGAGTTTGCTTTCTACCGTTTTGGCCTGCGATTTCTTGCTTTTGGGTGTCGCAACAGCTGCTCTCCGCTGGCCAGCCATGGCGTGCTTGGCCTTGGGGAAGATAACCCCTGGCGATTTGACGCTATAGCCCTCTCGACTCTCTTTGCTATTCGTTTTAGCTATCAGGGGTGTTATGGTCTTTTCACGAGTGGCTTCTCTGATCCGGTTGTTAGGCATCTTGCCTGGGTGGATGTGGGGTCGGCTGAGTTGGCCACCTGTGATTGGGCCAACTCAGTGTGAGCGCCCCTCTCCCTCTCTCTCGCTACTTCTTGCCTTATCGGATTTTCTGATTGGTTGGATTTGGAAAATTGATAACTAAAAATCTACTGATCAGAAAAATATAAATAAATAGTCGTTGGATTCAGAAAAATGCAAGCTTTCTTATGGTGTTGTTTTGTCGTATGAATCTGATGTTTTAAAGGGGTGATTTATTGGATCTAATTAATAAGAGGCCAACTTGTATAATTCATAACTAATTATCCATAAGTCATGAAAATATAATAAAATATGTTTTAGACTCGTAATAATATTATCTAAAATAAGGAATCATTTTGGAAATCTAATTCATATATTAATAAAAATGTGTTTTTAGGATTTTGAATAATTAATGGAAACCTAACCCTAATTCCACATATATGCTTAATAGGTGCTTTGGATGCCTAGGCTTGGACCTAGATGTGACTTTGGACTTGTTTGAATCTAAAGTTGAGGTATGTTGCATCTCCGATTATTCATATTGAGCAATTATTCTGTCTTATGTATGATTGCATCCCACATTAATCTTATATTGAGAAATTTCTATTTCCTCTCTTAATGTATGTTTGCATCCCATATTATTCTTGTTGAGCAATTATCCTATTTTATTCTTTCTTTTGGTCCTATGGACATTAGCCTACACATTGTCTTGTTCTCTTGAAATCCTGCTTCATGTGAAGTAGCTTATTTTATTATTGATCATGTGATCATAGATATTCTCTTGACTATGTTCCTTATGCCTTGGTGCATGTTGGACCTTTGATATTATATTCCCACTGTGATGTGGAAGTTTACTTGTTGATATGTGCCCACCTTGAAGTGGATTTGTTTATATGTTTGAGTTGTCCATTGTGTGATGGCAACCTTGTTAATTCTGACTATACTTTTCTACTTGCCTCTACATTTAACATGCTATGTGATTCAGTAGCACTAGAGTAGTGTAATTACATTGGTTTTGTCTCATTATGAAACATGGCAACATTGTAATATTTTTGGATGGTGGATGTGTGATTCCCCATGCCAGGGCAGGATGTGTGATTCCTGACCCATATTATATATATATATTTGGGTGGTGGATGTGTGATTCCCCATGTCAGGGCAAGATGTGTGATTCTTGGCCCATGTCCCACCAGGTTCAAGATGTGTGATTCTTGACCGCCATTGTTATTTATATTGTTCTAGTGTTATGCTTATCTCACATGCATGCAGGTTGATGATGATATGTGCTTTGTTTCCCACCATGGTAGTGGATGATTATATTGATAGCACATTCTTATTATTTGTTGGATATAGCAAGTATCCCTTTTGTCATGATCCTTTCTCTTGATACCCGTTTGGGTGATACTTATCTCTTGCATGGGAAGCCTTTTATTTTGATGTCCTTTATTTTCTTATTTTGCTCAATTTGCTTTTTAGTATGCACATACCAGCCTTTGCTGATGTCTCCTTTTGTTTCTCTTTTGCTGGGGTATGCTTCCAACCCTAGGTGGAGGACTTGGATGACTTGTCATGTTGACCTGGACTTAGATTGTGAAGCTAAAGCTTGGAGACAATCTTGAGGTGGTTTAGATTTCCTCTACATGGAACCTTGTGATGTAAGTTTGTAACCCTTTGTTTTATAATTGAATATAGTCATGTTTTTATTCCGCTGCTATACTTTGGTCTTTTGATTACCATTATATAAAGATTTGAAAATTTTACACCCACTCCAACATACCTTATGAGTGTGTTTGGACTGGAGGTTTTATTGTTCAAATTTTTAGTAGAGAAGTAGTTTCACTTCTTTACATTAAGTAAGTTTAGGGGCCTTACAACTATAAACCCCTAACGGGGATTTTACCCCAAAATCCAAGGTAAACAAAGGTGGGTACTTACTTTGCACCTCATCCTATTACCTTCACATGGTTACTTTCATATAATGGTGATGTCACATGATTCATACATATCTCATATTGGGTCAACACAAAAAACCCCACCTAAGAAGACATTCTCAATATGGAATGTAGAATTGTGTCATCTGTACAACTCTAGTAGTAATGTTCAACTTTAAATTCTAGCTATTATCCTAAGATTATATCTATTGTATCAACAAATTACTCAAAAGTCATACTTGATAGCTTTTTACCAATCATGCAATGTGTCCCATACCATTCCTTGAAGCATAAAAAAAAGACAATGCATCCATCCCTTTTTTTTCAAGATACACTGACACTGGAACACTTGTCAGTTTTTTTCAGCATCCAAAGAAATGCTGACTCTGGCACCTATCATTCCATACAAGGAAACATCATTCCTAGTCAACCATGTTAGGGGAGAAACAACAACACTATCATCACCTTACTAGGATTTACACAACCTACTTAGAATACATATCATCATCCCATAAAGACATTTAATCAACCCCATCTCACTCCTATTCAACTTGTCTCATAGCTATTGCTACTCTGGAAATCATAAGGTTTTTGAAAAAATATTGATCATATTTTTTACCACATTAGAAATACTTTGACATGTCACTATTCAAACCTTGATATAACTTGCATGACATGACTGGAACACTCCATTCCACCTATTCGTAAATTCTATTTGTCCATTGGTTAGTCTAAAGGACATAACTCTAAACTCATCATGGTCATGTAACTTATGTCATCCATTCTAACTCTTATGTCTAAAGGATATTTTATCTTAAACAAACACGGTAGCACATGTCTACTTGATCAACAAACTATCTATCCTTGATAGTGGTCTTGACCAACTATCACTGAACCATATACAATATTATAGAATCACTATTATTTTTCCTTCCAAACAACATTTAGAGGGTCATCATCAACCCTCTCTCTTCAATGGGAGAGGGATACTTGGAATGCTCATTTAGTAAACATCTCCAACCTTCACATACTTCCCATACTATTGACATGTCTTGGATACTAGGATTTTATTACCTTGGTATCCACCTCTTGTGCTATAAGGAACTCACATCCTTATCTCATCTACTTTTACCAACATAACAAATCTCAAGGCATATAAGAGGAGTCTTCCTAATTATTGGAAGGCTCAAAAGCAAACTCATCACAAACTTTATGATCTTAGAACCATAGTCCAAGCAACCTTAAGCTATAATAACCTATCCACCTTCATGTTTGCAACGAATCCACATGTACCAAGTGGCAATGATCCACTTGAAAGTTATGCC
Organism: Alisma plantago-aquatica; assembly: GCA_963693085.1. NCBI lineage: Eukaryota > Viridiplantae > Streptophyta > Magnoliopsida > Alismatales > Alismataceae > Alisma > Alisma plantago-aquatica. The sequence goes on from OY856409.1 coordinate 400,830,610, forward strand.
CTAGAAAGGAAAGACACAAAGGGAAACACACTTCCCACATCATAGAAGCATTTTTGAAGGGTCGCTAGCAAAAGGTAACCAATTCTATTTTCATCATGTGAGTTACAACTTCTTATGTATCATTTTACCCTTTTCATTTTGGGTTCCTTGCCATTAGCATATGAATCATCATGATTAACATATCTCATTATTACTTCCTTAATGACTATTTATCACACTTGGGTATGTTCTCTTATTTATTATGTTTTTCAACCACTTATCAACATGTAAATCATCATATTCCACATTTTCTTCATTAAACATGGATCATATGCCTTAATTTCTTTCACATTCTATGCTTATTTTACATTAACACTTTCTTACACACATAGGTTGATCTGAGATTAACTCAGGTTCCACCTTATTCCTTTGTCATTGTTCCCATTTTGCTTTTCATTTTGTACTTGTTATAGGAGTTCTTGCCATCTTATGTGGATTTCATACCTTGATTCACTTTATAAGCATGTACTTATCTATCTTTTGTTTTATTATCTTCTTGAATCACATCTTCAAGAACTCCTCTTTTTTAATTTGTATTCAGTTTTAGATTTCATGGTCTTGTATCTTTCTCTTATAGTTACCAAACATTCAAGTTTTGATAGATAATGATGCAATTCTCAACTTCTTAAAGGTAGGATTGAGATATTCACACCATGATTTATTATTCATTATGCTCTTTAGATTGTCTCAAATGACTACTTGATCAGAGTAATCAGAAAGATAACAATCTAAGAGGTACATACTTACCTTTTCTTTAATAATTGAATACCTAGCCAGGGCACCCAAATATTGAGATTAGGCCGTATGCACCATATTTTTATGTCATATTCTTAATTTTGACATCATCCTAGTCTTAAGTCCTAGTGTCCCTATAGACTCAGTGAACCTAAAGATCTGATACCAACTACTGAGAACTCATTCCACTAAATGAGATTACTCAAAACATAAAACACAATCAATCACCAATTAACCACATACCCAAAAATATGGGTAAATTAAAACCGATTTCAACATCAGCACCCGCTCAGAAACATTTGCATAAGAGTCCAACATCTTTCTTATATCCATACTATGCCAAGAATTTGATACAAATTGTTCTATCATCTTAGCCACCACATATATACGTAGGAGAACAATATTCATATATGCCACACAAACAAGCATTAATATGCTAACAAAAGTTTGATTCATTTGAAACACCATATACAAAAAAATTCTCACCTGGACCTGAGAGTACAGGGACAACTCTAGGACACACTAGACATCTAATCAACTTTCTCATAGATTCATTACTATAGCTCCTCTTTTCTGCCATAGGTTTGTTTTCATCACTTCTAATTACTTAAAAAGATGTGGTGAACCACAAGGGTGAGACCCATGTCCCAACCAGAGATATAACCTCCAACAACGATTATTGATTACAAAATTTTTAAGTAATTAAACAATTAAGTAGTTTAATCAAATATAACAAATAAGCTCAACAACACTGATGATTAACAAAATACATAAAGGAGCAGATAATAACTATCATCATTAGCCAGACTATCATCCTTTATCTTGTTGATAATATAAGCAATTCAGTAGCATATGCATATCTAGCATCATGAGCAAGTCTAGTGACATAGAATTTCTATCATTATGAATAAGTCTAGCTACATAAGCATAGATAACAACATTAGCATGTCTAATAGGTTGAACATATCAACATCATAAAAACATCTAACAACATAAAGCACAATTATCTAGATAAACATGATTAGCAATATATGCATCTCTAGTTACAAAGGCATGGCTAGGATGATAAACATAACTAACAACATGAGATACCTAGAAGCATGATTATAATCAGCAGTAGTAGTATAGTTATCAACATAATCATGGCTATTGTATGTACACTTATACAATCTTAGGAATATCTACAACATAAGTATATCTACTATCTCTTAATTGCACTAAGCATCATATTTATGTAAAGAGAACAAACAAGGGTTATAATCCAATGTGAAGCGTCATGTATAACCCTAAATAGATATGCTATATGGCTATATTACATCTTTTATTATGCCCTAAGGAATTTGAGGATACCACTCAAAATCCAATTAACCACTGCTAAGTCGAAATCAGTGCCATACAAGATCTAGGAAGAGTCACACTCCTAAGATCTTCTCCACCCCTGGTCAGTACAGGTCTGCCACAGCGACACATAAGGTCAAGCTGCTAACATCCTGGTCCATCCTTAGTATAGTTCATGACACTAGTGAAAGGAGGTGGGTACGCATACCCTACCATCTGAGGTATAACTGCAGTTGTCCTCCAATCTCATCACATATATAATCACTGAGACATGACCACATTCGTTCTCAGACTAAGGGCTAGGTATGACCACATTCATCCTCTCTAAACACTTAAATTTAGGATCACAAGCACCCCACATACTCATCAATATGCACTATGAGTTTCCCTTAGGAATACTCGTTTCACCATCTAACAAGTTTTGACACTCAGATGGATCTATGGCACATGGCACTACATGATTAGAGTTTCACTTGATTAGTTATGCCAATTGTGTGAATTAAGGCTACGTCAAACAAGTGGACATACAAACCCTAATTTACTTCTAAAAAGCATATAAATATCACTACTTCAAAAGATATAAAATATGTGAAACATAATTTCTCATTTCATCATCACATGGTACTATTCACTTTCCATTCACGAGGCTACACTAGTCATCATACTATCACAAGATATAAATCCTTTTCACAATATGACAGGGTATCAACCCTTATCAATACAATAGGATTACACCTCATTCAAGGCTCAACCATGCCCAAAGGTCATTAAGACCATCATACTATCCCTACAAGATCATCATTATCTTTGCATGCCTTATAACAAGGCTCAACAACATTGCTCACAAATAATATACCAGATCAACACAATATTGCATTAATGAGCTAGGAGATATTCATAAACAATCATAGCAGGGTTATATTAACATTAAGAACATTCCTTTATTATATCAACATGCAAGGAATCTAGATATGATTAACTCTCATCATATTCATTATGCACATGTTTAGCATAAGAAATTATCAACCATGTGGCTATGATAACCACCAATTAACATATCAAGCTTATGATCATAGTAAGGAGGTTATTCCACCATCATTCCATCATATAATAATGTTAAACATGAATAATCATCTTTATCTATTTGCATTTGAGTTAGTTTCACAAGATAAATTATATTAATGTTACTAATCAACACTCATACCCAAACACTAACTCACGACATACCCATTGGATCATGGATGCATAAGGTGAAAAATCACCATCACATTCCATACCATTCTAAAGTATGAACCCACACATAAATCAAGATGTAACCATTAGGTTATAGAATACTAGGGTTTCAACAATAGTAAAAGAATACTCCATGATTGTATTAGTCATTCAAGGTCTATTCATACCCAATTACCATCATTTAGTTATATTAAAGCTAGGTATAACAAGCTATACCTCATTAGGGTTACATATCAACACAATATTATTATCATCCCCTCTATTCATATGAGTGAATAGGTAAGACTACCTTATTAAGGGTAACCCTCCATTTGTTCCATCATCATTCAACCCATATCACAATACCACAATGTCACCCAGAACCATTAGATGTTTAAAAGGTAAGACCATTAGTTGTTTACATAAGTAAACACCTTGGATAAACCACCTATGAAGTCCTTGATTTGTTCTCTAGAAAGAGTCACCATCCAAACCTAGACATCTATTTATTAATAGCACAAAAAGTTCCATTGAGAGTAAGGTAAAATCCACAATCGACTGTTCATTTAAAACAAGCCATCCATTGTCAACAAGTAAGCTCCTTAAGTTGATCATATAAAGGAAAACATATAAATCACATTATTAGGACCAACATATTACATTAGCTATCATTCCACTTTATTGGAGGAATAAACATTAGATCTTGACCATTGGGTCAAGTTCATATGTTAAAACCATCAATTACATTATAGGTCTGGCCATTGCATCAAGTGACCCAAGAAACCATTGGTCTAAGACTTAATTGATGCTACAACTACAATGCTTAACTCACCATAGGTCGTAGATACCTTATCCACCATCATTAGTGATCATTAAATCACCATAGGTTGTTAAATCAACACTATATTCATTAATCAGCATCAAATATTAAGCTAATGTCATCATTGATTGATAACATCAGTAGGGTACTTAATGGTTGATCATTATACTTCTAACTGATCCAAAACCTGACCTAAGGGGGTGATGATAGGTTTTCACCATCATATGACACCTTTGATCACGACCATTAGTTGTCATGAATAGAACACCATAGGATTGTTGCAATGGTACCATCACCGAGTTATGGGTTTATAGAAGAAATCAGCTTTAAACCCTAAAATTGACCATTTGTTGATAGGTTCTTAGCACCATAGGTTGTCAAAACAACCTGATCCAAGTAACATTATACCTTAGGAATAACATACAAATGATCACAGGTTCATCTAGAACTGAAATTAGAACTGGGAACATTATAAAAATTGAAATCCAAGTCAAGCATAGCTTTTTAGTGCATGTATCATCATTTTCAAGCAAGAACATGATCTATAAAACTTATGGTAGGAAATAAACGTGGAGCAAGTTATAAAACTTGCCTTTAATGAGAAGATGAAACCCCAAACAGAAGAAAACTCTAGAAGGTAGTGTACAAAATCCAAGAATAAGCTATGAATTCATCAATCTAGCACCTTTCTTTATCAAATGAGAAAACCCTAAGCATAAGGAGCAAGAAAGGTAGGGTTTTAGAGCTTTAGAGCAATTTCTACCATGGAACAAAAAGGTTCCGACCTGGAGAAAGCTAGGAGGAAGCATAAGAAAGAAATAAATGGAGGAAAGAATGGAATTCTTACTCTTTTAGGTCAAGATCACTAGAAGGAAGCTTTTTCAACCCTAAAATGAAGTCAGTTGCAACCCTAGATCCTTTTTCTAAGAAGATCCCCACTTTCTTCTTCCTTGGACAGAAGAATTCATAGAAGAACAGAAGGAGAATGAGGTTGGGATAAGGAGGGAAGTGATGGAGACAAAATAGCTCATTTTGGTGCTTGGAGATAAGTATATGAAACTTTAAGATAAAGAAAAAGAAAAAGTTGAAGTTCTAGTATCTATCCAAGTGTCCATGGCCTTAATCTATTAAGAATATACAAGCACACACACAAGCAGCTCCCCCACCATGTGTATAGACCTACTTAGATTTCCTTTGTCAAATTTCCCAGCCAATCAAATAATTCATTAGTTGATAGCTACTAAAGGTAGCTCATCCATGAAGGGGTAAACCCTAAAATACCCTTGGAGAAAACACCTTCAAACCAAGGTTTAAATAGGTGCCCCATGGCTCAAAAAGATCAATAATGATGAGAGAATATCCACAGAACATAATTCTAAGTGATAAATTGCAAAGAAAACCTCTCAATTGGGTAAATTATAGAAAAGTCCAAAATGTGCATAACATAACTTGCTCAAACAATGTCCAAATTGGACCGAATTTGAAACTTAATCTTGTGTTATGATTTCAAATCATATCACAAGCTTATATTAGGGTTATAAGAATTCAATTATGATAATTAAGCTTGTTTAACTCATTAAGTAAGTTTAGGGGCCTTACAACTATAAACCCCTAACGGGGATTTTGCCCTCGAAATCCAAGGTAAACAAATATGGGTACTTACTTTGCACCTCATCCTATTACCTTCACATGGTTACTAGCATATAATGGTGATGTCACATCATTCATACATATCTCATCTTGGGTCAACACAAAAACCCCCACCTAAGAAGACATTCTCAATATGGAATGTAGAAACTTGTTGTGTCATCTGTACAACTCTAGTAGTAATGTTCAACTTTAAATTCAAGCTATCATCCTAAAATTATATCTATTGTATCAACACATTACTCAAAAGTCATACTTTCTAGCTTTTTTACCAATAATGACATGTGTCCCATACCATTCCTTGAAGCAAAAAAAAGGAAATGCATCCATCCCTTTTTTTTCTAGATACACTGACACTGGAACACTTGTCAGTTCTTTTTCAACATCAAAAGAAATGCTGACGCTGGCACCTGTCATTCCTTACAAGGAAACAACATTCCTAGTCAACCTTGTTATGGGTGAAACAACAACACTATCTTCACCTTACTAGGATTTACACAACCTACTTAGAATACATTCATGATCCCATAAAGACATTTAATCAACCCCATCTCACTCTTATTCAACTTGTCTCATAGATATTGATGCTTCGGAACCCCTAAGGTTTTTGAAGAAATATTGATCATGTTTTTGACCATATTTGAAATAACTTGACATGTCATCATTCAAAGCTTGATATAACTTGTATGATATGACCGGAACACTCCGTTCCTCTTATTCATAAATTTTGTTTGTCCATTAGTTAGTCTAAAGGTCATAACTCTAAACTCATCACGGTCATGTAACTTATGTCATCCATTCTAACTCTTATGTCTAAAGGATATTTTATCTTAAACTAACACGGTATCACATGTCTACTTGATCAACAAAATATCTATCCTTGATGGTGGTCTTGCCCAACTATCACTGAACCATACACAATATTATAGAATCATTTTTGTTTTTTCTTCCAAACAACATTTAGAGGGTCATCATCAACTCTCTCTCTCTCTCTCTCTCTATGCAAGCGGAATACTTGCAATGTTCATTTAATAAACATCTCCAACCTTCACATAATTCCCATACTATTGACACATCTTGCATACTAGGATTTATTACCTTGGTATCCACCTCATGTTCGATAACGAACTCACATCCTTATCTCATCTACTTTTACCAACATACAAAATCTCAAGACATATAAGAGGAGTCTTCCTAATTATTGGAAGTCTCAAAAGCAAACTCATCAAAAACTTTATGATCTTGGAACCATAGTCCAAGCAACCTTATGCTATAATAAGATATCCACATTTGCAACAAATACACATGTACCAAGTGGCAATGATCCACTTGAAAGTTGTGCCCTAGAAAGGAAAGACACAAAGGGAAACACACTTCCCACATCATAGAAGAATTTTCAAGGATCACTATCAAAAGGTAACAAATTCTATCTTCATTATGTGAGTTACAACTTCTTATGTATCATTTTACCCTTTTCATTTTGGGTTCCTTGCCATTAGCATAGGAATCTTCATGATTAGCATATCTCATTACTCCTTCCTTGATGACTATTTATCACACTTGGGTATGTTCTCTTATTTATTATTTTTTTTCAACCACTTATGAATAGGTAAATCATCATATTCCACATTTTCTGCATTAAACATGGATCATCTGCCTTAATTTCTTTCACATGCTATGCTTATTTTACATTAACACTTTCTTACACACATAGGTTGGTCTGATATTAACTTAGGTACCACCTTATTTTTTTGTCATTGTTCCCATTTATCTTCTCCATTTATACTTATTATAGGAGTTCTTTCCATCTTATGTGGATTTCATACCTGGATTCACTTTATACGCATAGACTTATCTGTATTTTATTTTATTATCTTCTTGAATCACATCTTCAAGAACTCCTCTTTTTCTAATTTGTATTCAGATTTAGATTTCATGGTGTTGTATCTTTCTCTTATAGTTACCAAACATTCAAGTTTTGATAGATAATGATACAATTCTCAACTTCTTTAAGGTAGGATTGAGATATTCACACCATGATTTCTTATTCATTATGCTCTTTAGATTATCTCAAAATGACTACTTGATGTGAGTAATAAAAATGATAACAATCTAAGAGTTCCATACTGACCTTTTCTTCAATAATTGAATACATGACTAGGGCACCCAAATACTGAGATTAGGCAGTATGCACCATATTTTATGTCATATTCCTAATTTTTACATCATCCTACTCTTAAGTCCTAGTGTCCATGAAGACTCAGTGAACATAAAGCTCTGATACCAACTTGTGAGAACCCATTACACTAAATGAGATTACTGAAAACATAAAATATACTCAATCACCAATTAACTACATACCCAAAAATATGGGTAAATTAAAACTGATTTCAACGTCAGCACCCACTCAGAAACATTTGCATAAGAGCCCAACATCTTTCTTATATCCATACTATGTCAAGAATTTGATACAAATTGTTCTATCTTCTTAGCCACCACAAATATACACAGGAAAACAATATTCATATATGCCACACAGACAAACATTAATATGCTAACAAAAGTCTGATTCATTTGAAACACCATATATAAACATTTTCTTGCCTGGACCTGAGAGTACATGGATGACTCTAGGACACACTAGACATCTAATCAACTTTCTCATAAATTCATTACTATAGCTCCTTTTTGTTTCCATAGGTTTGTTTTCGTCACTTCAGATTACCTAAAAAATGTGGCGAACCACAAGGGTGAGACCCATGTCCCAGCAAGAGATATAACCTCCAACAACGATTATTAGTTACAACATTTTTAAGTAATTAAATAGTTAAGCAGTTTAATACGATATAACAAATAATCTCATTAGCACTGATGATTAACAAAATACATAAAGGAGCAGATAATAACTATCATCATTAGCCAAACTATCATCCTTTATCTTGTTGACAATATAAGCAATTCAGTAGCATATGCATATCTAGCATCATGAGCAAGTCTAGTAACATAGAATCTCTATCATTATGAATAAGTCTATCCACATAAGCATAGATAACAACATTAGCATGTCTAATAGGTTGAACATATCAACATCATGAAAAGAGATAAAAAGATAAGCATGATTAGCAATCTATTCATCTCTAGTTACAAAGGCATGGCTAGCATGCTAAACATAACTAACAACATGAGATAGCTAGCATCATGATTATAATCAACAGTAACGATATAGTTATCAACATAATCATGGCTACTGTATATGTACACTTCTACAATATTAAGCATATCCACAACATAAGTATATCTACTATCTCTTAATTTCACTAAGCATCATCTTTATGTAAAGAGAACAAATAAGGGTTATCATCCAATGTGAAGCGTCGTGTATAACCCTAAATAGATATGCTATACGGCTATATTACAACTTTTATTATGCCCTGAGGAATTTGAGGATACCACTCAAAATCCAACTGACCACTGCTAAGTCGAAATCATTGCCATACAAGATCTAGGAAGAGCCTGACTCCTAAGATCTTCTCCACCCTCGGACAGTACATGTCTGCCACTGTGACACATAATGTCAAGCTTCTAACAACCTAGTTTGCCCTTGGTGTAGGTCACAACACTAGTAAAAAGAGGTGGGTACACATACCCTACCATCTGAGGTACAACCGTAGTTGTCCTCCAATCTCATCACATATATAATCACCGAGACACGACCGTAGTCATTCTCAAACTAAGGGCTAGGTATGACCACAATCATACTCCCTAAATACTTGAATTCAGGATGACAAGCACCCCACATACTCATCAGTATGCACTCCGAGTTTCCCTTAGGATTACTTGTTTCACCATCTGGAAAGTTAAGACACTCATATGGATCAATGGCACAGGGCACTACATGATTAGAGTTTTACTTGAATAGTTATGCCAATTAGGTGAATTAAGGTTGTATCAAACAAATGGACATACAAACCCTAATTCACTTCTAATAAGCATATAAATATCAAAACTTAAAAAGATATAAAACATGTGAAACATAATTTCTCATCTCATCATCACATGGTATTATTTACTTGCCATTCATGAGGCTACACTAGTCATCATACTATCACAAGATATAAATCCTTTTCACAATATCACAGGGTATCAACCCTTATTGACACAAAAGGATTACACCTCATTTAGGGCTCAACCATGCCCAAAGGTCATTAAGACCATCATACTATCCCTACAAGATCATCATTATCTTTGCATGCCTTATAACAAGGCTCAACAACATTACTTACATATAATACACCAGATCAACACAATATTGCATTAATGAGCTAGGAGATATTCATAAACAATCATAGCAGGGTCATATTAAAATTAAGAACATTCCTTTATTACATCTACATGCAGGGAATCTAGATATGATTAACTCTCGTCATATTCATTATGCACATGTTTAGCATAAGAAAGTATCAACCATGTGGCTATGATAACCACCAATTAACATATCAAGGTTATGATCATAGTAAGGATGTTATTCCACCATCATCCCATCATATAAGAATGTTAAACACAAATACTCATATTTATCTATTTGCATTAGAGTTACATTTACAAGATAAATTATATTAATGTTACTAATCAACACTCATACCCGAACACTAACTCACGTCATCCATGTTGGATAATGGATGAATAAGGTGAAGCATCGCCATTACATTACATACCATTCTCAAGTATGAACCCACACATAAATCAATGTGTAACCATCGGGTTATAGCGTACTAGGGTTTCAACAATAGTAACATAATACTCCATGATTGTATTAGTCATTCAAGGACTATTCATACCTAATTACCATCATTTAGTTATATTAAAGCTAGGTATAACAAGCTATACCTCATTAGGGTTACATATCAATACAATATGATTATCATCCCCTCTATTCATATGAGTGAATAGGTAAGACTACCTTATTAAGGGTAACCCTCCATTTGTTCCATCATCATTCAACCCATATCACCATACCACAATGTCACCCAAAACCATTGGATGTTTAAATGGTAAGACCATTGATTGTTTACATAAGTAAACACCTTGGATAAACCACCTATGAAGTACTTGATTTGTGCTCTAGAAAGAGTCACCATCTAACCCTAGACATCCCTTAATTAACAACACAAAAAGTTCCGTTGAGAGTAAGGTAAAACCCACAAGCGACTATTCATTTAAAACAAGCCATCCATTGTCAACAACTAAGCTCCTTAAGTTGATCATATAAAGGAAACCATCTAAATCACATTATTAGGACCAAAATATTACATTATCCATCATTATACTTTATTAGAGGAATAAACATTAGATCTTGACCATTGGGTCAAGTTCGTATGTTAAAACCATCAATTACAATATAGGTCTGGCCATTGCATCAAGTGACCCAAGAAACCATTGGTCTAAGGCTTAATTGATGCTACAACTACAATGCTTAACTCGCCATAGATTGTAGAGACCTGATCCACCATCATTAGTGATCATTACATCACCATAGGTTGTTAGATCAATACTATATTCATTAATGAGCATCAAATATTAAGCTAATGTCATCATTGGTTGATAACATCAATAGGGTACTTAATGGTTGATCATTATACTTCTAAATTCTAATTGATCCAAAACCTGACCTAAGGTGGTGACCATAGGTTGTCACCATCACATTAAACCTTTGATCACGACCATCAGTTGTCATGAAGACAACACCATAGGGTTGTTGCAATGGTACTATCATCGGGTCATGGGTTTATAGAAGAAATCAACTTTAAACCTTAAAATTGACCATTGGTTGATAGGTGGATAGCACCATAAGTTGTCAAACAAACCTGATCCAAGTCATATTATGCCTTAGAAATAATGTACACATGATCACAGGTTCATCTAGAACTGAAATCAGAATAGGGAACATTATAAAAATCGAAATCCAAGTCAAGCATAGTTTTTAGTGCATGGATCATCATTTTCAAGCAAGAACATGATCTAGAAAGCTTATGGTAAGCATTAAACGTGGAGCAAGTTATAAAACTTACCTCTAATGAGAAGATGAAACCCCACACAGAAGTAAACTCGAGTAGGTAGTGTAGAAAATCCCAGATGAACCTATGAATTCGTCCATCTAGCAGCTTTATTCATCAAATGAGCAAACCCTAAGCATAAGGAGCAAGAAAGGTAGGGTTTTAGAGCTTTAGAGAAATTTATACATGGAACAGCAAGGTTCCAACCTGGATAAAGGTAGGAGGAAGGATAATAAATAAATAAATGGGGGAAAGAATGGAATTCTTACTCTTTTAGGTCAAGATCACTAGAAGGAAGCTTTTTCAACCCTAAAATGAAGTCAATTGCAACCCTAGATCCTTTTTCCAAGAAGATCCCCAATTTCTTTTTCCTTGGATAGAAAAATTTGCAGAATAACAGAGGGATAACAAGGTTGGGAGAAGGTGGGAAGTGGTGGAGAGAAAATGGCTCGTTTTGGTACTTGGGGATAAGTATATGAAACTTTAAGATAAAGAAAAAGAAAAAGTTAAAGTTCTAGTATCTATCCAAGTGTCCATGGCAATAATTTATTAAGATTATACAAACTCACACACATGAAGATCGCCCACCATGTGTATAGACCTTCTTATCTTTCCTTTGTCGAATTTTCCAGCCAATCAAATAATTCATTAGTTGATAGCTACTAAAGGTAGCTCATCCGTGAAGGGGTAAACCCTAAAATTCTCTTGGAGAAAAATCCTTCAAACCAAGAGTTAAATAGGTTCACCATGGATCAAAAAGCTCAATAATTATGAGAGAATATCCGAGGAACATAATGCAAGTGATAAATTGCAAAAGAAAACCTCTCAATTGGATAAATTATAGAAAAGTCCAAAATATACATAAAATTGCAGAACTTGCTCAAACAGTGTCCAAATTGGACCAAATTTGAAACTTAAGCTTGTGTTATGATTTTAAAGCATATCACAATGTTATATTAGGGTTATAAGAATTAAATTATGATCATTAAGCTTGTTTAACTCATTAATCAAGTTTAGGGGCCTTACACACATTGGATGACCCCTTACCTTATCTTTTGTATTGATTTCTTGTATTATAATGGAGTAGGAGAAATCAACTATTATACATGTTCTTCATATTCCTTATAAAGTTATTAGATGTTCAAATACTTAGTTGTAGATACCTAAACTGCTTAGTCTGTGATATCAATAATATACATATCATTGAGCTGAATCTGCTTATAATGTTTAATATGCTATGCATAATCTACATGTATTTATAATACATGTTGATGGACAGTTATATCTCTTGTTGGGATGTTTGGTCTCAGCCCATAGGTTTCTACATCTTTTAGGTAATTGTGCATGATGAGGTAGAGATCGTGCGGTTAAGGCTAAGTAGCAAGAGGAGTAGTATTGTTGAAAGGTTTGACATGTTGCAAGTGTTTTGCAATAGAGTCCTATGTGTCGTCCTTGTACTCTCAGGTCCTTGGGGAGGTTTTTGTAGTTTGTACATTGATACGAGGTTTTGGTCTATATGTCATTGTTTTACAGAGATGGCATGTATGTATATGAATGAGTTATAATTGTGGCCAGTGAGCTGGTGAACAATATCATGTAATAATCTTTTGGCATGATATAGGAAACACTGGTATTTTTTTTGGACTTAGATGCAAATGATTTTACTTGAGGTGGATATGTGATATCAATTTTAATTTACCTTGCTTTATGGTAATATCATTGTTAGTGATAATTCCGTACTTTTTTTGAGTAATCTCATTATGTGGCGCATCGAGGCGTCACATGAATAATATATGCAAAAATATATATGTAGATATATATATAATTATCTAACATGACATACTAATTTATTCAAAATAATACAAAAATATGAAATATTGTTCTTGATGACATTATATGAGTTATTTGGGAAACAATGATTACCAATTGACAATAAATAAGATATTATCCCATGTTGTGAACAATATTAAACATGTCACATATTTATTTGACATTATGTATTGTTATAATATACAAAATATACTTTATAAAATGTGAAAAGATACATAAGGTTTTCAATGAGGAGGGTAAGGCTTACCCTTACCTTTACCCACCTAACGTGGTGGGAAAGGGTATGGGTAATTCCCCACCCCACCACTATCCTTACCCTCCTACCCACATGGTAAATGAGGAGGGTAAGAGTGAAGTAGAGATTTATGTATCTTTCAAAAAATTGTACTCATAGGAACAATAATGGCATTCCTAATGTGTTTATAAATCTAAGTGAAATGTGAATATACTTCAAAATGGCTATTAACTATTTAAAATATTTATAAGTAATCTTCTACAATCTTATACATATGATTTTTATTATAAAAATGCAAAGTCTATTTATTTCATACATGTGTGTCTTACACCTCGAAAATGTTACTGTATATATGACCAAATTAGCTACATAATAAGTAGATAAGAAAATTGTGTATTGTTTTAAATGATAACCATATAATTTTGAATATCCATCAACTTAAACAATATAATGAATATATATTTAATGTGTTACACATAAAAAAGTTGTTGGTAATGGGTTAGAGGGTAATGGGTAATGGCTTACCCTTACCCTTACCCTCTAGGGTAATGGGTTAGAGGCTAGCTGGTAGGTAGGTAAAGGGTAAAAACATTCTTTACCCTTACCTTTCCCCTACAGGGTATGGGTAAAGGATAAATGGGTTTACCTTTACCCATTGACACCCCTAAGAGTAAGTTTGTATATGTCTTCCACAACATCCTTCACACCTTTGAAATCTAGTACGAAGGCAACCCGATTTCAAAGGGGAGGTAAAATAAAAATTAAATTGGTTATTAACTAATTTAAAAAAAAATAGTAACATTAGTGGTTGTTAGTTAATATCTAAATCACAGTCAAATTAATAATATTTAGATATATTAATACATCTAACAATGAAAAATTTTATTTCAACTGAGACAAAATAAATTTTTCTTTGAGTTTTCATCCCTTAGAATCGTTCCACTATTACTTTATTATCAATGGTGTCAAATATTTTTAAAATATAGATAACCATATAATCATTGAGCCAGTGATAATTCATCCATTTATGGGGACGAGTAAAGAACTAAGGTACCGTTCGGTAACACATTGCACAACATTCGGGTAGGGTTGGCTGATCTCCTGCTATCCCAGGCAGTATTTGAAGCTGCTACTAAAATAGTGATGGCCTATTGTGCCCTTTTCCAGTTCATTTTCACAATTCTAAGCAGCTAATCTGTCAAATTTTTCACCGCGTCAAAAAGTCACGGTGAGCCAGCTAGTTGTGTAGCATCATGGATAGAAACTATCGCATTACCAAATGCAACCTAAATGTTTATCCTTGCTTGGATGAGGTATGAAAACATCCCTTCATATCTTATGGTCTTAAGATTGTAATAATCTAATTAGACAAAATAAATAACAGAATCACTAACCAATCATGTTAAATAGGTCAAGAACTTATATTTACTAATATCACAAAATTGAACAACAACAAACAAACAGATAATGATACATCCAATGCATCAATTGTCAACATGTTTAGTTCATGATAGTTGTTATCTCAATTATATTATAGTAATGCTTATAATAAAAATTAAATTAACTACAAAGAATATACAAGAATGTATCTATCTGGTTCGAGGACTATAAGGATTTATATGTTATGATGATTGACATAAAATAAACTCTAAAACTCAAACTATCTTTGAAAAAAAATCAAATTTTGATACTTAAGTGTTGACACAACTACAAGAAATAATTGCTTTCACTTTATGTTTAACTATATATCTAAATCCTAAATAATATATATATGTATATATATATGTATATATATATATATTTACTTGCAAATCTAGTAATCATAATCCAATCTTTTTGTGTTATGCACTTTGTTATATAAGTAATATGGAGAAAATATGTTTCTAATGAATTATTTTGCACATAATTTGGTATAACTAAATAGTCGTGGGTAGTCAAGTCAACATCTATTAATTTTCTAGATTGTGTATTGACCAAGTGATTTCTAGACTATCTTTGTTGAATCAATTATTTGAAGACCGTCTTAGAAAAGAATGCATCTAGTCACAAGTATTCTAGAAACCGAACAGTCACAAGTATTCTAGTCATTACAATATAATTTTATACAATTAATTCATATTGAACGCAGTGATTTTTGGAGTTATCTTGTTTAACTCAATTGTTTGGAGTATTGTCTAGTCAAAGTTTAGTATTTACTATAAAAAATGTGATTTAGAAATAAAAAGAAATATTTCAAAGAACACATTCAAGATGGGGAATTTACTAGTAATAATTTTTTATGGAGTTGAGGTGTGAAATTTACCTATAGTATTCAGAAAAATCTAGAGTTGGAGTGGTGACATTTACTACTATTATTAAAAAAAATTCTAGAGTTGAGGTTGGGGGGGAGGGGGGCGGACTTGCCCCTTCTATGCCACTTCCCTCCAAAATACTTGATTTGAGGTGTTGGCATTAGCACATCGAGAAAGTAGACATTGTAGACAAATATATTTTAGATGACCGGTCAATTACTATTTTCTTTTCTTTCATTTCTATACATGTTTGGCATTTAATGTAGTCTGCTATTATAATGAAATATTATCTGACTGCCATTCCATGTAACATACTATACCTTCAAAAACCTCATCTCATCAAATCTATATGCTATGCTTGAAAACTCTATATAAAATACCTAAATGTATATTGTTTCTTATTAAGACAAAAAAATACTAACATAACACAAGAATTAAATCTATTTTCAATATAACCATGTGATAAATAACTGAAATGGCAAGGATGCATACAATTTCTATTTCCTAGTTTATATATGAGGAATTATTGAAAAATGTACACATATCCTTATGCATTAATGTATATCATACTAGAATGAAATTCCACTAAGATAATTTTTCTCTAAACTTTGTTGGGTTATAATAAAATTATATTAAAAATAATGACATCATTGGTTGCTACGGGATGTCCACCTACAATGGTTTCCAATATTATATCCAATATATTACTTTTATACAATTTTATTATATTATCTCTTTATCATATGTAATACATGAGATGTTAATGATTTAGTATATTAGATGACACAAATCTCATAACGTAGGAAAATAATTCTTGCAATTATAGTACACCAAAATTACACCAAGATAGAATTAAAAAAGGCCAATTATGATGTAGTTTGAAACACATGATTCATATAGCCAATTAAATTTTATATTATACACAAATTGTAAAAAAAAGACATTGATATCTACAATATTAACGACATGGTACATCAGTTACAAGAAATACACATATTTATTGCCATAATATGTTGACTCATTTCTGAAATACACAGTTAACCGATTTTTGAGTCATGACACATCACCTAGACAAATCATTGCAGGGGTCGTGGGATGCTACGAGTTTGTGGGGTCAATTTTAGTATCATTAAGGTGATGATTATCATCAGAAAATTAAATATATCATTGGTAAAGGAGACGGTTACTTCTAATGTTTGATTATCAATCCACCTTCCCTCTTCAACCTTGACTGACCATTTTCAATTCTTGGTAAGTATATACCCTACAAGTCTCTATATATCTCCATGTGTCTAGAATGTAGCTACGCTTATTGCCGCTCCTTTCTCTTCTTACTCCCATGTATTATACAAATGAACCTCTATATAAAGCCTCTTCTGTACGTAGGTTTTCATCTATAAATCCAATATATATTACTTCCTTATATGAGAGAGCCAGGGAGCCATTAAAATATAAAAAATGGCTTCGACAGAGATCACTGATGAACAACTGAACCAGTTCATCACCAAATTGGAGTCGTTGCTTCCTGAGGAACAACGGAGAAACATGAATGGGGTACGTAACTTTCCAAGGATTTTTAGTTGTTTTTATTAAATATCAACAAAACATCACTATAACCCTCATTAGTATACATGTTATACGTGTACCACATGTTTTAGCTACTAGAGCGTATCAATGCTTTCACCCACCTTGTGCAAACAATGGAACAAAAATACATAATATATGATCCTAAGTAGATTAGCTAGCTTGTATGAATGTTTTGAGCGACACATAATTCTGGTTTTCATTATTTTCTTCCTGCCTTATTTGTCATGGAATCAGGCATCCGCAGCCAAGGTTCTGAAGGAGGCCGGATTTTATGTACAGAACTTGCAGAGGGAGGCTGAGAGACTCCAAAAGCTTTTGGACAACAACAATGCTCAAGCGCAGAACAATCGCACCCTATAATGCTAGATTTTATGTCGTGCTTTGTGCCCAGTGCTACTAGTTTAGCTATATATTCCCAATCTATTTACTAGAAACTCGTGGAGAGAAAATAGTGGATTGTTTTGTTATGCCTTTGTATTCGTTCTTACCTGAACATGTCAATTTTATGTGATAACATGTTTTAAATTCATTGATTTGACAAGAATCGTGATCGTATCAATTCAATCCTGATAAAGAAATATTTAACTCCGTCAAACTTAGGCATGACCCATTTTCATATATTATTATTTTGCCATTTAACCTCCAAACCTTTCCTAATCTACTTTCATATTTCCATCCATTTTAATTAATTTAAATTAACTGCAGCCAACTGAGTTAACTATTAACTTTTCTTCATTCTCTTTGAATTGTCTCACTTTTTTCACGTCATGATATCCATACATTTCACTTAATAGTATGAAAGAGACAACCCTTTATAGGGCGTGTTTGGTGTGCGGGATCCTGGTTGGGATTGGACTGAAATCCTACAGCGGCAGCCGAACCCACGTTTGTTTGCAATTAAATTCAAAGCAGGATGGTATAACAGTGGCAATGAAATCCTGGTGACGTGGGACTCTTCCAACCCTCGACCCCCCCTGGTACTGCGGAGGTATAGTTCCGGAAGGTGCCTACATCTGACTCTCCTTGGTGCCGCGACGCTCTCCCCCACCACCCCCCCACACCGGCTTGCGGATCCATCCACCTTCACCATTGTGGCGCTCTGCCTACAAATAACATGCAACCAGTGTCCTCCCCACGCCGTTGTTGGCCGGAGTCTGAACTTACCACGGCAGCCTCGGGTTGTTGCTGTTGTGGATACGGCTACTGCTGATTTTGTTATAACTGATTTTGATGCTGGAATCAATCGTAATCCTATCCAACCGGCATCCAACCAATCGCAGGTTGTTAGATTTAACTTCCTTTCCCTTCTATGTACGGACCAAACCCATACCTCCTTATATCCAATTCATCTCCTATCCGGCAAACCAAACGCGGCCTTAAGCCCTTGTGGCAAAGAGCCTTTGGATTTTATATGTAACCTCGATATAAGGATTACCTTCACAAAGGTTTCAGAATAAACTAAATGATACATTTTCATAATTAAACACATCTTGACATATACGTGATGTCAATTCAAATTCATATGTTTTCAGATAATTAAACAACATAGATATATAGGTTCGGCTATCAAAAAAAGTTTTACTACTTTTTTTATTGTTCGTGTGTCTGTGAAGGTATTTTTATAAAATAATATTTGTGAAAAATATAAATACAATTATAATACGTAAAAATATATTTATATTATCAATGTTATGTCAATATATTTTTTGTATGTCATTTTTTTATTATTTTTCCTTTCCTTCCCCTCTCTTTCCCTCCCCATGCTAACCAAATGAATTGATATAAGTGTCTCATTCCTTTTCCAATCTTTCCTTCCATTTCACTGCCCTCTCTTCCCACTTACCTCCCTTTTATTCATCTCTTATAGAACATATCATAAGAGATAACTAGAGGTTGCCTCTAAACTTCACATGCAACCCCGACAGAAGGATTACCTTTGCAAGGGTTACTGAATAAACTAATTGATTTCCATAATTGACTGACATCTTAATATACATATATTGTCAATTCCAATCCATGTGTTTTCATAGAATTATGATAACTTCTAAAAATTGATTTTTTTTATGTTTACCCTCCCAAAAGAAAAAATATTTGTGAGGAAAAACTAACTTCTAACTACTTGGGTAGTGAGGTCTTGAATCGTAACTTTGCTTTACATAATGTTATGTCGAGCCAGGTTAAATAAATTTGTTCTCAATTTTTTAGACATGAACCGTTAGTGTTCTAAAGTTAATGGACATTTCTTGTTGCATATACGGATGAGACGAACCAAATTCTTTTTTTTATGTTGAAGAATCCCTTTGAAACTGGTCACATGAGCCAATCTTGATTCACAAAATGGAATTCTAATTTTGGTTAAATGCAACATTTTATTATAATATATGACCAATATTGAAAAATAGCGACTATTGAGATCTACATTGGAGATCTTTCCAAAACTAATCATCATCACATCGTCAAAAGTAGGTTTCATCTTTGACGAGGTAAGATCCGGGGTTAGATATAAATTCATTGAAAATATATGAAAGCATAAGAGGACATATCACATTAAATATTTTAAGAGAAAAATAAAATCTTGAAATAAGTGACAATATCTATGAAAAATAAAAATTCATATTCATTTCAGAAACTGTGATGGTTGATAAAGATTATCTGAAAACTGACTATGGTCGAGTATCATTTTTATTTAAATCAACAATAATTTCAATTAGAGTCTTCCATCACAAAGTACTTATTTATGAAGATCTTTACATATGTGAATGCATGTTGGTGTCAAGATGAGACCTCTTTTCTAGAGGACATGTCTTATAAAAACTTGCTAGGATCCAAAAGAATTTCATTATAGTGTACAATTGATGTTTCTCTCTCATTTTTAGGGTGTTGGGTTTTGGGGAGGGGTGAGAAGGAGTTAAATCATTGTGACTAGTTGTTTGATAGAATAAGTGTAGGACTCGTCCTATGCTACCCACTACCATCAAGATGTTACCTTTGATACCACTAGTGACAACATAATACACTTCCTTTTTGAATTTGACTATACTAAGGACATTTGATGTCAAGTCCACTATACTATTATACCTATCATTCCAACACTAGAAGAGTAGGATTATTTCTTTTCAATTTTCACAAATAATTCATTTTTATTCTCCTTCGTGTCCTCCATTATGGGTGTTTAGATAGGACCACCGATGTTTTGATGATGAAAGCATTGAAGTGGCTATATTGTAAAACTAATACTTGTTTACCACAACATCCTTGTATAAATAGATTTATAATCCCTTCTATGACTTACAATATTCTCATATATTCGACATATATAGAGAAAATTCAACAAAACTTGATTGATTAAAAAAGGAAGTGCTTATGAATTGCAAAATAATATTCTCATTGCACTTTTCTTATAAGTATAATTATAAAATTCTTAAAACACTTATCTATTTAAATTTGAATATTTTTTTGGAGAAAGATATTATTATATAGAGCTAGGAATGACATGAAAGGATTAATCTTATAATGTCCCAAAGTTACCTCAATGTTTGCTGAAATTGATACAAGATCATGATGTTTAATTCTTCCATATAATATGATATCATCTACCAATAGTATCCAACATTTGACATTTGTCATGGCTATGCTTGTGATACATGTTCCTTATAGCATGTTTATGTGATCCGATAGTTTCTTATCATGATTCAAAACAATATTTAGCCCTTATTTAGATAGTTTCTTTCCAAGTTTCATATCAATTTTGAGCCTTTCTCGTGAAGCAAAGTTGTTTCGTTCATAATATGTTGATTAAAATTTTTGAGACAATGGAAAATGCTACTTTTTTCTTTATAAAGCTAACATTTTGGCATGATATTCTAGATAACATTAGATTTTCAAGACCAAAACATATAATAACAGCCATTCTACTTGGAAAGGGATGGAAATACCATGTCAATGCCAAACAAATTTGGATTTTACTAACAAAAAATTGTTTAGGAATTGGAATGTTGGAATCTTTGTATGACAAATGTACAAAATACAATTTTTATTAATGACCAAAGACATTGACTAGATGGGTTGTGAAATAAATTTAGATGTTTGTATAGTGGATAATTAGAAAATAAGTAAAAATTTCCCTTTTTTTCACCAAACAATTAATGTTTAAATGTCAATAGATATTGGTAGAAGCCATGCCTTAGCCTAGATCACTTGACATTAGATAGGAAGGGTTATTTCAAAACTCCTTTCTTTGATGTAGTTGGTATTTCAAAATATAATAGTGATCATGGAATGGTTATTTTAGGACAAATTGAGTAGTCTTTAGTAAATCAAGAACATATTAGGGAAAAAAGGATAAGATTTGTGAATCAATACTTGCCTAAGTTATTGTCTGTAATTTTGGTTTTGACTTGTCATGTTGTGTTGCCATTTTCTCATGAGAAACAATATGTTGGTCTCCTACATCACCATCAAATGGTTCGTTGACATTAGTGGACTTACATAGTGATTCTAGCTAAAAGATATAGTGATCATATAGGTAGAAATTTTACCTAAACCTTAAATCTACAAAAAGAGTTTGCTTTGGCAGGTTCTTCCATACAGAGGAGTAAAGATGTATTGGTGGAATGGTTCATGGATTGAGTTATTAAGTTACGAATGCTTTTTATTGTATGTGTAAACATTGTACCTATTACATGTTGTATATTGTAATGTTCTCCACTAGTAGTATCCTTAATATTTTCTAAAGGACAATCATGAAGTTGTGCTTGGATGTGTTCTATGGTGAACTTTTGGTGTATTTTACTACCTAATGATATTAGTCACTTAATGAGAGAAAAAAAGAAGCAAGATCTCCTTATTCGTAATGAAATTTGTGATTAGGGATTTATAACCATAGGGGGTAGTTGAAGAAGTGGGGGTTGCCGATGTGGAAGAAGGAGTTGGAGAGAATCCATCCCTTTGGGATTTCTTGAGGTCCAAGGGACCCAAAATAACAAGATAATGGCAAAGGGAGAGGAAATAACAATTAATTTTGAATAAATTAATAAATAACTTGGGAGAGAAGGAAGCCTTCTCATCCATTGCAATTTGTTTCTCAAATTTCGTACAAAGCTAGATAATGCCAAGACCAACCTTCCCTTAAAATTTGAGAAAGAAAGGAGTTATGATTTGGGAGAAATCGATTTTGCAAGTTATGTTCAATTTGGGAATTAATTCTGAATTAAAATAAATAAATCTTTCCTTTGTTTGAACATGAGCGATGAGGTCCGTTGGATCTTAATCCAACGATGGAAGCTCATCGTCTAGTCCCAAGCGGACTGGGACTCTGTAAGTTCCAGGGGAACTTTCCCATCCATTTTTCTCGTGATCTAATGGATGAGCCAGCCTGGTTTTTGTCCCATTAGATTCGGGAGAGAGAGATGAAGGGAAGCATCCCTATTTTGGTTGATTTTTGTCACCAATACAGGAAACGCCCAACTGGGTAGATGCTTGCCCTGACCCTATATATAGGGGAGGGTGATTGAAGGCACCGACGTCTTTTCTAGTGAGCCCAACCTCAACGTCAGAGCAAGAGCAACATTTATGTGCATTCAATTGGGCCATCCAACCTGACCTGCATCCTCGAGTCAGCGGTAGACATCGCCGGAGTCCAGCGAGTTAGGGACGACTTTGGCGCATTCCTGACAAAGAATTGGATCAGCAAACAACTTCGACCGAAGGAGACGAAGCTCCATGTTCAATCGGCTCGCTCGCAGGAGGTCTGGATCCGAGAGTCAACGTCTGAGTTGACCACAGAGTTGTTGTACCTCGACGTGAGTTTGAAGACGGAGTCCCGTGGTCTTTTACCAAAATACCCCTCGCTCCCTTCAGTCACGATGAGGTTAGAATTGTCTTTCATTAGTTTTGATCACTAGCTAAGGTGCGCACATCCATGGTCGTTGGATCCTTAGTGGACCGCGAACGATGGATCAGACGATCCACGTTTTTCTGGAATTTGCTATTAAATCGAATAAAAGGAGTTTTCTTATAAAATTATATCTTTTAATAGAAAACTCAGATGAAGAAAATTAATACATGAAAAATGATCAGAAAAATATGAGGAATGCATTAAAAATGGTTTGGACAGATAAATATGTATATTTTTGCAAAAGTGCATATTTTGAATAGAAAAGGGATTAATTTGTGGTTAGAAACCCTAATGGTTGATAAAAGATATATTTAATCTTACAAATATGTTAATCCGAACATGATTTACTTGATTAATTTTGAATATGGGTTTTAACCTATTTTGATGATAGATTGCAAGGTTTAGGGTTTTTAACCTAATATGTTGATTAATATGTTTAGAAACCCTAAATTAGAGGAAAAGAAAAGAAAAGTGCTCATAATATGAAATTAGGGTTTCTTATTGCTAAAAGATGAATTTAGAATCTTTTGTAAAAGAAAAATGAAATAGTTAGGGTTTGTAAGTGATTTTGTGAAATTAGGGTTTAAAGTAATAAAGATGAAGTGGAACCCTAATTATGCTCAAAACCCTAAAAAGGGCAAATAACCTAGGAAACAACTAGGATTAATGGATCAAGATGACATGATTAATGATAGAGAAATTGGATGCCTTTTTCAGGATCAAATTGTGTGTGTGTTTGCTTGATTTCCTGATTGGTTGAATTATTTCTGCATTCAAGTCTGCTTAACAGGTATGTGGTTACGCTTATGATTATCCCACATTAGTTTTCTGAGGATTTTATCGATGTTTACATCTAAGCTTGAATTAATTGTTGGATGAATTTAATTCATGAAAATTATAATGTGAATATGATTTTCACATAAGAAATGTGCCTACTAGCTCAGATCCTACTCCCCTCTGTAACCTAATGGATTGACCTAGTACATGGCTACCGATGGGGTAGGCCCATCAGGTCATTGAATGACTTAGTGCATGGCTACCAATGGGGTAGGACCATCAAGTCATCATGAGTCAGGGATTGGGCTACCTTTGGGTAGGGCCATGCGACTCCATAACCCTAGGTATTGGCTACTTGTGTGGTAGGGCCATGGGGGTAAGAATCTACCATATGAGAGAGGTAGTATCCATGTCTACTGCAGGGACAGTACAGAGATAGGGGATAGGCAAGGATTGAGTAGTATTGCTTAAAATGTAATTTTGGATGTTAAATGAGATTTGGATGACTACATTGTTAACATAGTTGCACAATTATTGTTTCCCCCACATACCAGCTTCTTGCTGACCAAAATTTTGTTTTTCGACATTTTATGTGTAATCCTGAAAGCACAAACAGTAAAGTGACACATTGTGAAATTAATAAATAAAGTGCAAGGAGGATTAGATAGAATAATTCAAGCTATTGATAGATAGATTTCCAAAGTTTTAAAAAGGTAAGCAAAGTTTTATTTTTCTACCAAATTTCAGTTTAGTTAGTAGAATTTCATAATTATAATTGATTATTTGTTGAACCTTTGATCCTGTTAATTGAATAACGGCTCTGACCTTTGGGTCTCCCTTAATTGGGTGTTATCGGGAGGCAGGGTTGTTACAAGAGAGGTGATGAATGGTGATCTGGAGTAAAGATCAGGCCCATTTCCTAAGGCTCTAGTAGAATATCAGGATTGACGATTAGCCCAACAAACCACCATTGGGTTAACTGTGTGCTTTTTCCTCACTTGCATACAAGTTGGGGTCAACTTCCTGAACGGTCACCCATCCTAGTGCCACTCCAAGCTGAGTATGCTTAACTTTGGAGTTCTTAGTGATGTGCTCCGTGAAAAGGAGATAAACCTTGGTGATATGGGTACAAATTTTTCCATTAATTAAGAGTCTTAAGGTCATCATCAAGGATCTACTATAAGGCATCATAATCATTCCTCATTTCAGTGTAGACCCTGAATGTTATCTAATTCAAATCCTTAGGCTATATCAATTCAAATCCTTGGTCATCTATCACCAAAAGTACATTATTTCATGATAATCAAATGTTAATAGCTCTTCATAGGAAAGACTTTTGCGTGTTAATTTTATTCATAGTTTTTTCATAACTCTATTAACCATAGTTTTGAATATGATGTCAAAAAGTTATTATTTGAATACTAAATTAATTATTCTAAATCGAAAAATTCATAGTCAATAAATGATTATTTACAAAACATCATTTTATCAAAATTTGGATGATTATATAGAATTTTGAGTGTAAAATGGTATAAATGATTCATGATAACATGTAATGACATACATATCACTGTGCATAATAACATGGCGCTTATATACAGATCATTTATATTAACTTGTTTTATAACTTTAGCAACTAATATAAAGATAAAAAAGACAATAAATAATGGTTAACTTAAAGAATGAAGTTAATACCTAAAATGGACACACTTATGGTTTATAATATATATATTTATGATGTATGAACATATCTTTATTAAGGATTGACAGATAAAGTTGAGTTGTGGAATATGATCATCAAGTTATTTCAATTAAAGGTACATTGTACCTTTGATTTGACCTACTACATGGTACGTGATGTATTACATGTATATAGAAGGCTTGATATATGGTAATAGATGAATTGTCCATGTATGATAGTTTGCTTGATATTTTCCATACATAGTTTTGAACACATGAAACATATGACATATCATTCCACTATATGATAGAATTAAATATCTTTAGTATCATAGAGCATATAAAATCACTATTCACTTTGACATAATAGTTCATGGGATCACTACATCAATTTGGTGAATATGAAAGTACCAGTTCTCTTTGGAAAAATTGTACATGTTAGTACTAAATCTCTTTGGCAAAATCATACATGTGGTTGATCAGATATGAACTATAAATATGTGTTCTCTCTTTTCTAAGTAAATATGTTTAGTTCATAGATGTATGTGTAGATATATGTATACCTACACATGTAAATATACATATGTATATATATACAAGTTATATTTCATAAAATGTATTGAAATTTTTCTTCATGCGTACTTAGAAAATTGTGCTAGCTTTTATCATACTTAATGGTCTATGTGTTGCTTCAATATGATTTAACAATGCTTGATATATGATGGTAGTTATATGAAAACCCATGCACAAGTGCACCTTTTGTCACAAAGGTCATGGATGTGGTTTCCATATTTGTAATGTTGATCATGTAATATGTGATCCTAATTTGTAATAATACATTCAAATTATATGTTGAATGAAAAGATTCATGCTTTGTCGCATGTTCTCGTTCATGTCTTGTACTACTTGTGTTTCTACATATATATGTATTTGATATTATTTTCTTATGTGGATTATAATGGAATATTGCTTGGTTTATGTGCTTACGAGGATAATTATAGTTTGCTTCACTTTGCTTCTCTCCTCGGGCAGGCAAGGAGGGAAGCATTGACATTAAGAGGTTTTCATAATCACTATCATGTAACATTGGTCATAGAAGTCTTTTATGATCATTTTCAAATCTATTATGCAATATAATGATGTTTGAGGGACTTTTGTTGTTAATATTATGTTTAGTTATCCTAAGTATGTGCCATTTTTGTATAATTACTTTACCACTCACATGATAGTATTTGGCACATATATATGCATAATGTTTGAAGTCATTTGAAATCTACCTGTAAAAATAGAGAAAATGAATTTCCTATTTAAATCTATCACATGTTGAAAGTTATAATATAAAATGGTTTTGGTGATAAATGACCAAGGGTTTGAGTTGATATAGCCTAAGTTGGTGTCACTACCAATGTCACAAGTAGAGTTGCCTTGAATACACACAAGGATAGGGTAGTAGTATGTTAATCTAGCATCCAAGACAATATGCTGAGAAAAGCCACTGATGAAATGTGTGGTATTAAGTTGATTGTGGGATGGTCTTATTGGATGGTAGTCAATTTGTGTCATACCTTTGTTTGTAATAGATACATGTAGGATGGGCATCCTGTGGTGGCAAGGCATGAGACACGTCATGGAAAATGGATTTAATATGGATCCTATGCTAGCCCTTGCATTTGGATAGATTGGGGGGAGCTAGAAGACCCCTCATTTGAGAAAAATGGACCTAAGATGGTGGAAATCCACCAATTCATATAATATGTTTCTCCACCTCCTTATTCATATGAGAACAGGGAGAAAGGTGATGCTGACAAGGTGATCAATAGTGAAGTTTATGAGGGTAAAATAGATCTACAATCTCCTCAATGTTAATGGAGTTCCTAATTTAGGGTTTTGAATCATTAGAGGTGGAAAATAAGTTGGGGACTACCAGAGAGGAAGATGGATTTTGATAGGAGGTTACACATTCCCCCATTTTTATCTACTATAATTACCACCAATGGTAGAAGCTTGTGGAGGGGGGCTCTAAACCCACAAGGGTGATTATTTACATGCCCTCTGTGGGTGGTTGTACATAAGTACAACTACTATAGTTAAATAGCCAAATAAACCATCATGCTTAAGAAATAGTAAAGTGGCAAGATAAATCATCATATAATTACAACTTGGTGGTGGGGTTCCAAGACCCGAGAATAATGTTCTGAAACTGATTTATGAGGCAAGTATAGCAAAAGATTCAAGAGTATATGAAATAGGGTTTAATAAAGCCTCATTATAGACAAATAGGTTAAGGCACAATTATTCCCAACTTAAGGTGTAAATTTACATACATAAAGGGGGATTGCACATACATAGCACATACCTTTCATTATGATTCATATTACCCACTTTCGTCACTTGATTGAGTCCATGATCAATTTTTCCTATTTTCAATTCGTATGCATGTATTAGAATGATATATATGCATTAAAGTAGAGAAAACACATATTTTTACCTTTTAGAAAAACCTCCACTTAGACTATGAAAACATCATTATATACTTAGTTAGGTTCTTCTAATTAAGAAAACATATAATTTTGCATATTTTGGAGTTGCGATGATTAGAGTGTATTTTTGGTGATTTTTAAGTGATTAAATCATTTTCTAGAAAACCACCATCGACAAAACTCAAAACCAATACTTGGAAATATTATTATTGAAAATAAAATGTTTTTTGAGTTTAGGACGTATTTTACTTTAGTTTTTGGACAAAGGAATCAAAAGTTATGAATTATTGAAATTTGGCCAATCAGAAATCGACACATCATCAAACCAAATGAGATAAGCAAAGAGAGAGAGAGGGAGGGAAAACACCATTCGACCTAATATCATGGTTTTAGATTAATAGTTATCCAAACTAGATCTTCTAGAGAAGGTAAACCGGTAAGAAACCAAAACCCTAGATGAACATGGTAAATAGAGATGGAAAATATCGATTTCAAACATAGATCCATGAATTTTAAGCATGTAGCAAGCAATATATGAGAAGTGGGTTATGAAACTCACCTCCAGGGAAGATAAGAAGGTCCAAACAGCAAGGATCCGAGCTTATAAGGTCTGGTTGCTCCAAGCCTATCTCCTTTCTTGGATAAAGATCACCTTGTCAACTTAGAGGTGATAAACCCTAGCAACTTAGAGGTGATAAAAGAGCACAGAGATGAGGTGTTTTAGGGTTCTAGGTGGGGTTTCACCATGTAAGTACATGGTTACGACCTGTAATAGGGTGTAAGGAAGACTAATAGTATGAAAATAGGGAAGGAAGGGAGGAAACTTACTAGTTTTGGTCGAAATTACTAAGGAGGAGCATTAGAAACCCTAATAGAGCAATTTGAAAGCCCTAGGAGCCTTCTTCACCAAGGTAGGCTCCCTCTATTACCTTGGGACAACAACTTCATGGCCAAATACAGAAGGAACTATTATCTAAGCTACAGGAAAGAAAAAGAGAGCAAGATTTTTCGAATTGTGAGTTGGGAAGGGGTATACATGGCTATATATAGAAAGAGGTGAAGCACGAGGTGTCTTAAGGGACTTTCCATGTGTCTTTAGCCTAGGGATTGATGACCATACCAGAGGACAGCTCATAGAGGCTTCATGCATATATCAAAAGTCGGTCCTAAGAGCCCATAGATCCTTCTAGGCCATCCCCACCATTTTTTAAGAAAGAAATAACCTCATTGTTGATAGCTTTTAATGATAAACATCTTTATAAAGAGGGTAATCCCTATAATGCCCTTGGAAAGAAATACCATCAAACCAAGGTGAAACTAGGTTCTGCAATGGTTTAAAATATCATTATTGGTAAGGTAATATCTAAGGATTAAAATTTAGTTGATAAGTTGCAAAGAAAACCTCCCAATTGGGTAAATTGCATAAAAGTCCTGAATGTACCTAAAATTGCATAACTTGCGCAAACAACATCCAAATCAAACCAAATTAGAAACTTATAATCATTTTATATTTTTAAATCATATCAAAAAGTTATATTAAGGTTTTTGGAACTTAATTATGGTAATTAATCTTTCACTGAGGTATTTATGCATAAACCCTTATATTGGTACAATTAGTGAATAAATGTTCACTAAACCACTATAAATTCCACTAATTAAATAGAAAGGCAAATAAGGATAGAAATGGAAGGAAAAGATGGGAAATAGGGTCAAAAGACAAAATTCCAAAATTCGATATGTTACAACACTCCACCCCTTAAAGAGGATTTCGTCCCCCAAAATCACAAGCAAGAAGGGAAGGGTGAGTGTGCAACATCTCATCACAAAACATCAGGTTATTTCTCCAACCTTAACTTCCACCAAACAATTCACCAACATATACTCCAAAATCATTTCAACATAGGATAGGTTCTCAAGGATCACCTAGGTTTCCTTTATTTAGATATTCTTTTTAGGAGATTTAACATTATTTACATTTTTGGCTTATTAAGATTATATTTATTATGATATCACATTATCATTATTATTCTTTTAATTGTGTCATGTCATATTTACTTTGTTTCCAAAAGAGTTATATTTCATTATTATGCTTGAAACCATATATATTTCTTATTTACCTCATTTTGAGTTTTAACACAATTAGAGTTTACTCAATTATCAATATACTTGATTATTAAACTTAATAATTGGATTTAGTCTCTATTATCAACATATTGAATTATAAAAAATTGTTTTGCATGAATTAAGACATTTTATCCAACTTGTTACAAGTAATCCAAATAATGTCACATTAATCACTTATATCTATATTTACATTGTCACGTTAACTTTCTTATTCACATTAATGTCATCATTAATCATTTTTTTCATATTTATTCAGTTCTTATGATTGATTATGCACTTTTATGTGAATCAATTACTACTTATCCATATTAAAGTCATTATATGTATTTTAGGGATCAAGGTGGGCCATATTACAAATTAATTCACATTAAGTGACTAATCGTGTGTATTAGATAACAAGGTAACATACTATGCATTTCATATTGATGACTTGGTTAATATGTGATTAGATGATTATATATATCATTTATGTGTATCAAAGTATGTTAACTGATTATGAAACATAATGGAATTAATGTATCTTGAAAGACAATAAGGATGTATATGTTAAGGTTAGATGATTACAACTTAGGGTTCAGGTTAATGTGATCACTAAATTTTACTTAGCATGTATTAAGTCTAATATTAGGTTACAATTATCTTACTTGTCATTTCATTATGGTTTATTGGTTTATGACATGGGCAACACCATAAATATCCATTAGGATTAATATGTACGTTACTCATATTATGTGCATTAGGTATTCATTAGGGTTTGAACATATAAATTATTCCTCAGATGATCATTATATGTTCATTAATATATAAACAAGCACGTTAGGCTATAACTATAACTTGTTTGGACCCCACTAAGGTTTCAAGCACAACAACATCCTATGTGTGGGGTTAGGGTTTCTAAAGATAGTGTAGATAGATTTCAAGATGTCATAGAGGGTGGAAATGGAAACTTATTTTTCTATGTTTTGTTAACATTCGAAGGGGAAGGAAATAACAACATTATATGTAAATGAAACTATTAATTGTTTGTGAC
The DNA here is from genome assembly GCA_963693085.1 of Alisma plantago-aquatica. Taxonomy (NCBI): domain Eukaryota; kingdom Viridiplantae; phylum Streptophyta; class Magnoliopsida; order Alismatales; family Alismataceae; genus Alisma; species Alisma plantago-aquatica. Next base: position 400,862,384 of record OY856409.1, read on the forward strand.
CTAGGATTAAAAATCAATATATTTCAATTTGTTATTTGTTATGAAGTTATTTTCCTCCATTTTCTGATATTTTACACCAATTTTTTTATTAAGTATTTGAGTTCTTCCATGTTCAATATTATCTTAAAATTTAATACAAATCTTGATATAGTTATTAAATTTTTCTATGTAATTTTAGGCATATGGCCAAATATCCAATGAAAGTTCTATCAAAATTTAGACAATTGTTTATATTTATTTTATTCCATCCATGTTTTTTGCTAATTTTCATACAAAGTTAAAATTTCCCTATAATTATATTTTTCATAATTCTTCCCTTCAAGGATTTATCGTTTTCCCAAGTTGTACCACCACTTTCCATGTTTTCATTCAATTTTTATTTTTTAAATCTCCACCAGCTCTTTGTCCCTTTTTTGAATCCACCCTGGTTTGGTGGAGATATAAGTGGTACATTATAAAAAACACCATTTCCCCTTCTTTCCTCTCCATTCCACAACAATTTCCAATCGAGAAGATTGAGCCATGTCCCTACCCAATTTACCTCCTATGAGTATAACCTACATGAATAATAACAAGAATGCACTATAAATAACATCACAATACATACAAGTGCATAGGATGGTGCTCTCGATTATCCTAAAAATGCAAACAATATATTGATGTAGTATTTTGAAGTCTATTATTTTATAGAAAATTGATCATTACTTTACCAAAACATGACACCTCATTTATCTTCCACAATATATTTCCAACATAAGAAAAATATTTCTTAACTACAAAGGAAAATTTCATAGACTAGATTTTGAAAATTCTTCCACAACCCCAATTACACCTCCAACTTACTTCATTCTATGTGTTTGTATATGCATAGAATAAATGATTTGTTCTAACAAGTAAAATGTCTTTTTAGAAAAGTCAGGAGGCTATGAAAAAGTAAAACATTAGATAAGTGTCATCAATTATTCTATATTTTTCTTACCATGCATGCTTTGCATTTAGCATAATCAACAAATAAAACAAAATGAATGCTGACCATCAATCCTCTTACCCTAAATGCACACTCAATTATTAACTCCAAATATTATCTCAATAAATGCCTAATTTGTAATATGTGCAAAATTATAGATAGAAAAATATATAAAATTATCTAACTTGACATACTAATTTATTCAGAATAATACCCAAAATGAAATATTGTTCTTACTAACATTGTATGAGTTATTTGGGAAACTCTGATTACCAATTTACCATAAATAATATATTATCCCATGTTGTAAATAGTATTAAACATGTCACATGTTTATTTGATATTGTATATTGTTATATATACACAATATTTTCTATATAAAATGAGAAAATCTACATAGAGTAGGTTTGTAAATGTTTGCCATGACATCCTTCACACCTTCAAAATCAGGGATAGAGGTGGCCCAATTATGAAGGGAAGGAACAATTAAAAATTATATTGGTTATTAACTAACTTTAAACAAATATAATAACATTACTAATTGTTAGTTAATATCTAAATCTTAGTAAAACTAATAATATTTGCATATATTAATACTTCTAACAATGAGTATATAATCTCAACTGAGATGATATAAATTTGTCTTCGAGTTTTCATCCCTTATAATTGTTTCACTATTACTTTATTACCAATGGTATCAAATATTTTTTTAATATAGACAACCATTGAATCATTGAGCCACTTATAATTCAGTATGATGTGGGGATGAGTGAAGAACCAAATGTTGACCCTATTTTGGAGGAAGTATGAAAATATCTCTTCATATCTTATAGTCTTAAGATTGTATTAATCTAATTAGAAAAAATGAATAAAAAATTCACTAATCAATCATGTTAAATAGGACAAAATCGTATATTTCCTAAAATCTCAATATTGAACAACAATAAACAAATATAAAAGTATGTCTAATACATCAAATGCCAATATGTTTAGTTCATGATAGTTGTTATATCGATTATATTATAGTGATGCCTACAAGAATAACTAAATTAACTAAAAAAATATACAAGAAGTAACCTATGTGATTCAGAGACTACAAGGATGTACATGTTATGGTGATGGACATAAAATAAACATTAAACTCAAACTGTCCTTGAGAATAAATTTTGATATTGTAAGTGTTGACACAACTACAAGATAACAATTTCTTTCACATTATGTTTAACTATATATCTCAATCCTAATATATATATATATATATATATATATATATATATATTCATTTCTTTGCTTAAATCCTAATCATGAAAGTAATTTATTTACTAGGAAAATTAGTATATAATATTCCAATCTTGTTGGGTTAGGCACTTTGTAATGTAATTAGTATGGAGAAAGTACATTTTTGGATGAACTTTTTTGAAAATAATTTGTTGAAACTAAATAGCAGTGGGTAGTCAAGTCAACACACATTAATTTTCTGGATAGTGTATTGATCAAGTGATTTCTATATTATAATTTTTGAATCAATTATTTGAAGACTATCTTAGAAAAAATATGCATGTAATGCCTTTCTTTTTCACGCACATGTTGTAGAATCCGAACAATCACAAGTATTCTAAGTCAATACAATTTAATTTTATGGAATTAATGCATATTGAACAGAGTGATTTTTGGAGTTTCTTCTTTAATTCAATTGGTTAGAGTGACATCTAGTGAAAGTTTCGTATTTACTATTGAACTTGTGATTTAAAAATAAAACAAAATGTTACATGGAACACAAGTTAAGATGGGGCATTTACTAGTATTAATTTTTTATGGAGTTGAGATGGGACATTTACATGTAGTATTTAAAAATATTTGGAGTTGAGAGGGTGGCATTTACTACTACTATTTAACAAAATTCTAGAGTTGGGGGGAGGGGGACTTGCCCCTCTATACCCCTCCCTCCAAAATACTTGATTTGAGGTGTTGACATTAACACATGGAGAAAGTATACATTATAGAAAAATATATTGTAGATAATTGGTCATTGTTAGTATTTTCTTTTCTTTCATTTATATACATGTTTGGCATTTAATGCAGTCCACTATTATCATGAAATGTTACCTAACTGCCATTCTATGTATCGTACTGTACCTAAAAACCCTCACCTCATACTCTATAACCTATGCCTACAAACTCTATAAAAAATACCTAAATGTATAGTGAATGAAACAAACTATACAATTATCACAATGTATATAAGTATTTAGAATTTATATGCAAAATTAATCAGTATAATATACATAAAAGTACACCACAATTATTGAAGTGTGTTTGTTTTGAATAAATTTCTTACTATTTTACTACGCATAAGATAATATGTTATATTGAAGGATAGCATTCAACATCAAATATTTCAATCCACATTAATGTGTTCTTTACTACTTGCGCAATATATTATTGTTTATTAAGACAAAATACTTACATATACACAAGAATTAAAACTATTTTCATTATAACCATGTGATAATATAAATGAAATGACAAGGATGCGTACAATTTCTATTTCCTAGTTTAAATATGAGGAATAATTGAAAGAATACACACCTATCCTTATGAATTCATGCACATCATACTCATCTGAAACACCAGTAAGATACTTTTTCTCTGAATGCTTTTTGGGTTATTATTAAAATTCTACAAAAAAATAATGACATTATTGGTTTCTAAGGGATGTCCTATGTATCAACACTTGGATGATTATATGGAATTTTGAGAGTAAAATAGTACAAATGATTCATGATAACATGTGATGACACTTAAAATGGTACAGAACATTGTGCATATAATATGGAGATTTTATTCAGATAATTTATATTGACTTTGTTTATAACTTTAGAAACTTAATATAAAGATAACAAGACAATAAATAATGATTAAATTAAATAATAAAGTTAATACCTAAAATGGACATATTTATGGTGAATAATATATATATATGTATATATATGTATATATATATATATAATGTATGAACATGTCTTTATTAGGAATTGACAAATAAAGTTGACTTATTGAATGTCATCATCAAGTAATTTCAATTGGAGGTACATTGTATCTCTTACTTGACCTACTACTTGGTATTGTATGTATTTTATGTGTATAGAAGACTTAACTTATGATAATAGATGAATTAAGTGTCCGTGTATGATAGTTTTCTTAACATTCTCTATACATAGTTTTGAGCACATGAAACATATGACATATTATTCCATTATGTGATAGAACTAAATATCTTTGGTATCATAGTGCATATGAAATCACTAGATCTCTTTTATAGAATACTTCATGGGATCACTAAATCAATTTGGTGAATATGAAAGTACCAGATCTCTTTGGAAAACTAGTGCATGTGAGTAGTAATTCTCTTTGGCAAAATTGTACATGTGGTTGATCAAATATGAACTATAAATATGTGTTCTCACTTTTGCGAGTAAAGATGTTTAGTTCATAGATGTATGTGTATATATACATATACCTATACATGTAAATATTTATATATATTAAAATATATATATACATATATATGTATATACATCCAAGTTATTTTCATAAAACATACTAAAGTTTTTCTTGATGTGTGCTTAGAAAAATTGTGCCACCATTTACCATACTTAATGGTCTTTGCATTGTTTCAATATGATATGATAATGATTCATATATGATGCTAGTTGTGTGGTAAACTCATGTACAAGTGTGCCTTTTGTCTAAAAGGTCATGGATGTAGTTTCCATATTTGTAATGTTGATCATGTAATATGTGATCCTAATTTCTAATAATACATTTGAATTATATGTTGAGTGAAAAGATTAGTTTTGTGGCATGTTCTTGTTCATGTTGTATTACTTGTGTTTCTATATACATGTATGTGATATTATTTTCTTATGTCGATTGTAATGGAATATTGTTTGGTTTATTTTCTTACAGAGGCTAATTATAAAGTAAGACGATTTTTTTAATCACTATGATGTAATATTGATCACATAAGCCTTTTATGATCATACTCAAATATATTAGGTAGTATAATGACGTTTGAGGGATTTATTTGTTAATATTATGCCTAGTTATCCTAAGTATGTGCCATTTTTGAATAATTACTTGACTAAGTATGTTGTTAATATTATGCCTAGTTATCCTAACTATGTGCCATTTTTGAATAATTACTTGACTACTCACATGATAGTATTTGGAAAAAATACGTATGGATGAAATTTCAAGTCATCTGAAATCAACAAGTAAATAAGGAGAAAATGAATTTCCTATTTAAATCTATCACATGTTGAAAATTATAATATAACATGGTTTTGGTGATAGATGACCAAGGGTTTGAATCGATATAGACTAAGTTGGTTTCACTACCAATGTCACACATAGAGCTGACATGAATCAACACAGGGAAAGGGTAGCCCATTAATCTATAATCCACGACAATATTTTTAGCGAAGCCATTGATGGGATGTGTGGCACCAAGTTGATTGTTGGATAGTCTTATTGGATGGTAGTCAATTTGTATCATACCATCGTTTGTAATAGATATATGGAGGATGTGCATCCTATGGTGGCAAGGCATGACATATGTCATGACCATGGATCAAATATGGATCCTATGTTGGCCCTTGCACTTGACTAGATTGGGGGAACTGGAAGACCCCTCATTTGAGAAAAATGGACCTAATATGGTAGAGATATAAAAGTTCATATAATCCATTTCTCCACGTCCTTTTTCATGTGAGAACACGGAGAAAGGTGATGCTAAAAAGGAGACAAATAGTGAAGTTTATGAGGGTAAACTAGATCTAAGATCTCCTCAATTCCAATGGAGTTCCTAATTTAGGTTTTGGAACCATAGAGGTGGAAAATTAGTTGGGGATTACCATAAAGAAAGAAGGAGTTTGAGAGAAGGAAGTGAGATTTTCCATCATTTATCTATGAAATTACCGTCAATGGCAATAAGCTTGTGGAGGGGGCTCTAAACCCACGAGTGCATGTACCAGATGTCGAGAAGGTAATCAAGAGATTTAAGTGCCAATGGTGGCACTATATGCTATTAAGGAGTAACTAGAGGTGATATTTCTTCCAACATCTACACTAAGTGGAAAAACCCATAATTGAGAGATAAGGAGCATAATGTCAAAGAGGAGTCAAAGGAGAAAACCATGAATCTTTCTAACATGTCAATGAACCTGGGGATCTATACCACTTGATTGAGTTCAAATACTTTGTAGAGATAGGTAACCGATACAAATAAATAGTGGGTACATCACTACTCATAGATGTGAAGTGACATTAAACCTCAAAAGGTAAATACCCTGTAATATCTAGAAATTATATATCTTATGTAAAGCATAGTAAATAGCCCCTGTTCTAAAAGTCAAGGAACAAGTACCCAAAATTCCCACAAAGTCAATTGAACTTTGTTGTATATTCTAATGTTCTTCACTATCAGTGTACTTGATCTTTTCTCTAGGAAGATCATAAGTTATGCTTGTATGTGAGATGGAGTGAACTTGTGGGATCTATGGATACCTAATGATATAATTAAATCAATGAGTTTGAGAAGTGGAATGGTTGTGAGACTATAAGTGTGAATATGTGGACGATGATGTCATGTTGAAGCAAGAGTATTTTTTGAGTAATCTTGATCTAATAATGATCATGGAAATGTTGCATGATCATATAAAGATGTATCAACTGGTTTGATTGAGTTTCATGGATGTTTGTTGTAAATATTTTGTTAAATTGTTTTTAAGTATCTACTATTTTATAATAAATAATTGTGTAGTCGTATGATAATTTGGCTGAACAAAAAAACTAATTAAAACTGATAGTGGATACATCGCTACTCATAGATGTGAGGTGACATTAAAACCCAAATGGTAAATACCCTCTAATATCTAGAAATTATATATCTTATAGAAAACATAATAGATAGCACCCTTATCTAAACGTTGTTGAACAAGAACCCAAAATTCTCACAAAGACAAATGAACTATGTTGCATATTCCAATGTTCTTCACTACCGGTGTCCTTGGTCTTTTCTTGAGAAAGATCATAAGGTTATTCTTAGATGTGAGATGGAGTGAACTCGTGGGATCTATGGATAGAAAATTATATATGTAAATTAATGAGTTTGAGATTTGGAATGGTTTTAAGACTATAAATGTGAATATGTCGATGATGATGTCATATTGCTTGGTTTCATGTGATTATGAGACTAATTATGTGGCAACATGATTGTTTAAGTAATTTTGATCTAATAATGATCATAGAAATGTTGCATGATCATGCCAAGATATATCAACTAGTTTGATTGAGTGCCAGGGATGTTTGACATTAATATTTTGTTCAATTATTTTTAAGTATCTAACTTCTTATAATAACGAATTAAGTAGTTGTATGATAATTTTTGACATCACATTCTAAACTATGGTGTTGGAGTTATAAAAAAAATATGATTAAAATTTAACAAGAAATTGTCATTTCTATGAAGAGTTATTAACATTTGATTGCATGAAATAATGTGATCTTGGTGATAGATGACCAAGGATTTGAAAGCCTAAGGATTTGAATTGACTAACATTGAGGGTCTACACTGAAATGAGGAATGATTATGAGGCCTTATAGTAGATCCTTGATGATGACCTCAAGAGTCTTAATTAATGGAACAACTCGACTACCCAGATCACTAAGGTGCACCTCCTTTTTTAGGAGTGCATCACTAAGAACTCCAAAGTGAAGCGTGCTCATCTTGGAGCAGCACTAGAATGAGTACCATTTAGGAAGTTGACTCGAACTTGCGTGTTAGTGAGGCAAAAATCATGAAGTTAACCTAATGGTGGTCTGTGAGGCTAATCATTAATCTTAAAACTCTACTAGAGCCTTAGGCAATGGGCCCAATCTTCACACTAGATCACCATCCATCACCTCCTCCTCTAGTATGACATGAGAACTTTCAAAATCATGCAAAGAAATAAATGAATTTCAATGTAAATGATAATTACTGGAAAATACATGTAAATAAACTATTTTGAAATAATTTATGGGAAAATCAAGAAAAATGAATACTTAAACTAGGGCTCTATATGTAGTCTATAATTATAATGATATAATGTCCAATCACCAATACACTGACCCTAATTCTATTTTTTCCCCAAATACTTTTGGACTATCCACCCATATACTCTTCATGTTTAAAAAATTTATATGGAATACCTAATACTATATTTAGACTATGGCTAAAGGAGAGGGGAGGAAATAGAAACTTATTTCTTTATGTTTGGTTAGCATTTGAAGGGGAAGGAAATCAGAACCTTGTAAGAAAATGAAACCATTAATTGTTTGTGACTTAGAATTAAAACTCAATATCTTCAAATCTATTTTTTGTTATGAAATTATTTTCCACCATTTTCTCATATTTTATACCAAATTTATTATTAGTTATATTAGTTCTTCCTTGTTTAATATTCTATTAAAATTGTATGCAAATCTTCCTATAGTAATTTAATTTTTCTATTTATTTTTAGGCATATGACCAAATATCCAATTAATGTTCTGTCTAATTTTAGACAATTTTCTCTACTTATTTTATCCCATCCCTATTTTTTGCCTATTTTTATTCAAGGTTAAATTTTCCCTGCAAGATTTTATTTTTTACAAGTCTTCCCTTCAAGGTTTTTTTCCCAAGGTGTCCCTCCACTTTCCATGTTTTCATTTAAACTTCCAAAAAAGTCTCCACCAACACTTTTTCCTTTCTTTTGTATCCACTCTAATTTGGTGGAGATATAAGTGGAACAATATACACAAATGCATTTCCCCTTCTTTCCTCTCCATTCCCCATCACTATGTCCAGCTACAGATTGAGCCTTGTCCCTACCCCATTTACCTCCTATGAGAATAACATAAATGAATAACAACAACAATGCACTATATATAACATCACAATATATACAAGTAATAGGATGGTGCTCTAAGTTAACCTAAAAAATGCAAACAATACATTATAGTAGTATTTTCATGTCTATTATTTTATAGAAAACTGCTCGCTACTTTACAAGAACATGAAACCTTATTTATCTTCCACAATATATTTCCAACATAAATAATATATTTCTTAACTACAAAGGAAAATTACATAGACTAAGTTTTGCAATGGCTTCCACAACACCAATCACACCTCCAACTTACTTCATTATAGGTGTTTGTATATACATAGAAAAAAGGATTTGTTGTAACAAGTAAAATGTTAGATAATCGTCATCAATAATTCTATCTTTTTTTTACCATTATGCTTTGCATTTAGCATAATCCAAGAATAAAAGAAAATTAATCCTAAACACCAATCATCTTACTCTAAATGCACTTAAAATCCAGACACTCAATGAATATCTCCAAATGATACATCATGTTTAACAACTCAAATAAATGTCTAACGAATAGTATATGCAAAATTATATAAATAGAAAAATATCTATAATTATCTAAAATGACATACTAATTTATTCAAAATAATAGACAAATATGAAACACATTCTTTTTAATAACATTGTATGAATTATTTGGAAAATAGTGATTACCAATTTACCATAAATAAGATATTATCCCATGTTGTAAACAATGTCAATGTGTCACATATATGTTCGAAATTATATATCGTTATAATATCCACAATATTTTCTTTATAAAATGTGAAAACTACATAGAGTAGGTTTTATGTAGATTTGTAAATGTTTGCCAATAGATCCTTCACACCTTCAAAATAAGGGATGGTGGCAGCCCTATTTTGAAGGGAAGAACAATTAAAAATTAGATTGGTTATTAACTAATTCAAAAAAATCTAGTAACATTAGTGGTTGTTATTTAACATCAAGATCATAGTCAAACTAATAATATTTGGATATCTTGATACATCTGGCAATGAAAAATATAATCTCAACCAAGTCAATATAACATTTTCTTCGAGTATTCATCTCTTAGAATCTATCCACTCTTACTTTATTATCAATGGCATCAAATATTTTTTTAATATAATTCATCCAGTTGTGGGGATGAGTAAAGAACCAAATGTTGACCCTTTTTTGGATGAGATATAAAAACATCTCTTCGTATCTTACCATATTAAGATTGTATTAATATAGTTAGATAAATTTAATAACAAAATCACTAATTGATCATGTTAAATAGGACAAGATCTTCTATTTACTAATATCTCAAAATTGAACAAAATAAACAAATAGATAAAAGTGCATCCAATATATCAATTTACAATATATTTAGTTCATGGTAGTTTTTATATCGATTACATTATAGTAATGCTTATATCAAAAATTAAATTAACTAAAAAGAATATACAAGAATGTACATATAAGGTTTGGGGACTTCAAGGATGTACAAGTTATGGCGATGGGCATAAAATAAACTCTAAAATACAGATTGTCCTTGAAAACGATAAGCTTTGATATTGTAAATGTTGACTAAACTACAAGATAATAATTGCTTTCACATTATGTTTGACTATATATGTCAATACAAAACAAAAATATATATTCATTTTCTTTCTTATATCCTAATCACCACATGAATTTATTTACTAAGAAAACCGAGTTTATCATATTCCAATATTTTTGTTTTATGCACTTTGTCATGTAAGTAATATTGAGAAAATGTGTTTTTGATGAACCGTTTTTCACATAGTTTATTGAAACTAAATAGTCGTGGGTAGTCAAGTCAACACACATTAATTGTCTAGATTGTGTATCGATGAAGTGATTCCTAGATTACCCTTTTTGAATCAGTTATTTGAAGACTATCTTAGAAAAAATATGCATCTCATGTGCTTTTTTTTCTTGCACATGTTGCACAAGTATTCTAGTCAACATAATTTAATTTTATGGAATTAATGCATATTGATCAAAGTTATTTTAAGAGTTATCTTCTTTTAGTCAAATTTTTAGAGTATTGTCAAGTCAAAGTTTTTATTTATTATTAAACATGTGATTTGGATATAAAACAAAATGTTATAAAGAACACATTTAAGAAGGGGAATTTACTGGTATTAATATTTTATGGAGTTGAGATGTGACATTTACTTGTAGTATTTAAGAAAATATAGAGTTGAGGGGGTGAGATTTACTACTATTATTTAAATAAAATTCTAGATTTGAGGGTGGGACAACTTGCTCATGTACATCCCTCCCTCCAAAATACTTTATTTGATATGTTGGCATTAGCAAATGGAGAAAGTAGACATTGTAGACAAATATATTTTCGATGACCACTCATTGTTAGTATTTTATTTTCTTTCATTTCTATGAATGTTTGGCATTTAATGTAGTCCACTACTATAATGAAATATTATCTGAATGTCATTCCATGTAACATACTATACCTAAAAAACCTCATATCGTCAAATATATAAGCTATGATTATAAAATCTATACAAAATACCTATATGTATAATGAATGAAACATACTATATATATCACAATATATAGATAGATTGTAGGTCGAAGTTGTTCTCTATCTTTTCAATTACTTGGGTCGTAATGATATGTTTCTAGATACTGCTCATTGTTTGTGATGTCATAAATTGTTTATGGACATTCACTACAAATATAACTTGGGACCTATAGGGTCACACACATAGAATTTACTTGGAATAGGAATTTACTCATGAATATTGTTTAAATTATAACTAAAGTGTTAGTTATTTAATTTAAACAAGATTGGATGTAAGAACTATGAAATGACGGGTTCAGCAAGTCAACCACCCAGTTGAGATGTATGAACTAACTTAGTTATTTAATTTAAACAAGATTGGATGTAAGACTATGAAACGACGGGCTCAGCAAGTCAACCACCCAGTTGAGATGTATGAACTAACCGATTCAAGTTGTGAGCTGAATGGTTGGTTGATCAATGAGATTGGATCAGGGATTCACACTGATGTCATGTTGTGCATTAATTGAATATTGAAAGCCAATATGATTGTGAACATGAAACATGGAGAATTTATTGATTCATGGGTTGAACTAACCGACTCACATGTGAACCGATTGGTTCAGGTGTGAACTGACCGGTTCATAGTTTGTAGGTTCAAGAAAATTCATAAATTTTGTCTCTTCTACTCCTAGTTGACCTGGAAACCCTAACCCTGTCCCTCCTATATATGGAGGGGTAGTCAAGGCTTTCATAAGATGTAATAATAAGCTATAAGTGTCTTCTAACAGTCATGATAATGTGAGAATTTGAGCAAGTCTTACCTATAAAAGAGAGAGACATCAAGGGAGAGTCAACAAAGGGAGAGCAAGTCAATGCTAGAATGTTGACTAGAAGGGACAACACCTTGTCTGTGTGAAGAGAACGATAAAAGTTCCTGGTGGATCACATGGACTACATAAACGTGAGGCCTTTGCCACTCGCTAGGAGGATGTAGTCAACTAGCAACCATGGTGGTCCACCAGGAGGCCACTGCCAATAACTGTCCAGGTACAACTTGAGAAAGAAGCACATTGTTGTAAGGATAGTCGTTGGACTTGCTCTAGGACCAAATATATGCCTTGCAACCTTCCTTCGTAATCTATAGTTGTTGACACGATCTGTTGTCTAAGGAGAATATGACAAGTAAAATTTTTGTTTCCTCTGCCATAAATAAAACCATATTCCTTGCATTAAATCACATTATACTTGGATGCAATTTGACTAAGTTATTTTGTCTATAAACTATATTTGATTTATTATTAAAATTAATTTACACAATAGTCATTAAAATTATTGGTTGGTAAGGGATGCGTGATGAATGCATATCTACCTTTTTCATATTTTTCATAATCCTTTTCATTAGAAATTATCTCATTTTATGTAATTTCTAAGACCAAATTGCAATTTACTCACTTATTGATTTATTTTTGCAAATACTTATCTAATTTCTCATTTTTGTAGGGTTTTTTCTCCAAAGCTAATTTCTGAACCAATGAGCCCATGAGATGGCTGCCTCACTAGGCCCAGACGGTCGGCTCACCCCTAGGGATCCCATGTTCAGGAGCCAAATGGCCACCTTGGCCTCGGCTCAACCAACTACTTCAACATGTCAGACGAGCGTCTTGATTGGGTGAGATGGTCATCTCATGGACCTAGACGAGCATCCAAGCAAGCCCAGACGAACATGTCAACTCGGCCTAGAATCGAATCAACTCTCAAGGGTTTCACTACCAATATAGGTTTCCAAACCTTTGATCACGCACACAGCAACACGAGACGGGCATCCCACATCACCTAAACAACCATCTCAGACATTGTTTCGAGCTCAAGATTGCAACCAAACGGTGCCGCCACTACCCTCTTTAGGATTTCAAATCGAAGATTCTAGATCTATGCCACGTCACTTCCAGACGACTATCTTGCCTAGCGAGATGACCATTTTGTGGCACACGAATAGCAGATTCTAGCAGCTACCACTCCTTTGTTCTCTCCCCCCTTTCATGGTTTTCCACCCCTCCTTCCCCTATAAAAGGAGGGAGGACTCCACTAAGAAAAGGGTCCTTAGTTTGTGTACTAGCATTTCATATTGGAACTCTGTTACTTTCAATTCTTAGTGTAATCTTTACATTCAAGCAATAAAATTAGTTCTTTTTTCTAGATCTGGACTTCTTCATTTCTTTTCGTTCTTTTTCTTAGAGTGGGGACTAAGAAAGCAAGTCTCTTAATCATCACCACCTTTGGTCTCTTCTGAAATTATGGACTTGTGGTATATGGCTTCCTATCTTCTTGCCCTTGTTTCTTCATTCCTCTCTATGGTTAGTGAGTAGTTTCCTTATCGAGGTGAGGGGAGTATCCCCTTAGCCATGTGTTGATCGGATAGAGTTTTACATGTTGGTTTTAGACAGATGGTTTTCACTTTAGAAATTACATATTTAAATGAAGTAATCAATCATTTTTAGTGTGAGTTAATCCTGAAGGACGCGACCATGGAACCCGGGATTTAGAATGCCTAAACTGATTTCACAAGGATTTGGATATGACCGTGAAAAAATCCTCTTTAGGATGAAGAACTAGGATGCATGAAGACCAGGACCAATGAGTTCACATGGAGTTCATCTTTTATGTTTTATTTATGAATAATTTTCATACTTTCTTCTATCTTATTTTTGTGCACCACTTAATCTTGTTTTTGTGTTGACTAAGGTGGTGAAAACCCCTAAGCCTCACTGCTTTCCCCATCTGATTTCAATTGTTTCTTCAACACTTGCTTCAATTTGCCTCTTTAAATTTCAGCACTTTACTTCTTATTTAGATAATCATGTGTGCTAAAAATCTTCTTTCTTTACTTCCTTGTCTTAGAATAATCTTTTCTTTTCCTTTCTTTAGTGTAATATTTTTCTTTCTTTGCATTTTAATCTCTCGTTCTAGTGTAATCAAACAACCCCCAATCATAATTTAATTTCTACTCCTTATTTAAAAATATCAAAAATAAATATTTTCAAAAATCAATCGAGATTAAAAGAGAGAAATCTTAAAAACCTTGTCCTGTGGGATCAACCCTTCTATACTAACGTTAATAGGAAAGTAAAAAAAATAAACTCTAGGATGATAATCTTAGTGAATTGGTGTTCTCTTTGATGCTTATCAATTTTGACGCCATTTGTCGGGGACAATGGATTATTTTCTCACACTCTAAAATAATTTTAAAAACGTTTTTTTTCATTTTCTTTATGTCTTCCGAGTAACATTCTAGAAGTGATATCTCCTCCTTCTACTGAGTTTCCATTCCAGTAGTACGTTTTCCAGCTCTCGATTATCTGTCAATTATAACTGTGCATGCGCTGCTAGTTTTTGATCTCGAGCCAGAGAGAACGTTCTATCATTTGAACAGACAAAATAGACTTAGGATCGATCAGGAAGAGGTCATCCATAGGATTGAGCAGGCACTTTTCACTCAAATAGAGGCCATGATGGCCGAGCGTGTGGCTCAAGAAGCCACTTTGTGAGCTACATACATAGTCGAACAAGAGGTTGTAGCAACCGCTCAAAGGGTGGCCAAATGATAAATATAACTGAAAGATTTTTCTACTTACAAAACTAGATATGCACAACATCCTATTGTGCCACTTGCAATAACAATCCCCCAATTCGAGATCTACACACAATTAATTAACATGCTTCAAACCAACCCATTTTTGGGAACAAGGGTGAGAGTTTCCAAGATCATCTCCAACACTTCACTGATCTTTGTTCTTTGACCAAGATCCCAAGCATTTCTGAAGACGTCATTAGACTTAAGATTTTCAAATACTCTCTTTCAAGGAAAGCTAACAGTTGGTACAATGCCATGGAGAGTGGGGACCACATCACCACTTGGGAAGCTCTTCAAACAAAGTTTCTTGATAAATTTTCCCCCCTTCCCTCACCTATGAAATTAGGGGACAAATCCTTCTCTTTACTAAGGTCCCTAGAAAAACTTTAGGAGAAGCTTGGGAAAGATTTAGGGAACTCCCATGTCTCTTCCCCCATCATGACATCTCGCAACCTCAACTCATTAAGATATTGTACCGTGGCGTTAATAATGACACCAAGAAATTCCTTGGTACCTCATTTGGAAGAAATTTAATGTTCTAAATTCTAGAAGAAGCATGGGGAGTAGTGAAGCTTGATTTAGAAACACAAGCCAAATGAGGAACTATTGGGGTCCTCAAATTTGCCAAGGCAGAGGTAAATCCTGACATTCAAAATATTGTTGAAGCCCTTAAGTCGATTTCCTTGAAACAAGGTCGCCTAGAATCTTCTTTCAATGCCTATGAGAGGAAACCTCAACAAGTTAGGATTGTTGAATTTTTATGTGGAATATGCCAAGGGTATGATTATGCTACCCTCTAATTTTAATATCTCTACAACACTCCTATGTAGCCTAATGTTGGTCAATAAGTGGAGGACCTTAACTCAATCCATAGTATCCTGGGACAAGCTTACTGTAATACTAACCAAGTCAGAAATCATCCCGGATTTCAATATGGAAATCTTTCAGGAGCATAAAACCCTTCTCAACTTCCCCCTCCACAAAGAACCCCACAACCCCAAGCCAGCTATTGTGTACCACCAAGCTTCCCATACAATAACAATCAAAGGAATTTTGGTAACCAAGGGAATTATAGGGGTAATTTCCAAAACCATGGATCTTACCAAGGACAACAATATCAAAATCTTCATCAACCTCCACCTCAATCTCAACAAAATGTCCTTACTCCTTCAACCAACAATAGGGTAGCTATTTTAGAGCAAATCATAATAGCACATCTGGTGTCAATTGATGCCCATTTTTTTTAATCTCTTTGCTCAATAGAAACCCCTTGCATGTACCTTTGTTGGACAACATGAGAACAACCCAAAACATCTTGAACAACTTAAGGTTGTCTCCACCCATTTGGAAAAAAACTCATACTACTCCCCTAGATAAATGTATAGAAGTACATTTGGACTTTGAGGATGATGATACTATGATCGTCGAAACTCCTCCTTCACCCACCCCCACCGTTCCCACTCCTACCATCCCTGTTCCTATGGTCCCACCTATGGAATTTGATGAGCCAGAAATTCCTATTTACAAACCTCATCCACCTTACCAGGCCTACCTAAAGAAAAATAGGCTTGCTACTCATTTAGTGAAATTTAGGGATCCCATGAAAAAAATGCATGTAGATATTCCTTTTCTTGATGCCTTAGCTGATATGCCTGCCTTGTCCAAGTACATAAAATCCTTATTAACTAGGAAGTATAACATTGATGAGCATGAGATTGTCATGCTTTCTAGAACCACCTCTAATATCATCCAAAGCAAGATGCCTAAAAAGAAGAAACATCTTGGTTTCTTTGGGATTGGGTGCTACTTAGGTGATAATGCTTGCAAGAAAGGCCATGTATATTTGGGTGCAAGTATTTTTGTCATGCCTTATAGTCTTTACAGGAGCTTAAGATTCATGGATATGCTCCCTAATGCCATGACCATCCAATTGCTTGACTTATCCACGACACAGCCTATGGGTATCATTGAAGATATACCTATAAGGGTTGGGAAGGACGCTTATGTCCCATGTGACTTTGTCATCATGGACATAAAGGAAGATTTATGCTACCCCAACATTTTTTGTAGTCCCTTTTTGGCCACCGCTCATTCCTTGATTGATGTCGAGGCCGGAACCACTGTCTTGCGCCTAGGAAAACAAACCCTAAAGTTTAGGGTATTTGAAAGTATGCGCGGACCAAGCCTCCAAGAAGAGGTTTATCTCCTAGATTGTGTAGAGAAGCTCCACCAATTGAGACAAGAATGGGAGCTAGTTGTGGATCCCCTCCAAAATGCCCTTGTAACCCGTATTGATTGTGAATATGAAGATGAGCAATTAGAGAAATATAGACTTCATCTTGACATTGTTTAGGAGATCCATGATGAAGAGTTTGAGTATCTCAAAATGGTCTCTGTTGTAGATGCAAAACCTAAAACCCCCAAGGCACCCGGGGTGAAACCCCTCCCTAAAGGTCTCAAATATGTTTTCCTTGATGAGAAACAAATATATCATGTTATTATTAACAATGATCTCACCAATGAACATGAAACGAAACTCATGACTAAGCTTAGGAAGAGGAAATCTGCCTTAGGATACAAAGTGTCTGATTTGATAGGGATTGATCAAGCCGTTTGCATGCATAAAATTGCTATGGTAGAAGTATACACACCTTACAGAGATTCTCAAAGGAAACTGAATCCAAACATGAAAGACATTGTTCATCTAGAGGTTATAAAACTTTTGACTTCAGGAATCATCTACCCCGTATCCAACTCCCCATTGGTTAGTCCCGTTCATGTTGTCCCTAAGAGAGGGGGTACCACTGTGATGAAAAATGATAATGATGAGCTTCTACCCACACGTACTATCACAAAGTGGAGAATGTGTGTTGACTATAAAAGTATAATAAGTCCACTAGGAAAGATCACTTCTCCTTTCCTTTTCAGGATCAAGTACTAGTGCACCTCTCCCATCAACAATATTTCTACTATCTTGATGGCTATTTGGGTTTTTATCAGATCCCCATTCATCCAGATGAATAAGATAAAATGACATTCATTTTCCCTTTCGGTACTTATGCATTCAGGAGAATTTCATTCGGGTTGTGTAATGCTCTAACCACTTTTCAACAATGCATGTCCGTCATCTTTGTTGGATTGAGCGAGACTATTATGGAGGTGTTCATGGACGATTTATCCGTATATGGAGATAGTTTTGATTCTTGCCTCCATCATTTATCTCTTGTTTTAGAATAATGTGAGGAAGCACACCTGATCCTCAACCGGGAGAAATGTCACTTTATGGTGACATAAGAAATTGTCTAAGGCCATAGGGTGAGCAACCGTGGCATTGAAGTTGATAAAGCCAAGATTGAAGTCATTTTTAAACTCCCACCCCCTTCATGTATCAAAGAAGTATATGCCTTCCATGGGCAATCGGGTTTTTATTAAAGTTTCATCTGTGACTTTTCTAATATTACCAAACCCTTGACCAATCACCTCCAAAATACACCCCTTTTGTGTTTAACAAAGCTTGCATGGCTAGTTTTCTTTTTTAAAAGATGCTCTCACTACTACTCCCATTATTAGAGCCCCTGATTGGTCTTTACCCTTTGAGTTAATGTGTGATGTGAGTGATTACGATGTTGGTGCTATTCTTGGATAATGTGTGGATGAAAAGCACCATGTATTTACTATGCATTAAAAACTCTTGTGGATGCCCAGTGGAATTACACCACTACTGAAAAGGAAATGTGTTACAACCCCAATGATTGGACTACCCAAGGCTCTAGCAGAGTTTCAGGAATGACGACTGGGCCCACTGCCCAAGGCTCTAGCAGAGTTTCAGGAATGATGACTGGCCCCACAGACCACCACTAGCCTCAACTACACGCTTTTTGTCCACTCACGCGCAAGCCAGGATCAACTTCCCGACTGGTCACCCATCCTCCCAGTAATAAGGTCTAAGGAATCCTCCACCAAACTAATGAAAAGCATGTAAATAAGATGTCATGGACATAAGCTTAATAGATTAAGCACAAACTAAAGAATAGATACATGCCTAGGACGTATGACACAAGTTGTCATAGCCCTCAGGAGAGACTTGAGGATAGACCTCCTTGTCAGGAGGATGAGTAAAGAGAGTTAGACTTGGAGGTAGAGACCTCCATTGAAGGAAGAGACCTCGCACATCCTTTGAGGATGATGTTAACCCTAACCCTAAGGGAAGGTTAGAGAGCGAGACATGATGAGTCAGATGTCATGGTTGACCAGATGTTTGGTTTGCCATATGAGCCATGAGAGGTTAGATGGCCTAGCACCGTTAGCACCCCAACCCTGAGAAGGATCGTGCATGTTTGACAAAGGATAGCTCCTTCCTGGATAAGGTTAGAGATGAACCTATATAAACCTTATGGGCTGTTGCAAGTAGGATATAGCTTGCACCCTGAGTACATCAGTAATGTGAACAGTAGGTTAAAACTAAGGCCAGAAGGACATGATGGATGGCTTATGAGATAAGCATAAAGAGATATGAATAATCTTGAGTTGAGCATAGTCTTCAACCACATAGGGGTTTGCTTGAGAGCATGAGCCTTCATGGAAAAGGGACCTCTAGTAGGTATGGTTGGAGGTGGTTTTAGCTCTAGAGAGAGAAAGCAGAACCCCAACAGGGAGGTTGGAAGCCTAAAACCCCAAAACTTGAGGAATAGTGGGGAGTCGAGAATGATGCGACCTAAGTGGATGATAGTGGTTGCCTTGTGCTTGATCCCTGGAGGCTGATGATATCTTGGTTGCCTTTAGAGGAACCAAACCCTAGAGAGAGGACGATGCTTCTAGTACCCAGGGTGTAAGTGTTTACCTGCTGGATGAGATAAAGAGTGCATGAGGAGGTTTAAGTACCCTGTTGTGAGGTTTTATACCTAGTTGGTTGTCCTGGAAGAGGACTCAACTCCAAAGTGTTGCGAGTAGAAGGATCATGGAAGTACATGACATGCTTGATTCATGGTTAAGAGATTAAGCATGTAGTCAGATACCCAAAGGAGAACATAGGGATCCTAGGCATAAGAGGGGAAGCAGGGTATCCAATGCTCATGATGAGATTTGAGTCTCTATAGTTTCAAGCATGGTACTCCTTGTGTGTAGAGGTAAAGGAAATCCCATAAGTTAAGGGTATGTTTGATGTACCCCTCACAGCTAAGTTGATCTAATGTTGAGGAAAGAGGACAATTATGACTTAGCATAGTTAATAGGATGGTCTGCTTGTGCCTTAGTAGCTGTTGGGTTAGGCATGCTCATGAGAATGTAAACCCTAAAGATGCTTGTGACCTTTGTTATCAAGGTGTAGTTTCCTCCCATCCTGGGAGAGCGACCCTTTGGTAGGGAGTTTACCAGTTTGGTTGATGTTGAGGAAAACTAAGGAGGTTTCATAGGATCTTGAGAAGCTAGGTGAAGAGTACATGGCATGAGAATGAACCTGTAGACCCATAGATAGCCATCTCTATGTGCACATTGATGTGTTACCGTGAAGGTAACCGGTATGGGGCCTGACGAAGGTAGGCAGGTCGCCATGATCCCTGAGGAAGGATGAAAGTCAGTCAAGAATGCAGAGAGAGATGATGAAGGATTGGTTCTAAGTTGAACATGTACTATGTTAAAATCCTAAGTCTATCCAAGGGTTAGGTAGGGATAAGACCAATGGAAGAAGGAGTTTCCTAATTCCCTAGTTGCACATGACCATAGGGTCGGGAGGTAACAGCTATCATTGTCTGAGGGCCATGGGTTAGGAGATTGATCACCTTCATGAACTCATGGGACCCAAAGGGCAGATGAGTAGGTCACTCTCTGGATGCATAAGGGAAGAGGGATGACCCCAAAAGTGCCGGCACCCTATAGACCTAGAGGAGATGACCTAGGATTATGCTTGGACCAAGTAAGTTCGAGACCAATTTTCCTGGAAGTAGTGTGGATATCATGATGTTTGTGATATAGAGACATAAGCTGCACGTTTTAACTTGGATTTGAAAGTGTACGGGAAAGGTGGGTTGTACCATCTCCTCTTGGAACAGGAAGAACTCTGTATTTGGACTGCAGCCAAATGCTCATTTCTTCTTGTTATGGGAGTGAGAGATAGGACAGTACGCATGCCTTACACCAAGGATAAAGATGATGTAAGTTGGAACGTGGCTACAAGGGATAAAGATAGAAATGATAACATACCTTTGTGGAGTAAATTATACATGGATGGTTTACAACCACTAAGAGTATTAAGGAAATCATCTTTTGAGGATGTTTTATCATGAGCTATGTGAAATTTGTAAAGTTGAGTTGAATCACCACGAGGATGAGCTCAGAGTTTCTTGATGAAGACAAATGTAGAGTTTGAGATGAGATGATAAGTATAATACATGGAGGTGTATGTTACCTAAACACTTAAGGATGAGAGGTGGTAATAAATGCTCTAGTTGAGATATAGCTGCCTAGTTAGCTGGAGGCTAGAAGAAGTTGAGGTTGTTGGGCTAACCCTCAGTTTGAGAAGAAGATGTGTTTTGGCTAACACCCGGATGTAATAAGATATGTTGAACAAGTTAATGGTTGTTTGGGTAGCCAGTTTAGTCCTTGATGTAGTGAAAGGATGGTGATAGAATCTCAGATACACTTCTTTGGATAGGAAGGTAATAAAACCCTTTTGAGAGTGGTTTAGGGTTTCCGAGGTATCAATCTTGAGGAATCATAACAATACAGGAGGTCATGATATACCTTGGTACTACAAAGATAGTAAGTGATGGTAGCACTCTGGATGCTTAAAACAATGTTGCATGTAGCATGTGACCATGCAAGCCAGGAGGTGAAGGACGAACACCATCAACCCAGTGCATGGATATAAAGTTCCCAAGAGGGAATGGAAGTTCATCATTATGGAGGTTGTGAGTTTCTCCTAGACCAAGAAGGTCAAGATACAATATGGGTTATGGTAGATCGCCTTTCCTAGATGACATGAGAAAGGAAGGGTTCTGTCAAGGGACAAATCTGGTTGAACTACATATGAAAAGATGGTTCAACTACACCATGATGCGAATTCAAAGGTTCTTGATGTGACCTAAAGGTTCACTTCCATGAGGTGGAAGTAGATACATGAAGAGCTCCGTGGTTGTATAGTTTATCACCCCATACCAATGGATGGTATGATCCGGACTAGAGGGTTTGATGAGAGCAGGTGTGCTCCTTTAGGGTGATACATAGAGACAGTTCTTAAGATGTGATGTTAACCACCATAGCCTTTATCGGGATGCAAGAAGTTCTATAGGGAGGTTGTGTCGGTCACCACTTCATTATGATGAAGTTGGTGAAGTAGGCCTCGTGAAGGTCAGAAAAGAACCACAAGTGTGTGCAGATGAAGTCGCTTTGATCGTACAATGGCTAAGAGAAAGCCCAGTGGTGACATAAGTCACGAATTGATACCAAGCAGACTGACATCCAGTTCACTGTGGGAGAATATGTGATGTAAAAATCCGACCCCTCCGAGCTACATCTATGAAAGTTGAGTCCCCGATATATGGGTCCATTTGAGATGGATTGGTGGATATGGTTGTGTTTAACCTTGCCCCTCAGGATAACATGATGTTTAATATGTTACATTAGTCCAATCTAGAGCACTATGTGAGGTACCCAAGCCATGTGTTGAGCCCTGAACCTATTCAGCTTTTGAGAGGCTGAAATGTCCTGAGTCACCTATGGGGGTACGATATACCAAGGTAAGAAAGAACTCAGATGGAGGAAAATGAGATAATGAAGGTTCTTGGGAAACACCATGGAAAGGGTGAAGCCACATGGGAGCCTTGATGGACATAAGAAGACTTATCCTGTTTGTTTGCTTGCTTAATGGAATTTTGAGGGCAAAATTCTCATAAGAGGGGAAGGATGTTACAACCCCAAATTTTGGGTTCATTTGGTGAGAAATGTAATTTCTCATATTAAAGATATTTAGAAAAATAATATAATTTGTTGTGAATAAATGGATTTCGTTTAAAGTAGCCTTGTTGTTTGATTTGTGGGCTTTATTGGCTATTGGGCCTAATAATAAGGAAATTCAATTAAATAATGAATAATTGAATATTTGAGAAAAGAAAGAGGTAGAAACCTCTAGAAGGCAAATCCAAGGAAGAATTTCGTGCCCTTGGGTTCCTTGGGTTCCAAGGAGTCCAAAGTTGCATAAAGAGAGCAATAAGAAAAGAAAAGATCAATTAAGTATTTCTTTATTAAGAAAGAAATTGAAAATATTGATGAAATGTGGAAAATAAGAAAAGAGGTATAATGGAGTAATCCTTGGTGGAAATTTCGTATCCCAAGGATTCCTAATGTTGAAAGGAATACTAATAAGGAAAATAAAAGAGAAAAAAAGAGAAAACTTCAAAAAGATATATTTTAATGAAGAAATAAACAAGATAATGTGAAATAATGCATTTAGATGCATCTAGAAGGACAAATGAGTATCCAATAAAAAGGATTTCGAATTATTAGAGTTTCTTGGGATCCAAGGAGTCCCAATGAATAAAGAGGAAAGAGAAAATACCTACAAAAGAAAATAAGAGAATAATGTAATACATTATTAATGGATTATGTCGTTTTGCTAGAAAGAAAGTAATTTCTATTAAAGGAAAACAGGATTTCGTGCCTATAGATTGAAGAACAAGAAATAAAGAGATTAAGCGAGAAGAATTTCAAATTCCTAAGATCTAATGAACAAAATACACAAAGAAAGAGAGAAGAATACTTGTAAAATAAGGAAATCCCTTTCCTATAAGGAGTAGCCTTGATTGCTTAGTGGGAAAGCAATCTGGGGCGTGGATACTCCCCTATTTAAAGGATAGACCCTCCAGTTCGAGTTGAAGAGAGGGAGAGAGAGCGAGAGAGAGAGATCCCATGCTCTCCTCCTTGTGCAAACCCTAGTCATGAGTAGGGGACCTATCACCAGAGCAATGGAGCTTCGTTTGGTGATCTTGATGGAGGAAGGAAGCCTACACAGCAAACTAGGAGGATAAGGAGATCGACTCACACTCCTATCTCCAAGCAGCACCATCCGTAGAACTGTAAGGCTGCAGCAAACGCAGCAGCGACGCGCAGCAGATCTAGCTCTTGCGTGGACGTTCTGGCCATGGCTTGGAGGCACCTCGCATGTGCCAGGGTAGGGCGGAGGCAACAACACCCTCCCTGGTGGCTGTCAAGGTCAGTAGGGGGAAGGGGGAGTCGCGCCCTTGGCATCTAGGGCGGCAGCGGACGTTGGAGCAAGGTGGAAGACGATCCAGGGTGCTCTGGACGGTTCTGACCTTCCGCGTGCCAAAGAGCTGATCCTCAAGTGGGGGGCAAAAAGGTCATTCAATTATGTTTCCCAAAGCAGCGCGTTGCATGGGTATGCTGACGTGTCAGCATGCTATTGGCCCAAGTAAGTGAGTTTTGATAAATTCATAGTAAATAATTGGTAGGTCGAATAAGGACATGTTATACATGAAAGTTGCTCAGAAAATCGAGAGGAATCTAAATAAAATATAATTGAAGCCTGATTCCTTTTGCAATTCGAAAAATAATAGAAGATATCAACTTTGTTGTAGTAATGATTAAAGTAACCCTAATTGGGAATGATTAAAGTGATTAGTAAGGTTTAATAGCTGATTAAAGTGGATCTTAGCCTGTTAATGATAAAAAGGAACTTTAGAAAGAAAAAGGATGAACTTTGCATATAATTAGTTAATTTGGAGTTTCATATGCATGAATATACTTTAATGGGCCTTGAAACCCTAATGTTGATTAATTCGACTATTAATGGCTTTAATTGGTTAATTTCATGATTAAAGTAGGAATATGTTATTTCGAGCATTAAAGTCCCTAATTTGTGGATAAATAACCTTAATATAGGAATTAGGGTTTTTACATGAATGAAAGGTGGAATTAATGGCAGATCAAGTTCTTATGTGTTTTGGATTATAATGGACTATGAATTGATGATAAATGCGTATAATGACCTTGAAATAGATTAAAAGGATAAAGAAGGTAGTTTTGGTATAAAAGAGAAATAATCAACTTTAATTAGGCTTATGATGTTGAAATTAGGGTTTATGAACTAAGAGAGCATTTAATATGATAAAGGCGTTATGGAGGCAAAAACCCTAATAAAACCCTAATGTGGTCTAGAAAGCCTAAGGTGGAATCCAAGTCTAGCTTTAGAATGTTCTAGATAAACTATAACACTTGGAACGTATGCATTAATTTCAGGATATTGTTGATTGCTTGTTGATTGATTCTTTATCCTTATTGCTTGGACAATCAAGTTGCTTTGAATCAGGTATGTGGTTAATTATGAATAACCGCCTTAGTTTCCCGATGATTTTTCGGATGGTTAATCGTATTGAATGCAAATTATCTGTTGGATGCTCATACTTGCAAATTATAAAGTCACTATGATTATCACATTAATAATAGAAGTATGGATTCTCGCACCTACATGCCACCCTGATGGATGATGCCAAAGGTCAGGCCCAGATGGGTAGACCAATGGACACCTTGAGTGGTGACCCCAGGCACCAAGAAGGTGGCCTATGATATTGCATGACTAGTGGGCACCATGAGTGGTGACCCCCAGGCACCAAGCTCGGGATTGAGAAGGTGGCCATAAGTCATTGGCAATGGGCACCCTAAGGTGGATATGCCAGGGTTAGGACAAAAGCGGTGGAGAATGCTATACTGAAAAGTGTAAATTGGCTTGTTAATTAATTTGATTGTGATTATTAAATTGTTAGCCATATTTGAAAGGTTTTGGTTGTTCCCACATGCCAGTATATTTCGATATACTGACCGACGTTTTGTTTGTCGGCGTTTTAGGAACAACAATTGAAAGAACAAACAGTAAAGAGACACATTGTGAAAGTAAAACATAAAGTACAAGGAGGATTAGTTAGAGTGGATTCAAGCTTGGATAGATAGATTCCCAAGGTTTTCAAAGGTAAGTAAAGTTTTAATTTTATACCAAATTTCAGTTAGTTAGTAGAATTTCATAATTGTTATTGATTATTTTTCAAACCTTTGATCCTGTTAATTGGATAACGACACTGACCTTTCGATCTCCCTTAATTAGACGGGGTCGTTACAATCAAAATTAGTTTGGTGAAGATCTCGAAATGTGTTACCAATAGATAATTTGCATTCAATGTGATTAATCATCTGGAAAAACCTCAGGAAACTAAGGCGGTCATCCATAATTAACCACATACCTGATCCAGGGAAACTTGATTGTCCAAGCAATAAGGATAAAGAATAAATCAACAAGCAATCAACAATATCCTGAAATTAATGCATGTGATCCAAGTGTTATAGTTTATCCAAAACATTCTAAAGCTAGACTTGGATTCCACCTTAGGCTTTCTAGACCACATTAGGGTTTTATTAGGGTTTCATTAGGGTTTTTGCCTCCATAACGCTTTAAATGCTCTCTTAGTTCATAAACCCTAATTTCAACATCATAAGCCCAATTAAAGACGCTTATTTCTCTTTTATACTAAAACTACCTTCTTTTATCCTTTTAAGTTATTTCAAGGTCATTATACTCAATTATCACCTTTAATCCATGATAAAATCATTATGCGTATTTACCATCAATTCTATCTTTTATTCATCAGAAAGCCCTAATTACTACATTTAGGGTACTTATCCACAAATTAGGAACTTTAATACTCTAATAGCTTAGATTCAACATATTTCAACTCCAAACATCAAATTGATCAATTAAAGCCATTAATAGTCGAATTAATCAACATTAGGGTTTCAAGGCCCATTAAAGTACATTCATGCATATGAAACTCTAAATTAACTAATTATATGCAAAGTTCGCCCTTTTTCTTCCTATTATTCCTTTTTATCATTAACATGCTAATATCACCTTTAATCATCTATTAAACCCTACTAATCCCTTTAATCATATCCAAAGTAGGGTTTCTTAATCATCTTTACATTAAAGTTAATGACTTCCATTACTTTTCGAATTTCAAAAGGATTCAGGTTTCAATTATATTTTTAATGGATTCCTCTCATTTTTCTGAGAAAAATTGATATATTATACGTATCAATCCAAGCTACCATTAATTAGTTATGATTTTTGTAAGATTTCACTTACCCGGACCAATTGGAGAGCGCCACGTCGCCTCCTCCATGCAACGTTCTCGCTTACTTTGGAAATATAACCAAATGACAACTTTGCCCTCGTTAAGTTTGTTGGTTATTCAGCCCGCAGAGGGGCACATCGGTCCAATACCTCTCTGCCCTTCTTCTTCCTCACGAACCCAGCGACGCCGCTAGGGTAGAGGTCTGTTGCTGCGTCGCCTCCCCTCCCTGGTACTCGAGAAGCACTGCAGAAGGTCTCCTTACCTCCGTCGACCTCCACCGCACCCACGGGGCCTTCGGTCATGGCTGGAGTGTCTGGGTTCAGACATGCTGTCGGTTCTCATCGGCCGATCATGCAGGTGGCGGTACAGGCAGCTGGGCGACGAGACGATGCACACGGGCATCTCCTTTGTTGCCGTCCTGACTGGAAGGGTGTTCCCTCACTCCGCGAACCTGGACCCATCACTAGTTGTTGCCCAGAACTAACTTTGTTCCTCACGTTTATAATCAAGAAGGAAGCAAGGTTGGGAGAGAACCGGGTAGTGCCTCAGATCCCTTTGATCTCGGCACCCCTTAGTCTAGACTTTATATAGGTTGAGATAGCAAGGAAGGTGTGAGGGCATGGTTGGGTTTAGAGCCCTCAGTTCCATTAGGAAAAGGAAAGATTCTTCCCAAAGAGATATAGATGCTTGGAAATAAGTTAATTCTGAAAATATGCTTGCACTTCTCTCTCTAGAATATGATTTCTTTGACAAGTAATAAGGGAAAACGTTCCCATCATGTTTAACTTTCTTTTTCCAAACAAAATTATATACAAAAGATTAAATGGTCTGAATATGTCCTTTTATCATATCCCTTACATATTTTTCTCCTTATTTGCCTTTATTGGTATTTTCTCTTTCCTCTTTCTTCATTGGGACTCCTTGGATCCCAAGAAACTCAAATACTTCGAAATTCTTTTTTAAGGAATACTCATGATCCTTCTATATGCATCAAAATGCATTATTTCACATTATCTTGTTTATTTATCATTAAAATATATCTTTTTCAAGTTTTTTTATTTTCCTTGTTGGTATTCCTTTCAACATTAGGAATCCTTGGTATACGAAATTCCACCAAGGATTACTTCATTATACCACTTTTTACTTATTTTCCACATATTCAATATTTTCAATTTCTTTCTTAATAAAGAAATGCTCTATTAATCTTTTCTTTTCTTATTGCTTTTCTTTGCAACTTTGGACTCCTTGGTACCCAAGGAACCCAAGAGGCACGAAATCCCTCCTTGGATTTGCCTTCTAGAGGTTTCTACCTCTTTCTTTTCTCAAATATTCAATTATTCATTAATTAATTGAATTTCCTTGTTATTGGGCCCAATAGCCAATAAAGCCCACAAATCAAACAACAAGGCTATTTTAAACGAAATCCATTAATTCACAATAAATTATATTATTTGTCCAAATATCTTTAATATGAGAAATTACATTTCTCACCAAAGGAACCCAAAATTTTTGGGTTGAAACATCCTTCCCCTCTTATGAGAATTTTGCCCTCAAAATTCCATCAAGCAAGCAAACAAACATGATAAGGCTTCTTATGTCCATCAGGGCTCCAATGTGGCTTCCCCCTTTCCATGGTGTTTCCCAAGAACCTTCATTATCTCATTTTCTTCCATCTGAGTTCTTTCTTACCTTGGTATATCGTACCCTCATAGGTGACTCTGGACTTTTCAGCCTTTCAAAAGCTGAATAGGTTCAGGGCTCAACACCTGGCCTGGGTACCTCACATAGTGCTCTAGATCGGATTCATGCAACACCTCATTTTATCTTGAGGGGTAAGGTTCCACCAATCCATCTCAAATGGACCCATATATAGAGGACTCAGCTTTCTCAGTTGTAGCTTAGAGGGGTCGGATTTTCACATCACATATTCTCTCACAGTGAACTGCATGTCAGTCTGCTTTGCATCACCTTGTGACTCATGTCACCACTGGGCTCTCTCTCGGCCATTGCATGATCAAAGAGACATCATCTGCACACACTATGTTTCTTTTCTGACCTTCACGAGGCCTCCTTCACCAACATCATCATAATGAAGTGGTGACCGACACAACCTCCCTATAGAACTTCTTGCATCCCGATAAAGGCTATGGTGGTTAACATCACATCTTAAGAACTGTCTCTATGTATCACCCTAAATGAGCACCCATGCTCTCATCAGACCCTCTAGTCCGGATCATACTGTCCATTAGTATGGGGTGATAAACTGTACAAACACTGAGCTCTTCATGTATCTACTTCCACCTCATGGAAGTGAACCTTTAGGTTATACCCAAGAACTTTTGAACTCGCGTCATGGTGTAGTTGAACCATCTTTCTCTCTTAAATAGTTCAACAGAACTCTTTCTTTCCCATGTCATCTAGGTAAGGCGATCTACCATAACCCATAATGCATTCTGACCTTCCTTGGTCTAGGGGAGACACAACATCTATAGTGATGAACTTCCACTCTCTCTCTCATGGACTCTCTATACTTTATATCCATGCACTGGGTTAATGGTGTTTGTCCTTCACCTCCTGGCTTGCTTGGCCACATGCTACATGCAACTTTGTTTTAAGCATCCAGAATGCTACCATTACTTACTATCTTTATATGATTCCTCAAGCTTGATACCCCGGAAACCCTAAACCACTCTCAAAAGGGTTTTATTACCTTCCTATCCAAAGAAATTTATCTGAGGTTCTATCACCACCCTTTTTCTATATCAAGGACTAAACTGGCTAACCAAACAACCATTAACCCCTTCAACATATCTTGTTTCATCTGTGTGTGGTTAGCCGAACAACCTCAACTTCTTCTAGCTTCCAGCTAAACTAGGCACTATATCTCAACCAGAGCATTCATTACCACTTCTTAGGTGTTAGGTAACATACACCTCCATGTATTATACTTATCATCTCATCTCAAACTCTAAGTCTATCAAGAAGCTCTGAGCTCACCCTCACTGTGATCCAACTCGACCTTGTGATTCCTTGTAACACTTGCAAAAATCCACTTAGTTCAAGATAAACCATCCTCACAAGATGATCTCCTTAATACTCTTAGTGTTTGTAATCCATCAATGTATTATTCTCTCCACAGAGGTATGTTATCATCTCTATCCTCATACCTTGTAGCAACGTTCCAACTTACATCATCTTTATCCTTGGTGTAAGGCATGCGTACTGTCCTATCTCTCACTCCCATAACAAGAAGAAATAAGCATTTGGCTGCAGTCCAAATACAGAGTTCTTCCTGTTACAAGAGTAGAGATGGTACAACCCACCTTGCCCATACACTTTCAAATCCAAGTTGAAACATGCAGCTTATGTCTCTATATCACAACCGTCATGATATCCACACTACTTCCAGGAAAACTGGCCTCAGACTTACTTGGTCCAAGCATAATCCTAGGTCATCTCCTCTAGGTCTATAGGGTGCCGAAACTTTTGAGGTCATCCCTCTTCCCTCATGCATCCAGAGAGTGCCCTACTCATCTGCCCATTTAGGTCCCATGAGTTCATGAAGGTGATCAATCTCCTAAGCCAGGGCCCTCAGACAATGATAGCTGTTACCTCCCGACCCTATGGTCATGTGCAACTAGGGAATTAGGCAACTCCTTCCATCGGTCTTATCCCTACCTGACCCTTGGATAGACTTAGGATTGTAACATAGTACATGTTCAACTTAGAACCTTACCCATTCCTTCATCATCTCTCTCTTCATTCATGACTAACTTTCATCCTTTCTTAGGGATCATGGGGACCTGCCTACCTTGGTCAGGCCCCATACCGGTTACCTTCATGGTAACACATCCATATGCACTTAGAGATGGTTAACTATGGGTCTATAGGTTCAATCTCATGCCATGTACTTTTCACTTAGCTTCCTCAGGATCCTATAAAACCTCTTTAGGTTATCTTAACTCCAACAAAACTGGTATACACCCAACTAAAGGGTCCCTCTCCCAGGATGGTAGGAAACTACAACTCTTGACAACAAGGTCACAAGAATCCTTAGGGTTTACATCCATATGAGCATGCCTAACCTAGAAGCTACTAGGGCACAAGTAGACCACCTATTAAACCATGCTAGGTCATACTTGTTCTCTTTTCTCAACATTAGATCAACTTAGTCGGGAAGGGTTCATCAAACATACCCTTAACTTAAGGGGTTTCTTTTACCTTTACACATGAGGCGTACCATGCTCAAAACTATAGAGACTCAAATCTCATCTGGAGCACCGGGTACACTACTGCCCCTCTTTGGCCAGGAACCCTAGGTTCACTTTTGGATATCCAACTACATGCTCAACCTCTTAACCACGAATCAAGCATGCCCAAAGTATGCCATGTACTACCATGATCCTTTTATATGAGCAACACCTCAGAGTTGAGTCCTCCTCAAGGACAACCAACTAGGTATAAAGCCCCACAACTGGTTACTTGAACCTCCTCAGGGTCTAAAGCACTCTTTATCTCATCCAGCGGGTAGCCACTTATACCAATGATATTAGAAGCATCGTCCTCTCTCTAGAGACAATTCCACCACCAACCATACTTACAAGATGTCCCTTCTCCATGAAGGCTCATGCTCACAAGCATACGCCTATGTGGTTGAAGCCTATGCTCAACTCATGTTTGGCTCAAGAGCATCCATACCCCTTTCATAAGCCATCCATCATGATCTCTTGACTAGGATTTCATCAAGCTATACCCTACTTGCCTAAGCCCATAGGGTAACTATAGGTTCTCCTCTAACCTCATCCACGAAGGAGATATCCTTTGTTATGGCATGCACGACCCTCTCCAGGGTTGGGTCGCCAAAGGTACTAGGTAATCTACCCTCTTATGGCATCCCAAAGGCATGACCAACCAAAAATTTGGTCAACCATGACATCTAACTCATCATGTCATCTCTCTCTCTAACCTTCACTTAGGGTTAGGGTTACCATCATCCTCAAAGGATGTGCTAGGTCTCTACCTTTAATGGAGGTCTCTACCTCCCAGACTAACCTTCTCTACTCATCCTCCTAATAAGAGATCTATCCTCAGGCCTCTCCTGAGGCGATTACAACTTGTATCATACGACCTAAGCATGTATCTATTCTTTAGTTTGCGCTTAATCTATTAAGCTTATGTCCATGACATCTTATTTACATGCTTTTCATTGAATTGGTGGAGGATTTCTTAGACCTTATTAACTTTACCCATACCTCGAGAGGGTGAGGAGAAGAGAGAAAACCCTAATCCTTAAGGTCCTTAACAAAAATGGAGTTGAGAAGGGATGAACAAGATGAGAGAGTCCTAAAGGTATCTTATTTCGATTCATACCCTAAGACTTTGGCCAGGCAGTCACACAGATCCAGGAGTCCTCGTATTCTGACTAGCGGTGCAGAGGAAAATATTTCCAGCCCCTGGTCGTGATCCTTTTCTAGACACCTCTGTCTTTCAGATAATCCTCTAATAACTCATTTGGGTTCTACAGAATTTGTAAAATTTAATAATTATTAAAGATTAATTGAGGAACCTATGCTCTGATACTAATTGTAACGTCTGGGCCCACTACCCAAGGCTCTAGCAGAGTTTCAGGAATGATGACTGGCCCCACAGACCACCACTAGCCTTAACTGCATGCTTTTTGTCCACTCACGCGTAAGCCAGGATCAACTTCCCGACTGGTCACCCATCCACTCCAAGTTGAGCACGCTTAACTATGGAGTTCTTTAGAGATGGGCTCCCGGAAAAGGAGGTGCACCTTGGTGATATGGGTAGTCCAATCATTCCTTTTAAGATCATGTTATCCGAGGCCTCAAATCCTGGGATGTTACAAAATGCTAGCCTTAGTATATACCTTTGACAATTTTTTATACCTTTGACAATTTTTTTGTCATATTTGCTAGCATCCAAAGTCATGGTTTACACGGACCATGCGGCCATTAGATTCTTGATGACTAAAAGGATGCTAAACGACACCTTCTTCATTGGGTTCTTTTACTTCAAGAATTTGACCTCAAAATCCTAGACAAAAAGGGCTGCGAGAATGTTGTTGCCGACAATCTTAACCACCTTGAATTTTTTGATGATGATGGCATTCCCATTAATGACTCTCTCCTTGATGATAAAATGTTAAAAATGGAATCCCAATATCCTTGGTTTACTGATTATGTAAATTCTCTAGCTGCGGGTGTGCGGTACCCTGAATATAAGGGACATTCTAAGGATAATTTTTTACATGATGTAAAACAATAATATTGTGATGACCCATATGTTTTTAGATTATGCTCCTATGGCCTTTACCACAGATGTGTCACTGAGGAAGAGACTCATGACATTCTTGAGTAGTGCCATTCTGGCCCCACTGGAGGACACATGAGTTCTCAGAAAAAACTACTAGGAAAGTCTTACAATCTATTTTTTTTCTTTCCTACTCTATTCAAAGATTCATACCATTTTTTCCTTGCTCGTGATGAATGTCAAAGGACCACAAACATATCTAAGAGTGACAAAATTCCCATGACTTCTTGGATAGAAATCAAACTCTTTGACACTTGGGGAGTAGATTATATGGGGTTGTTTCCTTCTTTTGGCGGGTACAAATATATCTTTGTGGTCATTGACTATGTTTCTAAATGGGTTGAAGCCATCCCCACCAAAAACTATGATTCCAACCCGGTGAAGAAACTGTTTATATATTTTATTTTTCCTAAATTTGGGGTACCTTGTACTGTGGTTTCTAATGGAGGTTCCCATTTTGAGAGAAGTTTTTTGAGTCTTTGTTAAAATGTTATGGAGTCCATCACAAAGTTGCCACCTGTTACCTCCCTCAGACTAGTGTTCGACTTGAGGTATCAAATAGGGAAATCAAGTCCATCCTATAGAAAGCGGTCAATCACACTAGGTCTGATTGGGCTTTGAAACTCATTGATGCCTTGTGAGCATATAGAACTGTCTATAAAGCCCCACAGGCACCACTACTTTCAAATTGGCTTATGAAAAAGTGTGTCATCTGCCCATAGAATTAAAACATAAGGCCAATTGGGCCATAAAAACTCTTAATTTGACTTATTTGTTGTAGCTGAAAACCACTTTATGCAAATGCAAGAGTTAGATGAGCTCCAGATGATAGCCTATGAAAATGCTTGAATTTACAAAGACAAAACCAAATTATGGCATGATGGCCATATTAGGCGAAAAGATATATTAGGAAGGGCAACCATATTGTAATCTACAATTCTAGGTGGATACTTTTTCCTAGAAAACTCAAATCTAGATGGTATGGGCCCTACCTTGTCAAAGGTGATTACCCTTATGGTACTTTTCTTATTTTGGATAAGGTGTTAGGGGAGCTTAAGATTAATGGACAAAGGATTAAATGGTACATCACCGTTGAGCACTTTCTATATTTTGAGGCACATCAACTCTCTTTACTCAAAGACCTTGACCTACATGAACCCCCACCTCACCCTCCCGAGCCTAAAACAACTCCATGATCCAGCTTTGTCAAGTCTTTCACATTAAACTAGGCACTTATTGGGAGGCAACACAATCATTTAAAAAAATTATTTTCTTCTAAATTGTCTTAGCTAACACTTGTGTTTCAATTTCATATCATTCGTTACTTTAAAAAAAGAAAGAGGTTGGTGACCCAACTTAATTATCATTTGATGAAGGTTAGCCACCCTAGTAGGCTAGATGGCCATTTCAGGATGGCGAGATGGTCGTCTCTTCCATCTAAGGTTTTTTTTTTAAATTTGTGGCAATTTGAATTTTAACACTTCAAGCGATGTCATTATGCTGCCAAACAGATGTTTGTCTAGAATAAGATGGTCGTCTCGAACCCAGAAGGTGCAATTAAGAGAAGTTAAATTTTTGTGGCTATCCATGATTGTTTTGAAATATGACAACCCATAATCCCAAATGGTCATTTGGCACAACCTAGATGGGTGTGTCGCTTCTCCATTTGGTCTATAAAATAAGAAACTTGGGGGAGGCATATCCACACCTCCAAGTTTTTTCCCCTTCACCATGCTCATCAATGCAAGATCTTTCAGTCCAGCCACCGTCTCCATCGTGAAATGTCCCCTTGTATCCACCTCGTGACTCCCATCTCACCGTAGTGAGACGCCCATCGCTTTAAGAAACCGGCCACCTCATCCTAGTCTAATACCAGACATCTTGTAAGTGAGACGGCCATCTCGTTGGCCCTGACTGCTTTCACCCAAGCACCTAGGAGCACCTTCTCCCACCTGAAGTCTTCCTGAGCCGAATCTCCGGATGGTCATTCAGCCTCCATCAGAAGCCTGTCCTGCTACCCATCGATGATCACCTCACACCTCCTCACCGCCATTACGCTCATCGAGCATCCGCCCAGATTGGGACGCTTATCTCACCACTGAGACAACTATCGTACTAGCCCTAATTGGTGTCAGCCGACCACCCAAAAACACCATCGTCCTCGTGGTCAGACAGGTGCTTCATCTCAACCAGACGAGTGATTCATCTCCACCAGATGATTAGTTCATCCACCCTAGATGACCATTTCATCTTCTTTAGATAATCGTCCTGCCTTCTCCAAACGCCCATTGTGCCCCTATAGTGAACCAAAATGTTCAACCACTTCCGCAAAAATAAGGGCAAATCCCCTACCTCTTCTTCCCGTGAGCCACCTCGCCATTCTACTATGAGATAGGGGATTCATATTGAGGATCCCACTGTAGAGTCCTCTCCTGAAGTGGCCTTAGAAATTCAATGTGACATTGATGAGCTGGAATCCATCATGGAGGTCGAGAGAGGACGATCTGCATCTCGTAGTGATTCAGACTCCACAGGGCCACATCCACCTCACATAGTGCCTATCTCAGAGAACTATGCTCACTTTGTCAACACCGCGCACTACGCCATGTTCAAGGAGACTACTATGATTGGCATCTCTCTTCCTTGTTGGGCCTGCGGCGTCACCCTTGATGCACTCCTGTGTGGAGGTGGTAGACAACATCTTGAGGAAGAATCATATCATCCTTTTCCTGTATCGGGTCACTCCTGTGTATAGTGCCTCATGTTGGAGTTCATCACCACCTACCACTAGTACCATAGTTCATGGGACAACTAACTGCAAGGCCCGAGTCTTTGGCAAAGATTTTGAAATCTTCGCCAGACAACTGGCCTCCATGATAGTTGATGGAGGTGACCATTACTGGCTCACTGGATATATGGAGCACCACCACGATGTCCATCCTGACAATTACAATGAGAAAAAGTTCTAGGCATACATCACGGGACTTCTACCCAAGCTACCTAGTAGCATGAAGGCATCTAGCATCCACAACCTAGTGGTCTGATACCTCCATGCATTTTGGCTCACATTTTCTATGAAAGGGAAGCTACTCATGGCTCCATTACCCTTTCTGAGATTTATATGCTATGGTGCCCTCTGAATAGTGATCCATACAATTGGGGATGTGCTATGATTGACCATCTCAACTAACAAGACACTCACACTACCTCATCTTCCTATGACATTAGCTAGTAGTCACTTATATCGTACTTTCTCAGAACTACACTGATATCCCATTCCAGCCACTGACCAAGAAGCATCCCTTGATTGACTTGGCATACTTGAATGGGTGTAAGTTCCTCCATCCAAGTACTAATGGAGTCTACTACTTGCTTTTTAAAGACTCACATGTCATCCTCAATCTTCCATGCCATACTAGGTTAACATTCGCCAACCTAGTTTTTGACTTGTCAGATCTGTCGGCACACATCATAGATTCCTTCTGGAGCATCCCGACACAGATGACATCCCTGAGCCCACTACTCATAGGAGGAGTGTCTCCTTGGAGGCACATGATGATGAGAGTGGGCCACTGCCTCCTCCTTCACGACGTCGCACTAGGAGACTCAGGGCCACTAGGAAAGGCCTCTAGGAGACTTATGGATTCTATAAGATTTGCGATCAGTTGGAGGAGATCTAATGTGAGCATCTTGTCAAGGTCATCATCTCAAGAATATGAATCTAATGTAGCACTCTCATGAGTCATGGCATGTGCACTAGGGCCACAACGATGCCAGCAGACCTTAGTATGAGGATTATGGGGCCCATCAGGCCTACCATGACCCCAACTCCCCTTATTGGCGGAACTACTACTACAATCCTCCTTCATCTAGGCACTTTCTCTGCCAGAGTGATTTTATTCCCTCCATCTCCAATTTTGATTTTGCTCGGGATGAGCAAAAATCCATGTCCAAGGTGGAGGTGGTGGTATTCTTCTATTTCACCCCCTATCTTTTCCCTTATTTTCTTTATTTTACCTTTTTATTGTTTTGCATGTATTTGCTTTAGTTCTTATCAAGAGTACCATCCTTTTTCTTATTTTCCTTAGTTGTAAAAATGCCACTATCTAGTTGGCTCACTGAGTAGACATCTATCATTGTAACTCAAATTGAATTTAGAAAAACTTTTGCAAAATTTATAACAAATTTCCATGTCTAAAACCATCGTGTCACCTAGGACCCAGAATTACATCACTCCTTGGCACAGTTGGCAAGTCA
This sequence comes from Alisma plantago-aquatica, assembly GCA_963693085.1. Taxonomy (NCBI): domain Eukaryota; kingdom Viridiplantae; phylum Streptophyta; class Magnoliopsida; order Alismatales; family Alismataceae; genus Alisma; species Alisma plantago-aquatica. Next base: position 400,900,182 of record OY856409.1, read on the forward strand.
TAAGAAATCAATCAGAACCAAGTATAATTTTTCCCTATTGATCAATGGATTATATTTTTATAAAACTTGTATGATGTGAATTATAGCAATATTCTAACTAGAGCAATGTCGCTCTCTTTAAAAGAAAAAAGAAAAAAAATAATAATGTTGAAGTTATAAGCACAAGAACATATCTTCCTTCCCTCTATTTTTCTTATATAAAAGAGAAACAAAGAATCACCATCGGACAAAAATCAAGTCTGAGGTGGCATGCTTCCCAAAATAAAAATTACATACCCCACAAAGGGGTGTACCATCAAAAGATGTGAAAAGTGCACATGAAAAAAAAATTGTGACCAATGTAGCCACAACTCCATAAATTCATATCCCAAGTCTATAACATACACTACTACAGAACCTACCTTTAGTGTCGGTTATTTAAAGCCTTTAGTGTCGGTTTATAAGCGACACCTATGTGGGTGACACTAAAAGTCCACCCATTAGGCGTCGGTTCCAAAACCGACACCCAAACTCTTCGCGCGCCACCGGAAGCGCGCCATCAGGGGACAATAGGCGTCTGTTATTAGATAAGAAACTGACGCCCAAAACTTTCACGCCACAGAAAGGGTGCCATCTTGGCCACTATCAGTGTCGGTTATTTACAAATAACCGACGCCATATATTAGGAAATAGACGTCGGTTGTTACAAATAACTGATACTAGAACATTATGTGTCGGTTTTTTACAAATAACCGACGCCCAAACCCGCGCCATCTTGGCCACGGCCGTGCTGTCCAGCACGGCCGTGTTGTTAAGGAATAGACGTCGGTTGTTACAAATAACCAACACTATATCATTATGTATCGGTTATTTACAAATAACCGACGCCTATTGTTTTTTTTTTCTGTCAGTCTGCAGACCTGCTGTGGCTGCAGGATGAGAAACATGTTCAGTTCAGTTATGAACTGCAGGTTTTACGACATCCATTGATATCAGCCGACAATAGGCCGCAAACCTGCAAAATTAACAATAAAAGAGTTCCATTCATTCACACATTTATAAACATTCACACATGCTAGCAATCTGTAGTTCCATTCATTCACATTCACACATGTAGAAACATTCATATAGCAACGAACACTTTCATTCATTTTCACTCAGACACATGTAGAAACATCCAAACATATAGAAACATTCACACATATATTATAATTCAGAAATTCATTTACAAAGTATCATTGTTTAGTTATTATTCGCTATCAGGATCCCAATTATATTTTAAAGCCCCCACTAATTGTATGGTTGTTGCCCATTCTTTGATTACTTCATTTAATTCTCCCATCGTATAGGGAGCATTAACATTTGGTAAGTCCTTTCCTGTAATGGGGTCAGCTTTAAACACCTGTAAAGAGAATGATGTATATATATAATTAATGAGCTATAAATAAGATTGATATATTTCGATCATATTATCTAATGAGACTATATAATACCTGAGCAATACATTCGATATCCAGTGCGGCATGTTTGATAATCATGTGCATATCTCACATGACATAGTATCCACATGCCCATCCGTTGTCTTGTGTAGCACACTATAAATTCAAACATACAAAATATTAACAAATACAACTAATTAAGCAATGTTCACATAAATAATATATACATATATTGCAGTCGGGAACTTACGTTCACGTTCTTCCAAATTATTGGCTGGTTCTTTTTCGTGGGGACCTTTCCTCCAGCCTTTTTGTACTCCTCAAAACCCCTACATGTTAATGTAACACAGAACATTGCAATTAAATAGTAATGTAATAACATATGTTAACGGATATGAAAAATGAAATATTTCTCATCGAAATATTGCCATTTTCATTATGTGTCCAAATCTTGTATTCAATTTACCCCCCTTAGGATCTAGATAATACACAGTGAACGTCTCGGGGGCAATAACCGATAACTCTCAATGCTACCCCTAGAGGAAAAAAAGTTAAAAAATAATAACTCAATTATAATAAGCAAAGTAAACTTACTCTACATTGAATGGAGCCATTATCACCGTCTTCTTTTTTATAGAAAAAATTGAAAAAGCCTCACAGCAGTATTGTTGAACTGATGTAGGGTCTTTAGCTACTAGACTAATCAAGGATGGAATCAAAAACCCTACATGTTCGAATCCAAAATCTGCACATATGTTGTCTAAATAGCTGCAAAATATGTATTAATTACGCATGCATTAATAAATAAGAAACCAGATCACCAGATCATACACAAGGTATATGGATGTATAAAGAATATCTCACCTTATCCATAGCTCTATCACAGATGTATTTAGCCAATCGTATCGAAACAACTCCACAATATCTTGTATAAATAGTTTTGTTTTGTATGACTGACCTGTAGAATCTGAATCAGAAGAAACAGTTATAGGGGAGTTTATATCATGTTCCCCTAACCATACTGCCATACCCCTACAGTTAGGACCTAACAGGACAGGTAGGTCCTGTGGAACCCAATTAGGTAATGCAGGAGGTGGAGGTGGAGGCCTAGATGTTGTGGGTGTCTTGTTTTTAACCTGTATATATATATATATATAATTTCAGATCAACTGCCAGCATATACACACACTAACAATTGAACGTAATGTAAATTTACCGCACCTTTTCAGTAAAGAAGACATACACTTTTTCCCACAATATCACTCCGCCTACTGCCTCACTAAGCGTTTCACAATCGGGGTGGGCATATGGCAGTGGAAGATCCATCCACTGGGGGAATATATGTATTGGGCTCACCCGAATCCAACCAGTTGGTACTGGAGACCCGTGACACGTTTCCCCTGGTAGGGATGGGTAAGCCGACGACGCCTCTGCCACGACATATTCTTTACTTTTTAGACGGCATGGCTTCAACCCCTACAAATTTTTGTGTAAAGTATGTTATATACATATATACATATCATCTTTTTCTTAAATGACTACAATTTCATATATACGTATCATCTTGAATTAAAAAACTAGTTACTATGTCATAAAAATACTTACAGTGGATGTGCTAGGTGGTGGTTCTACAGGATTACTCCCAACCTCTGCAGTAGGAGTAGGAGTAGAGTCTGCAGTAGGTATTGTCTGGTAAGTGGCAGTCTGAGATGCCTGCCACTTTTTCATTGCTTCTTCGAGTTTTTCTTCGAGTTTCCTATCAAATAGCTTATCCACCTATACTTGGATAAAAGAAACGTCAAATTCTAATTTTTGAATTCTCTTTTACAGTAACATTATAAAGAAAGAATATGTTACCTCTTCTTGTAAAAGTCCCACTTTTGGGACATGTTTGTGCTGGGATGACCCAAAAAAAGATTTGATGCCCACACCAGCGCCTGCAGCCCTAACACGTCCAAGATGCTCTGGGTTACCCAGAGCAACTGTCAATTCATCCTTTGTTCCCTCAGGGATGAACTTTCCTTGTTTCCTCAGCTCGTGCAGCTCCCGCTAATCGCCAAAACAAAAATTTGTACTTAAGTAAACAACACAAATAATCAATATTCGAATGATTGCTGTAAGAGTTGTATTTTACCATTTTTGCAGCCGCCTCAGCAGTTGCGGCCTTAGGTATTTCTCCCTTCTTATTTTGCCTCCCAGCTATCCAGACATCATGGCGAGGCAGAGGTGTGCTACCTATGGTAGAGGACTCCTGAGTAGCAGCAGACTGAGCAGTAGTAGCCTCAGCCTGTAGTCTTTGGCGAACGCCTGCATACCCCTTTGGACCCATTGTGTGGTCATGCACATTCAGTGCACGCCTTGATCTTTGTGCCTCACTGAGGGCCTAGTTAGTATGCAAATTAATGATTTGGTTAGTAACACTAAATGTTAATCTTGAATAAGTGAATACAACATATATTAATTAATGAGATTGACGCCTAATACCTTGAATTCATCAGTTTGTCTAGAAGCGACAAACGCGTCCCATTCTTCTTTGTCCAGGAAGTTCCACTGTTCAGTGGCTGTCTTCTTCCTCTTGTCGGCTTCTTTTATGTATTCTCTGGTGAGATTTATCCTATAGTTCCTTAGGACTCTCCCACAGCGTTGCATCACGCATTTACGATGCAGATTTTCATCCAATTCAAATATACTCTGCAAAATAGAATTGCTATTAACTAGTATCCAACAATTTAGTAATCTACAAAATAGAATTGCAAATTAATAATAACTCACGCATAAATCCCTCCATATTAAATCTTTCTTCTCCTTAGAAACTTTATGTCAAGAATCTAAGCGACAACCGCAATGGCTACGAGTAACAAACCCAAGATATGAAATAAATGAATTGCGATTCACACCACATGCATTTCTTGCATTATCGAAATCCACAACAAGTTTGGGTCCATTGCCCTTTTGCGAAATTAACTTCTTCATCATAGTGATGCCCCTTCTCTTGTCAACTTTTTGGTGTTCTTGATCAAGTGCCTCAAGTGCTTCAGATGGTACCTGTGCATCATCAACCTAAAATTTGACAAAATAATTCACATTTACAAGATATAACTATAAATGGAAATATAGATATAAATATATGATATATTTTTAAAACTTACATTGTGAGGCGGCGCATTGATGTCCTCACCCTCACGGTAGTCATCAGCAGGGTCATCAGGAGAATGGTCAACCATCTGCAAATTCACATTCAAATTGTAAAGTTCACATTGTAAAGTAGTAATTCAAAGTGTAAAGCTCACATTGTAAAGTAATTCAAATTGTAAAGTTCCCATTGTAAAGTAATTCAAAGTGTAAAGCTCACATTGTAAAGTAATTCAAATTGTAAAGCTCACATTGTAAAGTAATTCAAATTGTAAAGTATCCATTCTATGATCAAAGAGAAAAACAAGTATATATTAGGACAAGATTAGGCCAACAAATACATGTGATGTCATTCTTACATATAATAAATGTGTACCACCTATCCCATTCTTGAACACCTAATCTCACTAGTAAGTGTATAATGTGTATTGGGTTTTCGAGAAAATTTCGGCAGCATTTCCCCGCTGTTCTCCAAGTACATATGTACTTAGAGAACAAACAGGGAAATGCTACTGAAATTTTCTTGAAAACCCAATACACATTATACACTTACATCCTAAGTGAGATTAGGTGTTCAAGAACAGTCCCAAACCGGGGACTATCCAAGATTTACTCCTAATGAGTAAATCTTGGATGGGGTTCTAGGCTAATGAGTACATATCCACATTAAAGCTCACATTGTAAAGTTCAAATTCACATTGTAAAGTAATTCAAATTGCAAAGTATCCATTCTATGATCAAAGAGAAAAATTAAGCTCACATTATAAATTAATCTCACATTGTAAAGTTCACATATTCAGAAAAAATAAAATGTATAAAACAAAACATATATACCTCTAATATTGCTATTTTTTATCAATTAACAATCCTTCATTGTGATCTCCGCGCACATACAAGTCATCATTAGCTTCAATATTTGTTGGTGTTGGCAACCCAACTGAGAATGGACTGGAGTCATCATACTTATCATAGTACTGTTCTTCATCTATAGGATCTTCAATGAACTGTCTTTTACCATGAAGAACAACCGACCATTTATCATTTACAGGATCATCGATATAAAATACTTGTTTCGCCTGTGATGCCAATATAAATGGTTCAGCCTTCTCGCCAATCTTTTCAAAGTTCACCAAAGTGAAACCCAATTCATCCACTATAACTCCTTTGGTGTTATCAACCCAATTACATTTGAAGAGCAGAATTCTGAAATCTATGTAGTCAAATTCCCATATGTCTTCAATGACACCGTAATATGACATTTTAGCTTCACGTGGACTCTTATCCTTTGCACTTGCAAAAAACATAGTCGATGCTTGAAGGGTGACCCCACTGTTTTGGACGACACTCTTATCATCTTGGCGCTTTGTGTAATATGTGAATCCATTAATGTCATACCCTTCATAAGACATAACATTCAACTTTGGTTTAAAGGTGAGGCATTTGATAGTTTTAGTAATATCATCTGGTGTTTGAGATAGTTGATGTAAGACTTTATCTTCAAACCACTTAATAAAAGTCTTGTTATGCTCTCTAGCAAGCCACATTGTATTCACTCGAGGATATTGTCTTTTGATGAAATTGGTATGTTCCTTGATATAAACGTTCACTTCATCTATGTGGTGTAAAATATACAAATGACCTTGTTCCAACTGCTCACGGCTTATTACTTTCACACGTGAACCCAAAATTCCTTTGCCAAATAGCTCGTCAATATTCTTGTCATTATCAGGAGTGTCATTACCACTGAGAAAGTCATTGCAGAAATCCATAACCTCTCTTGCCACATAACCTTCAATTATAGTCCCTTTAGGCCGATAGCGGTTTCGAACATCACCTTTGAAAACGCTCATGTATCGTTCAAAGGGATACATCCAATGCAAGAAAACCGGTCCCAAGATTTTCACTTCCCTAGTCAAGTGGACAACAAGATGTACCATGATATCAAAGAACGAAGGAGGAAAATACATCTCAAGCTGACAATGGGTAACAACCACTTCTCTTTGTAAATTATCGAGAGTCTCAGGGTCAATAACTTTGCTACAGAGACTGTTGAAAAAGAAACAAAGGCTGGTGATTGCAAACCTTACATGCTTCAGAAATATAGATCGAATTGCCACGGGAAATATTTGTTGCATTAGAGTGTGACAATCATGAGATTTAAGACCTATCAACTTCAAATCTTTCATTGATACCAAACTACGGATGTTGGATGAGTAACCATGTGGCACCTTAACATTTACCAAGCATTCACAAAAAGTTTTCTTCTCCTTTCTAGACAACGTGTAACAAGTGGAAGGTAAGTATGTTCTTTTATTACCCATTTCACGTAATTCTGTTAATTCTGACCTTATTCCCATTTCACGTAGGTCCAGTCTGGATTTTATCCCATCTTTAGTCTTACCTGGTATATTTAACAGAGTACCAATGATGCTATCACAGACATTTTTCTCAACGTGCATTACATCGATACAATGTCTGACTGTCAAAGAACTCCAATAAGGAAGATCCCAAAATATTGACTTCTTCTTGAATGAAGAATTGTCACTCTGTGTAGTACATTGTGATCTCTTACCAAATTCATTAACAATGTCTTTTACTCTTTCATAAACAACCTCCCCTGGTATAGGTTTAGGTGCACTCCGTTCCTCATTCAATCCATTGAATGCTTTGCGCTTCCTACGATACGGATGGAATTTTGGAAGAAACCTTCGATGAACGAGATATACATTCTTACCGCCATGTTTTAGTCTTGTTGAATCAGTGTTCTCTTCACATATAGGACACGCTTTAGCTCCTTTGACACTATATCCAGACAAATTCCCATATGCTGGAAAGTCATTAATAGTGCAAAACAACATAGCATGCAAACGAAATGTCTCTCTTCGTGAAGCATCATAGGTCATCACACCTTCACCCCAAAGTTTCTTTATGTCATCAATCAGAGGTTCAAGATAAACATCGATGTCATTTCTAGGTTGTTTAGGGCCCGATATCAACAATGACAGCATTACATACTTATTTTTCATACACAGCCAGGGAGGAAGATTGTATATAACAAGCATGACTGGCCAAGTGCTATGTTGGCTGCTCAATGTCCCGTACGGATTCATCCCGTCTGTACAAAGCCCAAGTCTTAGATTCCTGACTTCTTCACCAAATTCAGGGTACAATAGATCAATCCTCTTCCACTGTGGGGAATCAGACGCATGTCGTAGGATCCCATCATTATTTTTCTTAACATCTGCATGCCACCTCAAATTCTTCGCATCTATCAGATTGGCAAACAAGCGTTGAAACTGTGATATTATAGGTAGATACCACATCACCTTGGCAGGAGAACCAGTTTTGGACTCCCCTGAAGTCGTCAATTTATACCGTGACGCACCACATTTTGGACAATCTTTCAAATCCGCATAGTCCTTTTGAAATAATACACAATCATTCGGGCATGCGTGTATCTTCTTGGCATCCATTCCCATTGGGCACAACAATTTCTTTACCTGGTATGTTGAGATTGGAAGCTCGTTTCCTTCAGGAAGCATTTCTTTCAACAAAGACAGCAATGATGTGAAGCTTTTGTCGCTCCATCTATTGTTAGCTTTCAACTTATACAATCTCAACACAGTGCTAAGCTTCGTAAACTTAGTACAACCTGTGTATAATGGCATCTCATCATCATGCACAATGTTTCTAAAAATGGGAGGTGGATCGGTGTGCTCTACCCCACAACTATCCAGCATCGCATCAACGATGTCTACTGGAAATGGTTCATTCACATCTACATCATCATAGGTAATTTCTTCTTCCACACAAGCACTTCTATCGACATCCACTGGTTTCGGGTTTGAAATCTCTCCATGCCAGTGCCATTCTGTATAGCCTTGTATAATCCCATTGCACATGACATGAGTTTTGATTTCGTCACCAGTGTTGACTTTCAAGTGGTTACCGCAATGCCTACATGGACAGTAGAACCTATCTCCAGGTTGTTTCCTATGTTCCTCGGCAAATCTAATAAACTGGTCAAGACCAGAAATAAACTCTGGGGTGCAACGATTGCGAATGGACATCCATGATCTATCCATTCTATGATCAAAGAGAAAACAAGTATATATTAGGACAAGATTAGGGTCTAGGGTTAACAAATACATGTGATGTCATTATTATATATAATAAATGTGTACCACCTATCCCATTCTTGAATACCTAATCTCACTAGTAAGTGTATAATGTGTATTGGGTTTTCAAGATAATTTCTGCAGCATTTCCCCGCTGTTCTCCAAGTACATATGTACTTAGAGAACAAACGGGGAAATGTTTCAGAAATTTTCTTGAAAACCCAACACACTTTATATACACTTACATCCTAAGAGAGATTAGGTGTTCAAGAACAGTCCCAAACCGGGGACTATCCAAGATTTACTCCTAATGAGTAAATCTTGGATGGGTTTCTAGGCCAACAAATAATGTGTTGTCATTCTTATACCTAAAATCCTAGTTCTTCAAGTTAGGGTGATTATTGATGTCTTTAAAATCATGATTGGCAATTTAGGGAAAAGATCATCATTTAGATTCCAAGCATGTCACATGTGTGCATTACAGTTCATCATTAAGAAAAAGAAGGGTGATTAGGATTCTCAATATACTCAACAATGAAACAAGTTAAACATGTGTGCATTACAGTTCCTCATTTACATTCCAAGCATGTTACATGTGTGCATTACAGTTCATCATCAAGATATATATAACTTACTTAAACATTCAATTATGAAGTAAATATACACTTAATTCAGAATAGCATGAGACACAAATAAGTAGATGAAAAATACAAATAAGTAGATTCGGGTCTGGGCCTAAAGTCTGAACTCAAGGCTGTGATTTTCGTGGTGTTTCTCGGGCAGAACTGCCCCTGGTTCAGACCTGCTTCATGCACAGGTGGAAAGGGCTCAGCTAGAAACGCAGCTAGGTGCTGCTCGTGGCTGAGGGGGCTGCAGAATCAAGTTTAGGGCTCTTAGTCGGAGTCAAGGGCGGAATTTGGTAGTGTTGGTCATTCCCAGCTACTCCTGGACGGCGTCGCTACAGCTGCAGCTGCTACTTCTGGCCGCCGGCGCTGCTCTATAGGTCAGGCGTTGCTAGGGTGAGGTAGAGGAAGAAGAAGGGCGAAGGAAGGTCCAGCGGCGCCGCGATGGTTGGGGTTGGGGCTAGGGTAGAGGCGGTTGGGGGTGGGGTGGTGGTGGATGGTGCGGGAGCGGCTTCTGGCACTGTGGAGGCGGATGGCGGTGTGGATGTTGATGCTGCCGCTGGGGATTGGGTGAAAGTGGTGGCCGTCAGGGAAAAGCAAGGCGGAGGAGAAAAGGGTTACCTTGCTGGCGAAGCAGAGCAGCGGCAGCACTGAGCGGCGACGGCACCGAGCGGAAGCTTTAGCTGGAGGCAGCACCGAGCGGCGACAGCACCGAGCGGCGACGGCGGCACGGATGGCAGGGAGCGGTGGCGGCGGAGCAGCGGGGGCGAGCAAAAATCGCTGGAGCTAACTAGCTGCAATCGGGAATGAAACAGGGAAAGGGGAAGAATCGGTCGGGCTGGTGAGCTATTAAGTTGACAATAAGTGTCGGTTATTTAAAAAAATCGACACCTAAACCTATAGTGTCGGTTATTTAGTTATGAACCGACACCTATACTAAGTGTCGGTTATTTACAAAAACCGACAACTAAACCTATAGTGTCGGTTATTTAGTTATGAATCGACGCCATATGTAAAATTTTGGAGCCAATTTTTTCGCTGAAATTTTGGGTTTGGCGGTTGAGTTTAGGTGTCGGTTGTTTATTAATTAACCGACACCTATTAAAAGCGGTACCCGTGTCTGGGCTCCCTAAGCATATTGGATGTCAGTTTATGTTATCAACCGACACTGTAGACATTAGGTGTCGGTTTTTGTAAACAACCGACACCTTGAAAAGTGGCTTTATAAGCCATTTCTGTAGTAGTGATACCGTATCTTGGGCCCTACCCTAGAAGTTTGACATTTTGTGCTTAGCCAAACAAGGTTGATGTTAGAGTGATCCTAATAGTCTAATGCATAAATAATGTAATCTAATATGTCATATAACTCATTTGGTGATAATAAGATGATAAATAACTTAATTGAATGAATTACTTATCCAATGGGCCTCTATTGGGCCAGATGATGAAACCCATGTCAGAAAGCCTCAAAATAAAGAAAAGACTTCAAATTCATAATCTATACATAAAAATAAGTTTACATGTCAATTTTCATCTAATTTGGACAACCTTGAAATAATATGGTAAGATAGGAGAGAGAAATCGCCTAAAAGGTGTAATTAATAAATAAATATAATTCATGACATCAAAAGTTGGAAACAATGCTAAATTCAAATTCAACACACATAAGTTAACTTGTGGGTCAAGTTTCATCAAATTTTGATAATTCAAATATCATTAATGCAATAAGAAAGAGAAACTAAGTTTTAAATAATAAATGTATGAAAAGTTCTCAAAAGGAAAATCTAATTGTATATTCGGAATCTACATGCTTTAATTAGCCTCTGTGCCAAATTTCACCTAATTTGGGATTTGTTTGCACCCTCAAAAGAGGAAAGAGAAAAGGAATAATAATGCAATGTCACTTTATTAAATAAAATCAATTTTGTCACAGTCACTCGGATTTCACTTATGTGCTTTCTATCTCGACAGTTGGATTTTGATCCAAGGGTAGGGAGCTTGTCTCCTACTTTGGGTCGGACTGCCTTTTGGTGTGTACAGAAGCTACGGTTTTCGATCTGAGTTTCCTTTCTCTCCTTGCCTTCTCGTTTTGTTTTATCTTTCCCACCACAATCTTGATGCTTTTACAATTAGTTTGATCCTATATATATTGGGGTTTCATCGCCTCTTTCTCCTAGTCGACACCAGTGCTCCGCAAACCTCGGTTCTCGACATGTTCACCTCTCCCATGCAATCTGGTGCCATCGGAGCACCAGGAGCTTGGACCGCGACCTTCATCAGTATCCTAGGAGCGTTTTCCTCCCTTTGGTTCAGCTTAGCTGGACCCCGAGAGTCCTTCCCCTTCTTCGGTCATTCTTGCTTGGGAGGTCAGACTCGTCGGCGTCTCCAGGGTCTGTTCAAGCTTGAAAAATTGCAGCTCTGACTTCAGTTTACCTTTACGGGGGTTTTGGCTCCTTCAATTGGGTAAGATGTTGGCATCTCTTCTTTTCCCTCTTCTGATCTTCTTCCTCTCCGGATTATGTGTCTTGGGAATCTGAGGTGTTTTGGCCTCCATCCATCTTGGTTTTCCTACCATCACCTTCTCCATGGTTTACTCAACCATTTTTGAGAGGTCTATTTTTCAAAGATCTTGTTTTCTCTGTTCCCTACATTCTCATCCATCACAGCAACTTGCTGCTTGCGTTCATGGTGAGGAGAAGCGGGAGGGATGAATCCCCCTACAGTTATCTCGATTCTACCCTCGCCCTCTCTTCTGTTTTGTTTTTTTATCAAGGGCAAAATAGTATTCTCGCATCCATCTTTTCTTGTTTGAGGCGGGTCAAACCGACTATTGACCCTACAGCTTGGCTCCCACTGGTTGGGCCAGGTCAGCGGGGCCCAACCCCCTTCTGTCTCTTTTTCTCGCTGACGTGGTTTTTCTGAATTTTTCAATTGGTCAGATTTACAAAAATGATAACTAATTATTCATTGATCATAAAATTGTGTAAAAATAGTCAATAAAATGAGAAAAATATGAACTAACTAATGGTATAAGTTTTAATGCCTAAATATAATTTTTAATAAAATGTGTTTTCAATGAATCTAATTAATAATGAATCAACTTCTAAAATACATAACTAATTGTACATAAGTCAAGAAAATATGATAAAATATGTTTTGGACTCCTAATGACATATACTAAAATATGACATGGTTTTGGAAACCTAATTCACATAATGATAAAAAGGTGGTTTTTAGGGTTTGGTTAATGAATATGAAATTGATACAAAATCTACCTATGTGCTTAATAGGTTCTTTGGATGCCTGGTCTTGGACCAAGATGTGACTTTGGACCGTTTGACTCTGAAGTTGAGGTATGTTGTATCCCCTATTCATCCATATTGAGAAATTCACCTATCTTATCTTTCTTTTGACTTTAGCCTACACATATGTCTATTTTCTTGATATCATGGTTCATGTGAACTATCTTGCTTATTATGGACTTGGATATTCCCTTGATATCTTATCTTGTGACTTGGTGCATGTTGGTTTTAAATAATGTTATGTTCCACCTTGAAGTGGATGTTATTATGTATGTGTTGTCCATTATGTGATGGCAACATTGAATAATTATGACTATACCTTTTGCTTGCCTCTATATTTACATGATATGTGATTCAGTAGAATAAGAGTAGTGTAAATTACTTTGGTTTTGGGGAAGTTATCCCTATTATTTATTAAGAAGGGTGGTAGTAAACCACTTCTCTATACCCGAGTGTGGAAGTAATCCATACTAAATTTTATATATTTGGGAGATTGGCAGTATTCCTTTCTCTATCAGGTTCAAGTTTGTGCTTGGCCGCCTTTGTGTTTATATTGTTCTAGGGTTATGCTTATCTCATATGCATGCAGGTTATTGATGTTGATTAAGGGGTGTGTGCCCTACTTTCTTTATGTGACAATATTGCACAATCTTTATTGTTTTGTTTATGGCAAGTATCTTCTTTTATCACATGAAGATGATTCTTTTCTTTTATGCATGATTGGGTAATCCTTATCTCTTGCATGGGAAGCCTTTTATTTTGATGTCCCTTATTCTTTATAAATTTCTAAATTTGCTTTTTATTATGCACATACTAGCCTTTGCTGATGTCTCCTATTGTTTCTCTTTTGTTGGGGTATGCTTCCAACCCTAGGTGGATGACTTGGATGACAAGGCTTGTTGACCTGGACTTAGTTTGGGAAGTTAAAGCTTGGAGACAATTTTGAGGTGGTTTAGATTTCCTATACATGGATCCTTGTGATGTAATTTAAGTTGTACCCTGGTTTAATTGAATATAGTCATGTTTTTATTCCGCTGATATACTTTGGTCTTTTGATTACCATTATATAAAGATTTGAAAATTTTACACCCACTCCATCATACCATTTGAGTGTGTTTGGACTGGAGGTTTATTGTTCAATTTTTTAGTAAGGAGGTGTTTTCACTTCTTTACAAAGTCAAATAGAGGAGAGATCAGTATTTTTTCATCACTACTTTCTTTTTTTCGAACCCTTCAGTTTCGTCCTGTTCTTGCACAACAACTTCAAAACAAAAATTGAGAGTGTCAAAGAGAAAGTAAGATGAAGCCTGTTTTTTCTACAAAATCTCTTTTTAGAAGCAAGATGTGATAATTTTTTTTGATAGGGAATATAGAAATTTGTGCTATGTGGTTACGATATTGGGTCACTTGGCAAAAATTTGGAGGTAAGGACTATAGTGATGTTACAAAAGTGAGGATGACATGTTGAGAGTATAAACTGGACTTTATTCATAATTTTATTTGCTCGAGATGAGCAAAGATTTAAGTCTGGGGTATTTTTATAAATGCATATTCATCTATCTTTTTCATTTTTTTCATAATCCTTTTCATTAGAAATTATCTTATTTTTAGTAATTTCTAGGACCAAATTGCAATTTATTCACTTGCTAATTTATTTTTGTAATTACTTATCTACTTTCCCATTTTTGTAGGGTTTTTTCTCCAAAGCTAATTTCTGAACCAATGACCCTGGGAGACGTCTGTCTCACTAGGCCCAGACAGTCGACTCACCCCTACGGATCCCACATTCAAGAGCCAAATGACCACCTTGGCCTCGGCTCAACCAACTACTTCAAAAAGCCTGACAGGTGTCTCGTTTCAATGAGATGGTTGTCTCATGGACCCAGATGAGTATCCAGGCAAGCCCAGATGTCTAGGTCAGCTTGACCTAGAATCGAATCAACTCTCAAGGGTGCCACTACCAATTTAGGGTTCCAAACCTTTGATCATGTGCACATTGGTGCCAGATTGGCATCCCACATCACCCAAACGACTGTCTCAGACATTACTTTGAGCCCAATATTGCAACCAAATGGCACCGCCACTACCCACATTAGGGTTTCAACCCAAAGATTCTAGAAATATGTCACATCACTGCCAGAAAACCGTCTCGCCTAGTGAGATGGTTGTTTTGTGGCGCATGAGTAGCAGATTCCAGTAGTCTCCACTCCTTTGTTCTCTCCCCCCTTTCAGGGTTTTCCACCCCTCCTTTGTTGGTATGTATGCCCATAGAGCAAGTCATATGATGATTGTAATGGGATACTTTGTAAATGATTTGAATAATAATAAAGGCATTTTCCGTCTATATGTTGTAACTATTTTGAAATAATGGTATAAAATGATAGATGTCTAAAGAAATGTTTTACTCAATGACATATGCCTTCGGGTTGAGGACCTGAATGATGAGATCATACAGATGTCAAGAGTATACATTCTTGTTTTGTCCCTAGTCGGTTTCTATTGTGGAAATAAGCATATACATCAATAACACATAAGACTAGCATGTGTGTGTTGGTTGATGATAGATTTTCATTAGTTATGATATAGAATATCAAACCAAGCACATAGATACATGTTAGAGAACAATGTATCAGATAGACCCACCATAAGAGTGATGTATGGAAACCACGCTTGGTTAGTCAGGATCAGCTCTTATAGTATTGGTGGTGACTGTGGTTCTTAGACCTAAAATCACTACACTCATCACATGTCATTGGATATACTTTGACATCATCAAACATAGTTCTAAAATATGGATTGTTACAAAGTTGATGATTGGGTGACTTTGATACATGGGGTTTTGAATGGGAGTGATAGATATGGGATTTTTCCCTCTTGAGGGAGTGTGATATCCTAGAAACTTAATGAGTGATACTGAGAAAAGCATGGCCATGCGCATGTCAGTCAATGTATGACATTGAGCTTACATATATCTCAGACAGTCTACTCTGGATCAAGAAACATGGATTGAGCATTTGTAGAGGATGACATGTCCATGCCTCAAGTCTAATCTGGGTATTAGTGATAAAGGAACTATACTTTCATTGTAACACCAATTATGGATTGTAGAGTTCAAAGTTGTTCTCCAACTTTCCTTTTCACTTGGGTAGCACTGACGTGCGACTAGGCACCGTTCTTTTCTTGTGAAGTCATAAGTGGTTATGGACTTTCACTGCCAACGTGAAAGGGAACCTATAGGGTCACACATATAGTATTAACTAGGAAGAGTATTTTTTCCACAAATGATGTTTAGATTGATTGCTAAAATGTTTAGGTACTGAATTAAACATTCAATCAATTGACTTGACTTAGAATCATAGAGCTCAACTGTTGAACCAACAAATTAGAGTGGCAGATTGTTTGAGAACTACATGACTGATTTCTTCACAACCTGGACCACCAACCGACCGGTTCACTTGGTGAACCGATCGGCTCATGGTCATTGAGATGAATAGTTCACCTTGATGAAATGATTGGTTCAGCTGGACCAGATGAGCGAGGTAGGGTTGTCTCGATTTGTGAGAAAAGATTTTCATTTCACTTGAACAATTCGATTGGGACTAGAATTGATCTTTGGATTAATTGAAAACAAAAGAGGAAAGTCAATTGCAGGCCAGTCAAGAATGTGAAATGACTGGTTCACTGGGTAAACCGACCGGTTCACACTCCCAACCAACTAGTTCATTTGTGGAATGACTGGCTCACCTGCTGCAGTACAATCAGTTTGTGGAAATTTCAAATCCTTCTACTCCCACTTTAGTATGGTATTACCCGGGGTTGAGAACCCTGATATTGACCCCTAGAATATATATAGGGGTACTAGGGGCTTCTCAAAGTACACAAGTCAGAACATCAATTGCGTTGCAAAGTTGTCCTCTCTGGTTTTGGTAATCGAGAGAGCCCAAGAAAGTGCTACTCGACTAGGGAGGCATAACAAGGGGAAGACAACTACAAGACAACAACCGGTGGTGGGAGAGTGTGTTGGTAACTAGTACGTCAATAGAAGGGAACGACTCCTTCTAGTGTCCTGTGGGACAGGATGACTAGTGTTCTCAGTGGTCCGTGTGGACTATCTATAGAGGCGGGAGGTTTTTGTTGCTTAGGAGGACAACAGTCAACTGCAGTTCGGGTCAGGACCAGGAGCTACACAGGCACCATCCAATACTAGGTGGTTGAAGATCGTACTACTTGTGAGGTATTGTTACTGAGCAAGCCTCAGGACCAGGTACACCTCGCTAAAACCATCCTTCCTATTTCATATTTATTGATGTGATCTGTTGTTTTATGGGTTTGTGGTGAGAATTTTTTTGTTTCCACTGCCTTCTTTGTCCCACAAAACCCAACAGTGGTATCAGAGTCACGTCAACATTCTATGTTTTAGGATTAATCGATCTTATCAGTTTTAGGTTTTATGCTTTTTATTTATTGCATGCAATGTGAATAATTAATTAGCTTATATGCATGTCCAATTTAAATCCACAAATCCCAATATACGTATATGATATGGTATATAAATGCATTCGATGCACGTCACCTTAAAACAGTTTTTGGTGGATGTGTAGCGTGGTTATGGCCTATAAACCCCTATGTGTGCTTGGTTGGTTGTGGTTGCTTGCATCTCGATCTGCATACCAAGTCCCCTCTCCTAATCCCAATGTAACTCGAGATAACTCGACCTTTATCTTCTACCTTTGCTCCCCCCCCCGAATGTAACTCGGGGTTTCCCAAAGCAATATGTAAAATAGGATAGTTTATAATCTATTATGTCAAAGAATGACGGGCACCCAGATGAGCATTTGGAGGACCGAGACGACCGTCTCATGGAGCGAGACAATCGGTGGTGGACCGATATGATCATCTCAGGGGGCGACACAAGCGAATGGTGGCCTGAGGAGATGCATGATGACCTGATGAACCAATCATATGGAGGAGCCAAACGATCGGCTAGTGGCACCCAACCAACTGGCCTGGAGGCGAGCTGATTAGTCCTGGGATGAGTCGATCAACCCGGAACGGCTAAAACATAGGACTTCATATGGTACAGGTTGTTGCATATGATGTAGACCTAGATGACCGTAATTCCTTGTGGCTCAAGAAATTACAATAGGATGGCCATAATCATCACTTTATCACTACGCATGTTTTCTTGTGGGATATAACATGTATATGATATGTACTATGTATGCGGTGATTGGATATGTATATGTATATAAATACCAAACCCTCATGATAGTATTGAGTTTTAGATGCCTTCCATTAGCAGCACACATTAAAAGCTTGATCAACAAGCGTAGGCATCCCAAGGGTGGTGTGTTGTCCATCTCGTGAAAGTGTGATGGTAGTTGTGTGGGTCCTCCAAGCGGGGTGCACTACTATCGTGTTGGCTTTTGGGTCAGACTTAACTAAGTGGTCTTAATGGGATTAAGCACTTAGAGGCATGGAGATGTTTGTGGCAAAGAGTTGCGCATGTCATCTATCCAAGAGTTGCATATGATGCAATTGGTAAGTGTTACCTACATTAATAATTGATTATGGACGTTGCGTTGACTGGGCAATAATGTATTGTTTTGGATCTTGGCCCACTAGAAGGTTGTACACTACAATCTTATGAATTGATGGTGAGGGCTATCAATTTGATCAAAATAGTGGGAGTAGTAATTAATCAAAGGCCTAATTAAATATCATCAAACTTTATTCAAATCAAATCAAAATTGAGTTTTTGACAAAATGCACATGTTTTCTCTTGTAGAATCAAATGGCAAAGAAATCATCTTTTAAATCGGTAAAATTAATTGAGATAAATTTCCATAGCGGGTTAAGGACTACGAGAAGTGTTCTGCATAATCCTAAGATACAAGTAGCCTTAGAATCTTCTCTATGTATGCTTAAGGTGTTGTTTGAGGCTGATAAGAAGTAGGATAGTTCCATGATAGTGATCAGTGGAATGGAATCCAAGGACAAAGGCAAGGGAGAGAAGGGTTCTCTCGCCAAGCTGAAGTCCATGTCTTCTGCACTCAAAACATGGAGAGGATTGAAGGAATCATAGAAGATGAAGCAAGAGATAGATATCTCTACTTCAGGTGTATACATGATAGAGATTAACTTTACTAATTTTTCATCATGAGTACTTGATACCGGATGTGGATCACACATTTGTTCAAATGTGAAGGATCTGAAAGGAAGTAGGCCTTTAGGGAAAGGCGAGGTTGAACTACATGTTGCCAATGCAGCAAGAGTCGTTTCCTATGTCATAGGAATCTATGAGTTATCTCTACCAAGTGGGCTAATAATAGAGTTACAAAATTGCTATTATGTAGCTTCCATAAATAGGAATATCATTTTTTTATCTTGTTTGGATAAGGATGGATTTGAATTTCTTATTAAGAATGAAAAGTGTTCCATTTCTGAAGATGAGATCTTTTATGGCAGTGCCCCAATGTCTTACAGTCTATACTTGATAGATCTACAAACAAGTGTATGTAACGTAAACACCAAAAGACAAAAACTCAATGACTCAAACAAAATATATCTTTGGCATTGTCATCTAGGGCACATATATGAGAATCACATATCTATACTCCATAAGGATGGTTATCTGGACTCTTTTGATTATGAATCAATAGAGATATGTGAATCTTGTTTGTTGGGCAAGATGACCAAGGCTCCCTTTTCAGGAAAAGGTGAGAGAGCTAGTGATCTATTAGGACTCATACATACTGATGTATGTGGGCCTTTTAGAATAATTGCTAGAGGTGGGTATCAGTACTTCATTAGCTTTACTGATGACTTCAATAGGTATGGCTATGTTTACCTGATGAAACATAAGTCTGAAACCCTTGAAAGATTCAAGGATTTTATGAATGAAGTACAGAACCAGCTTGGCAAAAGTATTAAGGTGCTTTAATCCGATGTAGGTGGAGAATACTTAAGCTAAGAGTTTGAGTACCTTCTGAGATCCTGTGGTATTGTATCACAATAGACTCCACCTGGAACACCACAACATAATGGTGTGTCAAAAAGAAGAAATCACACATGAGTGGATATGGTGCGGTCTAATATGAGTTTTGCCGATCTTCCAACTTCTTTCTGGGGTCATGCTCTTGAAACTGCCACTTTTACACTTAACTGCGCATCATCTAAATCGGTTCAAAAGACACCATATGAGCTATGGCATGGGAAGTGTCCCAATATATCTTTTATGAAGATTTGGGGTTGTGAAGCTTATGTCAGGAAAATACTTTCTGAAAAAGTTGGGACCCAAATCGAATAAATGTTATTTTGTTGGATACCCTTTGGAGACCAATTTATATTACTTTTATTCCCAATATGACAACAAAGTGTTTATTTCCAGGGATGTTGTATTCCTAAAGAAGGAATTTATTTCCAAAGGAAATAGTGGGAGGAAAGTGGAACTCAAAGAGGTTCGAGACCAATAATAAAACATTGAAACAATGGATGTACAAGATGAAGATAGAGAGTCACTAGTGGTTGTGGAATCTCAATCTTCTCAAATAACAAAGGGACCTCGTAGATCTAGTAGGACACACCTTAAACCTAAGAGATTTGGATATCTTGTGACTCAGGAAGGCGATGAGTTGGTCATAGATGATGAGCCAACTACCAATCTAGAAGCTATGGAGGGACCAGATTCTAAGAAACGTCTTGAGGCCATGAGATCTGAGATGGAATCCATGTATACCAACAAGGTATAGACCTTGGTGGAACCACCTGAAGGGGTAATACCCATAGGGTGCAAGTGGGTCTTCAAGAAGAAGATCAACATGGATGGCAATGTGCAATCTTATAAAGGCAGATTGATTGCAAAGAGTTTTAGACAAGTTCAAGGTGTTTACTATGACGAAACCTTTTCTCCAGTTTCTATGATTAAGTCCATTAGGATCATGCTTGCTATTATAGCCTACTATGACTATGATATTTGGCAGATGGATTTTAAAACTAAATTCCTTAATGGGAATATAGTGGAGGATGTGTACATGACATAGCCTGAAGGTTTTATAGATTTAAAGAATGCCAATAAAGTCTGTAATCTGCAAAGGTCAATCTATGGATTGAAGCAAGCATATCAGAGTTGGAATCTTTGATTTGACGAAGTAGTCAAAGAGTTTGGCTTTAGTCAAAATAAAGATGAACCTTGTGTGTACAAGAAGGTTAGTGGGAGCATGACTACATTCCTCATATTGTATGTAGATGAAATATTGTTGATGGGGAATGACATCTCTACCTTACAGAAGGTAAAGACATGGCTTGGAAATACATTCTCAATGAAGGACTTAGGAGAAGCATCCTATATATTAGTAATCAAGATCTATATAGATAGATCTAGAAGACTTCTTAGACTAAGTCAGAGCACGTACATTAACAAAGTGCTGAAGTGGTTCAGCATGGAGAACTCAAAGAGAGGAAGCATACCCATGGTGCATGGAGTTACCGTCTCTAGAGTTCAGTGTCCCCAATCTTGTAAAGAGAGGGAGCATATGAATGGGATTCTGTATGCATCAACCGTTGGATCCATCATGTATGCAATGTTATGTACTAGTCCTGATTTCTTGTATGCACTCAGCATGATGAGCAGGTAGTAGTTAGATCCCAGAGATGCTCACTAGGCAGCCATGAAGAACATCCTGAAGTACCTGAGAAGGACTAAGGATCAGTTCCTCATTTACAACGGTGAGGAAGAGTTGGTTGTTAAGGGTTACACTGATGTGAGCTTCCGAACCGATAAAGATGATTGCAGATCACAGTCAGGATTTGTGTTTTGCATTAACAATGGAGTTGTGAGCTGGAAGAGTTCCAAGTAAGAGACAGTTGTGGATTCTACTACAGAGGTTGAGTATATTGTTGCATCCCATGTAGCAAAGGATGTTGTGTGGATCAAGAAGTGCATCTCTGAACTTGGGGTGGTTCCCAGCACTATGAATTGTTTTCAAATCTCATATCTAGGTAAGAAGTGAACTTTTGCATGCTTGAAATATATTTCCATATTATATATGTCTTCAAACACATACCAAATAAGTTAATAAAAAGAACTATTTTATACTATTTTTAGTGTTGAGCGGCTCATAGAAAAGGAGGAGGATTTTTTTATATGAAGTTTTATGAGGATCCATACTAAGAATACCCTGGTAACCCAAAGTTTATCTATATTTAAGGATCTAAACTTAATAATAATTTATTGTGTAATTTAATCTAATCAAATCTAATATAGGTTGCATTGAAATTGATGCATGTATAGACTAGGATTACAAAGCAAAACTGTAGATTTTTATTTTTTTTGGCATACTTTGGGACACATTTATATAAACAAAATAAAAAATCGAAACAAAACCACCGGTTTAAAAATTTCCAAATATTTTATAAATTAGTGTTACTATACTAAAAGTTGAAACACAAAGTATTAGATGCTTGTTGTGGTCTGGCACTTTATTTAAATAACTCCAACATACCAATGAGTTAGTCATGCTTATACTTAAGAAATCACAAAACTTTTCCCAAGTTTTCCAACAGAATAAGTAACAAATATATAGTTTGTAATATAATAAGTAAAGAGGTTATTTGCAAGAATCTTAACCATATATATACTTACTAAAATATGAAGTACAACTCATTTTATTTTTCTTAACTTTTATATCTAAAAATTTATATTAAAAATCAAATTTATTCTTTTTGCGGAGGATCGAATGTGTCAGAGCTATTATACATATATATTAAAGCATTATACAAATAAATTATAATAATAATGGAAGCAATTTATGTTTTGAGCCATGTGTTTCTAATGGATTTCTATTAGAATCATGTAGAGTCGAATTCTTACTATACATGCATCAAATTCCTTTTAGTTTAGGTATTTTGATTGACGAAATATGATAATTCTGAAACTCAATATTTTATTTATTTTTGGTGTGTGTCTCAATGAAGTGTGACTCTCACGTTCCTATTTCATGTTGGTAATTGTTGGTATATTTAATTAGTTGGGATTATGCCCGTTATATATTTTTTATTTCTATTTCACCCATCTATGTCATGGATCCTATTTATAA
This sequence comes from Alisma plantago-aquatica, assembly GCA_963693085.1. Lineage (NCBI taxonomy): Eukaryota > Viridiplantae > Streptophyta > Magnoliopsida > Alismatales > Alismataceae > Alisma > Alisma plantago-aquatica. The sequence goes on from OY856409.1 coordinate 400,922,872, forward strand.
GAGACTCGATACCTTTATTTAACTAACTAAAAACAATCTATTCTACATGATATTAAGAGCAAAATCATAACTCTTCCGTCTCCTCAACTCTCCCCACCCAACCCTCCCTCTACTCGACAGTTGTCACCCATCACCAACCCCCCTACCGCTTACCTCCCTCCCTCGTTCCCCTCTCTTCCCCTCATTGCGACATCTGGCGATCGGACCGCACATCAGTGGCGACATTGCATGGCCATGCTTGTGGCCAGCAACTTGATTGGTGTTTGGAGGCCAGAAATCGCTCTACGTGGGTGGCCTCCACCAGTGGCCTCATGCCACAAGAAATCAAGACAACCTGATGTTTATATGTGCATCCAGTTGGATTCAGCCATCACCAATCTAGGCCACCACCGGATGCAATCTCTATTTGTACATTGTCCTGGAAGATCTTTATCTTCTACTTATTCCTTCTTTTGTATGTTCTTGATTGAGAAAGTTGCTATAAACATATAAAAAAGGAAGTTTCAAAAGAGCCTATGCTAATTTATAAACCATCCAAATAAAAAGGGATAAAATTTTACTTTTTCCTCCACTCTATGTGGTTCCCCTAATCCACATGGTTGGGGGATTTAGTGTTCTTTATCCTATCATGCCATTAATCTGGTAGCATTTTCAGTACTTTTACTGAGATCCATTTTAGTAGTATCACTCTTCTTTCTATTGAGTTTTATTCTTGTAGTACAGCTTAATTTCTACTGAGTTCTATTCTGATGGTGCTACTCCTCCTATTGATTTTTCATTTTGGTAGTATTTTTGTTTATTCTTTTATATAGTGCTACATTCCAATACCTTTACTTTTTATTTGTACTTTTCTACATTCTGGTACATTTATCTTTGGTATGTATTGTGCTCCATCTTCTAATACTTTTATTGTAATACATGGGTGGCACTGCCAAGACAATGCCTACCATTATCTATAATGATATATGCCCCATATTACCGCTATCAAACTCAATGATGACACTTTTCTATTTCACATGAATGTTGTTGAAATGTTCTTGGAAACATGGGTAAACTCAAGCTTATCATTGAGGATGCCCCTGATGTGTCTGACACCGCCTAGACTACATGCAAAAGGCAGGTTTACTCCTAATTTTGGGGTGCATGGAGCCTAAAGTTGCAGTCAAGTACATAAATAGGTGCACCAAAATAATTGGGATGAAATGAAGTAGTTCCTCATTTAGGAAGACCATTGCTTGTGCATCTACAATGCCATGAACAAATCTTGTTTGAACAACAAGGGGATTGTCCCTTGTCAAAGTATTATGATGCAAAGAAGGCCATGATAAACCAGCTGAATTTGTTCTCTGCAACAACCTCTGCTCAAGTCGTCAAAGAGAGGGAAGCTCTCCTCACCAGACACTTCCTTAATGGGCTCCATCCCCATTATGAATGAATTCCATTCATATGTGAATCGTGTTATTTTCTGGCCATGTAAAGGATGAATGTCTAGTCTTTGAATGCAAATGATTCTAATATAACTCATGTCGCTCGAGATAAACACAATTCTAATGAGCATGTTAGTGCATCAAAACATCTTTGAATGGTAAAAAAATGTCTCTAAGGCTGATGGACTCAATTTGTATAGTTCAAGAGATTCAGTTTCTAAAACTTCTAATGCATTTGTCTCTTTTGTGAATGCCTTTGATCCAGTAGATGTTGAAGGTATTCTAATCGCTCTAAATCCTATTGGAGTCAAGCATAATGTTGAATTAGTGGCTTCTCTTAAGAAAAATATAGAATTACGGTCAGTTCCTTCTACTCCTATACCTATCTTTCAACCTTCCCCTTTAGATAGCTCGAGTGGTCATGTTTCTTATAACAAGGTTAAAATGTCCTTTCTCAAGTTTCCATCTAAGTTTAACCTAAAAGAAAATTTTGGAACGTTTCATGAACTCTCAAGCTCGGTCTTCTCTCTTATGCATAAGAATCTGAGTGGTATGGAAGTTATTACTAAGAATAGTGTTGTTGAGGATGTCATCTCAACAACCCAAGACATTAAATGAATCTATCTCTCCATATCTCTTCCTGGAATGTTAGGGGCATCTCCAGTAAGATTATGGGGGTCTAGGGAGAGATGGAAAGGTTGAAGTGTGATAGTATCATCCTTCATGAAACTAATCTCAGAAGGGAGAAATCAGCTAACTTCATGAATATATATTTCCTCATCATAATTGGTGTGCAAATCACAATTCTCATGCTCTTGGAAGAATTTACATTCTTTGGAATCCTGACATATGTTTAGTTGATATGGTGAATGAATCTGACCAACGCATATACCCTAAAAGTTACTTCTAATTATTCTTTTTTTTTCTTATGGACATCCATGGTCATACTGGTGATAATGATAGAGTTTCTCTCTAGGAATCAATTGAGCATCTATGCAGTTATTCTTCTGGTCCTTGGATTCTTCTTGGTGACTTCAATGTAGTTAGAAAATGAGAATAGAAAATTGGTAGACATCCTCCCTCTAAAAAATCCATGGAGGATTTTAATTCTTGTGTTTTAAATTGTGGTCTTTATGAAATGGATCTTTAGTGTAAGGACCCTGACCGTCGTTTAGGGTTTACCCTGTTTGTTTTGCTTAACCTTGGTGGTTTGATGCTTGCTAATCGCCTTTAGTGGTGATTAGGGTTTGGTTATGCTTTGTTGAGAGTTCGAGGGGCTACTTGTGAATAACCCAAGTTTAGGGTTTTGTGTGCAAGTTTGCCATCTTGCGAGGTGTTTTCCTCTCTTTTCTTCCTCTAGGGTTGAGAGGAAGGCTTGGGCTTGTTGTTTGAGTTTCTTGGGCCTTGCTTCTACTTGTTTGGGCCTTGAGGTGCCTTGTTTGGGCTTGGTTGAGCCTTGTGTCGGCCAAGACTTGCCTTGTGTCGCCCAAGGTGAGTAGTGTGTCGACCTAGTGTGGCTTGTGTCGCCCAAGTGAGTGTGTGTCACCCTGGGTACCTTAGTGTCTCCCAGTGGAGTTGCTGGTTGTGTCGCCCATGATGCTTGATCCAGCCTTGACCATGTTTGGTGGACACTTGGTGCATGTCTTGGACAAGTGTCTTATGGCTTGCTAGAGTGGTGGCTTGAGCTCTAGGACAAGTGTCCTTTGGGTGGACGACACATAGCATGGATCTACCTTGTTTTCTCCTCCCTTTCCTTCTATATAGGTGGTTCTTTCCCTTGCCTTAGCTTCCTTTGATCTTTTGGTCTCTCCTCCACCTTGAGTGCATGACACTCCTTCCTTCTTTGCTTGTGTTGGCTGATACACTTCCTTGGAGAAGCAGTGGTGGCCGATACACCCCCTTGGAGGAGCTGTGGTGGACGATATCCCTTAGAGCTTGGAGTTCTTCTTCTTCCTTGGAGCTTGGAGCTTAAGGCGGGTTGCATAACTTCTAACCCTAACTCCTTAACCTCTTGTTCTTGTTCTTTTTCATAAGTTAGTAGCTTAGATTTGTACCTTGCTTTTGTACCTTTGGGGGGCGTTTCCCCTTAGGGTTTGGGTTTCCTTGTGATCTGGTGTACCTTGCTTTTTAGGGTTTGAGTATCCTTGAGGTTGGAGGTTGAAGATGACCCCTGTTGGGCGATACCCTCCCTTGCTTTGGTGTGTTGGACGATATGAGTGTATTGTGATGGACGACATGGTGAGTGTTCTTGGTGTTGGGCGATAGGTTGAGCTAGTATGAGTGTTGGCCGGTATGGTGACCCTTGTTGGACGATATGGTCCCTCTTGTGATGAGAGACATCCTTGTCTTTGTGATGGACGATTGACCTGAGTGACATGGTGCGCCTTGTGGTGATCCTTGTGATGGATGACAGGGCCAAGTGTGGCAAGCTTAGTGGGTTGGATGACAGGCTAGAGTGAGGTGTTGGCCGATATATTCTTATTGAGCATGGTGGTTGTTGGTGGGCGATAGCCTTTGGTGTGTGACGGCCGATAGGGCTGGGTTGTGACGGGCGTCACGCCCTTGGCTTTGGTGTGTGTCGGCCGATAGGCCTTGATGGGTGGTTGCATGTTTTGAGGAGTGTTCCCTTCTTTCTTTCTCTCTCTCTCTTGATGGTTAGAGAGGGTAGTAACCTGGTCGTTATGACTAGCAAATAGATCGGGCGTTATGGTTAGCCTGTGACGGGCGTCGTGGTAGGGAAGTGTGACGGGCATTTCCCGACACACATGGATGCCCGACACACCATTACACCCTGACGCGTGATAGCCTTGTGACGCTGTGTCACGGGGTTGGGTGTTGTTGTTGCAACGCAGCGTTGCTGCACTCTCACGTTCCAACCTTGTATCCTTCCTTTGGGTGAAGGTTGTGAGCCGAGTTTTAGTGAGGGTCTTGTGATCTTTTAGTGACGGTTCTTTGTACCATGGAGTCGTTCAGTTGTACACATATAACCTTGCTTCTAAACGATAGTGATGCCTTGCAACAATAACAATGTTAATGATAGCAATAATGATAATGGTAGTAGTGATGATAATAAGGAAGGTAGTGGTAATGATATGCATGATGTGATCCTTGTGCGTATCTGTTACTGATAAGGTGAATGGTGGTAGTTACACTAGTAGTTTGCACAATGATAATGGTAATGATAGTGGATGGTGACAATAATGATAGTGGTAATAATAATAGTGTGTGTTCTGTATATTCAACATGACTGCTTACATAAAGTAAACATCTTGTTTATTCTTATAATTCTGAGATGAGGATAAGCATGGGTATGGTTTGATGTGCTTTATACACCTGATCACCAAATAGTGTAAGAATGATAAGTAGGGTATCTTGAATGGCATTTTCATGATAGTAATCATATTCCTTATGTTGAAACTATGATTATTGTGTATCCTAACCATGCAGGTGATGCTTAGCCATTAAAAGGCTATAACATATAGTAACATCACTTTGATAATTACTCTGGTTAATGAGATTGTATATATGGTATGTTTGTCCCATAATGTTGATGTGAGCCTTAAAGAGACATTGGCAGTACATGATGAGGGATTGAGATCCCATAGTATGTCATGATCCTTGAGATGGATCTGGATGGTTGGCAAGAGGCCAAGTGGTAACATGTGATGTTGGATCCTTGAGATGGATCAGGTGGATGTAACTTACAATAATGGTATAATGATGAGTTTATGTTATTTTATTTCTGTTATATCTTGCATGTTATACAACTTGATTGAATCTTGCAATCCATCTAAAAGACACTAACTAATCACAGTGAAATATATCATGTAGTTTCCCTGGCCATAGATCCATCATCGTCAGGACTTGGTGATGGTGAAACAGGTTCTCCTGCGAGTTAACCTGGAAGCGCATATTGTTGAATATGTGTAGGTTGCTCCTAGCCTGAAAATGAGGAGGTAAGAGTGTAACTTCAGTTGCAGACTCAGATATATGTATGTGTAGAGCATGGTGAATAGGCCCATGGCTCAAGATATGTGATGTGAGGAGCATGAATGCATTCATGGCTCATAGCACGGTGAACAGGCCCGTGGCTCAGTTTTACTAGCGTCGAGACCTGTACCAAGGCGGGCTAGAGTGAGGGTAGCCTATGGAGCTGACCCTGTGGCTAAGACCACTTCAGCATGAGACTGCGGTCCTGCTTGTGTTGCACTCATGTGCTGACCATGAGGTGGGAGGTCGTGGAGTCCGGCTCTTCCATTGACCTTGTATGGCACCGGCTTGGGTTTCATAACCGAAGGTTGGATTTGAACGGTATTGTTCAAATCCTCAGGGCATAATAATATGTAATACAGCCGTTTCGTACTTACTGCTTAAGATAAACACAAAACATTGGTTGAGACCTTGTTTGCGTAATATCTCTACTATATCTTGCAGTTACTTTTATATTCATCAGGTATGTGGTGATATGTCTTATTTTGATAATCAGGTTAAGTGACAATATACCTTATTCTGATAATCATGTTACATAGTGATAAATCTTATCTTGTCAATTATGTTCCATTGAGAGATGTCTGGTATATGCTTTTGTACAGCTGGTAAGTTTGTCAGTAAGAATAGCTTTGCTTTATTTATATAGACTGCTCTTGTTATACCTGTTATCAATTATCTGCTGTTATCATTTATCTTGCTGAGGTTATGTAGTTGTGGTGGGGAGTTATGTTTCCCGCTGGGTCAATTGTTCAATTGTCTCACCCCGCTGGTTTACACCCTTTTTAGGTGGTCAAGCTAGACGTTGTTACGACCCCATCTGAGCTTAATTGGTAAACTAGGGTTTACCTAGACAATTGCAAAGATTAATTGGAATAATCATTCTTGAAATCTAATTAATGACGATAACACAATTAGGATGTTTTAATTATGATAAGAAGTCTAAATGTTCTTTTGTCTTGAGAATTAGGGTTTGAGAAGCATAAACCCTAATCGGCCCAAAATAGGGTTTTGATGATACATGAATACAGAATTTGATAAGTAGAATGTCTCACTAAATGATTTTTAGTATTTTATGTGTAACTCTGATTTACTTCAAATTTGGATATGAATTCTGATATTTTCCAATGTTGTTCACATTTTATATATCCAATTCATATCCAAATTTGAAGTAAATCAGAGTTACACATAAAATACTAAAAATCATTTAGTGAGACATTCTACTTATCAAATTCTATATTCATGTATCATCAAAACCCTATTTTGGGCCGATTAGAGTTTATGCTTATCAAACCCTAATTCTCAAGACAAAAGAACATTTAGACTTCTTATCATAATTAAAACATCCTAATTGTGTTATCGTCATTAATTAGATTTCAAGAATGATTATTCCAATTAATCTTTGCAATTGTCTAGGTAAACCCTAATTTACCAATTAAGCTCAGATGGGGTCGTAACAACTCTCCCCCCCTTAGAATGTTTCATCCTCGAAACATAAACCTACAAGAAAGATACATTCAAGGATATTCTAAGCTTCTAAAGCCTTCCATGTCATCATATTCTTGTATTTCATACCTGAATGTAGTTTTCAACATTAGATCTTTTCATTCTTTACTAAATCACAACATATTTCAAATAGTTCTCAATGATATCAAGCAAATTCTTTATGCCACAGTCAAACATAGAATGCAAAGATAAACCACCACGCTTTCACTGCGCAACTCTGATACTCTGATACAACTATCTCAACTTACGCTGTTCAGAGAGTTCTATTGTTCTGTATCATCTTTAAGTGACAAAAGCAAGTTCACCATGCTGTTTTAAACTTTAATAACATGTTGCTCAGATAGCAAAACAGTCTTGAATTAAAAGACTAGATTCAACAATCAATTGCACAATACTACTCTTGGCATCCCCATTGGGTCATGGATGCATGAGGTGAAGCATTACCACCTCATTCCATACTATCTTGTTTCGATCCTGGGACCTGTGGGTTATGGACCACACACAATTCAAAGTGTAACCATCATATTATATCATTTTAGGGTTTCAACAACAGTAATAAAGTAATCCACCATTGTATCAGTCATTCAAGCATTAATCATACTCAATTACCATCACTCAGTTATATTATAGCTAGGTATAACAAGCTATACCTCATTAGGATTACTTGTCCAAACAATCTAATTATCATCCCCATCTATTAATATGAGTGAATATGTATGACTACCTTGTTCAGGGTATCTCTCCATGTGTTCTGACATCATCCAAACCGTATCACCATATCACAAATACACAATACTAGGATGCATATCTGGTATGAATTACTACTACTATCATACACCTTTAATTTAACATATAGCTTGCACAAATATTCTGAAATCATATGTAGAACCAACTTTCATACCTTAATATGCCTTCAACAAATCATACATGTAAAAAAACAAATTCACATATTACACAAAGCTAGTGCTTTCCCATATCTTTCTTCTCATTCATTACTTCTTTACCTTTTTCTACCTATCCTTTCATATGATTATATACAATAAACATCATTAACATTGAAGCACTTAAGATAGGAATAGATTATTCATCATTCTTGCTATCACACAAGAATTTATTTCTTATCGCACTTTATCATATTGTATGTCACTATTACATTCACTAGATGACCCTACCAAGGTAGTTATGCATCATATATGATTCATTTTCTTATCATTTCATTCCCATCTTGCTATTGTTAAGGAATATATGAAAGAGAAGATGATTTTAAGACTTGGAATTCTTGTATTCAAACATTCCCTTAATACATTCTCGTATGTAGATTTACTTAGTTATCAACAGAGATATTTGATTAATTAGCACTTGCTTGAATCTCACAACCTCTTTATTTTATAACTTCTCCATCATATTTCAAACCCTTTCTTACATTTCATAGTCCTCTTACTATATACTACTCTTTAACCCGTCATCTTTAATCCTAAATTTTTTTTTCTCTTATGACCATGTTGCTTATTCATATGTATGGTCATGTATACCATGTTGCACATATTTCCTCCTTCATCTTTATACTATTGTGAAGTTAACATTCTAAGTTAATAGCCCTTCTATTAGTTTTTCCTCATGTTGAATACATTACATATTCTTCATTTTTAAATCAAGTGGATCATGCATGGGTCAAACATAGTTTCTCTTTCAATCAAGTTTTTCTCTCCTGAATACAGTCTACCTTTGTATGACTTATTCATTCGTTAAACTACACCTATGTTCTTTGTTTAGAAACTAGTTTGTTGTTCTAGTCTTAAGAATTACATGTTCATACGATCCTCTTCACTTTTACTCTTTTGAAGACTCTTTACTTCTATGGACCTATTGAAAGCTCAACTCTATTCTTCTACTTAGCCTTTTCTTTAGAGTTCATAAAAGCATTATACTCTATTATATAATTCATTCTTCATGATTGATTCTTGTTATCTTGAACCATACATACATACATTTCACATATCTTTTCTATATTTCATATGTATAGTTCATGCAAAATTAATCAATAAACTGATTATGAGCTTCATATCATGTTCTATTATTCCCTATTAAGGGTTTCACCTTTGAGACCCCAGAGTTGAACCTCAGATATCAGTTTCACTAATTCTTAGTTGTTCTGATCTTGCCCATATGTTTCAACATCTTACTGTATGTACATTCTTACTCTGATGTGGGTCTAATTATTCCAATTCTATTCTTATTATTCTATTGATAGGATTTATTAGATCCTAATAACGCATCCTGCCAACCGGACCAGGCCAAACCTGAAATCCTGAAGCCAAGAACTACAAAGGAATACATTCTTTCTGAACTGCCACTCACAGCTCAGAAACTCGGCTGATTGGTCAGAAACTCGGCCGATTGCTTCACAACTCGGCCGATCCGCTTGAAACTCAGCCGATCAACTAGCTGTTTGATTTCCTGAAAAAGGAAACTCGGCCGAATTACATACAACTCGGCCGAATTGCGTATAGACTGAAAACCTAAACAGACCTGCTGGTGTCAATTTCACTCGAATCAACGGGCAAAACTATAGAAACAAAAGCCCATTCAAAGGTCAATTCTAGTCTACTCGTTACAAAGAATAAAATCAATAAATGCTACAATTGCATAGTGTACAACAGATATTAAAGACCCATATTTCAAAGTATTGAATATTTCAATTCAAACATATAAGAGCATTTCTATACATTTCCAACAAAAACAACATTATGAAATGTAAATTCTATCTCCTTTTACATTTACGCTCTTAATTCTTGTTTCTTTTCTCGTTTTCTAACCCTAACATTTCTAGGGTTCCTCTCTAGCCCATTCTTCCACTGTATACCTGGCCAGGGTATACGTGAGAGAATAGACAGAGTAGCTTGTACTGGCTGATCCAAGTACTCAGATATCGGGCCAGGATATCCAAATACTCAAATCCCCAAAGCTAACATCAAACATTTCCTATCTTCCACACTTAGGACTCTAACTTACTAACTTAATGGTCCTTGACAACTCACCCTAAGCTCTGATACCAAGCTGTTACACCCCGATCTCACAATTTCCTCAAATCATGAGATTAGGGCATAAGATGGGATTTATATTTAACAAAAAGAACACCCTTAACTTTTTCTTTTCTTTTAAACTCTTGTTTCATCGCATTGAACCACATATCATCTTAACAAAGGAATCTGAACATTGCTTCTACTAATCAGACTTTAATAGTAAAGATACATGTATAAGCATTCACGATGTCTATCACACATTATGCACATGAAACTTGCTAATTAGCATACATATCAAAGAGGAACAATATTACACATTGTAATTACAACTCTCTCTCTAAACTCTTACTGAGGACCTAGAGTGAAAAGGACCAACTGACTCAGCTAATCTCGTACTTGACTCCTGTGGCAGGTCTACACTGACGCTCTGATCATCTTCAAGTCCACGCGGTTAACCCTAAAATGTTTGAGTAGAGGGGTGAGCCTACTCGCTCAGTGAATGAGTACTTCATGGAAACAGACTAATGCACTAATGTGATTACAGATATAATTTGAATAAACAATATGAAATTTAACAACAGTAAATACTACACTGAGCAGTTCTAAAACAATATAATTGAAATAACAAAGAATGTAAATATTGCATCCAAAGAATAACTACAAGAATACTATGCTTCTAGTCTTCCTTAACTCTTTCATTTATAAAGAACTCTGTGAACCTATATGATCATATTTTAACTTATGCCCTAATCATATGCAGTGTACTCTGCATATAAAGATCCGCAACAAGTCCATGCTACGGTCCCACCGTACAAGACTTAGCGACACACCCGGGAAATGCTAAGTCTGACTACTCGTCCTGGTCTGCACAGGACCCAGGCTCTACGGCCTCAACGCACAACCACGTGTGCTGCACAACCACGTGTGCTCCCGACTTCTCCTTTAACCTGAGTACACCGGCGGAGAGTCACAGGGTTACCTTCGTGACACAAGCACGAATGGTGTTAGATAACCGTGTTTTCTTTTGTTATCGCAGTGCCATCGTGACACAAGCATGATTGTTGTTGGACACTGCCTCTCTTTCCTCGTTTGTCCGTGACACAAGCACGGATGATGTTGCAACACGAGTTTCACCCCAAAGTTGCAGACTTGTCTAAGGGGTTCTATGGTGTTAGGGCATCTAGGTCTATTAATTAATTAACATATAACTATCATAGCTCATGTATTCAACATATACCATGTCTTAGTAACATCCCTTTCTAGGGCATGTCATATCTCATCACCTGCAATTTACGAGATATGTATTGAAATATAAGAAGCCCGTATGTAAATATCATTTCAGAGGGAACAAGCATATAAAATTAAATGCACTAGAAACATACAATTCAACAATTAAGCATCACCACATCTCATATCAAGACCTTTCATATTACCATAGCATGATTCATTGAGCACCCCATCCTTAGGGTTTCATATGCCTTATTCATTCATCACATGCCAACACCCTACTCTTAGGGTTGCATTTGCCTCATTCATCTTTTTATTTACCTCATTCACTTGTCACATGGCTCTCATAAGGATTTCATAGGATATAAGCATTCACTAGATAAAGATTGTTTCCAACAAATCATATGCAATCAATATAGACATGAAACAATGGAAATTTAACTAAATTTAGGGTTTCCATACCATTCACTGAGATATCATGTATCAAGAATAAAATTCAATTAAGATAACCCATGTGGTACATCCTAACCACTTATAGGATTACTAGTCCTTTTCAATAAGGTTGAAACTCTAGCGATATCTCAATTAGGTCAAACCCTAATTACATCATTTGATATAAATCTAAAAGCATCCTCACTAGGAAGTGTTGTATACGTATCTGATATGAATCTACCATCAAAGAGTCGTTCAAACAGAGAAGGAATCCGTATCATATCAATTTTACAATAACTTAAATCAAACGGACATTTCAGGATTTAGAATTCACATGCTAAGCATTTAGGGATTTGGATGTTATAATCAAATTCATGCATTAGAATGTTTGAAGGAAGAACCCACTCACCCTAAGGTGTGAAAACACCTCACAACTGCAGCTCAACTCAGGGAATCTCGAACTCCTATCAAATCCCTAGCAAATCTCCCAATTCTTCTTCCATTCAACTAGGAAACCTTGAAAATGAGGGATTATGAAGAAAGGGTGAGAAAAGAGGGAATTTCGACATCCTCTTGGATCAAATCAGAGCATGGACGGAATCTTGACATGAGAGAGAAGATTCACCATAAAAGTCTATGCAAAGGATCCAAACTTACTTGATTTCACCACTCTTGGGACCGCAGAACCCTAATTCAGCAATTCCTCCTCTTTCTCCACTCAAGCCCTAACTCTCCCTCTCTCTCTAGATTTTCGTTTCTCTGGGATGGATGACGAAGAATGAGAGCTGTCTGTGTGTGTGGTTGCTCATATAAGTCAATTGAGCTGCTTGGGTCAATTGCATATTGACCCAACACTTAACTTTAATTATATTGGCTGAATATTCAGTTATACAAAAGTTACTGTAATTCGTTTATTTCAGAGATCAAACATTCTCCAAAAATTATGGGAATTTATCAAGTTGTTTATAATCGATCTATAAAGCTTCAGTTAAAATTTTAGACCATTTGGAGTTACCAATAAATAATTAAAAATCGAACAGTGCACTGCTATATTGCAGTCTGAAGAATATTCGGCCGAGTTTGTCCTGCACAAACTCGACCGACACCCTTACTGTAGGGATTCAAAAGTCATCCAAAAATTATGCCAATTTAACAGAGTGTCTAAAACTGTGTTTTTCAGGCACAGTTAAAATTTGAGATCAATTGGATATACCAATAAAAAGATAAAATTCAATTACCACACTGCTGTATAATTCTGGAAATGTGATCGGTCGAGTTTGAAACTCGGACGATAAACAGGTCAGAGCATTCTTCAAAAATTCTGATATTTTCCAATGTTGTTCACATTTTATATATCCAATTCATATCCAAATTTGAAGTAAATAAGAGTTACACATAAAATACTAAAAATCATTTAGTGAGACATTCTACTTATCAAATTCTGTATTCATGTATCATCAAAACCCTATTTTGGGCCGATTAGGGTTTATGCTTCTCAAACCCTAATTCTCAAGAAAAAAGAACATTTAGACTTCTTATCATAATTAAAACATCCTAATTGTGTTATCGTCATTAATTAGATTTCAAGAATGATTATTCCAATTAATCTTTGCAATTGTCTAGGTAAACCCTAATTTACCAATTAAGCTCAGATGGGGTCGTAACAGACGTGGTCGTGGTCGTGGTGTTGCGGACGAGCAGCTTGACGAGCAGTAGAAGGCAGGCGGTGGACATGCTGCTATTTTGGAAGTTTTGTAGTAGAGTCTAGAGTCATCTCTGTACTCTCGGGTCCTTGGCAGTGTTTTGACGTTGATTCACGATGAATAATCGATGATGCTTGTTATCCTACTGTTGGCCAGATGTGGGCCTTTCTGTATATAAATAGGTGGTGAACTCATGGGATGGATGAACAGTTGTTCCTGAGCTATGGACACGCATCAGATCTCATGTATGTATATATATGACATGTTGCTGTGCAGGATGAGGACTGGAAAGTAATAGTTTCATAGTTTATCAGTTTTCCACAATCGGTTTTAATTAACCCATGTTTTCATAATCTGTGGTTATGGTGTTTCCACACGTTTTCGCGTAATACCTCGTTATCTATATGATAATGGGATGTGTTGCCACATTTTTTTGGTATCAGAGCTATAGGTTCGCTGAGTCTACAGGGATTTAGGACTAGGTTGAGTCTGTTCTTATGAGTTTTCCAGGTTTTCTTACAAATCTTCTGCCTTCAGCAGAAGAAAAGTCAAGATGTCTGGAAACCATGAAGAACACTCTGCTGAGTACAGTGATGCTGCATCGGTTGATGGAGCAGATGGACAGGAACATGAAGATTGGGTGCCTGAGGGTCCCCAATTTAACCCATCCATACTTGAACATCCTGCTTACCAATATCTTATGGGGCAGTTAATGGCTACGATGAATCTCATGGTTGAGCGATTACCAGTGCCTCCTCCGCGAGCACAGGTTCCCCATGGAGAAGCATCGGGTATTGGGAAGACCTTCGAGCGGCTTCGCCGAGTTGGAGCTTCGGAGTATGCTGGAACGGCTGATCCAGCGGATGCAGATCTGTGGCTGACAAGTCTAGAGAAGGCTTTACGGATCCTTGACATCCCCGAAGCAGACAAGGTAAAGCATGTTGTCTACCTTCTGAAAGGTAGTGCTGGTCACTGGTGGACCATTGAAGAAGAGAAGCGGCCTGGCAAGGTGATCTGTTAGGAGGTGTTCCGACGCGAGTTCATCACCAGATACTTTCCAAATACGTATCTGGATGAGAAGGTTAGTCAGTTCGAGAACCTGAGACAAGGAACGATGAACATCACCGAGTATGAAGCCAAGTTTATGGATCTGTTGAGGTTCTGTCCTCACATGGCGGCAACAGATGAGGAACGGATCAGACGTTTCGAGAAGGGTTTGAGTGTTGAGTTGAAAGCCCCGGCGTCTGTGTTGGAGAACCGAGAGCGGTTTGCTACGTTCGTGGAATCTGTTCGACGGATCGAGAGGACAGTAAGGGAGAAAAGAGAGTCTATGTCTCACAAGAGACCTGCTCAGTTTCAAGGACGGAGGTTTGGTGGCTTTAAGAAGCCCCGGTTTCCAGCACCGTCAGCGATGAGAAGTTCTGGTGTACCTTCTCAGTGGTCTCCGAGTAAGGGGAAAGGTTATGTTTTTTCACCGTCTAAGGTGCATAGTTCAGCTTCTGTGGCAGTGACAGGGCCAACTAGGCAACGATTCGAGGACAAGTCATGTCATCTTTGTGGACAGGTCGGGCATTGGAAGTTCAATTTCCCAAATAGAGACGTTGAAGTGACGTAGCAGCCGAGGCAGAATTTTTAGAAGTCAGAGAGACCAGAGCCCAGTGGTAGCAGAGGACGAGGATGCGGTTAGGCGTCTCAAGCGGGATCGTCTGCTCAAGGAAGCAGAGGTCATGGACAGCAAGCAATGGCTCGATTCTATGCTATGAGTTAGCCGGAGGCGATAGTCAACCCGCGAGTGGTGACAGGTCAGATGGAGTTATTTCATTCTGATATGTCTTCTTCTTGCTTTATATCCGTTCTGGTTGACCCGGGTGCTACACACTCTTTTATCTCCTATAGTATGCTTGAAAATTGTCGTTTACCTGTTAGCTGTAAGAAGGATAGCTTGTTGTTAGAAACCCCTCTTGATGGTTCCTCTTTGCTTCGAGAAGAGTGTCCATCTTGTGTCTTGTCTTTTTCGGGACACCGTATCCAAGTGGATCTTATACCACTTGATATGCATGGTTTCGATGTTATCCTTGGGATGGATACCTTAGAGAAGTATAAGGTTGTTTTGGACTGTGGTTCCAAGCAGGCAGTGTTTGATGTTGCCGGAGAGAAGTGGATCTTCCAAGGAGATAGGAAGATTCTTCCGAACATGTTTGCTGTCAGCTATGGTGGCAGATAAGTTGTTACGACAAGGATGTGAGGCGTTCCTAGCTCACATGGTAGATACTGTTGTGGCTATCAAGGCGAAAGGTCCTAGTCTTGAGGAGGTATCAGTGGTTCGAGAGGTTGCATACATGTTTCCTAAGGAGTTTCCTGGTGTTCCTACACCCCGAGAGATTGATTTCGAGATCAATTTGGTTCCAGGAACACAGCCAATAGCACAGTCACCGTATAGGATGGCTCCAGCAGAGATGGCAGAGTTGAAGAAGCAGTTGCAAGAGTTGTTGGAGAAAGGTTTTATTCGACCGAGTACGTCGTCGTGGGGTGCTCCCGTGTTGTTCGTTAAGAAGAAGGATGGTTCGATGCGGTTGTGTATAGATTACCGGTAGTTGAACAAGGTCACAATCAAGAATAAGTACCCGTTGCCGAGGATAGATGATTTGTTTGATCAGTTGTGTGGTGCTACAGTGTTTTCAACGATAGATCTACGGTCTAGATATCATCAGTTGAGGATAAAGGCGGATGACATACCAAAGTCAGCTTTCAGGACAAGGTATGGTCATTTCGAGTTCGTGGTTATGCCGTTCGGGCTAACCAATGCACCTGTTGCTTTTATGGATCTGATGAACAGAGTGTTCCGTCCGTTCTTAGATCAGTTTGTTGTAGTCTTTATAGATGATATCTTGATCTATATTCGGGACAGATTAGAGCATGAACAACATCTTCGTCGAGTGTTGACTCTTCTTCGTCAACATCAGTTGTATGCCAAGTTCAGTAAGTGTGAGTTCTGGTTGGAGGAAGTGACTTTCTTGGGTCATGTGATATCTGTTGAAGGAGTCAAAGTAGATCCGAAGAAAGTGGAATCCGTTGCGGATTGGGAACAGCCGAAGACGCCGACAGAAGTTCGTAGTTTCCTTGGTTTGGCAGGATACTACTGGAGGTTTATCAAGGACTTCAGTGTGATCGTGTTGCCAATGATGAAGTTGACCAGGAAGGATGTACCTTTTGTTTGGGATGATTGATGTCAGCAAGATTTCCAGAGCTTGAAGGAGAAGCTGACCAGTGCTCCAGTGTTGATGTTACCAGAGCCTGGGAAAGGCTATGTTGTTTTCTGTGACGCTTCCAAGAAAGGTTTAGGTTGTGTGCTGATGCAGGAAGATCATGTAGTTTCTTTTACCTCACGACAGCTCAAGAAATATGAGGAAAACTATCCGACTCATGATTTGGAGTTGGCAGCAGTGGTTCATGCGTTAAAGATTTGGAGACACTCTTTGTATGGGGAAGTGTGTCAGATCTTTACGGATCATAAGAATCTGAAGTATATCTTTACACAGCAAGAGTTGAACATGTGACAACGACGATGGATGGAGTTGATCAATGATTACGATTGCACTATCGAGTATCATCCTGGTAAGGCGAATGTGGTAGCTGATGCGCTTAGCAGAAAGTCTTCTTCTCTTTCTTCAAAGAAGGCACAGTTGAGTTCTTTGGTATGCCCTAGGCGAGATATGTTTGTTTCTCTACGACAGATGAATGTGCAGATGGAAGTTTCTTCGTTGTCTGGTCTTTTCGCACAGATGCAATTTAAGCCTATGTTGAGACAGCAGATCAAGGATGCATAGCAGACAGATGATGCGGTACAGTTGATCAGATCAGTGTTCGGCAACGACAAGCGTGATGGGTTTCATGAGTCCGAGGATGGACTAGTTTTCTATCGTGATAGGATGGTGGTTCCAGATACAGATAATCTGAGGGAGTTGGTGCTTGAGGAAGCACATACGTCGATGTATGTGATGCATCCGGGTGTCGCCAAGATGTATCATAGTCTGAAGAACTTATATTGGTGGCCCGGTTTGAAGAAGGATGTAGCTGATTTCGTGGCGAGATGTGCGGTTTGTCAGCAAGTGAAGGCTGAACATCAGAAGTCGGCAGGTACGTTGCAACCTTTGCCGATACCGTAGTGGAAATGGGATCATATAACCATGGATTTCGTAGTTGGTCTACCCCGGACAACTAGGAATCATGATTCCATTTGGGTGATAGTGGACAGATTGACTAAGTCTGCCCATTTTCTACCAGTGAGGATGACATATACAGCCGAGAAACTAGCTCGAGTCTATGTGGATGAGATAGTACATTTGCATGGTGTGCCAGCAACGATAGTTTCTGACAGAGGTCCTCAGTTTACGAGTCATTTTTGGGAACAGTTGCACAGAGCATTGGGAACGCAGTTGAGGTTCAGTACAGCTTTTCACCTGCAGACAGATGGACAGTCTGAGAGGACTATTCAGATTTTGGAAGATCTCCTTCGAGCTTGTGTTTTGCAGTTTCTAGGCAACTGGGATGTACATATGAGTTTGATAGAGTTTGCCTACAACAACAGCTATCAGCGGAGCATCGACATGGCTCCTTATGAGGCTTTGTATGGAAGGAAGTGCAGATCTCCTTTGTGTTGGTATGAGTCTGGTGAGTATCAGCTTTTGGGTCTTGAGTTAGTACAACAGACAACATATAAGATCAAAGTGATACAGCAACAATTGAAAGTGGCACAGGACAGGCAGAAGTCTTATGCAGACAATCGTCGATGACCTTTGGAGTTCCAGGTAGGAGACAAAGTATATCTTAAGGTCTCGCCATGGAAGGGTGTGCTAAGGTTTGGACGGAAGGGTAAGTTAGCACCCAGGTTTATGGGGCCTTACCCAGTCATAGCACGTGTTGGCAAGGTAGCTTACGAGTTAGAGTTGCCTCCATAGTTGCACAGGTTGCATCCAGTGTTCCATGTCAGTATGCTGAAGAAAAGTCATTCGGATTCAGACACTGTGATACAGCCAGTTGAGGTTGAGCTTGATGCAGATGTGACCTACGAGGAAGGTCCTGTGGCGATCCTTGACAGAAGGATCAAGAAGCTGAAGAGGAAGGACCTGGTTCTTGTGAAAGTTCTTTGGCAGCGTCGTGGCGTTGAGGAAGCCACGTGGGAGCTTGAGGAAGAGATGAGGAGGAAGTATCCCTCGCTTTTCTCTTTGGATTTCGAGGACGAAATCCCTTAAAGGGGGTTAGCTTGTAAGGACCCTGACCTTCGTTTAAGGTTTACCCTGTTTGTTTTGCTTAACCTTGGTGGTTTGATGCTTGCTAATCACCTTTAGTGGTGATTAGGGTTTGGTAATGCTTTGTTGAGAGTTCGAGGGGCTACTTGCAAATAACCCAAGTTTAGGGTTTTGTGTGCAAGTTTTCCATCTTGTGAGGTGTTTTCCTCTCTTTTCTTCCTCTTGGGTTGAGAGGAAGGCTTGGGCTTGTTGTTTGAGTTTCTTGGGCCTTGCTTCTGCTTGTTTGGGCCTTGAGGTGCCTTATTTGGGCTTGGTTGAGCCTTGTGTCGGCCAAGACTTGCCATTGTCGCCCAAGGTGAGTAGTGTGTCGACCAAGGTGAGTAGTGTGTCGACCTAGTGTGGCTTGTGTCGCCCAAGTGAGTGTGTGTCTCCCAGGGTACCTTTGTGTGTCGCTCAGTGGAGCTGCTGGTTGTGTCGCCCATGATGCTTGATCCAGCCTTGACCATGTTTGGTGGACACTTGGTGCATGTCTTGGACAAGTGTCTTATGGCTTGCTAGAGTGGTGGCTTGAGCTCTAGGACAAGTGTCCTTTGGGTGGATGACACATAGCATGGATCTACCTTGTTTTCTCCTCCCTTTCCTTCTATATAGGTGGTTCTTTCCCTTGCCTTAGATTCCTTTGATCTTTTGATCTCTCCTCCACCTTGAGTGCACGACACTCCTTCCTTCTTTGCTTGTGTTGGCCAATACACTTCCTTGGAGAAGCAGTGGTGGCCGATACACCCCCTTGGAGGAGCTGTGGTGGACGATATCCCTTAGAGCTTGGAGTTCTTCTTCTTCCTTGGAGCTTGGAGCTTAAGGCGGGTTGCATAACTTCTAACCCTAATTCCTTAACCTCTTGTTCTTGTTCTTGTTCATAAGTTAGTAGCTTAGATTTGTACCTTGCTTTTGTACCTTTGGGGGCCGTTTCCCCTTAGGGTTTAGGGTTTCCTTGTGATCTGGTGTACCTTGCTTTTTAGGGTTTGAGTATCCTTGAGGTTGGAGGTTGAAGATGACCCCTGTTGGGCGATACCCTCCCTTGCTTTGGTGTGTTGGACGATATGAGTGTCTTGTGATGGATGACATGGTGAGTGTTCTTGGTGTTGGGCGATAGGTTGAGCTAGTATGAGTGTTGGCCGATATGGTGACCCTTGTTGGATGATATGGTCCCTCTTGTGATGAAAGACATCCTTGCCTTTGTGATGGATGATTGACCTGAGTGACATGGTGCGCCTTGTGGTGATCCTTGTGGTGGACGACAGGGCCAAGTGTGGCAAGCTTAGTGGGTTGGACGACAGGCTAGAGTGAGGTGTTGGCCGATATATCCTTATTAAGCATGGTGGTTGTTGGTGGGCGATAGCCTTTGGTGTGTGACGGTCGATAGGACTGGGTTGTGACCGGCGTCACGCCCTTGGCTTTGGTGTGTGTCGGCCGATAGGCCTTGATGGGTGGTTGTACATTTTGAGGAGTGTTCCCTTCTTTCTTTCTCTCTCGCTTGATGGTTAGAGAGGGCAGTAACCTGGCCGTTATGACTAGCAAATAGATCGGGCGTTATAGTTAGCCTGTGACGGGCGTCATGGCAGGGAAGTGTGACGGGCGTTGCCCGACACACCGTTACACCCTGACGCGCGATAGCCTTGTGACACTGTGTCACGGGGTTGGGCGTTGTTGTAGCAACGCAGCGTTGCTGCACTCTCACGTTCCAACCTTGTATCCTTCCTTTGGGTGAGGGTTGTGAGCCGAGTTTTAGTGAGGGTCTTGTGATCTTTTAGTGACCGTTCTTTGTACCATTGAGTCGTTCAGTTGTACACATATAACCTTTCTTCTAAACGATAGTGATGCCTTGCAACAATAACAATGTTAATGATAGCAATAATGATAATGGTAGTAGTGATGATAATAAGGAATGTAGTGGTAATGATATGCATGATGTGATCCTTGTGCTTATCTGTTACTGATAAGGTGAATGGTGGTAGTTACACTAGTAGTTTGCACAATGATAATGGTAATGATAGTGGATGGTGACAATAATGATAGTGGTAATAATAATAGTGCGTGTTCTATATATTCAACATGATTGCTTACATAAAGTAAACATCTTGTTTATTCTTATAATTCTGAGATGAGGATAAGCATGGGTATGGTTTGATGTGCTTTATACACCTGATCACCAAATAGTATAAGAATGATAAGTAGGGTATCTTGAATGGAATTTTCATGATTGTAAGCATATTCCTTATGTTGAAACTATGATTATTGTGTACCTAACCATGCAAGTGATGCTTAGACATGAAAAGGCTATAACATATAGTAACATCACTTTGATAATTACTCTGGTTAATGAGATTGTATATATGGTATGTTTGTCCCATAATGTTGATGTGAGCCTTAAAGAGACATTGGCAGTACATGATGAGGGATTGAGATCCCAGAGTATGTGATGATCCTTGAGATGGATCTGGATAGTTGGCAAGAGGCCAAGTGGTAGCATGTGATGTTGGATCCTTGAGATGGATCAGGTGGATGTAACTTACAATAATGGTATAATGATGAGTTTGTGTTATTTTCTTTCTGTTATATCTTGCAAGTTATACAACTTGATTGAATCTTGTAATCCATCTAAAAGACACTAACTAATCACAGTGAAATATATCATGTAGTTGCCCTGGCCATAGATCCATCATCGTCAGGACTTGGTGATGGTGAAAGAGGTTCGCCTGCGATTTAACCTAGAAGCGCATATTGTTGAATATGTGTAGGTTGCTCCTAGCCTGAAAATGAGGAGGTAAGAGTGTAACATTGGTTGCAGACTCAGATATATGTATGTGTAGAGCATGGTGAACAGGCTCATGGCTCAGGATATGTGATGTGAGGAGCATGAATGTGTTCATGGCTCAGAGCACGGTGAACAGGCCAGTGGCTTAGTTTTACTAGCGCCGAGACCTCTACCAAGGCGGGATAGAGTGAGGGTAGCCTATGGAGCTGACCCTGCGGCTAAGACCACTTCAGCATGAGATTGCGGTCCTGCTTGTGTTGCACTCGACCACGAGCTGGGAGGTCGTGGAGTCCGGCTCTTCCATTGACCTTGTATGGCACCGGCTTGGGTTTCGTAACCGAAGGTTGGATTTGAACGGTACGGTTCAAATCCTCAGGGCATAATAATATGTAATACAGCCGTTTAGTACTTACTGCTTAAGATAAACACGAAACATTGGTTGAGACCTTGTTTGCATAATATCTCTACTATATCTTGCAGTTACTTATATATTCATCAGGTATGTGGTGATATGTCTTATTTTGATAATCAGGTTAAGTGACAATATACCTTATTCTGATAATCATGTTACATAGTGATAAATCTTATCTTGTCAATTATGTTCCATTGAGAGATGTCTGGTATATGCTTTTGTACAGTTGGTAAGTTTGTCAGTAAGAATAGTTTTGCTTTATTTATATAGATTGCTCTTGTTATACCTGTTATCAGTTATCTAGTTGTTATCGTTTATCTTGCTGAGGTTCTGTAGTTGCGGTGGGGAGTTATGTTTCCTGTTGGGACAATTGTTCAATTGTCTCACCCCGCTGGTTTACACCCTTTTTAGGTGGTCGAGCTAGACGTGGTCGTGGTCGTGGTCGTGGTGTTGCGGATGAGCAGCTTGACGAGCAGTAGAAGGCAGGCAGTGGACATGCTGCTATTTTGGATGTTTTGTAGTAGAGTCTAGAGTCATCCCTGTACTCTCAGGTCCTTGGCAGTGTTTTGATGTTGATTCACGATGAATAATCGATGATGTTTGTTATCCTGTTGTTGGCCAGATGTGGGCCTTTCTGTATATAAACAGGTGGTGAACTCATGGGATGGATGAACAGTTGTTCCTGAGCTGTGGACACGCATCAGATCTCGTGTATGTATATATATGACATGTTACTGTGCAGGATGAGGATTGGAAAGTAATAGTTTCATAGTTTATCAGTTTTCCGCAATCGGTTTTAATTAACCCGTGTTTTCATAATCTATGGTTATGGTGATTTCCACACGTTTTCGTGTAACACCTCGTTATCTATATGATAATGGGATGTGTTTCCACATTTAGGGTCCTTTTATTTGGGACAACCATCAAGAAGGTTTAGATTTTTGCACATCTAAAATTCATAAAGTTCTACATAACTAGGATCTCCTTTCTATTAATGTTGATATCAGGGGTTTTATTGTTTCAAATGGTATCAGTGACCATAGAATAATTTCCTTAAAGCTTGGTGAACCAGATATGTCATATCTCCTTTTGATTCATTAATACATGGACTCAGTGTGATGTCTTTCTGAATATTGTGAAGGATTTCTGGAACATTAATGTTCATGGTTTTTTTTTATGTTCCAAGTTTGTAGGAAATTTTATAATATGAAGATAAATCTGAAAGAGTGGAATTGCAAGATAGTTGGGAACTTTCATGATAATGCCAACTTATCCAATGTTGTTTCTTGTGAGTCTCAATTGTCTTGTGACCTTGATCCAAAAACTTATCCTTGAATGCTATCGATGTTGAAAAAATAAAGGTTGCTAAGTTCGCAACTCTTGATGAAGAATCATTCTTGAGGCAGAAATTGAGATTTTTATGGCTAAAGGAAGGGGATCTTAATAGTAAATTCTTTTATTCCTCCTTAAACACAAGAAGACATTGAAACTGTATTAAGTGTCTAACTATTAATGGCTCTTTGAACTATGACACTATTAAAATCAATGATGATGTCTTTGGTTTCTATTCAAGTCTTTTCAATAATTCTTCTCTAGGTGGTGCTTGGTTTATGGATTGTAATGGCCTAGTTCTTAATGAAACTTAGAGAATTCTGATGATTGTTGATATTACTCAGAAAGATATTGATGATGTTCTTTTTAATCTCAAGGATGATGTAGCTCCGGGACCTGATGGTTTCAACAGTCATTTCTATAAAAAGACATGGTTGATTATTGTCTAAGATATTAAGGTTTTTTTTTAAATGGCAAGCTTCTTAGGGAGGTCAATCGTACATACATTTCCTTGATTCTTAAGGCTTGGGACACTTCTGATATCAAAAATTGGCGCTCAATTTCCTTATGTAATGACATGTATAAAATCATCTCTAAAATCATGGCCAACCATCTTCAACCTTGCCTTCCCTCTCTAGTAGATGTTAACCAATGTGCCTTTGTGAAAGGAATGAGTATAAAGGTTGCAGTTCTATTAACAAATGAGATTTTGAGCTATTTCAATAAAGTGAACAATAAAATGTGTATACAAGTTGACACTTCTGTAGCGTACGACTCAGTCAGTTGGCAGTATTTGTTCTCTATCCTTTTCAAAATGGATTTTCCTATCAAATGGATTAGCATGATTGAAGAATTTTTCTTCACTTCCTCCTATCATATTCTCATTAATGGGGAGCCCTCTAAAGCTTTTGTTCCTTCAAATGGGATTAGGCAAGGAGATCCTCTAGCTCCCTATTTATATGTCTTAACTATGCAAGGATTATCTGAACTTATGAAGAGTGTTGTTTGTCTAAAGGATATTATTCTGTTGAGTGCTTCTAATGATGTTCATGTTTTCATCTTATTTTCACAGATGACCTCATGGTATTCTCTAAAGTTGAACCTCATAGTGTTGATCAGATTAACAAACTTCTTAAGCTCTTTGGTAATATTTATGGTCTTCAGTTAAGTGCTGCTAAGAGATCTATTTTTATTAGCAAGGGTTTTGATAAAGGTTGCATCACTGAAACTTCAGGTATTGAAGAAGGCATGCTTCCTACTAAATATTTTGGGGTTCCTTTATTTTTAGGCACACTCTCGAAATATTATTATGCAAATATGATTGATAAATTTGAGAAGTTATAAGCTTGGAAGTCAAAAACTATTTTTAAGAAGAATTTAGAAGCTTGGAAGTCAAAAACTCTTTATATGGTAGCAAAAATTGAGTTGATAAAGTCTAATCTTTCTAGTTATCATCTTTATTGGTTTTTTCCTTTCCCCTTCCTTGCTCTATTCTTAATGAGATAGACAAGTTCTGTAGAGATTTTCTCTGGGGCTCTTCTAAGACTAAAAGTCAGAGGGTGGTCTAGGCATTAGAAAAAGTAGAAATATTTCTAAAGCATGCCTTATTATGAATGCTTGAGATAGCAAGGAAGAAATACACCATTTGGGTCAGGTGGATCAACGAAAGATATCTAAAACGGAATTCATTCAGGTCCTTTGAGGCTTCAAATAACTTTTCTTGGCTCTTTAATAATATTATGAGGATCAGAGATGAGTTAATCCCTCTCTCAAATTTCCTTATTGGTGATGGTAACTCTTTCAAGCTCTAGTTGGATCCCTGGATTAATGTTAAGATTTTGATTGATTATTTTGATCCTTCTTATTGCACCAAATTTGGGCTTCCTCTAGATTGCAGTCTGAGCTACATTATTTCTCAAGGTTCTTGGAATGTGCATTGTTTGATAAATTGAAGTGTCTTTTTTATTTCTTACACTCTCTTAATCTGAATTTCCAAAGTTCAGATATGATTTTATCCAAGGGGAAAAAGAATGTGAGTTTGAAATTTGTTTGGAATAATATAAGAAACAAGGGTACTGAATTTCTGATCTTTAGTTGGATCTAGAGTTGCAAAGGTCCAAAAAAGGTTGTTTTAAAGTGTGGAAGGCAGCACATGACAAATTACCTACTTTAGATTATTCTAGAAGAAGAGGGATACAACTTGCCTCTAGTTGTTTTCTATGCAATAATGGATATGAAAATACATCTCATATCCTCTTTGAATGCTCTTATATTGTAGAAATCTGGGCCCTATTGCATATTTTGAACCATAATATATCTCCTCCAAAGAACTGGGAAGAATTTAGTTCTATTAAAGAAGGAAAACTCAAATGTATATGCATCCTTATATTGTATTTTTGGACTAACAAAAATTTTTGTGTTCATAGTTCCCGTTCTACAAATGCAAATTCTCTCTAGAAATTCATCAAATCAAATATGGATGTATTTTTCCCTTATGTTCTTTCTTTATCTGCTGATAGACTTGTTTTTAGTTTTCTTATTATGGATTTTGGCTTTGATAAAACATCTTTGTTGGTTCAGTTCTTGTGAAAAAACATTTTCTATTTTTTTTTTTTGAAGTTTACATGCGTCTGTTGTTATATGGATCTAGTGACAACTATTTTTTCTTAGCTGGGTTCTTTCCTTTGAAGAAACTTGATTAATTCTTCTAAAGTGTGTTTTATGGAGTTAGATGTTCAATGGTTGATGGATTTCTGATTCTTAGAAGTTCACAAATATTATTCGTATACTAATCCTCCTACTCTTTTGATTCTGGAGATATTCTGGTCTTTATTTCTGGTTTTCATAGAGGATAAATATTTCTGATTTCTTCTCTGAAGATTTACTAATTCTGGTGATATTTTGCTTCATATGGTTCTGTTACTCACTTGGAATCATAGAAACTCAAGGTTTTTTCCTTATACAAAATCCCATGAGAATGTACAGTTATCCCTTGGTCTAGTTCTCTCAAAGGACAGACTTTCTTTCTTTGTTGATATTTCTTATTCTGCATTTTTTCTGAGCATTGATTTCTTGGAAAGGCTTGTTCAGATATGCTCTGAAGACCTTTTGCTTACTTGATGAGAATTGCTCATTTCCCCTCCTGGAGTGTACATCTTTTCTTTCTCAGATACTCATATGTAAACTTTTAAATTTTGTTCTCTCCCTCACATGTTGTACATCTACTCTAAAAGTTTTGTAACCTTTTAGAAAAATACAAAAAATAAAGTGAGTTTGGCAACCAAAAAAAGTATTTGTTTTTCTTTAAAAGAAGTTTTAACTTGTTTTCCTAAGGTACAAGGTTTACAATTTTTAGGATTTTCAAAAGAGATATTAGGCAAGACACGAACTAGATCATGTTTAATTAATTTATTAACAACATGAGTGCTAACATTTCCTAATCTTCTATGTCATAATTGTATATCTTAATTTCCAATAAGAAATTTTTCCAAGAACACAGCCAATAGCACAGTCACCGTATAGGATGGCTCCAGTAGAGATGGCAGAGTTGAAGAAGTAGTTGCAAGAGTTGTTGGAGAAAGGTTTTATCCGACCGAGTACGTCGCCGTGGGGTGCTCCCGTGTTGTTCGTTAAGAAGAAGGATAGTTCGATGCGGTTGTGTATAGATTACCGGTAGTTGAACAAGGTCACGATCAAGAATAAGTACCCATTGCCGAGGATAGATGACATGTTTGATCAGTTGTGTGGTGCTACAGTGTTTTCAAAGATCGATCTACGGTCTGGATATCATCAGTTGAGGATAAAGGCAGATGACATACCAAAGTCAGCTTTCAGGATGAGGTATGGTCATTTCGAGTTCGTGGTTATGCCGTTCGGGCTAACCAATGCACCTGCTGCTTTTATGGATCTGATGAACAGAGTGTTTCGTCCGTTCTTAGATTAGTTTGTTGTAGTCTTTATAGATGATATCTTGATCTATAGTCGGGACAGATTAGAGCATGAACAACATCTTCGTCGAGCGTTGACTCTTCTTCGTCAACATCAGTTGTATGCCAAGTTCAGTAAGTGTGAGTTCTGGTTGGAGGAAGTGACTTTCTTGGGTCATGTGATATCTGCTGAAGGAGTCAAAGTAGATCCGAAGAAAGTGGAATCTGTTGCGGATTGGGAACAGCCGAAGACGCCGACAGAAGTTCGTAGTTTCCTTGGTTTGGCAGGATACTACCGGAGGTTTATCAAGGACTTCAGTGTGATCGTGTTGCCAATGACGAAGTTGACCAGGAAGGATGTACCTTTTGTTTGGGATGATCGATGTCAGCAAGCTTTCCAGAGCTTGAAGGAGAAGCTGACCAGTGCTCCAGTGTTGATCTTACCAGAGCCTGGGAAAGGCTATGTTGTTTTCTGTGACACTTCCAAGAAAGGTTTAGGTTGTGTGCTGATGCAGGAAGATCATGTACTTTCTTTTGCCTCACGACAGCTCAAGAAATATGAGGAAAACTATCCGACTCATGATTTGGAGTTGGCAGCAGTGGTTCATGCGTTAAAGATTTGGAGACACTATGTATGGGGAAGTGTGTCAGATCTTTACGGATCATAAGAATCTGAAGTATATCTTTACACAGCAAGAGTTGAACATGCGACAACGACGATGGATGAAGTTGATCAATGATTACGATTGCACTATCGAGTATCATCCTGGTAAGGCGAATGTGGTAGATGATGCGCTTAGTAGAAATTCTTCTTCTCTTTCTTCAAAGAAGGCACAGTTGAGTTCTTTGGTATGCCCTAGGTGAGATATGTTTGTTTCTCTGCGACAGATGAATGTGCAGATGGAAGTTTCTTTGTTGTCTGGTCTTTTCGCATAGATGCAAGTTAAGCCTACGTTGAGACAGCAAATCAAGGATGCACAGCAGACAGATGATGCGGTACAGTTGATCAGATCAGAGTTCGGCAACGACAAGCGTGATGGGTTTCATGAGTCCGAGGATGGACTAGTTTTCTATCATGATAGGATGGTGGTTCCAGATGCAGATAATATGAGGGATTTGGTGCTTGAGGAAGCACATACGTCGATGTATGCGATGCATCCGGGTGTCACCAAGATGTATCATAGACTGAAGGACTTATATTGGTGGCCCGATTTGAAGAAGGATGTAGCTGAGTTCCTGGCGAGATGTGCGGTTTGTCAGCAAGTGAAGGCTGAACATCAGAAGCCGGCAGGTACATTGCAACCTTTGCCGATACCGTAGTGGAAATGGGATCATATAACCATGGATTTCGTAGTTGGTCTACCCCAGACAACTAGGAATCATTATTCCATTTGGGTGATAGTGGACAGATTGACTAAGTCTGCCCATTTTCTACCAGTGAGGACGACATATACAGTCGAGAAACTAGCTTGAGTCTATGTGGATGAGATAGTACATTTGCATGGTGTGCCAGCAACGATAGTTTCTGACAGAGCTCCTCAGTTTATGAGTCATTTTTGGGAACAATTGCACAGAGCATTGGGAACGCAGTTGAGGTTCAGTACAGCTTTTCACCTGCAGACAGATGGACAGTCTGAGAGGACTATTCAGATTTTGGAAGATCTCCTTCGAGCTTGTGTTTTGCAGTTTATAGGCAACTGGGATGTACATCTGAGTTTGATAGAGTTTGCCTACAACAACAGCTATCAGCGGAGCATCGACATGGCTCCTTATGAGACTTTGTATGGAAGGAAGTGCAAATCTCCTTTGTGTTGGTATGAGTCTGGCGAGTATCAGCTTTTGGGTCTTGAGTTAGTACAACAGACAACAGATAAGATCAAAGTGATACAACAACAGTTGAAAGTGGCACAGGACAGGCAAAATCTTATGCAGACAATCGTCGACGACCTTTGGAGTTCCAGGTAGGAGACAAAGTATATCTTAAGGTCTCACCATGGAAGGGTGTGCTAAGGTTTGGACGGAAGGGTAAGTTAGCACCCAGGTTTATGGGGCCTTACCCAGTCATAGCACGTGTTGGAAAGGTAGCTTACGAGTTAGAGTTGCCTCCAGAGTTGCACAGGTTGCATCTAGTGTTCCATGTCAGTATGCTAAAGAAAAGTCATCCGGATTCAGGTACCGTGATACAGCCAGTTGAGGTTGATCTTGATGCAGATGTGACCTACGAGGAAGGTCCTGTGGAGATCCTTGACAGAAGGATCAAGAAGCTGAAGAGGAAGGACCTAGTTCTTGTGAAAGTTCTTTGGCAGCGTCGTGGCGTTGAGGAAGCCACGTGGGAGCTTGAGGAAGAGATGAGGAGGAAGTATCCCTCACTTTTCTCTTTGGATTTCGGGGACGAAATCTCTTAAAGGGGGTTAGCTTGTAAGGACCCTGACCTTCGTTTAGGGTTTACCCTGTTTGTTTTGCTTAACCTTGGTGGTTTGATGCTTTCTAATCGCCTTTAGTGGTGATTAGGGTTTGGTTATGCTTTGTTGAGAGTTCGAGGGGCTACTTGCAAATAACCCAAGTTTAGGGTTTTGTGTGCAAGTTTGCCATCTTGTGAGGTCTTTTCCTCTCTTTGCTTCCTCTTGGGTTGAGAGGAAGGCTTGGGCTTGTTGTTTGAGTTTCTTAGGCCTTGCTTGTGCTTGTTTGGGCCTTGCGGTGCCTTATTTGGGCTTGGTTGAGCCTTGTGTCGGCCAAGACTTGCCTTGTGTCGCCCAAGGTGAGTAGTGTGTCGACCTAGTGTGGCTTGTGTCACCCAGGGTACCTTGGTGTGTCGCCCAGTGGAGCTGCTGGTTGTGTCGCCCATGATGCTTGATCCAGCCTTGACCATGTTTGGTGGACAATTGGTGCATGTCTTGGACAAGTGTCTTATGGCTTGGTAGAGTGGTGGCTTGAGCTCTAGGACAAGTGTCCTTTGGGTGGACGACACATAGCATGGATCTACCTTGTTTTCTCCTCCCTTTCCTTCTATATAGGTGGTTCTTTCCCTTGCCTTAGCTTCCTTTGATCTTTTGGTCTCTCCTCCACCTTGAGTGCAGGACACTCCTTCCTTCTTTGCTTGTGTTGGCTGATACACTTCCTTGGAGAAGCAGTGGTGGCCGATACACCCCCTTGGAGGAGCTGTGGTGGATGATATCCCTTAGAGCTTGGAGTTCTTCTTCTTCCTTGGAGCTTGGAGCTTAAGGCGGGTTGCATAACTTCTAACCCTAATTCCTTAACCTCTTGTTCTTGTTCTTGTTCATAAGTTAGTAGCTTAGATTTGTACCTTGCTTTTATACCTTTGGGGGGCATTTCCCCTTAGGGTTTAGGGTTTCCTTGTGATCTGGTGTACCTTGCTTTTTAGGGTTTGAGTATCCTTGAGGTTGGAGGTTGAAGATGACCCTTGTTGGGCGATACCCTCCCTTGCTTTGGTGTGTTGGATGATATGAGTGTCTTGTGATGGACGACATGGTGAGTGTTCTTGGTGTTGGGCGATAGGTTGAGCTAGTATGAGTGTTGGCCGATATGGTGACCCTTGTTGGATGATATGGTCCCTCTTGTGATGAGAGACATCCTTGTCTTTGTGATGGAAGATTGACCTGAGTGACATGGTGCGCCTTGTGGTGATCCTTGTGGTGGACGACAGGGCCAAGTGTGGCAAGCTTAGTGGATTGGACGACAGGCTATAGTGAGGTGTTGTCCGATATATCCTTGTTGAGCATGGTGGTTGTTGGTGGGCGATAGCCTTTGGTGTGTGACGGACGATAGGGCTGGGTTGTGACCGGCGTCACGCCCTTGGCTTTGGTGTGTGTCGGCTGATAGGCCTTGATGGGTGGTTGCACATTTTGAGGAGTGTTCCCTTCTTTCTTTCTCTCTCTCTTGATGGTTAGAGAGGGTAGTAACCTGGCCGTTATGTCTAGCAAATAGATCGGGTGTTATAGTTAGCCTGTGACGGGCGTCATGGCAGGGAAGTGTGGCGGGCGTTGCCCGACACACATGGATGCCCGACACACCGTTACACCCTGATGCGCGATAGCCTTGTGACACTGTGTCACGGGGTTGGGCGATGTTGTAGCAACGCAGTGTTGCTGCACTCTCACGTTCCAACCTTGTATCCTTCCTTTGGGTGAAGGTTGTGAGCCGAGTTTTAGTGAGGGTCTTGTGATCTTTTAGTGACGGTTCTTTGTACCATGGAGTCGTTCAATTGTACACATATAACCTTTCTTCTAAATGATAGTGATGCCTTGCAACAATAACAATGTTAATGATAGCAATAATGATAATGGTAGTAGTGATGATAATAAGGAAGGTAGTGGTAATGATATGCATGTGTGATCCTTGTGCTTATCTGTAACTGATAAGGTGAATGGTGGTAGTTACACTAGTAGTTTGCACAATGATAATGGTAATGATAGTGGATGGTGACAATAATGATAGTGGTAATAATAATAGTGCGTGTTCTATATATTCAACATGACTGCTTACATAAAGTAAACATCTTGTTTATTCTTATAATTCTAAGATGAGGATAAGCATGGGTATGGTTTGATGTGCTTTATACACCTGATCACCAAATAGTGTAAGAATGATATGTAGGGTATCTTGAATGGCATTTTCATGATAGTAAGCATATTCCTTATGTTGAAACTATGATTATTGTGTATCCTAACCATGCAGGTGATGCTTAGCCATGAAAAGGCTATAACATATAGTAACATCACTTTGATAATTACTCTGGTTAATGAGATTGTATATATGGTATGTTTGTCCCATAATGTTGATGTGAGCCTTAAAGAGACATTGGCAGTACATGATGAGGGATTGAGATCCCATAGTATGTGATGATCCTTGAGATGGATCTGGATGGTTGGCAAGAGGCCAAGTGGTAACATGTGATGTTGGATCCTTGAGATGGATCAGGTGGATGTAACTTACAATAATGGTATAATGATGAGTTTGTGTTATTTTATTTTTGTTATATCTTGCATGTTATACAATTTGATTGAATCTTGCAATCCATCTAAAAGACACTAACTAATCACAGTGAAATATATCATGTAGTTGCCCTGGCCATAGATCCATCATCGTCAGGACTTGGTGATGGTGAAACAGGTTCTCCTGCGAGTTAACCTGGAAGCACATATTGTTGAATATGTGTAGGTTGCTCCTAGCCTGAAAATGAGGAGGTAAGAGTGTAACTTTTGTTGCAGACTCAGATATATGTATGTGTAGAGCATGGTGAACAGGCCCATGGCTCAAGATATGTAATGTGAGGAGCATGAATGCGTTCATGGCTCAGAGCACGATGAACAGGCTAGTGGCTTAGTTTTACTAGCGCCGAGACCTGTACCAAGGCAGGCTAGAGTGAGGGTAGCCTATGGAGCTAACCCTGTGGCTAAGACCACTTCAGCATGAGATTGCGGTCCTACTTGTGTTGCACTCGTGTACTGACCACGAGGTGGGAGGTCGTGGAGTCTGGCTCTTCCATTGACCTTGTATGGCACCGGCTTGGGTTTCGTAACCGAAGGTTGGATTTGAACGGTACGGTTCAAATCCTCAGGGCATAATAATATGTAATACATCTGTTTATTACTTACTGCTTAAGATAAACACGAAACATTGGTTGAGACCTTGTTTGCGTAATATCTCTACTATATCTTGCAGTTACTTCTATATTCATCAGGTATGTGGTGATATGTCTTATTTTGATAATCAGGTTAAGTGACAATATACCTTATTCTGATAATCATGTTACATAGTGATAAATCTTATCTTGTCAATTACGTTCCATTGAGAGATGTCTGGTATATGCTTTTGTACAGCTGGTAAGTTTGTCAGTAAGAATAGCTTTGCTTTATTTATATAGACTGCTCTTGTTATACCTGTTATCAGTTATCTGCTGTTATCGTTTATCTTGTTGAGGTTCTGTAGTTGCGGTGGGGAGTTATGTTTCCTGTTGGGACAATTGTTCAATTGTCTCACCCCGCTGGTTTACACCCTTTTTAGGTGGTCGAGCTAGACGTGGTCGTGGTCGTGGTCGTGGTGTTGCTGACGAGCAGCTTGACGAGCAGTAGAAGGCAGGCGGTGGACATGCTGCTATTTTGGATGTTTTGTAGTAGAGTCTAGAGTCATCCCTGTACTCTCAGGTCCTTGGCAGTGTTTTGATGTTGATTCACGATGAATAATCGATGATGTTTGTTATCCTGCTGTTGGCCAGATGTGGGCCTTTCTATATATAAACAGGTGGTGAACTCATGGGATGGATGAACAGCTATTCCTGAGCTGTGGACACGCATCAGATCTCATGTATGTATATATATGACATGATACTGTGCAGGATGAGGATTGGAAAGTAATAGTTTCACAGTTTATCAGTTTTCCGCAATCGGTTTTAATTAACCCGTGTTTTCATAATATGTGGTTATGGTGATTTCCACACGTTTTCGCGTAACACCTCGTTATCTATATGATAATTGGATGTGTTGCCACATTTAGGGTCCTTTTATTTGGTACAACCATCAAGAAGGTTTAGATTTTTGCACATCTAAAATTCATAAAGTTCTACATAACTAGGATCTCCTTTCTATTAATGTTGATATCAGGGGTTTTATTGTTTCAAATGGTATCAGTGACCATAGAATAATTTCCTTAAAGCTTGGTGAACCATATATGTCATATCTCTTTTTGATTCATTAATACATGGACTCAGTGTGATGTCTTTTTGAATATTGTGAAGGATTTCTGGAACATTAATGTTCATGGTTTTTTTATGTTCCAAGTTTGTAGGAAATTTTATAATATGAAGATAAATCTGAAAGAATGGAATTGCAAGATAGTTGGGAACTTTCATGATAATGCCAACTTATCCAATGTTGTTTCTTGTGAGTCTCAATTGTCTTGTGACCTTGATCCAAAAACTTATCCTTGAATGCTATCGTTGTTGAAAAAAGAAAGGTTGCTAAGTTGGCAACTCTTGATGAAGAATCATTCTTGAGGCAGAAATTGAGAGTTTTATGGCTAAAGGAAGGGGATCTTAATAGTAAATTCTTATATTCCTCCTTAAACACAAGAAGACATTGAAACTGTATTAAGTGTCTAACTATTAATGGCTCTTTGAATTATGACACTATTGAAATCAATGATCATGTCTTTGGTTTCTATTCAAGTCTTTTCAATAATTCTTCTCTAGGTGGTGCTTGGTTTATGGATTGGAATGGCCTAGTTCTTAATGAAACTTAGAGAATTATGATGATTGTTGATATTACTCAGAAAGATATTGATGATGTTCTTTTTAATCTCAAGGATGATGTAGCTCCGGGACCTGATGGTTTCAACAGTCATTTCTATGAAAAGACATGGCTGATTATTGTCTAAGATATTAAGGTTTTTTTTAAATGGAAAGCTTCTTAGGGAGGTCCATCGTACATACATTTCCTTGATTCCTAAGGCTTGGGACACTTATGATATCAAAAATTGGCGCTCAATTGCCTTATGTAATGACATGTGTAAAATCATCTCTAAAATCATGGCCAACCATCTTCAACCTTGCCTTCCCTCTCTAGTAGATGTTAACCAATGTGCCTTTGTGAAAGGAACGAGTATAAAGGTTGTAGTTCTATTAACAAATGAGATTTTGAGCTATTTCAATAAAGTGAACAATAAAATGTGTATACAAGTTGACACTTCTGTAGCGTATGACTCAGTCAGTTGGCAGTATTTGTTCTCTATCCTTTTCAAAATGGATTTTCCTATCAAATGGATTAGCATGATTGAAGAATTTTTCTTCACTTCCTCCTATCATATTCTCATTAATGGGGAGCCCTCTAAAGCTTTTGTTCCTTCAAATGGGATTAGGCAAGGAGATCCTCTAGCTCCCTATTTATATGTCTTAACTATACAAGGATTATCTGAACTTATGAAGAGTGTTGTCTGTCTAAAGGATATTATTCTGTTGAGTGCTTCTAATGATGTTCCTGTTTTCATCTTATTTTCACAGATGACCTCATGGTATTCTCTAAAGTTGAACCTCATAGTGTTGATCAGATTAACAAACTTCTTAAGCTCTTTGGTAATATTTATGGTCTTCAGTAAGTGCTGCTAAGAGATCTATTTTTATTAGCAAGGGTTTTGATAAAGGTTGCATCACTGAAACTTCAGGTATTGAAGAAGGCATGCTTCCTACTAAATATTTTGGGGTTCCTTTATTTTTAGGCACACTCTCGAAATATTATTATGCAAATATGATTGATAAATTTGAGAAGTTAGAAGCTTGGAAGTCAAAAAATCTTTTTAAGAAGAATTTAGAAGCTTGGAAGTCAAAAACTCTTTCTAATGTAGCAAAAATTGAGTTGATAAAGTCTAATCTTTCTAGTTATCATCTTTATTGGTTTTTTCCTTTCCCCTTCCTTGCTCTATTCTTAATGAGATAGACAAGTTCTGTAGAGATTTTCTCTGGGGCTCTTCTAAGACTAAAAGTAGCCTCCACTTGATTAATGTGAGACATTGTAACCTTACCAAAGACAGAGGGTGGTCTAGGCATTAGAAAAAGTAGAAATATTTCTAAAGCATGCCTTATTATGAATGCTTGAGATAGCAAGGAAGAAATACACCCTTTGGGTCAGGTGGATCAACGAAAGATATCTAAAACGGAATTCATTCTGGTCCTTTGAGGCTTCAAATAACTTTTCTTGGCTCTTTAATAATATTATGAGGATCAGAGATGAGTTAATCCCTCTCTCAAATTTCCTTATTGGTGATGGTAATTCTTTTAAGCTCTAGTTGGATCCCTGGATTAATGTTAAGCTTTTGATTGATTATTTTGATCCTTCTTATTGCACCAAATTTGGGCTTCCTCTAGATTGCAGTCTGAGCTACATTATTTCTCAAGGTTCTTGGAATGTGCATTGTTTGAGAAATTGAAGTGTCTTTTTTATTTCTTACACTCTCTTAATCTGAATTTACAAAGTTCAGATATGATTTTATCCAAGGGGAAAAAGAATGTGAGTTTGAAATTTGTTTGGAATAATATAAGAAACAAGGGTATTGAATTTCTGATCTTTAGTTGGATCTAGAGTTGCAAAGGTCCAAAAAAGGTTGATTTAAAGTGTGGAAGGAAGCACATGACAAATTACCTACTTTAGATTATTCTAGAAGAAGAGGGATACAACTTGCCTCTAGTTGTTTTCTATGCAAGAATGGATATGAAAATACATCTCATATCCTCTTTGAATGCTCTTATATTGTAGAAATCTGGGCCCTATTGCATATTTTGAACCATAATATTTCTCCTCCAAAGAACTGGGAAGAATTTAGTTCTATTAAAGAAGGAAAACTCAAATGTATATGCATCCTTATATTGTATTTTTGGACTAAGAGAAATTTTTTTGTTCATAGTTCCCGTGCTACAAATGCAAATTCTCTCTAGAAATCCATCAAATCAAATATGGATGTATTTTTCCCTTATGTTATTTCTTTATCTACTGATAGACTTGTTTTTAGTTTTCTTATTATGGATTTTGGCTTTGATAAAACATCTTTGTTGGTTCAGTTCTTGTGAAAAAACATTTTCTATTTTTTTTTTTGTTTTGAAGTTTACATGCGTCTGTTGTTATATGGATCTAGTGACAACTATTTTTTCTTAGCTGGGTTCTTTCCTTTGAAGAAACTTGCTTAATTCTTCGAAAGTGTGTTTTATGGAGTTAGATGTTCAATGGTTGACAGATTTCTGATTCTTAGAAGTTCACAAATATTATTCTTATACTAATCCTCCTGCTATTTTGATTCTGGAGATATTCTGGTCTTTATTTCTGGTTTTCATAGAGGATAATTATTTCTGATTTCTTCTCTGAAGATTTACTAATTTTGGTGATATTTTGCTTCATATGGTTTCTGTTACTCACTTGGAATCATAGAAACTCAAGGGTTTTTCCTTATACAAAATCCCAAGAGAATATACAGTTATCCCTTGGTCTAGTTCCCTCAAAGGACAGACTTTCTTTCTCTGATGATATTTCTTATTCTGCATTTTCTCTGAGCATTGATTTCTTGGATAGGCTTGTTCAGATATGCTCTGAAGACCTTTTGCTTACTTGATGAGAATTGCTCATTTCCCCTCCTGGAGTGTACATCTTTTCTTTCTCAGATACTCATATGTAAACTTTTAAATTTTGTTCTCTCCCTCACATGTTGTACATCTGCTCTAAAATTTTTGTAACCTTTTAGAAAAATACAAAAAATAAAGTGAGTTTGGCAACCAAAAAAAGTATTTGTTTTTCTTTAAAAGAAGTTTTAACTTGTTTTCCTAACGTACAAGGTTTACAATTTTTAGGATTTTCAAAAGAGATATTAGGCAAGACACGAACTAGATCATGTTTATCATAATTTCCTAATCTTCCAAATGTATCAGGCATGCTCATCTTGGTCAAAGCTTTCAGTAATGATGTGCCTCAGTTTATTTCAGTTACCTATGGTCATAGAAGAACGGATGTTCAATTCTTTATGATAGCGAGAGGGCTGATTGGTACCAACTCCTTTAACATGACTGAGGTCGGAATAGAATCTGGTATTCCTTGTGATGCACTTACTATCAGAGAGAAGGCTCTTGAACCTCTTACTCTAGTGGCTTGCCCATCTAAAGAGATGCCAAGAGACCCGTCACCAATTAGGCAGCAGCAGACACTACTACAGAACCTACCACATAACCTTCAATAATACTCCCTTCAGGCCGATAACGGTTTTGAACATCACTTTTAAAAACGCTCATGTATCGTTCAAAGGGATACATCCAATGCAAGAAAACCGGTCCCAAGATTTTCACTTCCCTAGTCAAGTGGACAACAAGATGTACCATGATATCAAAGAACGAAGGAGGGAAATACATCTCAAGCTGACATAGGGTAACAACCACTTCTCTTTGCAAATTATCGAGAGTCTCAGGGTCAATAACTTTGCTGCAGAGACTGTTGAAAAAGAAACAAAGTCTGGTGATTGCAAACCTTACATGCTTCGGAAATATAGATCGAATTGCCACGGGAAATATTTGTTGCATTAGAGTGTGACAATCATGAGATTTAAGACCTATCAACTTCAGATCTTTCATTGATACCAATCTACGGATGTTGGATGAGTAACCATGTGGCACCTTAACATTTACCAAGCATTCACAAATAGCTTTCTTCTCCTTTCTAGACAACGTGTAACAAGCGGGAGGTAAGTATGTTCTTTTATTACCCATTTCACGTAATTCTGTTAATTCTGACCTTATTCCCATTTCATGTAGGTCCAGTCTGGATTTTATCCCATCTTTAGTCTTACCTGGTATAATTAACAGAGTACCAATGATGCTATCACAGACATTTTTCTCAACGTGCATTACATCGATACAATGCCTGACTGTCAAAGAACTCCAATAAGGAAGATCCCAAAATATTGACTTCTTCTTGAATGAAGAATTGTCACTCCGTGTAGTACATTGTGATCTCTTACCAAATTCATTGACAAAGTCTTTTACTCTTTCATAAACAACCTCCCCTGGTATAGGTTTAGGTGCACTGCGTTCCTCATTCAATCCATTGAATGCTTTGCGCTTCCTACGATACGGATGGAATTTTGGAAGAAACCTTCGATGACCGAGATATACATTCTTACCGCCATGTTTTAGTCTTGTTGAATCAGTGTTCTCTTCACATATAGGACACGCTTTAGCTCCTTTGACACTATATCCAGACAAATTCCCATATGCTGGAAAGTCATTAATAGTGCAAAACAACATAGCATGCAAACAAAATGTCTCTCTTCGTGAAGCATCATAGGTCATCACACCTTCACCCCAAAGTTTCTTTAAGTCATCAATCAGAGGTTCAAGATAAACATCGATGTCATTTCCAGGTTGTTTAGGGCCCGATATCAACAACGACAGCATTACGTACTTATTTTTCATACACAGCCAGGGAGGAAGATTGTATATAACAAGCATGACTGGCCAAGTGCTATGTTGGCTGCTCAATGTCCCGTACGAATTCATCCCGTCTGTACAAAGCCCAAGTCTTAGATTCCTGACTTCTTCACCAAATTCATGGTACAATACATCAATCTTCTTCCACTGTGGGGAATCAGACACATGTCGTAGGATCCCATCATTATTTTTCTTAACATCTGCATGCCACCACAAATTCTTTGCATCTATCAGATTGGCAAACAAGCGTTGAAACCGTGATATTATAGGTAGATACCACATCACCTTGGCAGGAGAACCAGTTTTGGACTCCCCCGAAGTCGTCAATTTATACCGTGACGCACCACATTTTGGACAATCTTTCAAATCCGCATAGTCCTTTTGAAATATTACACAATCATTAGGGCATGCATGTATCTTCTTGGCATCCATTCCCAGTGGGCACAACAATTTCTTTACCTGGTATGTTGAGATTGGCAGCTCGTTTCCTTCAGGAAGCATTTCTTTCAACAAAGACAGCAATGACGTGAAGCTTTTGTCGCTCCATCTATTGTTAGCTTTCAACTTATACAATCTCAACACAGCATTAAGCTTCATAAACTTAGTACAACCTGTGTATAACGGCATCTCAGCATCATGCACAATGTTTCTAAAAATGGGAGGTGGATCGGTGTGCTCTACCCCACAACTATCCAACATCGCATCAACGATGTCTACTGGAACTGGTTCATTCACATCTATGTCATCGTAGGCAATTTCTTCTTCCACACAAGCACTACTATTGACATCCACTGGTTTCGGGTTTGAAATCTCTCCATGCCAGTGCCATTCTATATAGCCTTGTATAATCCCGTTGCACATGACATGAGTTTTGATTTCGTCACCAGTGTTGACTTTCAAGTTGTTACCGCAATGCCTACATGGACAGTAGAACCTATCTCCAGGTTGTTTCCTATGTTCCTCGGCAAATCTAATGAACTGGTCAAGACCAGAAATAAACTCTGGGGTGCAGCGATTGCGAATTGACATCCATGATCTATCCATTCTATGATCAAAGAGAAAATAAGTATATATTAGGACAAGATTAGGGTCTAGGGTTAACAAATACATGTGATGTCATTATTATATATAATAAATGTGTACCACCTATCCATTCTTGAACACCTAATATCACTAGTAAGTGTATAATGTGTATTGGGTTTTCAAGA
The DNA here is from genome assembly GCA_963693085.1 of Alisma plantago-aquatica. NCBI lineage: Eukaryota > Viridiplantae > Streptophyta > Magnoliopsida > Alismatales > Alismataceae > Alisma > Alisma plantago-aquatica. Next base: position 400,963,090 of record OY856409.1, read on the forward strand.
AAATTTCGGCAGCATTTTCCCACTGTTCTCCAAGTACATATGTACTTAGAGAACAAACGGGGAAATGCTGCCGAAATTTTCTTGAAAACCTAATACACATTATACACTTACATCCTAAGAGAGATTAGGTGTTCAAGAACAGTCCCAAACCGGAGACTATCCAAGATTTACTCCTAATGAGTAAATCTTGGACGGGTTTCTAGGCCAACAAATAATGTGTTGTCATTCTTATACCTAAAATCCTAGTTCTTCAAGTTAGGGTGATTATTGATGTCTTTAAAAGCATGATTGGAAATTTAGGGAAAAGTTCATCATTTACATTCCAAGCATGTCACATGTGTGCATTACAGTTCATCATTAAGCAAGATATAAGTAAGTATGACGTCATATTAAAATAGACTATACAATATGAGAAAATAGTAGTGTAATCATGCAAATGGGAACACACACTTCAGTTATAAGCATTCATGTAGCAACTTTCAGTTCCATTCATTAATCTCTTTTTACATCCACACACAGGGGTGTACCCCTAAACAGTAACTAAACATGCGCATAATTAAAAAAACTATTAATACAGACAAGTCTTGATAGATAGACAACTAAATACTACACCAACAAGGTTCCGCATGCATCAGTAACTTCTTTTTGATGATGAAGTTGTGTCACGAAGCTCCTCACTGTATTTAGACGAATCTGAACTGACAGGGGCCTCAGATTTAGATTCCTCATAGATGATATCCGACGTCGTGCACTCATACCGCAGAAGATGATCGGGGGTCTCACAGTTGCTGTTGGTTATCCAAACTTTGATGGAATTATGGCCAACTGGACGGAGAAAAAGCATGTTCCAACGGACCACATGCAGCTCTCCAATCCAATCATGCCAACCGGATTTTGATACAAGATTTCCCACCAAATCATACTCAACCTCGATAACATGTGAATAATTGCCAAAAGTTAGGGTCACTTTACCAGGCATGTAGTGTCTTCCTTTTAGAAAACGCCAATGTTTGGGTATGACCAATTGGTTTAAGGAACGATCATCTAGGATGATGTCCAATTGTTCTTCAATAGGGAACGTTAACATTGACATAGAGGCCCAGTTCATAGTGACTGTTATGGGTGGACAGAGACTGCATAATATTAGTGTAAGTACATATAACGATGTTATATATTTTCAGAAAAAGTTGTATAACATCAGTTAACCTTTTATTGCTTGTCATAACCAACTTTGTTGTGGTATACATGATAGCTTGAAAATAAGTCTACATATGTACTTAGAGAAAAAATGAGGAAATGCTACTGAAATTTTCTCAAAAACCCAATACACATTATACACTTACATCCTAAGTGAGATTAGGTGTTCAAGAACAGTCCCAAACCGGGGACTATCCAAGATTTACTCCTAATGAGTAAATCTTGGACGGGTTTCTAGGTGCTTACTAAAATAGAACCATTATATGGAACTAATCCTACATTATACACATACTTTTCATGAGTAAGATAATGTGCACTTCATGGAATTATTAAGATCTGAATATATATAAGTTGTTTCCATTTAGGGAAAAGTTCATCATTTACATTCCAAGCATGTCACATGTGTGCATTACAGTTCATCATTAAGCAAAAGAAGGGTGATTAGGATTCTCACCAAGAATATAGCTAAACTATTAAACAATGATTATAGCTAAACTATTAAACAATAGACTTGCCACACATAAAACACCCTATACAACTATAAAACAAAAAAGTATTAAGTATATATGCATGATACAATAACTTTTTTGCATCACATTACAACAGACTTATCATTGATACCTTACTAACTTATTGCTACATTTACAATCATCACTTGATCAAAAATTACAGCAGTACATTTAACCAAAGTATGCATTCTAAAATATATGTCATGATTAGTTACATGTAATTTACTTGGATATACAGCAGTACCTGATTACTATGTCTTACATACAAAGTATGCATATTAAATTAACTAAGGCTTATCATAGAACATGTATTGTATAGACAATAGAGGATTCAACTCAGTAGAAGCACAAAATTAGTACCTAAACCCTAAAATCACACCTTTTTAGCATTTATTCTAACAGTTTTATGTACATCAATATGTGTATGAGCCCTAATTAAAACTGATTCTCATAGGAAGTAAATAAATTTAAAAAAAAATGCCCAACAGCAGGGCGGGCACCTTGAGGGAAGAGGAGCAGAGGAAGAAGAAGAAGGCAGGGCGGGCACCTTGAGGGAAGAGGAGCAGCGGCCGGAGCAAGTCCTAGCAGCTGTCGGTGGCGAGGAGAGGAGCGGCGGAGAGGGCGGCGAGGCTAGGAGACCTAGCTGCTACCGGCGATGGCGGAGAGGGCGGCCGGCGGGCGGGCGGACGGTGAATGCTTCTCATGGCGACGGCGACGAGCGGCGAGCACGGAGGAAGGAGCGGCGGCGACGGAGCACGGCGGCGGAGCACGAACGGCAGGGAGCGGCGGAAGGGAGCAAGAAATCGTCGGAGCTAAGGAAATCGGGAATGAAAAAGGGAAAGGGGAAGAATCGATTGGGCTGGTGAGCTATTAAGTTGACAATAAGTGTCGGTTATTAAAAACCGACAACTAAACACCCTTTAGTCGTCGGTTATTTAGCTATGAACTGACGCCTTTTGTAAAATTTTGGAGCCAATTTTTTCGCTGGAATTTTGGGTTTGGCGGTTGAGTTTAGGTGTCAGTTGTTTATTAATTAACCGACACTTAATAAAAGCGGTACCCATGTCTGGACGACCTTCGTAGATTGGATGTCGGTTTATGTTATCAACCGAAACTGTAGCATTTAGGTGTCGGTTTTTGTATACAACTGACACCTAAAAAAGTGACTTTATAAGCCATTTCTATAGTAGTGAGATGAGACCTGTGCACTCACCGAGAAGAATGATCGTGGATGAAGATGGGTGCAGAAGACATCTACTGTAGATGAGACTAGAGGACTTCTTTGAAAGAAATGTTGAACATTTTTCTGTTCGAGGCAGACACAGCAAAGTCAGTGGTAGATCAGCCTCTAGGCGAGAAGAACATCGTCCTTTCAGGCACAGATCAGTGGAGAGAAGGGATTCCTACAGAAGAAGACCACCCATGGGTGAAGATGTGTTTTTTGAGGATTTCTTTGACGATGATGAGGGGAGATATAGCAGCTGAGCTGGCTTTGGTTGGAGGTGCACTCTTGATGCAGCGGTACATCTGTGATTTTAATGGATTGTAACTCTATCTTTTGGAACATTAGAGGAGCAGCGAATAACCCTACAAGAAGAGTCTTGAGTAGACTTTGTAGCTGTTACAAACCTGGGATTGTCTGCCTTTTTTAACCTTTCCTTCATGCGAATCTTGCAGTGGAGCTTTTAGATGTCTTCCGATTGGACTAGGCGATAGACAATTTTGATGAGGGAGGTAACATCTGGTTCTATGCGGAGGCGAATTTGACTCTAATGGTCCTTAGGAAGCATAAGCAGCATGTTACTATCAAACTCGAAAAGGGAGATGGTACTGCTTTCTCTGTCACTATTGTATACGCAAGCTGCGACTGTAATGATCGTAAAGATTTGTGGAATGAGATCCTCTCTTTGTCTAGAGATATTGGTGATGATAGATGGTTGATAGCTGGTGACTTTAACGTGATCAGAAATCCACAAGAGAAGAGAGGTGGTGACCCCCCAAGATTCCAGGACTTGTTTGATTTTAATGCCCTTATCGTTGATGCTCGCCTCAATGAGGTTCCCTTTGAAGGCAGCAGATTCACCTGGGTGAACAAGCAAATTATTACTCCGACTATTTGGGAGCGTCTTGATCGAGCCTTTTTGAATGATGCATGGCTAGCTGACAGACCTTCTTTCCGATCTCTGCACCTTACTAGATCTAGAGTATCGGATCACTGCATGATTCTCACGATTCCTGGGAATGGTGATGTTAATAGAAAAGGAAGGAAGTTCTTCACGTTCCAGTCGAGCTGGTTAGAACATGATGATTGCTTGCGGATAATTGAACAATCGTGGGACACTCATGTGGTTGGGCACCCTTCCTATATTTTCTACTACAAGATGAAGAGAGCTAGAGCTGCCTTGAAGAAATGGAGTAGAGATGTTCTCGGTGATGTTAGTCAGAAGATTAAAGATCTGGAGGATATTATTTCCACTACTCAGATAGCCTTCGACAAAAATCCCATGGCTGCGAATGAGGCAAATCTGAGGATTGCAGAATTGGAGCTTCAACACTTGAGGGATTTGGAGGAATCCAATTGGAAAGAAAAGGCCAGGATTAACTGGTTGCATGATGGGGAAAGAAATACTCCTTTTTACCACGCGGTGGTGAAGTCTAGACGTAGTCATAGAAGAATTAGTTCTTTATCTTTGCCCGATGGTTCGGTGGTGTCCGATCTAGAGGAGATGGCGAGGGAGGCAGCTGACCACTTTGAGAAGTTTTTCAATGAAGAGGTGCATACTAATGACACGTTGCTTGATGGGATGCTATAAGACATCCCGACTGTTTGTTCGGCTAAAGACAGCTTCGGAGTATCTGCGGTTCCTAGCCTGGATGAGATTGTTATGACGATCAAAGAAATGGACCCATCAACAGCCCCGGGTCCTGATGGTTTTACCCTCCCATTTTATAAAGCAGCATGGACTGTTATTGGAGCGGACTTTCTTGCCATGGATGAAGATTTTTTCAGAGGTCATACCTGCCATAGGGCCCTTTTCTGCTGCCGCATTCTTATGATTCCTAAATGTGATAATCCCAAACAGCTCCCTTCTGATTTTCGACTGACTTCCATTGAAAATTTGGCTCTCCGGATCCTTGCAAGAACCCTGAATAATAGGTTGGCGCCCCTTATGCCCTCTCTTATTTCCAAATCTCAAGGTGCGTTTCTGAAAGGTACCGATATCACGCATCATATCCGGCTTGCCAAGGAGCTCATGCACGATATCAATCAAGGCCAGGTGGCTCCAAATGTGATGATAAATATTGACATGTCTAGGGCGTATGACAGGGTTGATTGGAAGGTGCTCAAGAGGATTCTTCTTGCTTTTGGTCTGCTTCCGGAGGTTGTAGAGCTTTGTCTCAGTTTTTTTGTACACTCATGGGCTACAGTCACCATTGGTGAACACACGGCAGGATTCTTTTCGATTGCTAGAGGTCTCAAGCAAGGAAATGCTATTTCCCCGTTCTTGTTTATCATCTTTGAAGAAGTCCTTTGTCAGAGATTTTGTAGATTGGCAGACGCACACTCTATATCCAGATTCAAGACGAGAGGGCATGCGGCGGCACCTCTTATGCTCCTTTATGCTGACGACCTTCTGGTTCTCTTTGAAGCCGACAACAACTCCATTTAGGAGGTTTTGAACACTCTCGACACATATGAGAAATCAACGGGTCAAAGGGTGAACTGGAACAAGTCGGTATGTGTTGCAGGGGGATCAGACCTTTCTCGGTCACATGAGATAGCTATGAAGTTTGGGATTGAACATGCGTCTAACTCTTTCCTATACCTAGGGATACCGATATATAAAGGGAGACATAAGCTAGCTAATTATGAATTCCTTATCAAGAAGATTAATTCCAAGATTGCTTCATGGAAGGCGAAACTTTTATCCTTTGCTGGACGGCGCCCGTTGATAGCACATGTCCTCTCATCGGTTATGATTCATGCAGCGGCAGCAGTTGGGCTACCAAGTGGTATTATATCTCGGATTGAGAATAAGATATCTTCGTTTCTATGGGCTGGAAGAGATGAGATACACAGGAAAGCGTGGCTTGGATGGCATCGCGTGGCAACGCCGGTTGATAAGGGTGGTCTTGGTCTTCCGCGGCTATAGAATATAAATGAAGCCTTTACTGCCAAAGCTTGCTGGGAAATCCTATCCAAAAACTCCCTCTGGGCGGAGTTCTGTAGGGTGAAGTATTCGAATCATGCCCCTAGTCGTTCGGCCTTGTATCTTGGACACTTGAAGCTGAGTTGCTCACCTTCCCCCTTCTGGAAAAAAGTATGGACCACCTTCCCAAAAAATTATAGGCATTGCAAATGGGCGATTGGGAGAGGCGATATTTCTTTTTGGGATGACTGGTGGTGTGACGAAAGGATCGCAGACCATGCTATTTATGCAAGTGATAAAAGACACCCTTTCCTTATTAAGGATTTTTGGATTGATGATCATGGATGGGATTGGAGTTCCCTGAGCTAGGTGATTGACGGCAATGGGATGGACCTTATCAAATAGGTGGATGTGTGGATATTGGATATGGATGACAAGTTGATCTGGGATGTGGAGGAGAATGGCAGATTCTCTATGAAATCGGCCAAAGTGATGCTGCGGACCGTGCAACATGAAGGACCTGATGATTTGGGCAAGGTTTGGAGGATGGATTCCCCAAAGGCCAGCGCTCTCATATGGAAGATTGCCAGGGCGGCCATTCCGACTGACGATAATGTGCGCAACAAATGTTGTATACCACTTGCTTCGCGGTGCAACTGTTGTGATGAGCCGAAGGAGGAAGACATGAATCACTTGTTCTTTCAAGGACAGCTCGCGAGGTTTTTTTGGAACAAGTTTGGCGTGATGACGGATAAGGAACCGCCTTCTGACGTTCAGTCCCTGATTAGTATATGTGTGGATGGTATCTCTAATGAGGTTACTGATTGGGTTGCCGGAATCATGGCTGGTCATATTCCAGTATCTATATGGAGAATGAGATGTTCATCTCGGTATGCTGATAATAAGAGACGAGTGTAGCATGAATGGTGCAATCTTATGGACCATGTGAACCAGATGATTAAGAGAAAGACTTTCCCGCTTACAACAAATCCGGCCCTTCTTTCCAGGATGATGATGGCAAGCATCAACGAGCCTAGGTTTAAGATGAGGAAGGCTCGACTTATCAGGTGGACAAATCCAAACATGTTCAATCTCAAGCTAAATGTGACGATTGGAAGAGACTTGGACGAGGAAGGTAACAAAAGAAGGTGGGCAGCAGGTATAGTCTGGAACCACAATGTCGATATTTGTTTGATCTTCCGCGCTTGGCTCAAAAAGGAAGACTACAAGATGGCATACATTCAGGCATGCATCATCGGGCTAAAGTTGGCTGGAGATCATATGCTTCATATATCTACTATGGAAGTGGATGATAAAAATATCTATAACTTGCTTTGGAACAAAACTTCCGTGCCATGGAGGGCTAGAACGTATGTGCAAGAGCTTAGAGAGGAGCTTAATATGGCTAGCATATTGGGAGGATATGTGCACAAGTTGATCAACTCCATACCGCGAGAGATTGGCAAGCTTGAACGTGGATCCTCCAATCTGGTTGTTACTAAGGATTCGAATAGGATTCCTAATAGAATTCGTCGTATGGCTAGATTGGAAAAGAGGAAGATTCCTTACATTGCAATCGAGAGTGAGGTGATTGAGGCTTGACCTTGTTTGGTCCTGTTTTGTTCAGTTGTTTCTAGTGGGGTTTTTTGGGAAGATACCCGAGTTATAAGAGCGGGAGTTGTATTCTTTTTGCTGATTTTAGCCCACCAGAGGGGTGTGGGATGAATAATAGCGACCCCTGTCTTAATTAAAAAAAAATAAAAAAAATTCAACAATTGATTTCATAGAGTTAGACCTAAGAATGTAAAGATTTCCTACTCTTTTTCCTTCATATACTACAGATTTGTGTCTTCTTCAAGCAGTTTGCAGCTAGATTTATTAAAGAATATATCATAGCCACTATCGCATAATTGACTAACACTTAGCAAGTTATGATGCAATCAATCTACTAATAATATGTTTTTTAATTGTGAGATTAGTTCTAATATTACCTATTCCAATGATGGTTCCTTTCCCATTGTCTCCAAATGTGACTAATCCTCCCTTTTTTTGAGCGATTTGAATGCATGTTTGTTTCGAGTCATATGTTTGGAGCATCCACTATCAACCACCCAGTCCTGCAATAGAAGGTTTTTGGTACCCAAGTAGAGTCCATTATGATTATTGAATATAGTAAATATGCATATTACTTGTATTCATTGAGCCAGAAAAAAGTTCTATAAGAAGGAGTAGTTACCAAAGCATTGGCAATAGTGACATAAGATACAAGATATCTTACTTCTCTTTTCCACAACACTAATTTTAGGCACATACATAGTTCTAATCTTTGGAGCATAAGTCTTTTTGGTTCTAGGAATATATGAGGTTGATTCTTTGGCACATAACCAAAACATCTTCTTCCTATTTGTTTAGAAGTATTAACTCAGTTGTTATCAAGAGTTTTGATCCCTTATATTAATCTAGAAATTTATTTTTACAAATCAACATTTTCAGCAATCCTCTTATTTACATCTAACTTTGATAGAGTAAGATTTGAAAGTAAAACATCTTTTTCCTTTACCAAAGCATCATAATCTATATGATTGCACAGAATAGGTTGAGTTTGATAATCATTTAGTTTAGCAAGCAAGTCAACCTTTTCTTGAGAGAGAAGACTATTCACATTTTTAAGAGCAAGCATTTTAATGTTATAACTCTCAATAGATTCTTTTAAAATGCTATCCAAATACTTTAGTGTATCATTCTTAGAACTAAGATTTTCCATATTAGTATAGAGTTCATCAATAATTTTGGAAAATTTCATCTTTTGTTTCTTGCAATCAATATATTTAGAATGAATTTCTTCAAGACTATTAACTAATTATTCCTATGATAATTCAAAAATATCTACCCCATTAGTTTATTCTTCATCTTCTTTTTCCATGAAGCATTCTATCTCTTTTTCTTCACGCTCTCATTTTCATCACTTGATTGATCCCAAGCCGCCTTATAGGATTTTTTTCCCTTGTGATTTCTCTTGGATGAGGGCTTCTTCTTCTTAAGTTTTGGGAACTTCTTAAGTTTTGGGAACTCATTTTTAGGTGGCCCTTCTTTTTGTACTCAAAACACTTGTAAGAACAAATACATTTACATTTATTATCATTTACAATTAAAGCATCTTCCTCATCGTCACTGCTCGTGTCACTGTCTTTCTTGATAATGCTTTGGAGGTAGCTTTCAGTGCGATGTGTTTCTTCTTTTTCTTTTGTTGTTCAGCCTCGATCTTTTCTTCTTCTTTTAGAATAACTTCATGTGTTCCAGATTTCCAATGACTTGCTCCATCTTAAAAGTTGTAAGATCGTTGGTCTTATTCAATGGTAGTGACCTTGGACTTATCCTCATAGACAACGATCTAAGTGTCATGACTTGTTTTCAAATTAGTCATCTAATTAGGGTTTACTTGGATGATTGTATGCTTAATTAAGTTGATCATTGTTTAAACCTTGATTAATGATGGTAGTTAAGTTTTGATACTTTAAATACAACAAGAAGTTTAATCATACTTTGATTCACATAATTGGGGTTAAGATTTTGAAACCCTAATTGGCTCAAATTAGGGTTTTGATGACATATGAATATAGAATTTGATAAGTATAGTGTCTCACTAAATGATTTTTAGTATTTTATGTGTAATTATGATTTAATTAAATTTGGATATGCTTTTTATATATAAAATTTGAACACTACTGAAAAATATCAGAATTTTTGAAGAATGTTCTGACTTGTTTATTGGTCGAGTTTCAAACTCGACCGACCATATTTTCATATTGATATAGCAGTGTGGTAATTGAATTTTATCTTTTTATTGGTAAATCCAATTGACCTAAACTTTTAAATGTAGTTGAAAAACTCCATTATATATATACTATTAAATTTCGTAATTTTTATATGATTTTTTTATCTCTACAAAGAGGGGTGTCGGTCGAGTTCTATGAAGGACAAACTCGACCGCCCATGCTGCTAACTGCAATATAGTAGTGTAGTATTTTATTTTTATTTATTTATTGGTAACTCCAAATGATCAAAATTTTTTATTTTTTTTTATAAACTCAATTTCAGACATTAGGTTAAATTTTCATAATTTTTGTATAAGGTTAGAGTTATGAAAAGTGTGGTTTCGGTCAAGTTTATAACTCAGCCGACCAACCAGTCTGACCAAAATAAAAATACATTGAGGGGCTTGTTTGTAATTGTTCTAAGCACCTATTCATCTATATGACTAACCTAACACACAAGGATCTCTCATAACTCATCATTCCTGTCAAAGAAATGAAATTCTTGAGAGAGAGGAGAGCTAGGATTTTGAGAAGAGAGGAAACCTAGGGTTTCTTTTTTTGGTCTCCCAAAGTGTGTAAACCTAGGGTTTCTCTATCCAAGATATGATGAAATCAAGTAAGTTTAGCTTCTTTGCATAGAATTTCATGGTGAATCTTCTCTCACATGTCAAGATTCCGTCCCTCCTCTGATTTGATTTAAAATCACATCAAATATCCCCCTTTTCTCATTCTTTTTCTTCTAATCCCCATTTCTAGGGTTTCTGAGTTGAGAGGAGAAATAATTGGATTCAATTGTGAAAGTTTGATTGGGTTTCCAAAAATTCAGAGGTTGAAATACGTTTTTAAGGTGCTTGGCACCTGAGGTGAGTGTTTTTCTCCCTCCTAATCTTTGTATTCATGTTTAAAGCCTAATTCTATCCGGTTAAAACAATCAGAAACATTGTTTGTATATGTATGTGATTGGATTTGATTTGGGAAAGTATTGGAGGATCCAATTCTACTAATTTTGATTATTTCTCTTTGATTGGAACTTGAATAGTTCCTGAGATATTGATTGAGGATCCATGGAGAATCCTAAATAGATGAGTATGCTATTTCATGTGAATTTTGCCTAAAAATCAGCCCAATGGCCGATATGCTTGGAATTGAATTGACATGTATAGAATCATATTTGAATTGTATTAGAATGTATTATACAAGTGTATTACTGAATGTAAATGGAATTGAATATGATATACATTTGAAGATCAATATGAGGTGACCACTTTTCCTGATTAGGGTTTGTGTTGTGGAAGTGAATCAAATGAGTTAATGTATACTTATGTTTGATGAATGGAATATGTGAAAATGGAAACTAGGGTTTCCATGTTTGTGAATAACCCTAATGAACCCTTCAATCATGATTGGATTACTGAATGATATGATTCATATGATATGTTGAACTGAGGAATGACTTCTTGAAAATCCTAAAAGTTTATTATTAAGATGATTATGAGTGATAAATCTAGAACTTGTATATGATGTTGTAAATGTGATCAAATGTTGAAGTTGAAAGTATTAATACTTCAATTGAATATGACGAGTCTTACTAATATCATCTAAGTCTAATGCATTTCTTTTAGTATAATAAAGAATGATCATTTTTTATTATGGGAATAACATTAGAAGTCAATGACATGGTACACTTATCTAAATATAAGAAATGATATGAAGAAAAAAAATGTATTGATGGTGATGGAAAGTTAAATATGAATCTAATGAAGTTATTATGATGAAGTCTTTAATCCTTTTTTATAAATACATGTGGCTTAAGCCAAATTGAATGAAACATACTAAAACTAGTCTTTGATGGATATCGATGAAAAGAGAAGTATTGTATATCAAGTGAGTTAAAAATGATTGGTTCCAGTAATTTAATGAACATGACATGAGAAAAGTTGAGATTAATGAATATGAATTGAAGGAAAAAGATTAGAATTAGTCGAATAATTTAAGAAACAAGCACTAACCCTAAAATTTTGAGCTAGACGGTGCTAATGAATAACAATCTCAAATGAGGGATTAAGGAATGTACATAATTGTAGTTTAATTCAATTAAAAGATGAGGTTCAAGCATTTGAATTGATTTACAAGAATGTGTTCTTGTATTGTGATTGTTTGATAGAATACTTGTACTATGAGAATGAACTATTTTGATGGAATTCAAATGATAATCAGCATGTGTTGATTAGTAACCCTGTATGAAGAATGTGAAATAAAAGAAGAAGAGAACTAAGTCTGTTATGCATGTATATGCATGAAATTTATTTGCATCCATTGAGATTGGATGGAACAAGCATATGTTGTATGATAAATCTATTTTGAATATGATGAATGATACATGATGTCTATATGCTTTTACTATTGCTAGTTTTAATGCCTCTGCTAATATTTGTTAAGAACTGTGATATATAATGAACTGATAAGATTTATGTTGAAATTAAATTTAATATGCACTCCTTACATTGAGAAACCCTGATAAGGGTAAATGTTGCATAATGAGATTATGTATAGGATTGAAAGCCCACTGATGATGATAAAACCCTGATGGTGTAAATGTTGGACAATAAGATTATGTCTTGGGCAGAAAGGCCACTGTTGATGATTGATGTGAGATGATGTAGAAGACAGAAATAATGATAACTATTGCAATCTACAAATTTTTTGTGCTTCTTTCTTTGATCATTGTCCTTATTAATAAACTTAATCTGCTTCATGTTATTCTAGTTATGTGAGAATACACAGATATGATATATGATATTTCAAATTCTTTTAAGATGAGTAAAAGAGATTAATAATAAGTGAAATGATGGAACATCTAGTTAGGTTCCCTGAACACTGTGAGTTCCCCTGAGGACCACATTGGGGAAACAAAATGAATATCCTTGTAGTAATTGATGAATTATGAGAAGGATTTCCAGAGTTTGGATCGAGACCTTAAAGGTTAGACCATCAAGATTTAGGAGTGAGTCATCTGGAGTGGCTCTAGTCCTAAATCCTTATTGTGAAAGTCTATGTCTAGATGGAATAGACTCTGATGAAATAAAATATGTGAAATGTGAAATGAAAAATATGTGAAATACTATGATATGTGATATATGCCCTTGCTGGTTCCTATCCCACGTACTTGAGATGAGGACGTGAGCCTCTTTAGGCAACCCTGAAGTGGCCAGGGTCTTTTCTTGATATCTTAGGGTGGCCGGCTAAACCCTTAGATAGTGATGGTGAGTCGTTGACACGAGAATCAGGCATAGTGACTTCTACTTGGTGAGGTACAAGCCAAGTAGTTTCAGGGCAAATGAATAAAAGATGATAAGCTGTGTAGAACATGATTTGAATGATTATTACATTCCTTGTACAGTTAGTTGATGATTGTTGATTAAGTCATGGTATGTATTTCCGTGTACTAGCTAAGGCATTACGTATGTCCGGTGGAGATCATATTCACTCTGGTACAGTAGTTGGTAAACTGGAAGGTGATCGTCGGCTGACTTTAGGTTTTGTTGTTCATGTTGTGGAAAGTAATCATTTTGCTATAGACATTTTCCATTTCATATTATGATCTATCATGCTAACAAGTTATAAATGTTGGGATTTATATCCATTCCGAATATGAGTTGGATTGCTTGCTATTTGATAGTATTGTTTGGTCAAAATGTTTTATGTGTACTTCAACTTTAGGATTACATGATGTGTTCCTGGTCCAGCTGGTGGAGTGTCACAAAGATAACATTATTGTTATGTATTGGTTCAAAATGCTTAGAACTTGACATATTACTCATGCAGTAAGATTCTTAATCTGAACTAGGAGTATCTGCTGATTTGTTCATAGACATGCTCTAAAAGATGTTTCAAATTTATAATTAGTTTAAGTGATTACCTTATTTGTTAGATTAGATTACCATTGCAAGATAGATTTTACTCATGATAGAACTATCTGTTGGACTTTTCAATATCTGCATGTTTTTGTTAAGTTTATTATACTTCATCTGATGTTGATGCATGTACCTAGCTTGAGTAGGAAGTATCCACTCATTGGGGCTCTATATGAGTCTCATGTGGTTGTTTAAAATGTTTTTAGGTATGATGCTATCCAGTGGAGAGGTCGTGACAAAGAAGATATAAATAGCATAATCAAGATAGATAAGAATGTCCCTGTACTCTCTCTTTCCCGGGATGGGTTGTAGATTAATTGTGTTCATCAATGTACATGTATCTGATGTAAACTAAACCACATATGAGAATAAGATTTGATTTTGGATTTAATAGAGTTGAATATGATTTGTGATATCAGAATGTGATGTCCTTGATGTGATATTGATTTATGAGTTTGTAAACAAAGAAAAAGGAAAAATTAATCTGTGTTTTTTGTATATTGTTTATTCACCTTTGTCGAGAATTCATTGTTTTATATCATAATCTGGGTTTAGGTTTTGGGATTATCTCTAATGATTGGTATTTATGCTGATCAAAAGAGTGGGTCCCAAAAAATGTGATATTAGAGCCTAGGTTAGATGAGTATGCAGTGACAATAGGATTTAGGATTCAATGATAATGTAAATGTTGAATATAACCTGAATGATGTGCACAATGACTGAACTCAGTATCCAGATACTCTGCTCAAGTATTTAGGTATTGAGATAAGGCAGTATGGAACTGTTGATTGTACTTCTTTTGGATGCCCTGACCAAGTATCTAGATGAACACAGTTTGGTAGTATAATAAGATGCATAAAAAAAAGAATGGTGATAAAATGGTGAAAGAGAAAAGGATTTTATAATTCAATATGGAACCTATGGAAAACATGAAATTTCATATAAGAAATATGAAAGCTTAATGGATTATGAAGATAATCTCTAATGAGTTAGAATTTGAGTATGAAATCTAAAATTGTGAGAAAAAGCTATGAACTAAGATGCACACTAGATGATCTTCTTTATGAAGGAAATTGATGAATGCGGATGATAATATGTGAATGAGTCATAATCTTGATCCATGAGATACACAATCAAATTAAAAAAAATGAAGTGAAAAATGATGTGAAATAGATCTTGATAAATGATGTATTACTAATACGTGTTATTCAAATGTTTATAATACTCAAGGAGAGATATGATGATGACATAGGATGAAATATCCATCTAATACAACAACAAAAAAGATGTCATATGAAAGAAAGATAAAATGAAAGTCTTTATAATTTGATGTCATGAGAGGTGAATGATTATATGATATGATATTATTCTATATCTTTTCTTAGATTTCGGGACGAAATCCTAAAAGGAGGGGAGAATTTGTAATGACCCATTTTCAAATTAGTCATGTAATTAGGGTTTACTTGGATGATTGTATGCTTAATTAAGCTAATCATTATTTAAACCTTGATTAATGATGGTTGTTAAGTTTTGATGTTTTAAATACAAAAATAAGTTTAATCATACTTTGATTCACATAATTGGGGTTAATATTTGGAAACCCTAATTGGCTCAAATTAGGGTTTTGATGACATATGAATACAGAATTTGATAAGTATAGTGTCTCACTGAATAATTTTTAGTATTTTATGTGTAACTTTGATTTAATTCAAATTTGTATATGATTTGTATACATAAAATGTGAACACTATTAAAAATATTAGAATTTTTGAAGAATGTTCTGACCTATTTAGCAGTCGAGTTTCAAACTCGACGGACAATATTTTCATATTGATATAGCAGTGTGGTAATTGAATTTTATCTTTTTACTGTTATATCCAATTTATCTAAAATTTTAAATGTAGTTGATAAACTCCATTATAGATATACTATTAGATGTTCATAATTTTAAGGTGATGTTTGATTTCTACAGAGGGGTGTCGGTCGAGTTTTGTGAAGGACAAACTCGACCGACCATGCTACTGACTACAATATAGTAGTGTAGTATTTGCTTTTTAGTTATTTATTGGTAACTCCAAATGATCTAATTTTTTATTGTTTCTTATAAACTCAATTTTAGACATTGGCTCAAATTTGAATAATTTTTTTATGAGGTTTGAGTTCTTAAAAGTGTGGTTTCGGTCGAGTTTATAACTCAGCCGACCAACCAGTCTGAGAAAAATAAAAATACATTGAGGGGCTTGTTTGCAATTGTTCTAAGCACCTCAATTCATCTATATGACTAACCTAACACACAAAGAGCTCTCATAACTCATCATTCCTTTCAAAGAAACGTAATTCTTGAGAGAGAGGAGAGCTAGGATTTTGAGAAGAGAAAGTGGTGGAGATGTTGACCTAGGGTTTCTCTATTTAAGATATGATAAAATCAAGTAAGTTTAGCTTCTTTGCATAACATTTCATGGTGAATCTTCACTCACATGTCAATATTCCATCCCTCCTCTGATTTGATTTATAATTACATCAAATATCCCCCTTTTCTCATTCTTTTTCTTCTTATCCCCATTTCTAGGGTTTCCGAGTTGAGAGGAGAAAGAATTGGATTCATTTGTGAGAGTTCGATTGGGTTTCCAAAAATTTAGAGGTTGACCTACGTTTTTAAGGTGCTTGGCACCTGAGGTGAGTGTTTTTCTCCCTCCTAAGCTTTGTATTCATGTTGAAAGCCTAATTCTATCTGATTAAAACAATCAGAAACCTTGTTTGTATATGTATGTGATTGGATTTGATTTCGGAAAGATATTGGGGGATCCAATTCTACTGATTTTGATTATTTCTCTTTGATTGGAACTTGATTAGTTCCTGAGATATTGATTGAGGATCTATGGAGAATTCTAAATAGATGAATATGCTATTTCATGTGAATTTTGCGTAAAAATCATCCCAATGGCTGATATGCTTAGAATTGAATTGACATGTATAGAATTATACTTGAATTGTATTAGAATGTATTATACAAGTGTATTGTTGAATGTAAATGGAATTGAATATGATATACATTGAAAGATCAATATGAGGTGACCACTTTTCCTGATTAGGGTTTGTGTTGTGGAAGTGAATCAAATGAGTCAATGTATACTTATGTTTGATGAATGGAATATGTGAAAATGGAAACTAGGGTTTCCATGTTTGTGAATAACCCTAATGAACCCTTGAATCATGATTGGATTATTAAATGATATGATTCTTATGATATGTTGAACTAAGGAGTGACTTCTTGAAAACCCTAAAAGTTTATTATTAAGATGATTATGAGTGATAAAGCTAAAACTTGTATATGATGTTGCAAATGTGATCAAATGCTGAAGTTGAAAGTATTAATACTTCAATTGAATATGACGAGTCTTACTAATATCATCTAAGTCTAATGCACTTGTTTTAGTATAATAAAGAATGATCATTGTAGATTATGGGAATAACATTAGAAGTCAATGACATGGTACACTTCTCTAAATATAAGAAATGATATGAAGAAAAAAATGTATTGATGGTGATGGAAAGTTAAAGATGAAACTAATGAATTTATTATGATGAAGTCTTTAATCCTTTTTTATAATTACATGTGGCTTAAGCCAAATTGAATGAAACATACTAAAACTAGACTTTGATGGATATCAATGAAAAGAGAAGTATTGTATATCAAGTGAGTTAAAAATGATTGGTTCCAGTAATTTAATGAACATGACAAGAGAGAAGTTGAGATTAATGAATATGAATTGAAGGAAAAGATGAGAATTAGTCAAAGAATTTAATAAACAAACTCTAACCCTAAAATGTTGAGCTACATGGTGCTAAGGAATAACAATCTCAAATGAGGGATTAAGTAATGTACATAATTGTAGTTTAATTCAATTAAAAGATGAGGTTCAAGCATTTGAATTGATTTACAAGAATGTGTTCTTGTATTGTGACTGTTTGATAGAATACTTATACTATGAGAATTAACTATTTTTATGGAATTCAAATGATAACCAACATGTGTTTATTAGTAACCCCGTATGAAGAATGTGAAATAAAAGAAGAAGAGAACTAAGTTTGTTATACATGTATATGCTTGAAATTTATTTGCATCTATTGAGATTGGATGGAACAAGCATATGTTGTATGATAAATCTATTCTGAATATGATGAATGATACATGATGTCTATATGCTTTTATTGTTGCTAGTTCTAATGCCTCTACTAATATTTGTTAAGAACTATGATATATAATGAAATGATAAGATTTATGTTGAAATTGAATTTAATATGCACTCCTTACATTGAGAAATCCTGATAAGGGTAAATGTTGCATAATGAGATTATATCTAGGACTAAAAGCCCACTGATGATGATGAAACCCTGATGGTATAAATGTCGGACAATAAAATTATGTCTAGATCAGAAAGCCCAAGGTTGATCATTGATGTGAGATGATGAAGAAGATAGAAATAATCATAAGTGTTGCAATCTACAGATTTATTGTGCTTTTTGCTTTGATCATTGTCCTTATCAATAAACTTAAATTGCTTTGTGTTATTATAGTTACATGAGAATACACAGATATGATATATGATGTTTTGAATTCTTTTAACATGAGTAAAAGAGATTAATAATAAGTGAAATGATGGAACATCTAGTTAGGTGCCCTGAACACCGTGAGTTTCCCCCGAGGACCACATTGGGGAAACAAAATGGATATCCTTGTAGTAATCGATGAATTATGAGAAGGATTTTTGGAGTGTGGATCAAGACCTTAAAGGTTAGACCACTAGGATTTAGGAGTGAGTTATCTGGAGTGGCTCTGGCCCTAAATCCTTGCTGTGAAAGTCTATGTCCAGATGGAATAGACTCTGATGAAATCAAATATGTGAAATGTGAAATGAAAAATATGTGAAATACTGTGATATGTGATATACAACTTTGCGGGTTCCTATCTCGTGTACCCAAGATGAGGACGTGAGCCTCTTTAGGTAACCCTGAGGTGGCCAGGGTCTGTTGTTGATATCTTAGGGTGGTTGGCTAAACCCTAAGATAGTGACGGTAAGTCATTGACATGAGAATCAGGCGTGGTGACTTCTACTTGGTGAGGTACAAGCCAAGTAGTTTCAGGGCAAATGAATAAAAGATGATAAGCGGTGTAGAACATGATTTGAATGATTTTTTATTAAGTCATGGTATGTATTTCTGTGTACTAGCTAAAGCATTACGTATGTTCGGTGGAGATCATGTTCACTCTGGTACAGTAGTTGGTAAATTGGAAGGTGACCGTCAGCTGACTTTAGGTTTTGTTGTTCATGTTGTGGAAAGTAATCATGTTGCTATAGACATTTTCTATTTCATTTTATGATCAATCATGCTAACAAGTTATAAATGTTCAGATTTATATCCATTCTGAATATGAGTTGGATTGCTTGCTATTTGATAGTATTGTTTGGTCAAAATGTTTTATGTGTACTTCAACTTCAGGATTACAGGATGTGTTCCTAGTCCAGCTGGTGGAGTGTCACAAAGATAATGTTATTGTTATGTATTGGTTCAAAATGCTTAGAACTTGACTTATTACTCATGCAGTAAGATTCTTAATCTGAACTAGGAGTATCTGCTGATTTGTTCATAGACATGCTCTAAAAGATGTTTCAAAGTTATAATTGGTTTAAGTGATTACCTTATCTGTTAGATTAGATTACCATTGCTAGATAGATTTGACTCATGATAGAACTATCTGCTAGACTTTTCAATATCTGCATGTTTTTATTAAGTTTATTATACTTAATATGATGCTTATGCATGTACCTAGCTTGAGTGGGAGGTATCCACTCATTGGGGCTCTATATGAGTCTCATGAGGTTGTTTCAAATTTTTTAGGTATAATGCTATACAGTGGAGAGGTCATGAAAAAGAAGATATAAATAGCATAATCTAGATAGATTAGAATGTCCTTGTACTCTCTCTTTCCCAGGATGGGTTGTAGATTAAGTTTGTTCATCAATGTACATGTATCTGATGTAAACTGAATTGCATATGGGAATATGATTTGATTTTGGATTTAATGGAGTTGAATATGATTTGTGATATATGAATGTGATGTCCTTGATGTGACATTGATTTATGAGTTTGTGAACAAAGAAAAAGGAAAATTTTATCTGTGTTTTTTATATATTATTTATTCGCCTTTGTCGAGAATTCATTGTTTTATTTCATAATTTGGGTTTAGGTTTTGGGATTATCTCTAATGATTTGTATTTATGATGATCAAAAGAGTGGTTCCCGATAAACGTGATATCAGAGCCTAGGTTAGATGAGTCTGTAGGGACAATAGGATTTAGGATTCAATGATAATGTGGATGTTGAATATAACCCCAATGATGTGCATACTGATTGAACTCAATATCCAGATACTATGGTCAAGTATTTGGGTATTGAGATAAGATAGTATGGAACTATCGACTGTACTTCTTTTGGATGCCCTGACCAAGTATCTAGATGAACACAGTTTAGTAGTATAATAAGATGCATAAAAAAAGAATGGTGATAAAATGGTGAAAGAGAAAAGGATTTTATAATTCAATATGGAACCTATGGAAAATATGAAATTTCATATAAGAAATATGAAATCTTAATGGATTATGAAGACAATCTCTAATGAGTTAGAATTTGAGTATGAAATATGAAATTGTGAGAAAAAGCTATGAACTAAGATGCACACTAAATGATCTTCTTTATGAAGGAAATTGATGAATGCGGATGATAATATGTGAATGAGTCATAATCTTAATCCATGAGATACACAATAAAATAAAAAAAAGATGTGAAAAGTGATGTGAATCATATCTTGATAAATGATGTATTACTAATATTTTTGATTCAAATGTTTATAATACTCAAGAAGAGATATGATGATGACATAGGATGAAATATCCATCTAATACAAAAACAAAAAAGATGTCATATGAAAGAAAGATAAAATGAAAGTCTTTATAATTTGATGTCCAGAGAGGTGAACGATTAAATGATGTGATATTCTTCTGTATCTTTTCTTAGATTTTGGGATGAAATCCTAAAAGGAGGGGAGAATTTGTAATGGCCTGTTTTCAAATTAGTCATCTAATTAGGGTTTACTTGGATGATTGTATGTTTAATTTAGTTGATCATTGTTTAAACCTTGATTAATGATGGTAGTTAAGTTTTGATGTTTTAAATACAACAAGAAGTTTAATCATACTTTGATTCACATACTTGGGGTTAAGATTTGGAAACCTTAATCGGCTCAAATTAGGGTTTTGATGACATATGAATACTGAATTTGATAAGTATAGTGTCTCACTAAATGATTTTTAGTATTTTATGTGTAACAATGATTTAATTAAATTTGGATATGATTTGTATATATGAAATTTGAACACTATTGAAAAGTATCATAATTTTTTAAGAATGTTCTGACCTGTTTATTGGTAGAGTTTCAAACTAGACTGACCATATTTTCAAATTGATATAGCAGTGTGGTAATTGAATTTTATCTTTTTATTAGTATATCCAATTGAACTAAAATTTTAAAAGTATTTGATAAACTCCATTATAGATATACTTTTAAATTTTCATAATTTTTAGATGATGTTTGATCTCTACAGAGAGGGGTGTCGGTCGAGTTCTGTGAAGGACAAACTCGACCGACCATGTTGCTGACTGCAATATAGTAGTGTAGT
Source organism: Alisma plantago-aquatica (assembly GCA_963693085.1). Taxonomy (NCBI): domain Eukaryota; kingdom Viridiplantae; phylum Streptophyta; class Magnoliopsida; order Alismatales; family Alismataceae; genus Alisma; species Alisma plantago-aquatica. The sequence goes on from OY856409.1 coordinate 400,984,415, forward strand.
ATTTGATTTTTAGTTATTTATTGGTAACTCCAATTGATCTAAATTTTTTAATATTTCTTATAAACGCAATTTTAGACATTGGGTTAAATTTTCATAATTTTATATGAGGCTTGAGTTCTAAAAAGTGTGGTTTCAGTCGAGTTTATAACTCAGTCGACTAACCAGTCTAAGCAAAATAAAAATACATTGAGGGGCTTGTTTGAAATTATTCTAAACACCTCAATTCATCTATATGACTAACCTAACACACAAGGAGCTCTCATAACTCATCATTCCTATCAAAGAAATGAAATTCTTGAGAGAGAGGAGAGTTAGGGTTTTGAGAAGAGAAAGTGGTGGAGATGTTGACCTAGGGTTTCTCTATCTAAGATACGATGAAATCAAGTAAGCTTAGATACTTTGCATAGAATTTCATTGTTAATATTCTCTCACATGTCAAGATTTTGTCCCTCCTCTGATTTGATTTGAAATCACATCAAATATCCCCCTTTTCTCATTCTTTTTCTTCTAATCCCCATTTCTAGGGTTTCCGAGTTGAAAGGAGAAAGAATTGGATTCATTTATGAGAGTTTGATTGGGTTTCCAAAAATTCAAAGGTTGACCTAAATTTTTAAGGTGCTTGGCACTTGAGGTGATTGTTTATATCCCTCCTAATCTTTGTATTCATGTTGAAAGCCTAATTCTATCTAATTAAAACAATCAGAAACCTTGTTTGTATATGTATGTGATTGGATTTGATTTGGGAAAGATATTGGGGGATCCAATTCTACTTATTTTTATTAATTCTCTTTGATTGGAACTTGATTAGTTCCTGAGGTATTGATTGAGGATCCATGGAGAATCCTAAATAGATGAATATGATATTCCATGTGAATTTTTCCTAAAAATCAGCCCAATGGTCGATATACTTGGAATTGAATTAACATGTATAGAATCATATTTGAATTATATTAGAATGTATTATACAAGTGTATTGTTGAATGTAAATGGAATTGAATATGATATACATTTAAAGATCAATATGGGGTGACCACTTTTCCTGATTAGGGTTTGTGTTGTGGAAGTGAATCAAATGAGTCAATGTAAACTTATGTTTGATGAATGGAATATGTGAAAATGGAAACTAGGGTTTCCATGTTTGTGAATAACCCTAATGAACCCTTGAATCATGATTGTATTACTGATTGATATGATTCTTATGATATTTTGAACTAAGGAATGACTTCTTAAAAACCCTAAAAGTTTATTATGAAGATGATTATGAGTGATAAAGCTAGAACTTGTATATGATGTTGTAAATGTGATCAAATGTTGAAGTTGAAAGTATTAATACTTCAATTCAATATGATGAGTCTTACTAATATCATATAAGTCTAATGCATTTGTTTTAGTATAATAAAGAATGATCATTGTTGATTATGGGAATAACATTAGAAGTTAATGACATGGTACACTTATCTAAATATAAGAAATGACATGAAGAAAAAAAATGTATTGATGGTGATGGAAAGTTAAAGATGAAACTAATGAAGTTATTATGATGAAGTCTTTAATCCTTTTTTATAATTACATGTGGCTTAAGCCAAATTGAATGAAACATACTAAAACTAGACTTTGATGGATAATAATGAAATGAGAAGTATTGTATATCAAGTGAGTTAAAAATGATTGGTTCCAGTAATTTAATGAACATGACATGAGAGAAGTTGAGATTAATAAATGTGAATTGAAGGAAAAAGATTAGAATTAGTCGAAGAATTTAAGAAACAAACTCTAACCCTAAAATGTTGAGCTAGATGTTGCTAATGAATAACAATCTCAAATGAGGGATTAAGGAATGTACATAATTGTAGTTTAATTCAATTAAAAGATGAGGATCAAGCATTTGAATTGATTTACAAGAATGTGTTCTTGTATTGTGACTATTTGATAGAATACGTATACTATGAGAATGAACTATTTTGATGGAATTCAAATGATAATCAACATGTGATGATTAGTAACCCCGTATGAAGAATGTGAAATAAAAGAAGAAGAGAACTAAGTTTGTTATGTATGTATATGCATGAAATTTATTTGCATCTATTGAGATTGGATAGAACAAGCATATGTTGTATGATAAATCTATTCTAAATATGATGAATGATACACGATGTCTATATGTTTTTACTATTGCTAGTTCTAATATCTCTACTAATATTTGTTAAGAACTGTGATATATAATGAACTGATAAGATTTATGTTGAAATTGAATTTAATATGCACTCCTTACATTGAGAAACCCTGATAAGGGTAAATGTTGCATAATGAGATTATGTCTAGGGAAGAAGGCCCACTGATGATGATAAAGCCCTGATGGTGTAAATGTTGGACAATAAGATTATGTCTCGGGCAGAAAGCCCATTGTTGATTATTGATGTGAGATGATGTAGAAGACAAAAATAATCATAAGTGTTGCAATCTATAGATTTATTGTGCTTCTTTCTTTGATCATTGTCCTTATTAATAAACTTAATCTGCTTCATGTTATTCTAGTTATGCAAGAATACACATATATGATATATGATGTTTTAAATTCTTTTAAGATGAGTAAAAGAGATTAATAATAAGTGAAATGATGGAACATCTAGTTAGGTGCCCCGAGCACCGTGAGTTTCCCCCGAGGACCACATTGGGGAAACAAAATAGATATCCTTGTTGTAATCGATGAATTATGAGAAGGATTTCTGGAGTGTGGATTGAGACCTTAAAGGTTAGACCATAAAGATTTAGGAGTGAGTCATCTGGAGTGGCTCTGGCCCTAAATCCTTACTGTGAAAGTCTATGTCTAGATGGAATAGACTCTGATGAAATGAAATATGTGAAATGTGAAATGAAAACTATGTGAAATACTATGATATGTGATATACAGCTTTGTTGGTTCCTATCTCCTATACCTGAGATGAGGACGTGAGCCTCTTTAGGCAACTCTGAGGTGGTCAGGGTCTGTTGTTGATATCTTAGGGTGGCCGGCTAAACCTTAAGATAGTGAAGGTGAGTCGTTGACACGAGAATCAGGCGTGGCGACTTCTACTTGGTGAGGTACAAGCCAAGTAGTTTCAGGGAAAATGAATAAAAGATGATAAGCCGTGTAGAACATGATTTGAATGATTATTACATTCCTTGTATAGTTAGTTAATGATTGTTGATTAAGTCATGGTATGCATTTCCATGTACTAGCTAAAGCATTATGTATGTCCGGTGGAGATCATATTCACTCTGGTACAGTAGTTGGTAAATTGGAAAGTGACCGTCAGCTAACTTTAAGTTTTGTTGTTCATGTTGTGGAAAGTAATCATGTTGCTATAGACATTTTCTATTTCATGTTATGATCTTCCATGTTGATAATTTATAAATGTTGGGATTTATATCCATTCCGAATATGAGTTAGATTGCTTGCTATTTGATAGTATTGTTTGGTCAAAATATTTTATGTGTACTTCAGCTTCAGGATTACAAGATGTGTTCATGGTCTGGCTGGTGGAGTGTCACAAAGATAATGTTATTGTTATGTATTGGTTCAACATGCTTAGATATTGACTTATTACTCATGGAGTAAGATTCTTAATATGAACTAGGAGTATCTGCTAATTTGTTCATAGACATGCTCTAAAAGATGTTTCAAAGTTATAATTAGTTTAAGTGATTACCTTATCTGTTAGATTAGATTACCATTGCAAGATATATTTGACTCATGATAGAACTATATGCTAGATTTTTCAATATATGCATTTTTTGTTAAGTTTATTATACTTAATCTGATGCTGATGCATGTACCTAGCTTGAGTGAGAGGTATCCACTCACTGGGGCTCTATATGAGTCTCATGAGGTTGTTTCAAATGTTTTTAGGTATAATGATATCCAGTGAAGAGGTCATGATAAAGAAGATATAAATAACATAATCTAGATAGATTAGAATGTCCTTGTACTCTCTCTTTCCTAGGATGGGTTGTAGATTAAGTTTGTTCATCAATGTACATGTATCTGATGTAAACTAAACACATATGAGAATAAGATTTGATTTTAGATTTAATGGAGTTAAATATAATTTGTGATATCTGAATGTGATGTCCTTGATGTGACATTGATTTATGAGTTTGTGAACAAAGAAAAAGGAAAAAATTATCTGTGTTTTTCGTATATTATTTATTCGCCTTTGTTGAGAATTCATTATTTTATTTCATAATATGGGTTTAGGTTTTGGGATTATTTCTCATGATTGGTATTTATGTTGATCAAAAGAGTGGGTCCCGACACTAAGTATCTTGGATACTTGATCCTCTTTACTTATATTCGTTCCCAAGGAACTTAGGATTTTTATAATGTTAGAAAATGTATCATACCTCTATGCAATACTTTCTTTAGGTTGCATATGAAATAATTCAAATTTATACTTTAACATACCAATCTTAGTGTTCTTCACTTGTATAGTATTGCCATCGGTTATTGAGAGTTTGTTCTATATTTCATAAGTTGTATCACAAGTGGATATGCGATTAAATTCACTTGGGGATAAAAAATAGTAAAGCATACTTACATCCTTTCCCTTTAATGTTTCCTATTTTACTGTTTCTCCGTCCCATTGTTGTAGTTCGATAGATCGAATTGTGTAGGATCTAACAATGATCTTCCATATATCAAAACTCAATCCTTGAAAATTAAATTACATCCTCCTCTTCCAGGAGGTATAGTTGGTCCCATCAAATATCAGTGGTCTATTCAGGTGTGGCTTCCCTATTGAGATTTCCAAGTATTCCGTCCTCCATTCTTCAAAACATGTGATGGCTCCTTAAAGTCCTATTCTGATACCAAATAAAAGATCTACAGGGAGGGTTAATATATCTTTATAATAATTTTAATAAAATTTAAAGTGCAATGGAAATAAAAGAGGCAACCACAAAAGAGAAGGACATAATTTGGAGTGGTTCCATCTACGACGCCAGTCCACTACCTAGTTGTTGCCAATGAAGATTTGTAACAAATAATTTTATTAATTTATTGGTGAGGACAAATTACAAAAATTTTGTTCCAACTAAACCCTCTTCTTTATCGGCCATGGAAGAGCACCACCAAATCTCTTCTTTTGTGGACTCCCAAAGTACCGCTAGACGTGCAAGAGAACCAGATACCAACTCTTCTTTTATAGACTCTCAAAGCACCACCAAATGTGGAAGAGAACTGAATATCACCTCTTCTTTTGTGTACTTCCAAAGCATCACCGGACGAGGAAGATAACTGGATGCCACCTCTTTTTTAACGGTGAAAGAAAAATGTCTTCTCTTGCGGGATCCTGGACAACCTTCTCCACTAGAAGTAGCCCAACCGCAATTACAAACAATAGAAATAAGATGGGAGATAAGAGTATACCATCTAAGCTTCATAATATTCTTATGAATCAAGCTTGTGGATCAAACCATAAAGGATGTATCAAGTTTGAGTGGTGGTAGGCTAAGCTAAGATAAGGACACGAATGGATTGTTTTGAATAATTTATAAGTGAAATGATACAACTCTTATTGCTCAAGATGTAATGTATGTAAGTATGCAAGTGTATGTTGGGATGTCCCCAAACCACTTCTATTTATAGGAAGAGAGTGCAAGAGGCTAAGACATCTTTGGGGAGAGTCTAGAGGGATCTAAGGGGTCAACTAGATTTGCACAAAATTAATTTAGGTGCAACAACTAATTTGATCGTAATAAATTTTTGTTCCTAAAAGTTCTTCGGTCAATAATTGTCTTGACTGGATGTATCTTGGTCACCTAGTTTCTTGACTGAGCCTATGTTGAATGCACAAAATCTTTAACGGCTATATGTTGGTCTGGCATCTTGGTCAAATTGTTACAATGGCTATTTCTCAGTCGACAAAGTTTTCGACCGAATATGTTTCGGTCCACAAAGAGTTCGACCGGGATTGACTCATTATTTGATGTAAAATTTTGATTGCTTGAGTCATTGACCGAATAGTGTCTTGATCGACAATATTCTCGACTGACTACGTCTCACTCTACAAATTCTTCGACCGACCAACTGCAGGAGATGTATAAACATTAAAAAGACTTATCTAAAAAAATTTCTAGTGAGACCTACCTATTCAAGACACTTAGTATTGACTTGTGAAAGGTTTTGCGATAGGTGGGGTTAGTCCATAGCTTGATTTTACATCAGTTCTAAAAACTTACATTTGAGATACAAATAAGCACATACGAACAATCATTCAAATAATTGATGTTCCAACCTCGATTTTGTCAAGAGGTTCCTAAAACACTAGAATAGCATGTTAAATCTATAAATAAGAAATGATTGTCATCAAAAGAGAAGATAAGATAATATCCAATTTAGTCAACACCTATATTATGTTTATTATTTTTCATAGTTCACAAATTCAATATACAAAACTGATGTAACAAACGCATATAGATATGTGCTTGAGAATTTGTTTATATTACCAATACACTTTATTTCTTACTAAGATTTTGAAATTTAATTAATTAATCGATTATATTTGTATCTTATGACTATTACGATTGTATAAAAGCAAATCGATGTTTTGCTTGTAAAGAAAGCGGCGATGACATAGGAACACATTTCCTGAGGTACATATGCTTTTCCATTAACTGGTCCATTGACAATTTCTAAGACATACATATTATACCCAAAAAAATAATGAACAAGCCCATATGTATATGATCGGTCTCTTATTCGAACTCATTCAATAAAATTGAAGTCGACTCTGCTAACATATTTTCCTCCCTTCCTCATGCTCCTTCGTAAAACCAGTATGTCCATTGTTTTCCTTGTCGTGAATCATCGCTATTGGAGTTTCTTAACCTTTGTCTATATTGTGAAGACACATTTCCTGAGATACATATGCTTTTCCATTAACTGATCCATTGAAAATGTCTAAGACATACATATTATGCCAAAAACATTAATGAACAAGCCCATATGTGTATGACCGGTACGATTCAAATCATTAAATAAAATTTAGGTCGACTTTGCTGACCTATTTTCCTCCCTTCCTCGTGCTCCTTCCTAAAACCAGTCTGTCTGTTGTTCTCCTTGTCGTGAATCATCGTTGTTGGGGTTTCTTAATCTCTGTCCACATCGTGAAAAACCTTTTTGTCGTAATTTTTCTATAGCATGTACTGGCATTTTTCTGCTAGTACAGTACCCAACCCGCATGGACCTTGCGCTCAGCCACCATGTACACAAAGCAAGGGGTTTAACTGGAATACAGTGTACATATTGGTGTTTCAAATATGCAATTATACTCATTATCGGCTGCACTCAACATTAGTAATGCCAAGATCAGTGAAAACATTGTGCAAAAGCCATACAAAAGAAAAACAAAAATACTAATTTCTTTTCTTAGCAAAAGAAATCAAATTCTCTATTTACTTTCCTTAGTAAAATGGACGTCTAAAAAATTTGAAAGTGGATAATTCCACATGTAAGGAGGCGCTCCACGGAAGGAATCAGTTGATATGTACATATTATAAATGTTTACTTTGTTCAATTCATTTTCAGTTCTGACGAAAGTTTAACGTTAAAGACCCCTCTGTGTGAGAATGAGGCCTCTTTATAACTACAATTATAACCTTAAAAGTGATCACAATCACAATACTACATAGATCTCCGTATAACCTTTCAAGAAAGCGTTCTGCATTCCTGGCCAAACCCTGATGGCATGTTTGGTTCGCAGGAGAGGATTAGAATGAGATATGCAAGAGGATGGGATCGAAAGGTATAGGTGGAAGATGGGAGATTCGGTAATCTCATCCTATGTTTGGATGCAACACATAATAGGACTTGTGATGAATTTATATAAACTTGTATAATCAAATAAAAAAATTATATTAGATGTCTTGCTATGAAGTTGGGTGCACCTTTCTAATTTTCATCTTTTATAACTTCAATGAATTTCACAAAATGAAAACACAACCTAAATGATAATAACATATGTAATTGGAAAGTACATTATAACCCGGCCAGCGTAGCCCGGGCGGTCAAGCCAGCGCGCCCCTCATGAAGGGTCGCTGGTTCGATTCTCCGCTCGGGTCAGCTGTATTTACCAACCTCTTGGATCATCCAGGCTCTGGCACCTGTTTGGAGAGGGGGTGGGCTTCGGCCCATGCAGATCCAAAAAAGAAAGTACATTATAATATAATAGGATATGTGTTCGATCATCATGTGGTTTTAAATTATATTAGATGTCTTGCTATGAAGTTGGGCGCACCTTTCTAATTTTCATCTTTTATAACTTCAATTGTTTGAATTTCACGAAATGAAAACACAACCTAAATGATAATAACATATGTAATTGGAAAGTACATTATAATTTAATAGGATATGTGTTCGATCATCATGTGGTTTTATAACAACCGAGAAGAAGAAGAAGAGGAGATACATTTTGAGTTATTTTTAAAGCTGACGATCAAGAATCGACAATATAATATACAAGCAGTATACGATTATGAGGAATATGAAGTACTTTTTAATGTTCCTTCGGGCAGAAGATTCAGATTGTGATCTTCAAAGATGACGCACAGCAGCGCCCAACAAAGTTGATTAATAAAAATTGTGCTTTGCTTGCTGTCAGTAGTGTACGCCTGCAAAAGTTTCCTCGTTCCTCAGCCGCGCACAAGCGACAGTCTCTTCCGCGATCTCCCTTCTCCGGTAGCCTTTACTCACGGATTCCTCACAGTTTCTCGTTAGACGATTTAGTCATGCATACGTACCTTATTCAAGCCAAAGAGTCCGGCGAGAAACTTTTCTCACATCGTGTCGTACACAATGAGGGAACGGGCAGAGGCGCCGTCGCCAAAGAAAGTTCGGGGGTCGGGGTGGAGGATCGCCAATAGTTATACTGCCTAATACCTAGGGGTGTGCGGAACTGGAAAGTCCTATTCAGAATCAGATGGGATTTTTCTCAGCAGGGATTAATACCCTCATGTACTGTTTACGCAAACATAGGATTGGAATTATTAATAGAATTTGAGTCCTATCCCATCTATGATACTGCAAACCAAACATGCCGTGAGTATCTGAGATGGACCAGTACACAATAATTATATAAATAAAATGTTACATTACAAATAGGAATATATATCAAATACTAAAAAGACTTTATATTGAACTACAAAGTGTGGCCTGTTATTCACCTTAAAAAAAAAAGTGTGGCCTGTTATTCTATTGTTTGTACTTACGATAACAAACAACTGTGAGAAGCGAAGCATGCCCCACTTGTGAATCCACAAACAAACACCTTTATTGTTATCAGATTAACACAGTTCTCACAAACGCACTACCTACTAGCGCATGGTCCAGCAGCTGTCGACTTACTCGACTATGTGGTCAGGATGGGAGGCAGGTAATCGGACTTGGTGCCGAGGATCTTGGCCTTGGTGTCAGGGAAGAACTCCATCCCGGGCAACTGTGTCACCTCCCCATCGTTTGTCACCCCGATAGGGTAGGTGAGGAGATGGCCGGGCAGATCCCGGTCCACGGAGTCACTCGAGTACAGGTCCCAGTACTTGTCCGCGACCCTGTTCACCTTCTGGATGCACTCCAGGCTGGAAGGTTGTAGGAACAGGTCGTCAAGCATGCCCAGATGCTCGTACCACAACGCCATCCGGAATCCGTGGACCTGCCCACGCGCTGGCTGCCTCATTCCCAGATGGTGAGGCTGGTATGCACCCATGGCGATCTCAGAGTCCCTAGCTCCGTCCATTGATCTCTGATTTATGTTGGCAGAGCCGATGATGATGTACTCATCGTCCACTGGAGAGATAGGTAAAGTACCCAATGTCAGAGAGATATGATACAAAGAATATTAAATATAACTTCTAGACTAAAATTTAACCAACAATGTGAACGAAATACTCAGTAGCCCGTTCCCCATCGCAGCTAGAAAAATAACGAATTATATGTCCCTAGTTCATTAGCTGAAACAACCGAAGTACCTATCCCTAGATCTTTGTTTTTTTTCTTCTTATTTATGAACAGCTAAGAGCTAGACAAATTTGCATTCCTAAGGAACAAATAAATTGAATACACCCGATATCACCTTACCAAACAGGTCATATAAATTATGCAAACAGGATTTTTTTTGTGCGAGAATAGAGAGATCAGTCTTATTGATCATCCAAACAGGATTCTCAATATCCGGCTAAATGAAAAATATCAGACTGCCATCACCTAATGTATTTATCCATGTCATGTGAGTATATAATCCAATTAATGGAACAGTAACATGCCATACCGATCATCATCTTGGTATGGACATAAATCATGAAACGCCTGGCCTGTTGAGCTCTGATGTAGTCAGAGTCCGGCTCGGGCTCCTCTGTAGGCATGTATTCCCCAGGCTGCTTCGCCTCTCTGTTACCAAGACAAAAGAAAGTAAGATAATCCCTGGGATTTGCTTCGATTCCCTTCGCACGGAGAGCCTCCGCGATGTCAGTGTACATCATTTCCATGGTCCTCCTTTGCCAATCAAGAATAGCCTGTACCGACCCAGACTCCGGCACCCCCTCTGGCCACATTGGGACCACAACATAAATTGCAAATCGCTCCCCTGCCTCAATCTTGCTGACAACCTTCAGAGACAGTTCTTTTGGAATGAGATGCAATGCGCCAATTTCCTCGGGTGAGATGTCATCAGGCTTCCACCCGAAAGAGCTGCCCAAGAAGTACTGGTTCTCGATGTAGATAAAGTTCTTGGCCCTGCGAATGGCGTTTATGTATGCATCCTGAATGCTCCTGTCGATGATATTATCTTTCCCGCTTACAAGTCCGGCTCTAGCAGCATCCTCTGGGGTTTCAGGGAAGCCAAAGGCTGCTCCACCATCTATAGACCGAAACAACTGGACGTTCCAAGACTCGTTGTCCTCAGGGAGCATAACGGGAGAAGGTGGTATAATGATGTCAGACATGTCTCTCAGCTGCACAAGGAGATCCATACCACCTTGCTTCCTCCACCTCTGCTCAAAATTGAACAACACATCCCAAGCAATAGGCCCTTCAAGCTTGCAATGGATGTCATGCCAGGGCTCCCTGGGCCCACCTTTCGTGATAGCAGCGCCAGGAAAATTGGGCTGATGGAAGTCATCGTGGTGTGTTGTGTCCAAGGTCCTGAACAAGGAGTGGAACTGTGTGTCATATCGACCATCACAGAGATCAAGTCCACCTACAAAGCTCATTATCCTCCGTTGCCGAGAACCCCTGACAGGCATCTCAGTGTCTACGACGACTATCTTCTGATGGTGAGTGAACATGGTCGAGATCTGAAGATCCTGAACAAAGCTCCCACCATCATCAGGGTTCCGTGGGCACAGAACACAGTGCACATCAGTGCCTTCGAAGAAATTTGCAGTTTCCTCATCATGTGTAGCCATCAGTCCGTCCTTCTTCAGCAACCCCACAGAGGTTCTATCATCCCAAACAAGCATGAGAACCCGAACCCCTTCACTTGCTTTCCGTTTCAGCAGCTCACCCAGGGTGACATCTCCACCATTCTTCGGCCTGTTGGAATCCCTTATCAACTTGATCTCCGTGTACACAGACCACCCAGTGATGTAAATCATGTGCTGGGCATTGCTTATTGCATCAAAGATATCCTCCCAACACCTATGGGGCTCATACTGACTGCCATTAGACAGAGGGATCTTAGGAATGAAGCTGTCCGGGACATGGGCATCCTGGTAAAACGAGACCTTGCAACCATGTCTCTGTGAGAAGAACGTGTAGGGGACACCAGGGAACTTAGCACCGTGTATCCCTCGTGCCCAGTTACGGTCCTTTGAGACGTCAAAAAACTGGAGCTTGACGTGTATCTTAGCCCCACAGCTGAGTGGGTTGCGCTCATCATCACATATCTCGAGCCATCTGTCCACTTCCTCACCGTTGACGATCTCATCCACAGGAAGATAAGCTCTCCCAACCAGTGTCGCCCCGATGGCGTTGTCAAACTTGACAGTGAAGATGACATCTTTAGCCATGTGGCCGCAGTATATGTGGAAGGATTCATACCAGCGGGGATTCACAGGCTCTTCTAGCAGCCTTGTTCTGCCCACACGGGCCTTTTCTAGATCAATGGTTGCGTAGCATTTATCATCTCCCTTGCCAAGACCGACTGATTCCCCAATATTTTCAACAAGCTGTTCACAAAAGAAAAATCAAGAGCAGAATGGTTAGACTAGATTCAAATCTTAATAGTAGGGACAGAGAACGATAAGACAAATATCCTTGATTAATTTTTTAAAAAAAATGAGAACCAGATCCCATTCAAGAGGACAGTATCCCAAAGCAACAATACGCATACACAGCGGAAGCGTCAGACCAAATTCCTTAATATATTTAAAGCTTAAATAATTCATCTTTCTGACGACGGCTTCCCATGACAAGTTGCTGAGTACAGCAGATATGGCTACGTACAAGAATTTTCTGTAATATATACATTGAGACCCTTAACGATCTGAGCTTGCAATCCAGAAAAAAACTATTGCACACCAACACACTAATCTACCAGGTAGGTATCATGTACGGAAGAATAACAAGCTTGGGACAGACCCGATTTTCAATTGTATTTAGATCTACAGCACTAAGGGGTCCCTGACAACAGATAAGGTAAACTATCAAATGATTGAGGTAGGCAGCATCAGATCCGCTAGCTCCCAAGGATTGTTATTCAACATGCTATGCATAGTCTGCGATGGATCCGGCATGCATCGTCAAGGAGCAGACGATATGTTATAATTTAAATTAACGAAACGAGTCGTAAGTGGGTCTTGCTCTAATTTCAGGACCAGATCTTCAGGATGGAGAAACAAACAGCCACATAAAAACAACAGCAACTAGGTCCACCATCGTAAAAATTAAATAAAAACATAGCAGCAGATTGACTTGTATATAAGACACGGAGAGAAGGGATAAATAAAATACCTTTCGGAGGAAATGAGGCGAACCGCCACCGCCACTGCCGGATTTGTGGGAGAGGGAGTCCGCCTCGAAGATGGTTGCGTGGAGTGTGCCGTGGAGCAGTATCTGCGCCATTAAAGAGATCAGTGACCGGTCACCGGAATACTCTGATTGTGCAGATCTTCTGGGTCGAGAGTGCCTGGCTTGGTGCCACCTTCCGCAATCGAATGGCTCTGAGAACAACCGAAAGGAGTGTTGTCAGGGGTGGAAGATGAAGCAGCAGTCCGTCTTTGCCCAATCCCGGACCCGTCACTGGAACGGCATATGAGGGTCAGACGAGCAGGAAGAACAATGACATATCCATCAAAACAGCACCTCCCCCTTCCTCACTTCACTGCCACTGCTCCTCCCTCTCTCTCTCTCCCAATAAAGAAATGGACAGAAACGTCTCGTCTGGATCTGATCCGGTGGCGGAAAGGGGTCACAATTCAAGGAAGGGAGTGACGAAGGATCCGGTCTCTTGCCCTTCCACTTCCCTCCCCCGATCAAGCTGCCGACAGAAAACGCGCGGGGTGCAAAGGTCGTGACCATGGCAGCGTGACACGTTGGGGAATAAGGAAAGGGACGTTCAGGTCGTGCCGGATGCGGACCGTTAGCGGGATGGGTTCCCCGACAAGCAAGTGGAACAAGCAAGTTTCTCAATTATTTTATTGCGGCGAGGATACATATAGAAACTTTCACTTTTCTAATTTAATTATTATAAATTCAAAAAAATCGGTGTCTGAGAAAAGTTACCACTTTAGAATTTCTCAATTATTTTATTGGGTCGAGGATACATATAGAAACTTTCACTTTTCTAATTTATAAATTCAAAAAAATCGGTGTCTTTGAGAAAAGTTACCACTTTAGACGTGTCATTTATATTCCCAAAATTAGCATAACGTGGGTTCTTGCACTAGGTGGAGTTACTACCATTACGGCCTGTTTGGTAGGATTGCGCACAAATTCATGGAACTTGAGTGATCGGATTTTTGAAACAAAAAGTATTTGATAGAGTGCAGTTGGATGCAGTATGCAGAATTCTATTTCACACTTTGTTTCCTAAAAGGGCCAAAAGTAGTGAATTTGTACCACACCCGATAGACGAGCAGTTGGTGTTTTATACAGCTATCAGCTTCCGGGATAGCCCTGCACAGGTGTTATGCGTGAAGCAGCAGCACAGTCTCTCCATACCACGTCATCAACCGGAACGATTAGTAAGGACTAAAGTAGCGTGATCTCCCTGTAACACGGAAAGGCACGATCAGCTCCGCTGCTACTACAATGTCTTTTTATACCAAATGATTACAAACAAAAATAAGAATCTTGTACTTCATTCTACCAAATAAATCTACAGCAAATTAAAAGACATGTTTATGTTTGTTTGACTTTTTTTTCATCGAACTACACCCAACAACACCCTACCAAACACAGCCTTAGTAACAAGAGTGGTTTTCATACACTGTATTTCCCTAAAAACCATTCCCTTTTACAATATTCCAATCAGCACACTTCTATATGAAAATAACACTTCTTTATTATTGTAATAGTTCTAAAATATTTCAAATAATTAATTGTTATCATTACGCCACTGCAATTAGATATTTAGTCATTTTATGTTAGTAATTTATTGTACATTATAATATTAGCAAATATGTAATATTTCAGGTCAAAAAATTTAAGTAGTATGTTTTGGTATTTAATTACAAATATACCATGATCCACATTAATTTTCAAAATGGCATGTTTCAAATACAATAAGTCCTCAAAAATGACGTATTGTTTCTTGTGGGGCAATGCGTCTTCTTGGGAGATCTATTGCTATCTTAAAAATACAATGCGGCCCAATTAGGACATAATGCTCCCAGCAGACAATTCATCCTCAATCGGAACGCATTTCTTTTTTTACGTTATTTTAGTTATGATACCATGTAAGTTATATATATATATATATATATATTAAATTATTAAATAGACATAATCTACATCAACTTATATACATTCAATTATATATCTAAAATAATACCAAAAAATAGTGAAATAATATGAGAATATTGTATTTCATTAATGCATAATATTTATAAATATAAATAATAGTATTTAAATTAGTGGATACAATACTAATTTTATAATAAAGTTTCAAATTTAAAAAATACACAAACATGTATATATAAACTCGAGAACAAAAATAAAAAATTAATATGGTAATGTATAACACACATTGATTACACAATGTATATGTGTGTATTTATTTATTTATTGAATACATGATATAAAATATCAAAAGATATAAACATGTCAAGTATATAAAGTAAAACATACAAGACCAATAATAATAAGTAATTAAAATGAAATGTATGAACATATGATATTAGGCGCAACACATAAAAAATCATAATATATTGTGGATCATTCTTTATATTATGTTTAAAAAATAACATAATCTGACAAAAATCATAATAACATAGTAATACTTTTATCTTTTTGTTTAGTTTAAGCACAAATATAATCTGATAAAATCAAATATATTATGATTTTTATATGTTGCATCTAATATCATATGTATCATATATTTCATATTGATTGTTTATTATTATTATTATTGTTATTGTATATTTTACATTACATAATTGATATATTGTGTCTTTAATAAATATATGTATATATATTTTGTGTGTCTCAACGTGTCTTATATTTTATTATATTATTTTTTTTATTTCTAAGCTTATAAGTATATATGTACATATATTTATACATTGTATCAGAATCAAAATATAAAGTAAAAAAAAGCGATACATCCATATTGAGGACACATTTCTCTAGTGGCGGCAATGAGTCTCAAATAGGGACGTATTACTTTTTCAAAATAGTAATACATCTCCTCTTAAGGGATGTATTGTAACGTCCCCGATTCAACCACCTGATTTTTCTACCTTCGAAAATCAAGTAGTTGAATCTGAACCGTTAATATGGCACCAAGAATCAAAGAACAAGCGTGAGATAAGTAATATTTCATTTGAAAATATTACACCCTTACAAAAGGTATTTTTACATTATCTCCTATATCAATAAAGAAATGATACATGAGTTTAAAATTAAGCTTGATCCGCCTTTGATTCTTGACGCCCTTCGGGATCTTTTCAAGATGAGTCTTCCACAAGGAAAGGTCCTATAAATAATATATCTGCAACATGGAAGAATATGTCGCAGCCCAAGTGGGAGAGTATGGGTTAGACAAATGTCTAAGTATGGAAAAATAGAGATAAGCAGTAAGACACTATTAATATAACTGTACTCTTAATGTATTACCAAAGTATCAAAAGTCCAAACCAAAATTATTGACCATCTACTAGCATGAAGCATAAGGAATGTGTATGTATGTATATTCATAAAACATTTATCATATGACAACTCTATCAAAATGTTAGACCAATATTGTGGAGCATAATCAGGGTTATTGTTATAAGGATAACAAAAAGGGAGACCTTATTCCATAAACGAGTTTAACTACAACTCTCATAGAAGGTGTCAATTCACCTTGGGCAACTGGCCTGCAACCACAAAAACTTGCTTAGCCAAGACTTTAGTCCATTAGGGTCACCAAAACACCTGTAAGTACCCTGACACACCCCCAGCCACTCGTGCACACTGCATGCTCTATTCAATGAATCAGATTACCACATGCAGCCATCGGTCGCCTTTCCAAGACCAGAAGAGGGTGCTCCTTGCACAAAATGCCACTTGAATAATAACTAGTTAGCATGCTTAATCTTTGCAGGAGATTATTCTTCATTACTAACTTGATCATGCCTGACTCTACATGACCAACCCAAGTGTGGGCCTGAGTATGGTAGAGCATTATACTAATCCATCCCTGACTCCAAAGGACTTAGATCCGGATCCCAAATGTATCAATCCCCGGCCAAGACATGCCGACTCTGTTACTAACACATCTCCCAATTTAAGGATTACAATTAAAGGGACATCATCAAAGATATACATCTCAATATCATGGGCAATCAAAGTTAATGAGGTCAAAATGTAGCCATGAATAATTAAGTATTTCACTATGACACCTAAAATGTAAACTTGTGGGATTGTGGAATTCAATCAGACGTATCTATGGCCAGGAGCGTGCAAGAGGTTAGGGAGTCCCCCCGTGCAAACACAGAACCAATTAAATAACCTTTCCTCTTTACTGGCTACAAACATCAGTGAAACAGGCTCCTAGTCACCTTAGAAGTGTCTGATAGAATTCCACTTTCCAGCAATATCACATGACACAATTAATATAGAGAAATAAAGGAAAAGGGAACCAAAAGACAATAGGACTAGAATCCAAAGAAATGCTTGATTATCATCTAAAGCCTTTAAACTCAATTTTAAAGGATAATATGGACGAATATATAGAAGTCATTCCTAGCTTATTAATAAAGAGGTTGTGTATAGTTGATCACTTATTCATTCTTTAGGAAAGTATATGAAGTATGCTATACTCTTACTGCATATAATATCAAACCATTCTATACCATACCTTTTATTGATGTTGATATAATAGATTACAATAGGAATTGAATATCATATTAAACAATAATAAACTATACTTTTTGGATGATAAAATGTGGGAACCATACCTTTAGATGTACATTGATACATAGTTCCACAAAAAGACCATAGCATCATTAAATATATCCAGTCTTGATATATTTCGGCAACATTATGTTGCATTTTCCATTACCTCGATCATCGTTCCTAGCTAGATCAGCTTCTAGGGTTTCTCTCACTAGGGTAGAAGAGAGATGGCTTATATATTCTTAGAGAAAGGATATTTTGGAAGACATAGTATTGGGTTGCTCTTACTATGGTGGAGGAAGGAGGTAGTAGGTTTCTATAGAGAGAGTATTTGTTGGGAGGTGGTTCCTTTCACTAACATAAAGAAAGAGAGAGTGGTTTGCTAATCTAGATAGAGATTGGAGGTTTATGGTGAAGGAGATGGGAAAGGAGGGAGAAGGGACGTTCACCTTTTCTTTGGGATGAAGAGGAGAGAACTTATGCTTATGGTGGGGTGGATGGCGGCTCTTTATATAGGAATGGTGAAGGGTAGAATGGTCCTAATAGAAAAAAGTGTGTGGATGACACATGGGTGCAAGGTGTCATCTTTAGGTGGATGCTTACTAGTTAAGTTACACATGGATGGTTAGGTGTCATCTCAAGAATTGCTAGATGGCATATGGAAGCATATGTGTCATCTCAACATAGCTATTAAAGGGTGGTTGACACATGGTAGGATAGGTGTCAACTTTTTGAGGTCCTAGGTGTCAAGGGAAGGAGCATGCCACTCATCTACTTGCTTCACCAACTAATGTTCTTTCTCAAGCTACCTACTTGCTACCCAGCTATATGCTTGCCTCCATAAGCATCTTGCTTGCCACCCAGCTACCTGCTTGTGTGCTTACCCACCAAAATGATATTTTTTTCAAAATTGGCAAAAAGTACCGCAATTATATTTTCAATATATAAAAGCTTTTAAATTAATCAAAATGAATTATTTTGATATTAAAATTGATTTTACAAAAAAATCCTCAAAGAATCTTGTTTTTATGAATAGCTCTAAATAAGGAGTTTTAACTTAAGCAAGAGATCAGGACGTTACATGTATTGTCTCAGAAACATGCTAATTTGGGGATTAATATGGGTATCATACTATCTTGGTAATAAAAATAACAAAACATGCTATTATGATTTTTAGTCAATATTCTATACTGTAAACCTTGGATGTAGAATTGAATAACAGTTTTGTTGAGCCAAATTTACTAATTTGGTTGTGGTTAGATATTTGATTACTTTATCATGTATGAATTGTTGCTAACTATGATTTGCATTCAAAATAATTTTGTTTTCTCCAAAAGAGGGTTATATTATATTCATCCCACACACAACAACAGGCGAATGAAAACAGAGTTACATCAAGAGTTGTTTGTCTAAGAAAAAAAACACGATTTGCATGCACAAAGATCCCAACCATAAAAAACAAACATTGTCTAGCCGAAGAAAAATAAAAGAGGAAAATCATCTATCAAAGAATCATCTCTATACTATGTACTCATCCTTCAAAAAACCAAAGAATCTCCCTTTGACCCTCTTGAAAACCAAGACCACATAATCACATTTGAAATAGCTTGCTTTAAATAAAATCCTAAAACCTTGTCGTATATCATATATGTAATATATGTTGAGAACAACTGAATGATGATTGTACATGTTTATATTTTGACTTTTCTTTTATGTGGAAAATCATTATGTTTAGGATACAAAATGAGGGTTTGATAACAGAAACCCTAGTTTTGAAGAGTTAGGGTTTTTAGTTTTAATGGATCATTTGATACCTATTAGTGCTTTTACGTGATACATTTGCATTGTTAATTTTATATTTTATTAGAAGTGTATTAGGTTAGACTAAATCCTAGAATAGTAATGAGGTAAGACAGATTACCTGATCGATATGAATACAGTTTTGAAGCTTACCCTTATTTTTGCCCTTTCAATTAGCAAAATTTGATTTGATGGAAGTCCAAGTGACTTGATAGCATACTTGGTTTGCCATTAAATCGCATGAACTTGCCTTGGGGAAGTACAACTAGCCACAAAGTTGTGTCATATAGTAGTTTCATCGGATTGACTCTCCCAAGAGAAGTCCATATGACTAAGATATTAGTTTATATAGAATGCTAGATCGAGTGAAATTTTGACTAGAAAGTCCAAGGAACTAGATCAATGGTTAAAATAAAAATAATTGGTAAAGGGTATTATAGGTTATTGGCATGATGTTGAACCACCTATATAGTTTTGAAAAATAAAAGTATACCTTCTCTTCATTAGACACTCTAAAGGTCATATTTCTCCCTAGGGATGGTGAACTAGTATTTGGAGATAATCAAGCCCATTTGGATATAGAAGGGTTATTCTTTTTTATCTTCTTGAAGAAAACAAGAAACTCCTGGTGAGTTTGCGTAGTCATGATGAAATTTACATGTTTACGTGCCTTAGGTAGACTTTCTCTAATTTAAATAAAAGAAACCCTAGTACTATATTTTCTTTACCGTCTTCTCCTTGAATTGACTAGTTAAGAACTTAATAGAATAGAAGTGGGAAGTTTTGGTTTCATTTAGCTTCTAGATAGTTTCTAACAGTAGGGATATCACTATTATGGGAGTTTCATCAACATGGAGTGAATTAATTTATATTTTGGGTTGCTTCATGATTTTACATATCTAATATATGTCATAGATCGTAACTATGAACATGACGGAGTTAATGTGTCATCATACTAAATTATTGAATGAACAGACATGAAATCATTTCAACTTTATTTTTTGATAACTCATATTGTATATTTATATATGTTTTATGATTTAAGTATATCACAAATCATAATTCAATTAGAAGCATGAAAATTAGTATAATAATGTCATTGTGTTTCGTTGTTATTAGTTGAGAAAAAGTTGCAGTCCCTTCACCCTAAATGAACGAATATCAAATTAATGAGATTCTATAAGTGAATGATTTCTTAGTAACCATAATGAAACTTTTGAGCTTTGTGATATGGGAATTAAATTGTGATAGTTCAACTACAAGTGATTCTTGTTATTAGATAGTAATGCTTGTTAATATTCATGTCAGTGTTTGTAAGTTAGAATGATGCTTAATGTGATTGAGTGTAAACATACTTATTTTCTTATATTAAAATCCATATGCTTACTTGATGAGCTATTAATAATGATATGAATTATTTTATGGATCATACTAAATGAATGATGTAAGAATAAAAAGGATTGTTCTTAATTGAATAAATATCTTAAGTAAAGGATTCTAATATGATAAAATAAACAAAAAAACGTAACTTCATAAGTTTACTTCTGTAGAGAATTATTCATATTGTTTGTACCAATTGATTGGTATGATGTTAGCCTTTAGCCACAATTATTGATCCTTTTATTATTGATCATGATAAATCATGTTGGATTTTACCATAATTCTAAACCTACACAATGAGGTTTTTATGCCTAGATACAACTCCTCAGTAGTTTAAGGAGATTGATGTTCTCTTTCCAAAATTCATGGTTGTTTGGAATAGGCATGGTGGGCCTCTGGCAGAATCACTACCCTAAATGCCTTGGATATTTTTGAGCTTTTTCTACAACTCCACTTGTCTCTAAGTTTGTCATTCTTGGAAGGATGGTTGGGCCTTGTCCATAACCAGTGTTACAAGTTTGGAGAAGCGATGGATTTGAGTTGAATCTATGTTAGTGAATTATGTCATAAATTTGGTATTGTATAATAATGAACCCCCAAAAGAAAGTACTCCCTTTTTATGATGTTTATGTTTTATTTTTATTTCTAGGTAACATGTTTTGTAAATGATCAGATATTACACTTAGAATTTGTAATGCATGTTCTTTTAACATGATAATACTAATTTAACGCAAATTGTCTGAGGTTTATGTGTAATATTTAGTTATCAAAATGGTTTAGAGATAGGAAGCATACACCAGATTTGGGAAGTGCAAGATTGATCAGTGTTAGTTGATGTGTTTCACAACTGGTCGGCTGATTTTCACATGACCACAGTTGAAAATATTATGCTTACCAATAACCCACTTCACTTCATTAATAAAATATGATTAAGTTTTTCCCACACCCAATCACACCATGTTTGTGTGAATTTAACCTAGACAAGTTGACTAATTTACCCAGATATCAGTTGACTTGTGAAAGATGGATTGTTGACTTGTTTATTGGTCATATAATTTGCAAAAGTTGGATTGGTTGACTTGTTTGTACATCCAATGACTTGTGTTTAGGGTTGAGGAGTTGAATGATTTCCATATTCACTGGTGATATCGTAAATGATTCAAATATATATAATTTAAAAAAATTTGTCCAACTTACTAAATCAATTGGCTATCCTACTAAAAGAAATTGGTCGCCTTTCTAAGAAATCAAGTAATGTGTTATGATATATCTAAAAGAGATAAAGGGTAAATAAGTGCATTAACTACAACAATAATTTATTACTTAGGATCCTAACATGGGATGGGTCTCATTTTATGGAGTCTAATTTGAAACATTTAGAGGGCTATTTTAGTGTTTCTAAGAAAATATTCTTGTCAAAGCAATAAGTTATTCAATATATAAGACAAATTTGAACAAGTTGGATTATCATTTTTTTATTTGGATATAGTTTGATACCAAATTGTGAGGGTCACTAAAGATTCCCTTTGATCCAAATAAAGCAATAATATTGTTCTCATTTCATTTAGTTGTTCTTGAGGCAAGTAGAATGGTTTACATGACTCTAAGGAAAACCCTAGAGATTTTTAAACCCTTCGGCCTTTTATATAGAACATCATTGTAAGACTCCTAAGAGCTAAGACAAGTGATTAAATACCTATCCAACCAATTTTCCATGAAATTATAATAAATTTTCAACTAAGTGACTATTTAATCTAAGGTTGCTTAATTAAAAATATAAGAGAAAATTGATGGGTTTAGAATATCCAACATATGCAACTTATAAAAACTAATATGGTGATGAATGAAATTAATGTATGTGCTATTTAAAGAAAACTAACTAATCTAATGAGTTGTTTGGATAGAATTACAATTTGAGGAAATTTCAACTAGTGACATCTAAATTTATGCGCAATACAAAACTAGGGGTCTTAAGGGAGTCAAAACAAATTAACTACTAATTAGATGGAAGTGAATACGAATTACATATGAGGTATTATAATGAATTAATCAGAATTAATGAGATTAGTGGAAATTTGGGTTTCCAGTACCAACACTACTACAGAACACGCCTTTGGTGTCAGTTTTTTAACCCCTTTTAGTGACGGTTTTCAAGTGATGCCTATGTGGGCGCCGCTAAAGGTCTAACTCTTCAGCGTCGGTTTTATAACCGACACCTATATGATTCATAGGCGTCGGTTATATATAGTCAGCCGACGTCTATAGGGTTCGCGCCACAAAAAGGGCACCACCTAGGACACTTTTTGCGTCGGTTAACAACTGAACAACTGACGCCATACTCCCAGACGACATGGCCGTGCTTCACTGCACGGCTGTGTTTATTACTATATGCATCAGTTTTATATGAATAAGTGACGCCATTTCCACCACGGCCGTGGTTTCCTGCACGGTCGGGTTGTTTGTCACATTAGGCGGCGGTTTTTATCCAATAACCGACGCTGTAAGCCTTTGATGACGGTGTTCTATAAATAACCGATGCCTATATTTTAATTTTTTTTTCTTATCAGTTTGCAGGCCTGCTGTGGTTGGTCAGCAGGATGAGAACCTGCAGTTCAGTTTTCTGAACTGCAGGTTTACGCCATCCATTGATATCAGCCTACAAACAGGCCACAAACCTACAAAATCAACACATATTTTTTCACACAGGTAGATACATTCAGACATCAATTCAATTCTCACATTCACACATGTAGAAACATTAAAATACATGTAGAAACATTCATACATGTATAAACAATCAGAAATATTCATTTATAAGATATCATTCAACATCACTATCAGCATCCCAATTATATCTTACAATCGCCACTGCTTGTATGGCTTTTGCCCATTCTTCTCTTCATTTAATGCTTCCATCGTATATGGAGCATGTACATTTTTAAGCGTTTACCTATAGTGTGGTCAGTTTTAAACACCTGCAAAGAGAATGATGTATATATATAAGTAATAATATAAAAATAAGATTGATATATTTCATACTAACTAATGAGACTATATATAATACCTCATGTATGGTATTAATATCCAATGCAGCATGTCAGATAATTATCTGCATAAATCGCATCACATAGTATGCGCATGCCCAGCCGTTTTCTTGTGTAGCGCACTATAAATTGAAACATACAAAATATTAAAAAATACAACTAAGCACAGTTCACATAAATAATATATACATTAGAGTCGGGGACTTACTTTTACGTTCTCCCAAATTATTGGCTGGTTCTTTCTCCTTGGGACATTTCCTCTAGCATTTTTCAATGCATCTAAACCCCTACATGTTAATGTAACACAGTAAATTGCATAATGAAATAGTAATGTAATAACAGATGTTAATGGATATAAAAATGAAATATTTCTCACCAGAATAATGGCATTCTCATTACGTGTCCAATTTTAGTGTTCAATGTACTTCCCGTAGGATCTAGATAATAAACAGTGAACGTCCCAGGGACAATAACTAGTAACTCCCAATGTCTACCGCTAGAGGTAAAAAAGTTAAAAATTAATAACTCAAAATACACAATAAAAATGGAATTTTCTTAAGTCCAAATTATAAATAAAGTAAACTTCCTTGACATTGAATGGAGCTATTATTATCGTCTTCTTTTGCTGACCGAAAATTGTAAAAGCATCTATACATTATTGTTGAACACTATCAGGGTCTTTAACTACCATACTAATCAATGATGGAATAAAAAATCCCACATGATCAAATGTAATTTGTTTGCATTGATCTTCGACTAAGTAGTTGCAAAACATGTATCGCGTATGCATTAATATATAAGAAACCAGATCACCGGATCTTACACAAGGTATAGGGATGTATAAACAAGATCTCACCTTATCCATGTCTCTATCATTGATGTATTCATCCAATCATACATAAACATCTCAATAATATCTTGTATAAATAAAGAGCTATCGTATGATTGACCTGCATAATATGCTTCTAAAGAAACAATTATAGGGCAATGTATATTATGTTCCCGTAGCCAACATGCCATTCCCCTACAAGCAGGACCTAACAGGTATTTTATGTCAGTTGGAACCCAACTTGGTAATGCAGGAAGTGGAGGTGGAGGCCTAGGTGCACAGAGTGTCTTCTTTTTAACCTGTATATATAATTTCAGATCAGTTGACCTCATATATAACATTAACAATCTAAAGTAATGTAAATTTATCTTACAATTTCAGTAGTGTAGACGACATCTGTTTTGGGCCACAATATCACCCCGCCTTCTACCTCAGCAAGTGTATCAATATTCGGGTGGGGATATGGCAATGTAGCTTCCCTCCAATCGGGTAACACACGTATCGGGCTCACACGAACGTAGCCCTGTAGCATTGGAGTCACGTGAAACATTGCCCCAGGAAGGGACGGGTAAGCCTGCGCCTCTGCAACAATATAGTCTTGTATTCTTAAGCGGCATGGCTTCAATGCCTACAAATTTACGTAAAGAATATTATACATATATACATAGCATCTTGAAAAGACTAGCTACAATGTCATAAACAATACTTACAACAGACGTGTTAGGCGGTGGGTCTATATGATTACTTGTAGTCTGTACATCAGGAGAAGAGTGGGTCGCCATAGGCTGATTGGAAGCCTGAGATGCCTACCACCGCATCAATTCTTCCTTGACCTTCTCAGCAACTATATCATTGACCTTCTTGGCAACTATATCCTCGAATCTCTTATTCTCCTATACATGGATAAAAGAAACATTAGCTTCTTATTATTGAATTCCCTTTTGTAGTAACATTCTAAAAAAAGAATAGGTTACCTCTTCTTGTGAAAGTCCCGCTTTGGGTTTGCGTTGGGATGGCCCAAAGAATGCTTTGATGCCCACACCAGCGTCTGCACCCCTAACACATCCAGGATGCTCTAGGTTACCCAGAGCAACTGTCAATTCATCCCTTGTGCCCTGAGGGATGAACGTGCCTTGTTTCCTCTGCTTGTGCAGCTCCCACTAATCACCATCAACATAAATTGGTAAGTTAACACCACAAATAATCAATATTCAAACGATTTCTCTAAGAGTTGTATTTTACCATTTTCACAGCCGCCTCAGCAGTTACGGGCTTCTTTATTTCACCCTTCTTGGTTTTCCTCCCAGCTATCCAGATATCATGGTGAGGCATGGGTGTGACAGACTCCTGAGTAGCAGTAGACTCCGCCTGTAGTCTTTGGCGAACGCTTGCATAGCCCTTTGGACCCATAGTGTGGTCATGCACATTCAGTGCACGTCTTGCTTTTTGCTCCTCACTAAGGGCCTAGTTAGTATGCACATTAATGATTTGGTTAGTATCACTAAATGTTAATCTTTAATAGGTGAATACAACGTATATTAATTAAATTGGGAGTGACGCCTAATACCTTGAATTCTTCAGATTTTCTTGAAGCAACAAAATTGTCCCAATCTTCTTTGTCCAAGAAGTTCCACTGTTCAAGGGATGACTTCTTCTTCTTATCACCATCTTTTATGTATTCTCTATTGAGATTTGTCCTATAGTTCCTAAGCATCTTTCCAGCATGTTGCATCATGCTTTTACGATGCAACTTCTCATCCAATGCAAACAGATTCTGTAAAATAGAATTGTTATTAACTAGTATCCAAAAATAGAATTGCAAATAATAGAATTTGTAATCTACAAAATAGAATTGAAAATAATAATAACTCACACATAAATCCTTCCATATCAAGTCTTTCTTCTCCTGAGGAATTTTATGTCAATTATCATACTTAACACCACAATGGCTTCGAGTGACAACCCCAGGATAGTTTACAAAATTATTGTGGTTCACTCCAATTGCATTTCCTCCATTATCAAACTCCACAACCAATTTGGATCCACTGCCACTTAGCGCTATTAACTTGTTCAACAGAGTGATGCCCCTTTTCTTGTTAACTTTTTGGTGATGTGCATCAAGTTCCTACAGTGCTTCAGTGGGTACATGTGCATCATCAACCTAAAATTTGACAAAAATAAACACACTGAATTAGCCCAATATAGAAATATGGGATATATGACATAACTAGAAGATAATGAATTTTATAGAAATACAGGATATGTTTTTAGAACTTACATTGGTATCCTCGCCATGCTCATCATGGACATAATGCTCATCATGGTCAGCCATCTGAAAATGTCATTAAAAAGGCAAACATTTAGCATTTATATTAACTAGAAAAAGGCAAACATTTAACATTTGTATTAACTAGAAAAAGGCAAACATTTAGCATTTGTATTCTAGACAACGTGTAACAAGCGGGAGGTAAGTATGTTCTTTTATTACCCATTTCACATAATTCTGTTAATTCTGACCTTAAGCCCATTTCACGTAGGTCCAGTCTAGATTTTATCCCATCTTTAGTCTTACCTGGTATATTTAACAGAGTACCAATGATGCTATCATAGACATTTTTCTCAACGTGCATTACATCGATACAATGCCTGACTGTCAAAGAACTCCAATAAGGAAGATCCCAAAATATTGACTTCTTCTTGAATGAAGAATTGTCACTCCGTGTGTCCATACTACATTGTGATTTCTTACCAAATTCATTGACAATGTCTTTTACTCTTTCATAAACAACATCCCTTAGTATAGGTTTAGGTGCACTCCGTTCATCATTCCATCCATTGAATGCTTTGCGCTTCCTACGATACAGATGGAATTTTGAAAGAAACCTTCGATGACCAAGATATACAGTCTTGCCGCCATGTTTTAGTCTTATTGAATCAGTGTTTTCTTCACATATAGGACACGCTTTAGTTCCTTTGACACTATATCCAGACAAATTCCCATATGCTGGAAAGTCATTAATAGTGCAAAACAACATAGCGTGCAAACGAAATGTCTCTCTTCCTGAAGCATCATAGGTCATCACACCTTCTGCCCAAAGTTTCTTTAAGTCATTAATCAGAGGTTCAAGATAAACATCGATATCATTTCCGGGTTGTTTAGGGCCCGATATCAACAACGACAACATAACATACTTATTTTTCATACACAGCCAGGGAGGAAGATTATATATAACAAGCATGACTGGCCAAGTGCTATGTTGGATGCTCAATGTCCCGTACAGATTCATCCCATATGTACAAAGCCCAAGTCTTATATTCCTATCTTCTTCACCAAATTTGGGGTACAATAGATCAATCTTCTTCCACTGTGGGGAATCATACGCATGTCGTAGGATCCCATCATTATTTTTCTTAACATCTGCATGCCACCTCAAATTCTTTGCATCTTTTAGATTTGCAAACAAGTGTTGAAACCATGATATTATAGGTAGATACCACAACACCTTGGCAGGAGAACCCATTTTGGACTCCCCCGAAGTCGTCAATTTATACCGTGACGCACCACATTTTCGACAATCTTTCAAATCTACATAGTCCTTTTGAAATAATACACAATCATTCGGGCATGCGTGTATCTTCTTGGCCTCCATTCCCATTGGGCACAACATTTTCTTTACCCGATATGTTGAGATTGGCAGCTCGTTTCCTTCAAGAAGCATTTCTTTCAACAAAGTCAACAATGAAGTAAAGCTTTTGTTGCTCCATCTATTGTTAGCTTTCAACTTATACAATCTCAACACAGCGCTAAGCTTCGTAAACTTAGCACAGCCTGTGTATAACGGTATCTCAACATCATGCACAATGTTTCTAAAGATAGGAGGTGGATCGATGTGCTCTACCCTACAACTATCCAGCATCGCATCAACAATGTCTAGTGGAACTGGTTCGTTCACATCTACGTCATCAGAGGCAATTTCTTCTTCCACCCAAGCACTGCTATCGACATCTACTGGTTTTGAGTTTGAAATCTCTCCATGCCAGTGCCATTCTGTATAGCCTTGTACAATCCCATTGCACATGACATGAATTTTGATTTCCTCACCAGTGCTGACTTTCAAGTTGTTACCGCAATGCCTACATGGATAGTAGAACCTATCTATATGTTTTTTCCTATGTTCCTCGGCAAATCTAATAAACTGATCAAGACCAGATATAAACTCTAGGGTGCAACGATTGCGAATGGACATCCATGATCTATCCATTCTATGATCAAAGAGAAAACAAGTACATATTAGGACAAGATTAGGGTATACACTTACATCCTATCCAAGATTTACTCCTATTATCTACAATGAAGTCGGACTCCATACAAACAATATATAATTTAGTGATTGTTCATTCTAATTTATACCAATGTACAAGTAATATAAAGAACAATGATTGTTCACTTTCTAGGACAACAAACACATGTGATGTCATTCTTATATATAATAAATGTGTACCACCTATCCCATCCTTGAACACCTAATCTCACTAGTAAGTGTATAATGTGTATTGGGTTTTCAAAAAAATTTCGGCAGCATTTCTCCACTGTTCTCTAAGTACATATGTACTTAGAGAACAAACGAGGAAATGCTACTGAAATTTTCTCGAAAACCCAATACACATTATACACTTACATCCTAAGTGAGATTAGGTGTTCAAGAACAGTCCCAAACCGGGGACTATCTAAGATTTACTCCTAATGAGTAAATCTTGGATGGGTTTCTAGGCCAACAAACACAATAATAGATATGTACATGTTAGGGTTTCATCACAATTGATCTCCTAATGAGTAAATCTTGGACGGGTTTCTAGGACAACAAACACAATAATAGATATGTACATGTTAGGGTTTCATCAATGTTAGGGTTTAATCAAATCAATTAGGATGCTAGAATGGACACGTTTAAATCTTATTTCAAGATGCATCAAAATTTACTGAATTAGGTTAAGCATTAGGATTAGAAGCAAAAATATATGCAAGCAAAAGATTTGTTCGTATCCTAGAATTTACATAAAGCATTACATATAGATTTGTTCATATCCTTACCAACAGCAAACACGACCGTGGATGTGTTGGCCTACCACGGCCGTGCTGTCCAACACGGCCGTGGTAGGCCAACACAGCCACGACCGTGTTTGCTATAGGTAAAGAGCTAGGGAGAAGGAAGAACAGAGGCTGCGGCTACTACCTGGAGCCTACGACGGGAAGCAGGCAGGCAGGCGACACAATAGGGAGGATGGCAGCGAGCACGGAGCAGACAGCGACGACGTCAAGGAGGACAATGGCGACGTCAAGGAAGGATGGCGAGCAGCGGCAAGGAAGAATACGGAGGCCGGTGGCAAAGAGGACGGCGGAGGCGACGCAGAGCAGCAAGCATCGACATCCGGCGTCGAGGCGAGCAAACAGCGGCGTCCAGCGTCGACGACGAGCGACAGCAGCAGGTGACGAGCAGCACCGGGCGGGCGGGTGGCGACGCAACAAGAACAGAGGGGCAGAACAGTTGCTTCACGATGAAATAGAAGAAAGGGGAACAATGGTCGTTCGAGGGTTTATTAAGTGGGTATTTGACGTCGGTTATAACATAAACCTGACACCTAAATTCTTCGGCGTCGGTTCTACTTAAACAACCGACGTCCAATTAGACAAATTTTGCCCTAAATAATTTGGCGGGAACCATTATCGGCGTCGGTTATAAAAGGATAACTGACACCTAAGCTGGAACTTTTCGTGCAAATTTTCATCTTATATAGGCGTCGGTTTGATGCTAAAAAACCAACGTTGTATGTGACACTTTGGGGCCAAAATGTTTTTGCTCGAAAATTGGATTTCAGGGGCGATTTTAGGCGTCAGTTTTGTGTTACCCAGCCGACACTGAATACAAAGCGGTACCTGTGTCTTGACTATAGACGTCGGATGACCTACATCACCGACGTTGAATGTTATAGGCGTCAGATTTCTTAAATAATCGACGCCCAGAAAAGTGACATTGAATGTTGTTTCTATACTAGTGAAACTAGCATTAGTTTATCTTAGATTTGTATATTTCGGCAGTAATCTTCATATTTGAGAAGCTTAAAGATTTAGTATACCATTTTTTCTAAGTATAAAGTAATTATGATACTTATTCTATAAATCCATCCATATTTTGTTAATTTTGGAAACTTGGGGTTGCTTAGGGAAACTTTGACTAGTTTGTCCTAGTAGTCTTATTAAATTTGAGATATGTATACATCAGGATCTTCAAGACGTGAACATACTAAATGAAATTCTTTATGAACATGATCCAATTGTAACATGATTTCCTTAAATTTTCTATAATTAAATAATTTACATCTTTCATCTACATCATAATCATTATTTTTAAAATGTCTCAACTATAAAAATTGGATCAACAAGTGATTTGTGTGCATATAGTTTTCAATATAAATTTAATTCATATATGATATCATATTTATTGACACAACAAGAACATTTTTTAATTATGAGTATCTATTGCTAAAAAGGGATGATATGGGATTGTTGCTTTTGTGTGGTAGTTTTCTTATGCACATGCAAATAAAAGACATAGATTCCATTTACACACACATGTGTGTGAGTTGTGTGTGTGTGTGTTAAAATGAATAAGTTCCAATTTGTGAAATATAAATTAGTGTAAGAATTATAAGTCCAATTTCTTATTTGGTATCTTTGACTGGTTTAAAATGCTATTTTTTGTCCAATTACGGTTATTTATTAGCAACATGTGAAAAAAATAGATATTATATTATACGAGAATGATGCAATGAAGCCTAATAAGAATATGATATATCCATAGTTAATTGAAGCATAATTATAAGTTGATTTGTTACTCAAATAAAATAATTTAACGTAAGAATATGTCTATGGTATCTCTTTAATTTAAGTGGAAGAAAATTTTGGCACTATAAGAGATGATTACATGTATGACTATTCTAAGATAGAAAAGGTTTATTTCCTAATAAAAACATAACAATGCGCATAATTGGATGGTGTCATAGAATTTTACATCATGAGAGAAAAAATAGAAAGGAACATGTGTTTTATTTTCATTGTGATAAATATTCAAGAAAATTAGATCAAATATTCATACTATTACGAACTATGCATAAATTCTATTTTGAAATTTTACATAAATTCAAATTATATTATGTAAATGATAAGATTTTTTTCACATTGCAATATTGTGATACTATTATAATTTAAATTCCTTGAAAAGAATGAAATTTGAGTACAAATAATTATGAGAATAATGAAACTAAAGATGAAAGTATATTGAGAATTTATGAACACTATGAACTCAGAGCTAGTTGTGTTTTGGAAGAGTGAAATGAGCTACCATTTAATGTAGGGTTGAAGTTGATGGGAAGGGAACTGAAATCCTAGATTTAAGTTTTATTATAGAGCTAAGGATTTAAGAAATAACCCATTTGGGAGATTTCATGTTGATGTAAGTATATGTGTTGATTAGTTGGAATGAACTTCTCATATAATGTATATATCATTTTAGGAACCGTTAAGGTACTTGTAACGACCCACACTTTTCAGTGTCCAATTTAGAGAGACCTTAAAGTCGATGATCATTATTCTAAACTTCAAGGATAAGATTAAATAAATAACAAAAATAGTAAATAATTTTTGTTAACTTGAACTTGATTGAATACATATTTTGAATTATACACCTCAAAGGTGTTACATGAATACTTCAAGAACTAATTGGTACATAATTGATAAGAAATACTAAACTAACTAATCCTCCTTGCCTTATCTTTAATATCTTTAAGAGCTTTCAATCTTTATCTTCATGTCCTTTATCGTGAGTATCAACTACCTAAAACGTTGACAAACAAAAACATGATCAACATATATCTATACTTGTACGTGGGTGCATCCAAAGCATCACATATACATATATCCATCAACTATTTAGCAACACATAACTTTTTATTTTATTTCATATTCTAACACATGATTTATATGCCCTCTCAGGTGTAATCATTGTCCATCAATGGACTTATGTGCCTTATTCTGTGATGGGTGAAACCAAGGGTTTAGAATATTCTATAGTTATGTGATACTCGTAGGGGTCTTATAGTTTGCATAAATAAATAAACATCCAACAATTATCATTCATTCAATCTTTGAGAAACCTCAACAAATTTTAGAAGTTGATAGATGTAATCATAAGTGTATTCATGTACCTTTTTGAAGAACCATGCAGTGATATACTTCAAGTGTACTTTATGCAATCCAATCATCAAGTATATTTAAGAACCAAGCGTGCATCTAATCAATCAACATTATTTGTAACTACATACAACCCTAAAGTGTCACCAATTTATCATATCAATTCTAATTAGACCTAATCATGGGTTAGATTAGGGTCTAGGGTCATCTTAGGTCTGAACATTTCGTAATATTTCCTTATCATGTCTAATGTACAAACTTTACATATAACCCAGCCCATAAGGATTACATGTTGGATTTTTATTATGCCATACTCATATTTTGATGATGCAAATATTTCCCAAATTGTATCATTAAAATGTGTATTAAGTGTTTCAAGTGATCAAGGAACTAAGTTAAGATCCAACTACAAAGACCTTGCAATGTGTGTTTTTGTAGAACTTGATAGACATGATGTAAGGACAAGTGATGATCTTTCAAAACCAACCAAAACCCTATCATACACCGGCATGAAGACTTTAAGGTTGATAGATTGTATATGAGTCATTAATAGGACTTCACATACATTATAAATCTTGGCACATAGTCCTTTTCGGTTGATAGTTTTTTAGACCGAGATACACTCGGTTGAAGACTCAGAAAACCAAGAAATAGCCTTGCATATCTAGAGTTCTAAGTCAATTTTGATCTCCAATATCGTTGACCGAGAAATTGGGTCGAGAAAAGTTTGATCAAAATAGAGTTGTTGGATCGAGCAGGTGGACTGACACATACCATTAGTGTAATTTTATCCCAGGAATTTATCCAGTTGATAATATTGTGGACCGACATTCATCCGGTCGACAATATTATGGACCAAGAAATGTTCTAGAATCTCTTCTAATTAGCGATCAAATTATCCGTTGCAACCCAATTAATTTTGACCAAATGACTAATTGACCACTAAGAACACTCTTAGACACTCCCCACAAGTACAAAAACACTTACAAACATTTCTTATAAATAAGAGTGGTCTTAGGACACCTATGTACAAACTTTGTACACAACCTTTTACATTACATTGCAACAACATTCGATACATACTAGAGCATACTTGCCATCTTTCTCAAAGAGATTAGGTTTAGTACTTCAAGTTGCATTCATTCTAATCCTAAGCCCTTAGCTCATCTATAGGATCATCTCCACCTAATACTACATTGCATAAATGTAAAGAGGTGAGATCACCTCCTTACTAAAATTTAAAGGAAATACAAAACATCCACTTTTTCCAAGAATAATAGATATTGTGGAATGCATGTATAATAATCCAAGTAAGTAAGCATGTTTAAGATACATGTGAAATGTCAATAGCAGCGGAAAAGAAACAAAGTTATTACTTTGCATTTATGAGCTTAGCAAAAACTGAAAAGAAACTAATGGGATCTAGCAATAAGCAACCTAGTCACCCTTGATAGAAAAACTGGTATCTAATCCTAAACTTGATCTCCTTGACCTTGTTCAACACCTTGATCCAACCATGGGTGGTTGGGAGAGCACCCAACAAAAGAAAGAAGCAAGGTATGTGTCAGATATAATGAACAAGGATAAAAGATAAGAAAGAATATGGAAATAAAGGCTATGATTTCATCATAGATGAAGATGGTCAAAAGTATGAGGCATAATCAAGTAGATGCTTGCCATAACAAGAAAAATAATAAAAGGATTGCATGCATGATTAATATTGACTACCTTAACTAAGTATGGTTGAGGCACCTGTCAAACCTCAACCAAATAGGTGAGGGAGAGTAACACATTCCAATCACCTATCAAATATTTTATATTAGGGAGAGTAACACATTCCTCTAGGGGAATTTACACACGCCCTATCTATGGATTGTTGTACAAAAGTACTGCTACACTAGTTAAATAGTATAAATAAAATCAACATGCTAAAGAACTATGGAAAGTATAAGCATCAAATAATAGAAATACGGCAGTGGGGTACAATGCTGACCGACCTAAATCACACGTCCAAAATGGAGTGGATCTAGAGTAGTAGGACTTCTAAGATTATAACCCGACACTCAAGCCCCCGTAACTATTATACAGGGTCTGATGTAGTATTCGGGGTCAAACCACAAGGATAAGGTTGACAAGTGTTAAGTACGTAGAGTCTCGCACTCTTACACTCCAAATGAAGAGGTGGGTGAAAAAGGGTGTTCCCTAAGGAACGATGATACTCTAGATAAAACAAAGAAAGACAAAAGAAAGAAAATAAAAATAAGAGGAAAACGTTAACAAGTGGTAAGAAACAATGATATGGAAGGAAACTTGGGTTGGGTTTCACCTACTACGGTCTCTCACCAACATGTAAACCTCACACCCCTTTGTATACTCCTATAAAGATTACAAGTGATCATCAAAATGTCTACTCCCTCCTCTCTCAAGATAAGGATAGATCTAGGCTCTAAGGTAGTTTCTCTCTCAAGATGACGACCCAACAACCACAAAGAAAACCATATGACCGTTAACTTTAGCATTTCAACACCTTCATGCATTCATATTACTCAATAACACTAGATAAGGTTGGTACTATTCTTTTGAGGCACCAACAAACATCACAAGATGGCATCTAATCATATAAGTGAAGCATTAAAAACAAGAGTATGGAGATAATCTTGATAAGTGCATATATATTCAAAGGGGAGAAAGAATATACATGTTTAGAGATCCTTAGTGGATACTCCCAACCCAAGTTAGATGTTTAGCCACACATGTTATTGGAAGCATAACGACATCACAAAATGATAGATACATCAATATCCATGAAGAGGGAGAGTACAATATGATGGGGATGATAGATCTAGATACAGAGAGAAGATGGTGGTCCTACATAATACTTCTTCAAATCTAGATTTGGAGTGGGTGATGTGGTGGCAGCTTCTTCCTTCGAAGAATAGGGTGATCAATCTTGTTTCTCCTCTGAATCCATCTTCAGAGATCTAAGACTGATGGTATGGATGTGAGTGACTCTGGAGTTTGGCAGCACTTCGTGGTCCTTGATTATATGATGATTTGACAAGTCGGGGTGGGGGTCTATTTATAGATGTTGCCCACCGACTTAATCATCTGGGCCACAGTCTCAATATGGCCTCGGTCAAGGCACGACCTCGGTCGTGACCTCTATCGTGGTTGCAGTGTGCTGGCTATGTGTCACAGTCGAGGGGGGGCCTTGGTTGTGGTATGACCTTGATAACGGGGTGTTGCCTTGGTGAAGGGTCAGTATTGCGGTGTGAAGAGAGGGTAATGGAGGCATCAACCGTGGTAGGGTCCTTTAGTGGGCTATATAGGTATGGTCACGGTGTTGACCACAACCCTGCAAAAGTAAATATGTGTGAAATTGAGATTTTTGACATAAGGAACTAAAATAAGTAGAGAAATCTATAAAAGGTATGCTAGGAGAAGCATAAATCATATGCAAAAAGTGCACAGAATGAGATGTTATCAACTCCCCCAAACTTAGGATCGAGCCTATCCTTAGGCTAAAGGTAGGCCCGAAATCATAGAGAGATGAACTATGGGTGCTAAAAAATTTCAAAAAGCCTACCATTACAAAGTTATCTCATTCTTACAGTAAAACCCTTGTGGTGTGTTCGTTGAATCCTGAGGTTCTATTTCCTTCCTTTCATATCTAGAGTTGCATGATTTTGAATCCTTGCCAATGCCTTTTGGTAGTAAAGGGCTCTCCATCTCAATGACTTACCCTTCCCTACGCTAGGTTGCTAGCCATACTTGTACAACATCCCATTGAGGGGTAGTTTTCACACCCTTCCTTTATTTTAGTCATGGCCCTATGCTAGTGTGCTCAGGTAGGTTTCAGGCTTTAAGAGTGTTCCTACTCTCCTCAATTTCCCTTACCCACAAGTTGTTGTAAGGACAATGTTTCCCCAAGGGCTCCCTACGTTAAGTCAGGTGGTTGCGTGAGGGTTTCTTGGGAGTGTAGGTGGATAAACTTGGCTTCAGGATTCCACTTATGGGCACGACATATCTGCATTCATGAGCGCAGCAATACACCAACCATTTGGGATCCTTCAGCATCTTTTGGGCACAACTCTCAATATTTTTTTTTTCTTTTTGGCTTTTCATCTCTCCTCTCAGATTTGGTGGGATTTTTACATGATTTTCTGGGTGGCCAAGCCTCTTTTCATCCCAAAGCAGGGATAATTAAACCTAGAAGGGGTAGTTGTTTACCTCTCAAGGGAGGTGAAGATTTTCTAGCTAGAACTGTCAGGTTAGGGTGATTGGTCGGAGTATGGCTCGATAAAGTCCTCCAGTTTCTAGGGATTCCATAGACTTAGGATTGTTCCACACACAATGTTTTGTTGTAAGAATGAAATAAAACTATATTGTTATGCTTCTTATTTTTACTATTATGTGTGTTAGTCGCTCATTTACACATCTCTAGAAACGATAGTACTACAACATTTAGCAGGGGACTGCCAATTCTAAAAAGTGGCTAAGAAAAACTGCAACTTATAGAAAAATTTCTAAAAGTAAATTTTTACCAAAATTTGTTTCTGAAAGTAAATTTTATCAAAATTTGTTTCTCATACTTGATTGTGGTGGAAACGAGAATATGTATAAGTAAATTTTTGAAAATTTGAGTGATAAAATTATACCTCTCATGCCCGTATATGACTCCTCCCCCTAACTTATCATTCACCCTGACTCGGGGTGTCAAAATTGGACTTGGATGTATAAATGAGCTTTCTTTATTATTGTTGGTTGTTTGCGGTGGCCCACTTTGACTCGAGGAGCATGCTGGCGTATACTCTACATAGCGGGTGGTATTGTTCATGTTGCATGCCCTCCATCTTCATATTCATTGTTTCCAGGGTGATCATCCAGGCAAGATAATAGAAGCCGCAGTCGTTTGACAGAGGTACTTGGTGAGCGCTTCTATGGCAGAACTGTGTCTTCTTGAAGTCTTTGCCTTGTTTATACTTGTACCCTTTTCCATGGTTTTTTAGCATCTCTACAACTGCATCGGCGCATGTGACTGCCTTATGTTTTGTATGTGTTTTTGTAGTAGTCATGTTCATTCTTTTGTTGAGTGCAAAAGTTGCATCTGAGCTATTGTAGAGAACTACAATCCTAGCTATAACACTGACTACTAACAAAGCCCAATGACTATCATGTAGAATGAACAAGAATATATAATCTGGAAGAGAGGTTACCAAGCATTGCAGTAGGTGGTCTTTTTTGCCTGACCTTTTATCCTTTAAGATGTCATCTACTAAGAGGAAGTAGGACATATGCACATTCAACATGTTGTCATTCAGTAGTGCTTGGTAGGATGACATAGTGTTGACTGAAATGTATCCTCCTATTTTCAAAGTATCTTTGAGGTCGTCCTTTAGCACACAGATGACATCCCTTTTGAAGATTGCCTCTGCTGTGGTGTCACCTTCCTTCAAGCATTTCATTATCAGCTGTAGGGATTCTAGTGACAAGCTTTCGCAACTCCACCTATCAAAATCCTTGAAGGTTAGCACTATTTATCCTACCGACCCATCTGGTTTTATCTCTGGCATATCCTCTTCCTCTATCTCCCCATCCTTGGGCTTGTGAACTTGAGGTTGTTCTTTGTCTGTTTCTGCCATGGGAGAGTGTTCAGGCTTGCTATCAGGTTGTTTCTCTACTTTGTCAGGAGTGTCAGCTTCCCATCCTTCCTTCCAAATAGATGCTCTAGCAGGTTCTTCTGGACCGACCCATAAGGTTTTAAGTTTTTCCCTCTAGGTTTTTTTTTAGGTAGAGGTATTTTTTGGTGAAGCCGACGTGGTACTACATTTGAAGGCATCACCAGATCGTTGAAGAAGCAGCGATCATAGATAACCTCCATTTCATAGACACCAGTAACCATGTAGATCTTCTATGCAGAGGTCTTCCAGTGGGATTCCCTTACTGATTGCTTCCATCATCTTGAGTACTATGAAGGCACAATCCCCTGTTCCAACCTTTTTTTGAAGAACCTTTCTACAGATAAAGAATTGCTTCCAAATCCCTTTGTGTTTGTTGTACGCCATCTATATAGCCCACTATAGACATAGTGGCACCTTTAAGATATCCCTTTCTTCCTTGTTTTTATAGATTAGGGACGTGTTGTCCAATTTAGCTGCTCAACAATTGAACACTATTGTATGTCTCTCATATAGGTTGATAACAATCAGTGCCCAACACTTTACAATCCTTATAGGCAGGACTATAAATTTTGTCTCAAGTCTTCTCACTGCACATTTTAGTTCTTTCACATCAATAGCTTTGTCATTTTTATCGAAGAGTTGACCTGCTAGATGTGTGGTGTCGTTGAAGACATGTTGCATTTTGTCGGGATATAGAAATTCTTCAAGCACAGTTGCGTAGAGTACTTTGAACAACTTCTTAAGTACTTGTGCTCATTTTAGAAAGATCCCTCTAAAATGGTCCCTATTAAGCATCCTTTCCTTGTTGTGGTAGAAAATATCAGTGTCTGGAAGGTTGTCGTTGAGTACGTCGGCTAGGATATGGACATCTCTATATGTAATTCTTGACAATGAAGTCATGTCCATGCCCTCCATCTTGCACAGTATAGGAGGGGAAACACCTAATGATACATCATGAATTGGTGCGCTCCACTCTCTGACCGGCTCATTAGTGAAGAAAGAGGTGAGTCCACCTTCTTCGTCTTCTGAGGTACCGTCTCCTACTGTCTGCATTGTTGTGGGTTGTACCTATGTAGTGGGAAGTTGTATCTTTGTGACATCCTGCCAACAACAAGACAACAAAACGTCACGTGAAAATGTGCAGAAACACCATAAACCACATATTACTGAAAACACAAGTTAATTAAAACTGATTGCGGAAAATAGATAAAAGAAACTATTACATTCAGATCTTTATCCTGCAAGGAAACATGTTACATAAACATTCACAAACCTTGATGTATATCCACAACTTATAGGATCCAGCTATTCTGTCAGCACATGAGTTTATCACATGTTTATTCATACACAACAGGCCACTTCAGGCCAATAACATGATATATATATCTACAATAGCTATACATCCTGAAACATTGCCAAAATATCTCTGAGGACCTGAGAGTACATGGATGACTCTAGGACTCTACTACAAAACCATCAAAACAGCAGCATGTCCATCTCTTGCCTCATACTGTTCTCCTTGCTGATCGGCCGCAACCTCACGACCACCACCTCATCTAGCATGGTCACCTAAAAAGGTCGTAAACCAGTAGGGTGAGACACACAGTCCCAGTGAGAAACATAACTCCCCGCCAAAACTATAAAACTTCAGAAAAACTTAAGCAGATAACCAAAGTAAGAAGCATACTGAGAAGAACTAACTTTATTAACAATCTTACCAAGATATCCAAGGGGCATATAACCAGATATTCTTTATGGAACATGATTGACAAGATAAGCTTTATAGGAACTCATCACAAGATATGAGAAACATACAAATAACTGCAAAATATAACTAGAGCAACTATACAAGCAAGGCTTCAACCAATGTTCCGTGTTTTGTCCTAAACAATATATACTATTCAGCTGGATTATGCTTTATTATGCCATGAGGAAGTGAGCCATACTGCTCAAATCCAACCTTCGGATGTGAAGCCCAAAACCAGTGCCATACAAGGTCAATGGAAGAGTCGGACTCCACGACCTCACCTTCTCGTGGTCAGTGTATGATAACCAAAGCAGGACCACAGTCTCTTGCTTAAGTGGCCTCAGCCACAGGGTCAGTTCCGCAAGCTACCCATTTCTCTAGCCCGCCTTGGTACAGGTCTCGTCGCTAGTATACCTTAGGCCACGAGCCTAATCACCATGCTCTTGAGCCATGAACACATTCATGCTCTATCATACTAAGCCATGGGCATGTTCACCATGCTCCAACCATATTGAGTCTACAACCACAGTTGCACTCTAATCCTCCTATTTTCAGCTAGGAGAAACCCCACATACTCAACAATATGCGCTCCAGGTATTCCCGCAGGATAAACCTATTTCACCATCATCAACTACTGATGATGGTGGATCTATGGCCAGGGAAAACTACATGAAATGTTCCACTGTAGTTAATTAGTATATTTTATGTGGATTTTTGAGGCAACCAAGTTATAAAACATAACAACATTATGTCACATCGTTACTATCATCATCACATTACCATGGGATCTCAATCCCTCATCATAAAATGCCACTTCCTCTCTAGGCATCATCATCATATATCATCATCCTGGGATAGCAATCCCTTATCTCAGCATTAGAGTATAACACCTCAACTACGCACTCAGCCTTTATCAGGTCAACATACCTTTCTCATCATACTGGTGATACATGTTATCTTATCAACAAGGATTATCATCATTTAGTGTTATACAAAATACATACACCTCATAGCTCTTACCTAGCTATGAATTCATTTGATACACCTGCATGGTTAGTATGCATATATAGATCTTTAGGGAACATAGTATGATTATCATGCTATTATGATTTTAGGTACACATGATTTGAAACAACATCCATGATTATAATTTCATGAAGCACAAGCTGTGTCTGAAGACAATTATATCGTGAGCATCCTCTATGCCCTATATCCCATGAGCATAACCATTATCAAGGGATACATCCCTAAAGGTTACTTAACCATAGTCTACCATCATACAATCATGTCACTGGTCACAACCTATCATTCACATCTCATCATCAACAAGGTACGGGCACAAGATAACCAACTCATCTAGGGTTCCCGGACTAGGCATAACCCTTCCCAAAGGTATCGCCTACCCTCACCCAAGGTATGGCAGGCAGTGCTATCCCTCACCCAAAGGGATGTCGGGTAGGGTCCTATCCCTCACCCAAAGTCTAACGGCTAGGCATCAAAACCCTAAAGCACTAAGCCACCCATATCAGACATAACCATAACATACACATGCACAAGGAGATATCGTGCAACCGAGGACCATGGGTGTATCGTGCACTCAGGTGCAAGAGTGTATCGTGCAACCATGGACCAAGAGGCTGTATCATGAAGTCATGGGTAGGTAGCACAATAGCCCTATCGACCAAGACCCCTATCTCCCATTAGGGTTAGGGTTTCACATTGGGAAAGTTATCATCACCATATCGCCCAAAGGCATATCGCCTAAGATCATGGTGCACAAGGTCAAAACCATAATGCCCAACAAGCACACTGTTGTCATCTCTCAAACGACACCATGTCACCCAAGGTAGCCTATCATCCAACTAGGTTAAGCACAACCATATTGGCCAACACTATGACGCCCATCAAGGGTTTCCCTATCCAAGACTCATATCAGACAAACCCAAAGCCAACCCATGTCGCCTAAGGCACAAAAGAGGGATATCTATCAAGCATCATGTCAGCCAAAGGCATAACGCCCACAAACACCAACTAAGGAAAAGGTCCATATCGGTCAAGAAGGTCAACAGAACACCATCTAGCATATCGCCCAAGACTTTAACCCTAGAAGAGGGGTATCAGGCAGAGCACCACAAAGGGGTATCATGCAAGAGCTTAAAACTATGACGAGTTGGTCATCTTCAACCTCAAGACTGCCACCAAGAAGCCCTAAAAGCTCAAGAGAGTTGGCTCACCTCTTAAGACAATTAAGTGAGAGCGGGGTATCACACAACTTCCATCACCTATCGGGCAACTAAGAGAGAGGGGTTTTGCCCAAGGAACTCCACCTCCATGGTTCAGCCAACCCAAGGCAAACCAAGATACAAAATCTAGGGTTCATTTAGAGCAACCTCATAACCATTAAAGCAAGAACTTCATTTATAAAAGACATGGACAATCAAGATATATAACATGCAACATACCAAAAAAAAGTAGTAGTATAGCTAGGGTTAGGAGTTATGTAACCTGCCTCAAGCAAGCTCCAAGCTCCTAGCACCAAACTTCCAAGCTCCAAGGCACCACCTTCACCTAACACAAAGAAGAGCAACATGTAACCACCATGGCCGAAGAAGAAGAAAGAATAAGAAGATGAAGATGCCATGGAAGAAGGGAGAGATACTCACCAAAGAAGCAAGACACCTT
This sequence comes from Alisma plantago-aquatica, assembly GCA_963693085.1. NCBI lineage: Eukaryota > Viridiplantae > Streptophyta > Magnoliopsida > Alismatales > Alismataceae > Alisma > Alisma plantago-aquatica. Next base: position 401,027,395 of record OY856409.1, read on the forward strand.
CTAGGGTTCGGCCACCACTAGAGGAAGAAGAAGACTAGAGCTATGTTGTCCACCAAGGAGAGGGTATCAGCCACCAAGCTCCACCAAGGGGGATGTATCAGCCACCAAGGAAGAAGGAAAGCAGCTAAAGGATCCAAAGAGCTTATCTACCAAGGAGAGGGTCGTATATATATACTATGGGGTGATAAGGGAGAGCAAGGCAAGGTGGTACCCGCCCCTAGAACACTTGTCCAGGGAGTGTGCCACATGCACGCACCCCAAAAACCCATGCCTATGTGTTGCCAACCACTTATCATAGAAGCTGCCACTTGTCCAAAGATGGTGACACAAACGAAGCTAGAAGGGAGAGGTGTGTCACCCAAGATGGCAACCCACTCACCCTTGGCTGACACAACCTCCCTGGCTGACACAACCCCATGCCTTGACCGATACACCAAGGTCTTGCCCGATACAAGGCCTCAACAAGGCAAAACAAGGCAAAACAAAGCCCAACAAAGCTCAGCAAGACCCAAAGCTTACTCAAGCAATGAGACCAACCCATCCTCTCAACCCTAGAGGATGCAAAGAGAGAGAAAAACATTTCTCAAGGTGACAAACTTGCACACCAGTCCTAAAACCTGGGTAAATTGCAAGTTGCACCTCCACTTCTAAAAAAAAGCACAAACAAACCCTAATCACAACTTCAGGTGATTAGCAAGCATATAAACACAATGTTTAGGCAAAGCAAATAGGGTAATCCCAGAACGAAGGTCAGGATCCTTACAATCGTGGTCCCCAATGACATTTGGTTTGCCGCTTTGCTTTCATTATTCATGGATATCTTGGTAGTTAAGTCTTCTATGGGATTGTTCTCTTATGACGGCTACTCTAATTCTACATAATTAAGAACGACTAACATCACAACCATCTTTCTATCATAGAGTGAATCATCATGCTCATACTGCACTGGGTCTTTGAAGAAATCATTACAGATATCCATTCCAAAAGTCATGTCGTCCAAGAACTTGTTGAGATCTCTTATATCTCGTGATGTGAGATCTTCTATGGTAGAGATTTCATCCCTGGCGATGATGACTGGTCGAGGTTCCTTAGATGTATCTTATCCTCTTCTGGGTTTCTATTCAAGTCGAACATTTTTGATAAGGCATTTGTTTTCTTCGTCTCAGTGTCTTGATAAGGTTATAACTGTTGCAGTGGTTCTTTTGTAGGTGGTTCCACCCTTGGGGTGGTCTTCATGTTGGCACTCTTGTCCTTTGAAGCTATCCTGCACCTGTCCCTCTAATTTCATCATCATCTTTATCTGGGCTCGAGGGGCTTGAGGAAGCTTGTGATGTGGAATGGCTACTAGACACTTTGACTTCTTTCTTTGCCTCCAATCATCTATCTCTTGGCATTCTACATTAAGCTGTCAGCGTTCCTCATCTAAGCACTGACGTTCTTTCTTTAGGTTATCTAACGCTTCTTCATACCCCTCCGCATTAGTTCTTTATCTACTCTTATGGCATCTCATTTCTTTTTGAGGTCTACCATTTCTTCAGTCAGTGTCTTCAAAGCCCTTATCATTACATTATGGGTGTTAATGACACCTTGCATGAACTGGTGGAGTGCCTTAATCCTCTCATTTAAACTTTGTACATGTGTAGTTAGTGTGCACATGCTATAAGTAATATTGAAATTAATTTTGAAAGTATGCTACATGTGTAACCACATGGCATCAAATTTGTATCCTAATACATCACCAAATGTTTGTGGGCATTTGTAAGGACCCTGACCCAGGTTTTGGGGTAACCCTCTTTTCTTTGCTTATTAAAGGTGCTTAGAACCTTAATCTAATCTCTCTAGATGTTTTGTTATCATGTGACAAGCTCATGTTTCCAGTTTGGTCCTGTTTGGATGTTGTTTGAGCAATGTTTGATTGTTTTGGACCAAAGTGCAATTTACCCAAAGTAAGGGGTTATATTGCAATATGTCACATGTAAATCTTGCCTTTAGTTCTCTTGCATCATTAGAAGAGAATGATGTTGTGTGGCACCTTGTGGATGACCTATGTTTCAAGTTTGAGCTTGGTTGGTTGATGTTTATGCTTTATGTGCTAGTTTTAGTGTAAATTGCAAATTACCCAAAGTGGAGGGTCAATATGCAATTTATTAGCTCTAGAGTCACCTCCCTTCTATTTTTCATCATCTAGAACGTGGATGGAGGTAGGGGCGCCTTGTTTGGTTGATATATGAGGAGTGACATCTCTATATGGTCTTTATATCACATATGTGTCACATAGGCCACCTTGTCCTTTAGTGTATCGGCTAAGGCAAGAGAGGTGTGTCGCCCAAGAGAGGTGTGTCGGCCATGTAAGCTGCCCAGCTGCACGATACACATCCTAGAGTGTATCACCAGGCCATGCATGAGCTGCTAGGGTGGCAACAAGTGGCGTTATGAGCTAGAGCAAGTGGCACCTTGGTTTATGTGGTTCTGACACCTCTCCCTTGCTACCTCTCTCTTACTTGATGTATATAAATCCCTTCCTCCTTAGCCAAGCAATCCTTTTCGACCACCTTCCTTCCCCTACCTGTATGGGACGAGCATGGGAGCTTTGGGAGCTAAGGAAGACTCCCATGGAGCATGGAGGGGCAAGCTCCTTGGCCATGGAAACTCCTTGCTCAAGATCCGACCTTGGTGAGTCATGCTTCTTTGCTAGTTTTTCCTTGTGATTTCTTCTTCACCTTCCTCTTCCCCTCTCAGCCATGGATAGGCCCTTGATAAGAGTAAGCAAGGCCGTGGTTATCTCCTCTCCTTTCTTCTTCTTGAGCTATACATAATCATGGTTTGTTCTTCTTCTTCTTCTTCCTTTGTTTCTTGAGGTGATGATGATGGTGCCGAAGGCATGTTTGGAGCTTTGGATGGGTGTTGTTCTTGGAAGAGAACGTGAGTTTACTACTTGGACCAAGAAGCTTGATGCCTTTCTTGGAGAACCTCTTAAGGCGGGTTACATAACTCTTAACCATCTCTATTATGACCGATATGAGTGTGGTTGAGGGGCTTTTATGTCGAGCATGAGGTTTGTGCTTGCACGACACTCTCTAAGTGAGTTGCCTGACATGGTGCTTAGTGGTCACCCTGCCCGTGGACAACATGGAGCCTTGAGTGATATAGTTGCCCTAACCCTAATCTGACCGATAGGGGTACTCTTGTTGTGATGTTTTCCTTGGGTGATATGCTGGATGCCCAATATGGTGCTCCATGAGCGACAAGGATATGAGGATGGGCAATATGGATGATCCCTTGATATGCTGCCCGATATCATCAACCCTAGAACTTTATGAGTGTGTAGGTGTGCATGGTTTGGGTGACATTAGGGATAAGTGTGTGGCCGATACCCCACAAGGAGATATGTTACCTTGACCGATATGCCTTGTCCGACACATGGTATCTCTCTTGAATGTTTACCCAACATGAGTTTGGACTTAATGGCTTGGATGGTCCTAGAGTTGAGGTTTGGCCGGTACATGTGTTGAGCTTGACAGTACCTTGGACGATAGGGTACCATGGGCGTCATGGCAACATTGAAGTAGTCTACCTTGGGTGGTATGAAAGCCCCTTGAGTATCTTGATGTATTAACCAAGTAGGTGTGCTTGTTGGGCACCATGGTCTTGGCCGATATAGCCTTAGGCGGTAGAGAGTTGAGGGTTGCTCAGTGTGAAGCCCTAACCCTAATGGTAGGTAGGGTTTTGGATGATAGATGGCACCCATGTGCTACACAACGCCTGGTTTCTCAATACCACCTTGCATGTGGATGCACGATACATGTTATAGCCCTAGTTGCACGATGCCCCTTTGTGCAGGAATGTATGACGTGTTGTTAGCGGACAATCTTGGGTGAGAATTGGTACTCTATCCGATACTCCCTTTTAGTGAGGGATTGTTTGGTCGCTATATGCTTTTGGTGAGGGTAGGCGACACCTTTAGTGAGGGTTGTGCCTAACCCGATAACCCTATGCATGTTTCTTGAGCTTACACCTTGATCATGACGAGCTATGACAAGATAGGTTGAGAACCCTTGTATAGTGGTTACCTATGGTTAATGATAGATGAACTTCTATTTAAGTTGGATGGTGGATCATGGTGTATGATCCTTAAAGTTAATCCTTAGGGATGATGTGCATATGTTTTAAGATATAGGGTATGATGGGATACCCATGATGTGGCAACAGTAGTATGTATTGATTTATACACCGGTTATGACATTAATCTGCCTATATTCATAATGATGGAAGAATATTCCAATGTTATAAACCTTAATCTTGATGACATGATAATCCAAGACATGTTCATGAGATATGGGGCATGATGGATGCTCACAGCTTGTTAACAATAATCTAATTAACTACAGACACGTCTATGAACATGGATGTTGTTCCAATCTTGTGCACCTGAATCCTTGATAGCTTGATAATCATAATATGTTCTCTAAAGGATCTATGTTCTATGTTTGGTGATCCAGTTATCTCTTTCTTATGCAAGCTAACCATGCATGTGTATTGAATTCATAGCCAAGTAAGAGCTATGGTAATTATATGCTTATGTGCTTCGTATAGCACTTGATATATGTGCAATATCCAAGTAATAATGTTGATGAGATAACATATATCACTAGTATGATGAGAAATGCATGTTGAGGTGTGATCCTCTAGTGATGACATGAGGGATTGATATTCCCTAATGATGTTGATGATGCCTTGAGAGGCACTGGTGTAATGTGATGAACTCAGGGATTGATATCCCATGATGATGTGAAATGATGAAGCCTTGAGAGGCAGTAAAACTATGAGATGATGTGAGGGATTTATATCCCATAGGAATGTGATGATTGTTGATGGCAATGGAAATGGCAATAGCAATATAACACCAATGTAATGAATCTAATGTTGTTCATGTTTTATATATGGTTGCTTAGTACAACTTGATTGCCCCAACAATCTACTTAAAATACATTAACTAATTATAGATGAATCTCTCATGTAGTTTGCCTTGGCCATAGTTCCATCATCGTCAGTAGCTGGTGATGGTGAAATGGGTTCTCCTGCGGGTTAACCCGGAGCACATATTGTTGAATATGTGAGGTTTCTTCTAGCCTAAAATAGAGATGATTTGAGTGCAAATGCGGTTGCAGACTCAGGACATATGGAGCATGGTGAATAGGCCCATGGCTCAGGATATGTGATAAGAGCATGAATGCGTTAATGGCTCAGAGCATGGTTAACAGGCCCGTGGCTCAAGGTTTACTAGCACCGAGACTTGTACCAAGGCGGGCTAGGGTTATGGGTAGCCTGCGGGGCTGACCCTGTGGCTGAGGCCACTTAAGCATGAGACTGCGGTCCTGCTTTGGTTCTCGTGCACTGACCACGAGGTGGGAGGTCATGGAGTCTGGCTCTTCCATTGACCTTGTATGGCACCGGCTCTGGGTTTCGCAGCCGTCAGTTGGATTTGAGAGGTACGACTCACTTCCTCAGGGCATAATAATTTGTAAGCAAGCTGTATAGTATCTTTGCTTAGGACAAATATGAAACATTGGTTGAGGCCTTGTTTGTATAGATGCTCTGGTTATAAAATTGCATTTTATCAGACATTCCTTATATCATGTGATAAGATCATATAAAGTTTATCTTGTCAATCATGTTCCATAAAGAGTACCTGGTTATACGCCTCATAAATATCTTGGTAAGTTTAGCCCTGCTCAATATACTGCTCTTATAATCTACTTATATCAGTTATCTGTGATCATAATAAAGTTGGTAGAGGGTTATGTTTCTCGCTGGGACTGTGTGTCTCACCCCGTTGGTTAATAACCCTTTTTAGGTGGACGTGCCTGGCGAGATGAAGATCATGTGGCTATGGATGTTATACAGAGGTATTGTACCTGGTGGATTAGATAGTGTCTAGCAGTAGAGTCCTATGTGTCGTCCCTGTACACTCAGGTCTTCGGGGGAGCTTTTTGATGTTTCTTGTACAATGATCGATGTACGGTTTTCGGTATGTATCCCGATGTAAGGCATCATGGCAAATAGTTATTTCATGTAACGCAATGATGGGAAGTTATGTTGTAGCACCTTGGAAATATGCTATGAAATGAAAAGTGTTGGCTCAAATATCATATGTTTCATCTTGTGGCGCTTGTCGTGAATCGGTTTTAATTTCCTGTGTTTTTTGGTAATCCACTGGTTAGCTTGTAATTGTGTTTTGTTGTGGATGGGGTGTTTCAGTGTTTGGTATCAGATCTCTAGGTTCGCCGAGTCTATAGGGACACTAGGACTAGGATTAGGATGATGTCTAAGGTTGGATCGTGACATAATATATGGTGCATACTACCTAATCTCAGTACTTGATGCCCTGGTCAGGTATTCAAATATTGAAGACAAAGGTAAGTATGGAGCATTAGATTGTTTCCTCCTTGATTACTCTGATCAAGTAGTCATTCTGGAGCAATCTAGAGAGCATAAAAAAATTAACACTATGATGAGATAAGTTCTTGAAACTATAATCTCAAGAGATATATATGACAAAGGACAGATTAAATTGTGATAACAACGTAAGTTAAAGCATAGGACTTACACAAGATGAATAAAATACCTGAAAGCAAAGATAAAGTTAGAAGAAAGAGAAGAATAAGTAATGAGTAAACAAGATGGAACCTGAGATAATCTCAGACCAACCAATGAATGTAAGAAAAATGTGAAAGAATAAAGTGCAAATTCGTGATAATAAAAAGAGAACCAGGGAGATGATCCTTGTTCAATAAAGAATATGTGAAGAATAACGATCTTTTTCATAAAGAGAAAACAAAATTCTGATATAATCAGGAACTAATCATGATTATGATGAAATGGTAACAAGAGAAGAAGAATAATGACATGTAATGGTCTTGATGTTTCCTGTGCTGAGTGCAAGGAACCCAAGAAGATACAAGTTACAAACCAGATGGAAAAAGGTTTAACGCTGTATAAATGGTTGGAAACTCATGTAAGGATCAAAGAAAGTGATAATATCCTCCCCTTTTATATGAAACCATAGATGTTGTTGGGTTGATGAGAGGAGTTTGTTCTTTTACGTCCCTTCCTTTCGAGGGAGTGGCAGTCAAGTGGACCTTGTGTCACTTGATATGTGTGCCTTTGAAGCGACCACTGTTTGGATACTTTGAAAAGTATCAACTGATCTTGGACTTTGGTTTCCAAGATGGGGAAGTCTGTGATGGATGATGACGGTAGGATCCTCTTGGCATGCCTTCTGAGAAGGGGTTGAGAATCAAGATGCCTAGATCATGGAGGTATGAAGGTGAACCGTCCTGATCGATCATCCTTGACCTTGAACCTACAAGTTGGAAGCTTGTTTTGGAAGTTTGGATCTATGTGGTGACCCTCGAAGTAGCAGTTCGACATCACAGAGGAACGCTAATAAGGATGAGCAAGTGAGGACTGGATGGTTTGATCAGGCAGCAGATGGCAATAGGTAACGATAGATCTCGAGGCATGAGCTGACCAGAAACGGTAAGTCCCTTTTTGTGTGACATATCAAGGATTGTTATAACCCTGGGAATGGATATCCTTGGAAAGGTGTGAAGTTGTCTCGGGTGGAGAGGTTGGCTTGAGGTTGATCTGGCTAAGTTCCTATAGTGCAGCTATCATATGTTAGGGGTTTATGATCCACATAAACATGACATCATAAGGTATGCACCCAAGGCAAGGAAGTGCGGTGAGGTCATCTTGGGAAAGTTCATCAAGTTGAGCCTGATTCCTTGGAATCCTCCTAGCCAAGTTTTGAGTAACGAAAAGATCCAGGCGGGATGTGCAGCGGTTAGAGATGGACAAACAAGGGTTGGGAATCCTATCCTAATCAGTTGAGATAGTGCATATCTGTTACCATCTGGGTTGGTACTCGTTGTGCTCTTGGGAGCTAACTTGAACACATGATAGACTTGAAACTGAGATGATGTGGTTGTTGTTAACCCAATATGTATAACTCCTTTTGTGTTGAGCCTTGAGCGATACATAGTGAGGTGCCGTATGAGCCCTGTCATGTGCATACAGGTGTTTTGTAAAGTATGTATCTTGTGATAACCTCTTCTGAGAAAGATCTTCCCTGGGTTTGAGATATATCATGTGGAGGGAATGGAACAGTTAGAACTTATATATCAAGAGGATAATGATACAAGTCATGCGAAGTTTAAGTGTTGATCCTGTAACATCATAGTAGCACAACGGAAACGTATCGAGGAATGTGATATATCAGTAGAAGGAACTGATACCTGAGTAATACAAGTTGCATGTGATGTTCCAGTGTCTAAGAGTATTACTAGACAAAGGATGATGAGCTGAGGGTTTGAGTCTATGACCAGTACAAGGAAACCCTATGATGACTCTGGAAGAAGAGGAAGTGCGTTGGTCATGGATCTGTGACACCTAGGAGCTTTGCAGAGTCGTATGATGTGATGCATGGGTAACACCCGTCTTCTTTCCGCTCGGGATTTCGGGGACGAAATCCTTGTTAGGGGTTTATGACTTGTAAGGACCCTAACCTAGGTTTTGGGCTAACCCTCTTTGATTTGCTTATGAAAGGTGCTTAGAACCTTAATCTAATCTCTCTAGATGTTTTGTTATCACATGACAAGCTCATGTTTCCAGTTTGGTCCCGTTTGGATGCTGTTTGAGCAATGTTTGCTTGTTTTGGACCAAAGTGCAATTTACCCAAAGTAAGGGGTTATATTGCAATATGTCACATGTAAAGCATGCCTTTAGTTCTCTTGCATCATTAGAAGAGAATTATGTTGTGGGGCACCTTGTGGAGGACCTATGTTTCAAGTTTGAGCTTGGTTGGTTGATGTTTATGCTTTATGTGCTAGTTTTGGTGTAAATTGCAAATTACCCTAAGTGGAGGGTCAATATGCAATTTATTAGCTATAGAGTCACCTCCCTTCTATTTTTCATAATCTAGAATGTGTATGGAGGTAGGGGCACCTTTTTTGGTTGATAGATGAGGAGTGACATCTCTATATGTTCTATATATCACATATGTGTCACATAGGCCACCTTGTCCTTTAGTGTATCGGCTAAGGCAAGAGAGGTGTGTCACCCAAGAGAGGTGTGTCGGTCATGGAAGCTGCCCATATGCACGATACACATCCTAGAGTGTATCACCAGGCCATGCATGAGCTGCTAGGGTGGCAACAAGTGGCGTTATGAGCTAGAGCAAGTGGCACCTTGGTTTATGTGGTTATGACACCTCTCCCTTGCTACCTCTCTCTTCCTTAATGTATATAACTCCCTTCCTCCTTAGCCAATCAATCCTTTTCGGCCACCTTCCTTCCCCTACCTGTATGGGACGAGCATGGGAGCTTTGGGAGCTAAGGAAGACTCCCATGGAGCATGGAGGGGCAAGCTCCTTGGCCATGGAAACTCCTTGCTCAAGATCCGACCTTGGTGAGTCATGCTTCTTTGCTAGTTTTTCCTTATGCTTTCTTCTTCACCTTCCTCTTCCCCTCTCGGCCATGGATAGGCCCTTGATACGAGTAAGAAAGGCCATGGTTATCTCCCCTCCTTTCTTCTTCTTGAGCTATACATAACCATGGTTTGTTCTTCTTCCTCTTCCTTTGTTTCTTGAGGTGATGATGATGGTGCCGAAGGCATGTTTGGAGCTTTGGATGGGTGTTGTTCTTGGAAGAGAACGTGAGTTTGCTGCTTGGACCAAGAAGCTTGATGCCTTTCTTGGAGATCCTCTTAAGGCGGGTTACATAACTCTTAACCATCTCTATTATGCATACTCTCCATATATGTATATAATGGTTCTTGTACTTAAATCGTTACCTTTTCTCCATGATATATATATATATATATATATATATATATATATATATATATATATATATATATATATGGAACTTGGAATCTTACCTAATGGTAATGCTACGTTTTATTACTGCCTTTAGCTTGTTTTCCTTGTGCAAGATGATAGTGGGTGGCTAGAGCTTGAAGATGACTAGCCCGATATGGGGCTTTACTCGATACAACTATGCTTTGCCCGATACAATACCTTGTTTAATGAGTTATGCTTTGGTTGATGATTTGTGGCAATACCCCTTTCTCTCCTTTGGACTTGAAAGGTGAGCCCATGGACTAGATGTTTGGGGTGTTATGACATAGTGACCGATACCTATTTCCTACCCTAGGGTTAAGGTTTGGACGCTATGGTTGGTGGACACCTAGTTAATCCCTTGGCCGTTATGTGCTCTACTTGGTGGATCCTTGAGATTGTTGCCTGATACCCTCTTCTAGAGTTGAACCTTGGGTGATATGATAAGTGAACTCTTCATCGACCTTGTAACCGATATTCCCATCTACCCAAGATGATGATGGTGGGTGATATGGCGATTGGCTGACATAAAACCCTAACTCTAGTGTCTTGACCGATATGGAGGTTCAACCCTAGCTTGGGTGATAGGGTTGTCCTGGGCGACATAGATGATCTACCCTTTTTTGCATGACATGGTCTTGAGAAGATAGAGGACCAACTTGATATGGTCCTTGTGCCTTACACGATACACTTTTTTTGGGTGCCCTAAACGATACCCCTCTCATCTAGGGTTTGCCTTGAACGTTATGTTGCCCGATATGACTCTTAACCATGGTAGTATTATTGGGCGATATAGATAAGTCTGGAGCCTAGAATGATGAAACCCTAGGTGGGAGATACCATGGCTGCCTCCCTGACCGATATGAGCGTGGTTGAGGTGCTTTTGTGTCGGGCATGAGGTTTGTGCTTGCACATCATTCTCTAAGTGAGTTGCCCGACATGGTGCCTTAGTGGTCACCCTGCCCGTGGACGACATGGAGCCTTGAGTGATAGAGTTTCCCTAACCCTAAGCTAACCGATAGGGGTACTCTTGTTGTGATGTTTTCCTTGGGCGATATGCTGGATGCCCAATATGGTGCTCCATGAGCGACAAGGATATGAGGATGGGTGATATGGACGATCCCTTGATATGTTTCCCGATATCATGAACCCTAGAACTTTATGAATGTGTAGGTGTCCATGGTTTGGGTGACATCACGGATAAGTGTGTGGCCGATACCCCACAAGGAGATATGTTACCTGGACCAATATGCCTTTCCTGACACATGGTCTCTCTCTTGAATTTTACCCAACATGAGTTTGGACTTGATAGCTTTGATGGTCCTAGAGTTGAGGTTTGGCCAGTACATGTGTTGAGCTTGACAGTACCTTGGACGATAGGGCACCATGGGCGTCATGGAAACATTCAAGTACTGTACCTTGGGTGGTATGAAAGCCCCTTGAGTATCTTGACGTGTTAACCAAGTAGGTGTTCTTGTTGGGCGCCATGGTCTTGGCCGATATGGCCTTAGGCGGTAGAGAGTTGAGGGTTTCTCAGTGTGAAACCCTAACCCTAATAGGAGATAGGGTTTTGGATGATAGATGACACCCATGTGCTACACAATGCCTGGTTGCCCGATACCACCCTGCATGTGGATGCACGATACATGTTATAGCCCTAGTTGCACGATGCCCCTTTGTGCATGAATGTATGACGTGTTGTTAGCCGACAATCTTGGGTGAGAATTGGTACTCTATCCGATACTCCCTTTTAGTGAGGGATTGTTTGGTCGCTATATGCTTTTGTTGAGGGTAGGCGACACCTTTAGTGAGGGTTGTGCCTAACCCGATAACCCTATGCATGTTTCTTGAGCTTACACCTTGATCATGACGAGCTATGACAAGATAGGTTGAGAACCCTTGTATAGTGGTTACCTATGGTTAATGATAGATGAACTTCTGATTAAGTTGGATGGTGGATCATGGTGTATGATCCTTAAAGTTAATCCTTAGGGATGATGTGCATATGTTTTAAGATATAGGGTATGATGGGATACCCATGATGTGGAAACAGTAGTATGTATTGATTTATACACCGGTTATGACATTAATCTGCCTATATTCATAATGATGGAAGAATATTCCAATGTTATAAACCTTAATCTTGATGACATGATAATCAAAGACATGTTCATGAGATATGGGGCATGATGGATGCTCACATCTTGATAACAATAATCTAATTAACTACAGACACAACTATGAAAATGGATGTTGTTCCAATCATGTGCACCTAAATCCTTGATAGCATGATAATCATAATATGTTCTCTAAAGGATCTATGTTCTATGTTTGGTGATCCAATTATCTCTTTCTTATGCAAGCTAACCATGCAGGTGTATTGAATTCATAGCCAAGTAAGAGCTATGGTGATTATATGCTTATGTGCTTCGTATAGCACTTGATATATGTGCAATATCCAAGTAATAATGTTGATGAGATAACATATATCACTAGTATGATGAGAAATGCATGTTGAGGTGTGATCCTCTAGTGATGAAATGAGGGATTGATATTCCCTAATGATGTTGATGATGCCTTGCGAGGCACTGGTGTAATGTGATGAACTCAAGGATTGATATCCCATGATGATGTGAAATGATAAAGCCTTGAGAGGCAGTAAAACTATGAGATGATGTGAGGGATTTATATCCCATAGCAATGGGATGATTGTTGATGGCAATGGAAATGGCAGTAGCAATATAACACCAATGTAATGAATCTAATGTTGTTCTTGTTTTATATATGGTTGCTTAGTACAACTTGATTGCCCCAACAATCTACTTAAAATACATTAACTAATTATAGATGAATCTCTCATGTAGTTTGCCCTGGCCATAGATCCATCATCGTCAGTAGCTGGTGATGGTGAAACGGGTTCTCCTGTGGGTTAACCCGGAGTGCATATTGTTGAATATGCGAGGTTTCTTGTATCCTAAAATAGAGAGGATTTGAGTGCAACTACAGTTACAGACTCAAGATATATGGAGCATGGTGAACAGGCCCATGGCTCAGGATATGTGATAAGAGCATGAATGTGTTCATGGCTCAGAGCATGGTGAACAGGCCCGTGGCTAAAGGTTTACTAGCGCCGAGACCTGTACCAAGGCGGGATAGGGTTATGGGTAGCCTGCGGGGCTGACCCTATGGCTGAGGCCACTTAAGAATGAGACTGCGGTCCTACTTTGGTTCTCGTGCACTGACCACGAGGTGGGAGGTCGTGGAGTCCGGCTCTTCCATTGACCTTGTATGGGACTGACTCCGAGTTTCACAGTCGTCAGTTGGATTTGAGCGGTACGGCTCACTTCCTCAGGGCATAATAATTTGTAAGCAAGCCGTATAGTATCTTTGCTTAGGACAAATACAAAACATTGGTTGAGGCCTTGTTTGTATAGTTGCTCTGGTTATAAACTTGCAGTTTATCATACATTCCTTATATCATGTGATAAGATCATATAAAGTTTATCTTGTCAATCATGTTCCATAAAGAGTACCTGGTTATACACCTCATAAATATCTTGGTAAGTTTAGCCCTGCTCAATATACTACTCTTATAATCTGCTTATATCAGTTATATGTGATCATAATAAAGTTGGTAGAGGGTTATGTTTCTCGCTGGGACTGTGTGTCTCACCCCGTTGGTTAATAACCCTTTTTAGGTGGATGTGCTTGGCGAGATGAAGATCATGTGGCTATGGATGTTATACAGAGGTATCGTACCTGGTGGATTATATAGTGTCTAGCAGTAGAGTCCTATGTGTCATCCATGTACACTCAGGTCTTTGGGGGAGCTTTTTGATGTTTCTTGTACAATGATCGATGTATGGTTTTCGGTATGTATCCTGATGTAAGGCATCATGGCAAACAGTTATTTCATGTAACGCAATGATGGGAAGTTATGTTGTAGCACCTTGGAAATATGTTATGAAATGAAAAGTGTTGGCTCAGATATCATATGTTTCATCTTGTGGCACTTGTCGTGAATCGGTTTTAATTTCCCATGTTTTTCGATAATCCGCTGGTTAGCATGTAATCACATTTTGTTGTGGATGGGGTGTTTCAGCATTGGTGTTGCTGCTCTGCTGGCATTGTTTTTGATGTCATAGATGTTAAAGGATCCTTAGGTTGTGGAGCTGGCTTGTTTTTCTTAGGATCAACATGGGTTGCTTGGGCAGAAGTTCTCATCTCCGGTTGCTCTGGTACTTGCAGTACCACTTCTGGGATCACAAGGTTGGGTGCAACCTCAGGGTCTTCACACCCTTGGTGGGGGTTCTTTTTCGACTTCTAAATGTCATTCTCCTTTGGTGGTCTCGATATGTTCCTGGTCCCCTTCTTGATTTATAGCCACCTTAGGTTGGTCTTCTTCATTTACTGCCATCTCTGCTAGAATGTGTGGTGAAGGTAGAGATTTTTCTGACGTTTTCTTCTTTCTCTTCATTATTTCCAACTTCTTTCTTTCCTCTGGTTTTGTATCTCCATTTCTAGAGTCTTATCCTTCATGTTCTTTTTACCAAGGGGTGATGATGGGCCTACGATTGTGCTAGAAGCACTCGAGTACATCTTGTCCACATCCTCCTATGTGGGCCGCATCTTGTCGGCATCATAATATGCCATCTTCGGTAGGGGTAGAAGTACCTTGGAGCAGATTTGTTTGTAGAAAAGTTTGCTGCCTTTCTGTGCTAGAATGCATGTGTTAATGAGGGACTTAATGTCAATCTTTGTATGTCACTTGGTCTTCTTGTATTTTATCAACATGTCTACATCCATAAAGTGATAAGCTATTCTAGTTATCTGGCTTCCCATGTAGAATTCTTTCATTCATTTTGCTTCCCCTCCCACTAAGGCTGACAACCTCTCAATTAGTAGTCTCCCAATGTTCATCGGTTTCTTGTTGAGCATGGACCATATCAGAAATAGGCATCCTTAGTCACTCCTCTAGTTTTGTATCTCGTGAAAATTGTGTTGGTGGTTATTTTCTATACCACTCAGATAAAGTAGGAGGTGATGAGAGTCTCCTTTGAATTCTTCAAATTGTACTCATGTTCTCCAGTTAGCTTCTCCCATATCTTGTGACTGCTGTATCTGATGGCATCTTTTTTGTGTGGCACAGTTGAGCAGGCTTGTGGTTCTTTAGTTGTCTTGGTGAATATGGTATTGGGCATGGACTCATAAATCATATGAGCCTTGTCTCCTATTCTTACTTCTAGTTTGAAATCACCACCGCCGCCCTTCTTGCGCTCGCCATCACTGACAGGAAGCTTTTCTAATGATGACATGAAATCTTTCGTCAATTGAGTTAGTGAGGGGGCTTCTTAGGTACATAGGGTACGCAGATTTGTGCCTTCCAAGAAGTTGATAACATTGTCATAGATTCCCATCTTCTTGAAGTCTTCAATGTCTAAATATCACATAGCCTTGAACCCTTTAGTCTTTAGTATCCAGTCAAACTGTGACTGGTGTATTTGATCTCTTGGTGTGAATGTTGGCACTGATGGTTGAGGGCCTCTATTCTTCCTCGTCGACTTCTTCAGGGGCTGCTTCTTTTTTTGCCCCTTTGATTTCTCCACGACTGTCAATTTTCTCTTTTTTCTGCTTTTTGCATCCTTGGCTTCAGATTTACATTTCTCCAGCTTCTTTAGTTCAGTTTCAGAAGGCTGGTACTCAAAGGTATTTGTTCATGATGTCTCTTAATACTCCTCGGACTACTCTGGTGTCTTATGGGCCAGGATGTACTCATATTTCTTCTTTCATGAGTTGCAAGTGAAGTTTCTTTGGTGGTGAGAGGTTTGGGTTATCCTTCAGTGCATTGGTTATCTTTTCTAAGTTTTCCTCCGCACCCCTCAATGAAGTTGCTTTCTTCATTAAAGTATCCTCAGTCGAGGTCGACATTCTGAAAGTTTCAAAATTAAAATTATTGTTAGAAAAATTTTATTTTATATTTTATTTATTGCATTATCATTTAATTCATTTTTTATTTTTGTGCTTGAAATGTCACGACTGTGGCATAAATAGATAGCAATACCATGGTCGAGGAGGGTGCCACGACCAACAATTTGCTTGCGTAGTGGAGACCCAACATTTTCTGTGATAGATGATTATCAAAGTAAAGAGACGATGCAACCGTGGAAAAGGAACACTGTGACCACGGTGGGTTCCGCGACCACGGTCGATGTTAGACTTGATTAAAAGAAATTTTCACTAGGAAGGGCCACAATTGTGGCCAAATCTACTGTGTTGCGACCGCGGTCGGGAAGGTAGCTACTCGACTGCAATGATGAAGGTCATGGTGGGTATTCCCGCCTGAATTTTGACTGACCAACTACAATACAATCAGAACCGCGCAAGTAAAACACCGCAAGAAGTTTGACATAGGTCAAAGTGACAAGGATAGCCATGAACAAAGGGAAAGCGTCGACAAAACTTTGGCAAAGGAACAGAGATAAGGTGATTTCAGCAGTTATCATGATAAGAAGGAAATCAAAACTTAGGGTCGTAAACTCAAGAGAAGTGATGAAATCTCAAAAAGGCAAGAAATAGAAATGGCGGTGGTCAAAAGGAACATACAATCCATACATCAGTGTGGTTAGGAATTTAAAATGGCGGTTAGGGAAGCAGCGACAGAGGTGGCACTAACATGGCAAGGGTACAACTTCGGCGGAGGTAGGTTCGCGGTGAACGTTCCTTGGTATCCGATAGTCTTCTTGTTTTCTTGCATCTTGTAATTCTTCAGTTAGGCTTCTTCTAATGTTCGGGAGTCAGAGTGTGAGGAGCAAAAGAAAAACCCTACCGTCGAGGGGGTTTTGCTTTTATACTTAGGAGTATCTGTGACCGCGGCCGGGTAGACCACCTCAACTGAGGTCAAACATGTTCTCGAATGTGCCACGACCATGGTCCTAAGGCACGTAAAGAGGTACCTCAACTTCCGTGCACACAAAACCAAGTTGATAGAATCACTGAACTAAAACTAAAACACCTAATCTCTCCATAAAATTTTATTATGAAAAGGAGGTAATTTACATACTACATTTATACTATTTCTAGATGTGAAGACCTAAAATACTAAGAAGGGAATAGGTACATAGATCATAGACTAAAATAGAAATAAAGAAAAACATGAATTGTAAAACAAAGCAACAAAAGATTGGGTTGCCTCCCAATAAGTGTTAGTTTAAAGTCTTTTTGCTTGACTCTCTCTCATTCTGGATTCATCTTCGTTCAGCTGATGCTGATACTTTTTCATTTGTTTCATCTGCTAGAGGACAGGGGGAATCAACTTGGTCCTTATCACAAAAGCTTCATCTTCATAAAATCCTTTTACTCTCTGTCCATTCACCTTGAAAATGTGTGCCTTGTCTCCAGTTATTTCCATCATCCCTGACGGGTATATTTTTACGATAGAAAAGGGTTCAGACCATCTTGTTCTCAACTTTCTGGGGAATAACCTGATACTTGAGTTGAATAAAAGAACTTTGTCTCCTTCATGAACATCTTTGCTCTTCAGGTGGGAGTCATGCCATACCTTAGTTCTTTGCTTATAGATCCTCACATTCTCATAAGCGTGCAATCTCAACTCTTCAAGTTCCTGGAGTTGGAGTAATCTTTTCTGCCCTGCCTTATTAAGATCCATGTTTAGAAATTTGATAGCCCATAGGGCTTTTTTCTCTAATTCGATGGACAGATGACAAGACTTCCCATAAATCAACCGATAGGGTGTCATTCCTATAGGTGTCTTATATGTTGTACATTAAGCCCATAGCGCATCGTCGAGTTTCATAGACCAATCCTTCCTTGTATGACTTACAATCTTCTCTAGGATCTGTTTGATCTAGTTGTTAGACACCTCAACTTGTCTCGGTGTTTGGGGATGGTATGGTGTCGTGACTTTGTGTTTTACTCCATACTTCCTCAATAGAGCTTCGAACTGCCTTTCCCCAAAGTGAGATCCTCCACCGCTTATGACAGTGCATGGTACCCCAAATCGAGGGAAGATAGTTTTCTCGAACAACTTGATTACTGCCTTAGAATCATAGGTTTGGGTGGCAACATCATCTACCCATTTCGAGACGTAGTCGACAACAACAAGTATATACTAGTTTCCTTTTGATGATGGGAAAGGTCCCATATAGTCAATCCCCCATACATCAAAAATTTCAACTTACACCTAATCGGCCATCGACATCTCGTTCCTTCGGCTGATGTTTCCTGTAAGTTGACACTCTTTTCAGGTCTTGATAAATACCGCAACATCTTTAAAAAGAGTCAGCCAATAAAATCCTGACTGTAGAACTTTTACAGTTGTTCTTTCCTCTGTGGTGGCCCCAATAAGGTGAGGAGTGGCATTCTTTGATGATTAGGGGCACTTCTTCTTCCGATATACAATGACTGTATAAGTTCTTAGAGCATCTTTTGAACAATAGTGGACCGTCCCAATAGTAGTTTTTAGATCAGAGAATAATTAATTCTTCTGATTATAAGTGACCTCAGGTGGAAGTTGCCCACATGCTACATAATTGCAAATGTCAACAAACCAAGGCATGCTCTTCTCTTCTAATTGGCCATCAAAAGAGCTTCATCAACATAGTTGTTGTTGACTAGAAATTCATTTTCTTCATCAAAAACTATCCTTGACAGGTGGTCTGCAACCACATTTTCTTTTCCTTTTTTTATCAATGATCTCATGGTCAAATTCTTACAGTAATAAGGCCCATCTCAGAAGTCTCAATTGTGTCCTTCTTCTGTACGAAATATTTTATAGCTCCATGATTAGTGTATACTTTTACATACGACCCTGCCAAATATGATTTGAACTTATCAAAGGCAAAAACAATAACCACCATTTCTTTTTTAGTAGTGGTGTAGTTTACTTGGGCTTCGTCCAATGTTTGACTTGTGTAGCAAATCACATGGTGTCTCTTATCCTTCTTCTATCCTAGGACTACACCTATGGTGAAATCACTGGCATCACACATAATTTCAAAAGGTAGGTCCCAATCTTGTGCTTGTAGAATTGGTGTTGTTGTTAACTCCCTTTTAAGGGTCTGGAAGGCATCTAAGCATTCTCTAGAGAATTAGAATTCAAAATCTTAAATAGGAGATTTGAAAGGGGTTTAGTGATCTTCAAGAAGTCTTTTATAAATAGTCTATAATATCCTACATGCCCTGAGAAACTCCTTACTCTTGTAATGGATTTAGGTGGCGGAAGCTTGGATATGGCTTCGATCTTTCTTAGGTCTACTTCGATTCATTTCTTGGAAACCTTATGCCCTAAGGCGATACCATCTTGGACCATAAAATGGCATTTTCCCAGTTTAAGACAAGATGTTTTTCCTCACAGTGCTGCAACACTAAAGATAGATTTCTTAGACATGCCTCAAAATATGTTCCATAGACAGAGAAGTCATCTATGCAAACCTCTACTATGTCTTCTAGGAAGTCTGAAAACATAGATAGCATGCAGCGTTGGAAAGTTGCCAATGCATTACACAACACGAATGTCATTCTTCTAAAAGCATACATTCCTTAGATGCAGGTGAAGGTTATCTTTCCCTAATCATCAGGATGAATCGGTACTTGATAGAATCCCGAATACCCATCCAGAAAATAGAAGCAATCATGGTGAGCTAACCTTTCTAGAACTTGATCGATGAATGGTAGAGGGAAATGATCCTTTCTGGTTGCAACATTCAGTTTGCGGTAGTTAATGCACATACACCAACCTATTATCATTCTTGTTGCCACTTCATCTCTGTCCTCTCCTCTTATTATTGTCATTCCTCCTTTCTTAGGAACCACATGGATGGGGCTTACCCAATTACTATCACTTAATGTGTACTTGATCCCGACATTCCACAACTTAATAACTTCCTTCTAGCATTTGATTCAATTTCCTTTGGCATTGAGCTAAAGGTTTGGTTGTTTCTTTAAGATGCATTATGTGCCTGCATAAGGCAGGGTTGAGGCCTCTGATGTCCTCTACTGAATACCCTATAGCCTTTCTATGCAACTTGAGCTCCTTTAGAAATCTTTCTAGCTGATCATCTGTCAAGTTTGGAATAATGATCACATGATTCCTCTCTTCGTTATCCAGGAACTCATATTCTAGCCCTTTCAGAAGCAGTTTCAATTCTGGCTTTGGTTTTGGTTCTCTCTTTTCTTCACATGTTTGCTCAAGTGAGGCGTACTTTATGATCTCAAGAGTTTCTTCATCCTCACTGAGTTCTTGTTTAGGTTGATTTAGGTAATCCAAAATCTCTACAACTTATGGATCTTCCACTGTAGGGTCTGGACTATTCAAGGCTCACATGAGGGGATCAACAATTTCCTTTTCCTCTTGCACTTCTTCATAGTATTGATTGTAGCTATCCATAAAGTAAATTGACTCAAACAGAGACGGTCCTCTCATAGCGTCTTACACTCAGAAGTCGATCATCCCTTACGAGCAAAGTAATGATTCTTTATGATACATTTATTAATGCCCTTCCAGTTGTGAGGAAAGGTCTCCCAAATATCATTGGACACTTAGAGTCCTCGACCATGTCTATCAATACTATGTCGCATGGTATGAAAAATTGCTCGACCCATATCGGAACATCTTCTACTATTCCCACGGGTCTTGTAAAGGTGTGATCAGCTAATTCGATTCTCATGTCCATCTTCACCATATCCATTAACTCAAGCCTTTATGCTAGAGTCAAGGGCATAAGACTAATGCTTGGTCCCAAATCAACTAATCCCTTCCTTTCCACACTGTCTCCGATACAGAAGGGTATGTTGAATGCCCCTAGATCTCTTTTTTTGTTGGTAACTCAGCTTGAATAAAGACGCTCGACATTTTTGCCAATTGCACAGTCTCAACATGGTCTCCTCTCCTTCTCTTTGTGATCAAGTCCTTAAATAATTTTGCATATGTCGACATTTCTTCAATCACATCGAGAAATGGGACATCCAGGTGTCGCTTCTTTACTGCTTCCATAAATTTCTCATACCTCTTCTTTCAATGTGTTGTGATCAATTTGTAGGGAAAAGGAATTCTTGAGGCATAAGTATTTCTCTTCGTAAGAACTTCTCCTATAGGATCTGAGTTCTTGACCTCTTCATCCTTCTTCTTTTTGCCATTTCCTTCTTCGTCATCTTCAACTGATCCTTGTCCCTTGAACTCTTCCATTGCAGTCACCTTTTCAGATTGTTTCTCACCACAACTTCCTTCTTATTTAGTGTTGTTAGTTCTAGGGTCTTCCAACATCCTCTCTGATCGGAGAGTGGCCATATTTGCAGTCTCCGTATTTGACGGGATCTTCTCTGAAGGGTTTTTCATAAGTTTTGCTAGTTGTGCAAGCTATTGATCAATCTGCCTTTGATGAGTTTGCATGTCCACCATCTGAGTTTGCATGTCCACCATCCGAGTTTGCATTGTGGTTAACACTCCTGAATTGGTGATGGCACTCTGAGCAAGTTGGTCATTTACTAAAGCTTACCTCTTTGCAAAGTCAAATAATTGAGCAATCATGTCAGTTTGGTTGCTTTCTTTATCCTGGCTCGACCCTTGGCCTTGTCCTTGACCCTATCGACTCATATTTTTTATTTTGACGCTGGTAGCTATTTTTGTTCGTCTAATAACTAGTAGTTCTAGTATATTGAGTCAGTCATCCCTTCTTCTCGAATCTTGGAGGTGGTTTAGACGAATTACTTAGTTGATGAGTGTTTTTAATAGCTTCTTTGTTGTCGTAGTTAAACCTAGGATGATTTGGTCGTTTGAAATTGGCATAAAAGGCATTTTCATTTTATTCTTCACTTTCACTTTTTTCACTCTTTTCTGGCCGTGTATAAATATAGTTGCCAACTCCATGCCCTCCTTCTTCACACGAAACACATTTCATGACTTTCTCTATGTTTCTTGCCCTTGCCTCCAGTGTCTTTTAATTGTCTGACATCTGCTGTGATTTTCTAAATCTGATTTGTAATGGTTTCTAAAGCCTTAGCTTTGATTGACGGTCCTTCATATCCCACCTTCTTGGCTGATCCTCTCTTATTTTTGTCATAGTCCATGCCTTCTTGTAGTGCATCCATGTTATTGATGATCTTCATGGTTCTGCTCAGTTTCTTGCCAAGAAAGTCACTTTTGGCGGCTACATTCAGTGAAGTTCTTTCTGTGGGACTTAGCACGTTGTAAAAGATGGTTACTAGAAATCCTTTACGGTAATTATGGTGGGGCCAATCTCTCTAGTATTCTTGAACATGTTCCCATACCTCATGAAGGTTCTCCCCTAGTTTTTGTGCAAAAGAAGTGATATTTTGCATATTACAGATAGTTCTTTTAGTGGGATAAAATTCAGTGACAAAAACATCTACTAGGGGTCTCCATCCATCGATGGACTGTTGGGGTAAGTTAAGGAACCATGATAGAGCTTTATCTTCGAGAGAGAAATTGAATCCCTTACAATATATGATTTCTTAGGACACTCCCCTCATCTTGGTGGTATCACACATGTTTCTGAAGGCATCAAGATGATTATACTAATTTTCACTCCTTGAGTTCCCACAGAAAGGCTTGTTCTGGATCATCGAGATTTCAACATGTTTCAAGTCAAAATTAGTTGCATTGAAGTGCGGGATGATAATTGGGCATATTGACTCATTTCCTCTAGTCATGGCCAACTCTCTAAGAGTTTTTCCTTCTTCATCGTCTTCACTCTCACTGTTCCGATCATCATGTTCATGTTCATTCTCGTGTTCATTCTCGCGGTGATTTCTATGATGCCTTCTACGGTGATTGTGACGTCATTCTTCCTCACGACGATGACCATCTGAGTGATGATCATCTCTTTCTTCGTCCGTCTCATGCGGTTGTGGGTTGTGTTAAGCTCTTGCGTTTTGATCGTCCCCAGTAAGACTGTCGTTCACACAAGGCGACATGGTGACTTGAAGTTACGGTGAAGAAATGAATAGATTTACTTCCCTCTGAGTTCCCTAAATAGGCTGCACAGACGAGTTAGAAAATTGTAAGTGTTAAAACAAACTATTTTATGTAATCATAGCGTAGCAAATTTGAAGTTTTTGTGCAGTCAAGCTTATCGCTAAGCTTGAAGCACGGGAGTATAGTAAGTGAACTCGTGTTCTTAACAATACCGTTTTTCCTTGTCCCTAGCAATGGTGCCAAAAAGTTGACCAACCTAAATTGCACGTCTAAAATGGAGTGGATCCAGAGTAGTGAGACTTCTAAGATTATAACCTGACGCTCAAGCCCCCACAACTATTATACGAGGTCCGATGTAGTATTTAGGGTCAAACCATAAGGATAAGGTTGGTAAATGTTAAGTACGTAGAGTCTCACACTCTTACACTCCAAATGAACATGTGGGTGAAAAAGGGTGTTCCCTAAGGAATGATGATACCCTAGCCAAAATAAAGAAAGACAAAACAAAGCAAATAAAAACAAGAGAAAATTTTTAACAAGTTGTAAGAAACAAAGATATGGAAGGAAACTTGGGTCGGGTTTCACCTACTAAGGTCTCTCACCAACATGCAAAACTCACACCCCTTCATATACTCCTATCAAGATTACAAGTGATCATCAAAATGTCTACTCCCTCCTCTCTTGAGATAAGGATAGGTCTAGGTTCTAAGGTAGTCTCTCTCTTGATATGACGACCCAACAACCATAAACCAAACCATATGACCGTTAGCTTTAGCATTTCAATACTTTCATGCATTTATACTATTGCATAACACTAGATAAGGTTGGTACTATTCTTTTGAGGCACCAACAATCAAACATCACAAGATGGTAGATAAGCATACAAGTGAAGCATTAAAAATAAGAGTATGGAGATAATCTTGATAAAAGCATATATATTCAAAGGGGAGAAAGAATATACATTTTGGGAGAGCCTTAGTGGCTACTCCAGACATGTTGACGGGCAGCATAACGACATCACAAAATGATAGATACATCAATATCCATGAAGAGGGAGAGTACAATGTGATGGGGGTGATAGATCTAGATAGAGAGAGAAGATGATGACACACCACTATACTTCTTCAAATCTAGATCTGGAGTGGGCGATGTGGTCGTAGCTTCTTCCTTTGAAGAATAGGGCAATCAATCTTCTCTCTCCTCTGACTTCTGTCTTCAGAGATCTGAGACTGATGGTATGGATGTGAGTGACTCTAGATCTTGGCAGCACTTCATGGTCCTTGTTGATCTGATGATTTGACAAGTTGGGGTGGGGGTCTATTTATAGATGATGCCCACTGACTTAATCATATGGGCTGAAGTCGTGGTATGGCCTCGCTCGAGGCATGGCCTCAGTCGCGACCTCCATCGTGGTCGCGGTGTGCTGGTTGTGTGTCACAGTCGAGGGGAGGGGCCTTGGTCGTGGTATGGCCTCGACCGCGAGGCGTTGCCCTGGTGAAGGGTCACGGTCGTAGTGTGAAGAGATAGTGATGGAGGCATCAATCGCGATAGGGTCCTTAGTGGGATATACAACCGCGGTCACGGTGTTGACTGCGACCATGTCTTGGCATGACCCTACAAAAGTGAAATATGTGTGAAATTGAGATTTTTGACATAAGGCACTAAACAAATAGAGAAATCTATAAAGATATGCTAGGAGAAGCATAAATCATATGCAAAAAGTGCACAGAGTGAGATGTTATCAAATGCCCAAGAAATAAATAACAAAACTGAATTTTGAGGCAAGAATAGCAAGAGAATTAACAAAAGGGAAATTGGGGTTTCATAAAAGCCTCATTAGGGAAACCAGGTTAGGGTTTGTAATTATTCCCAACATAAGTGTATGGAAATCACATACCTCCATTAATGAAATCTAGTTACTCACTTTCACCACTTTAATTGAGTCCAAGGTCCAATTTTCCTATTTTCAATGTATAATCATGTATTAGGGTTTTACATATGCATTAAGGTAAATAAACCCTAACTTTTGGACTTTTTGAACAAAACCTCAATTTAGACTCTGAAATTATCTCCATTAATCTTATTAGGTTCTCCTGATTAAGAAAATATACAATTTTGTCTATTTGGAGTTATGAGGATTAAATTGTATTTTTGGTGATTTTTTTGTAATAAAATCATTTTTTAGCAAACACCTTTCGACAAAACTCAAAACCAAGCCATGGAAGTATTTTTTTTGAAAGCTTACATTTTTTTATTCCTAAACATATTTTGTTTTAATTTTTGGACAAAGGAATAAAAAGATATGATTTTTCCATTATCAACCAATCAGAAGAGAGAGAGGTGGGCCGCATGACTTGGCCCAACCATGGGTCTCCAAGTCATTAGTCCATGCTGATTCATCCTCACGTCAACGTGGGTAAATACTGAACAAAAGGACTAGAAAACCCTTACAAGAAACTAGAAAGGAATGAAGGAAAATGGCGGGGTAAATCGATTATTTGACTAGGGGGATTGTCCCCTCTCTCAGCTCGCACCATTGCTGGCACTTGAGCATAACAGCGAAGCCCCAGGTTTGGGAAATTTCATGAGACACTAAAATATGAGAAATCAAAATGATAGCAAGGAAGAAGAGGAAGAACTGAGCTCACCTCAGAGTCCAATTCGCTCAAAGGTGATGAGGAGGATGTACACGGTCCGCCGCAAGCCCTAGACCTGAATCTAATTAGCGATAGCATTATACATGAGAATAGAAGCAATTAGAGCTAGAGAAAAGTCGAGTAAGGGGATACGAAAGCCAAGGGGCACTATTCATAGATGGGGGGTCGTGAAGCAATAGATGACCAGGTCAAGCGAGATCCTTGGAACATAAGAATTGGGCATTTCCCAAATTCTTAACAAAATACCACAAATAAGGGATCATCAATGTAGAAACAAATGAGGAAAGTGTGGGAACAAAAAATCTCGAGAAAAGGTTGACTATAGATCGACAAATTGGGATTTGTAGATATAATGTGAACCTGCTCGTTTAGCTAGGTGACAGATTCCCAACCGTCCGATCAAGCGAGTGAACAATTCAGACCATCCATTGGTGTGAAAAATAGAAAAATAAAAGGATATGTGTGTGAAACATCGATTGCATTCCAATTCTTGATCGGACTAAAGTGCACCTATTTTTATTTCATCTTTTCTCTATCCTCAATTGAGGGTGTAAATGAAACCCAAATTGGATAAAAATTGACACCTAGCCTATTTTTGATATGAGGAATCTGAATATGCAATTAGATTTGCCTTTTGAGAACTTTTAATGTGTTAAATAAATCAACTCTAACTTTCTCTTTCTCCACCATTAATGTTTATAAGATTCTCCAAATTTGATGAAACTTCACCCACAATTCACATTAAGTGCCTTGGATACGAATTTGCCATCATTTTTACATGTTGAAGCTGTTTGTACATTTATTTAATATTTTGAAGGTTCTACACACACTCTCTCCTGATTTCACTTTTTAATAAAAAATTCACCAAATTTAGTGAAAATTTACCCAAAGGATACTTTTGGCGTCATTGATGATTTTATTTTATATTTTTGAGTTATCTCCTATTTTCCCACTCAATTAATGCAATTATACATACTAATTTTCCAAAAGTTGTGAAACTTATTTCTCAAGCAAACTTACACTCAAAGACAATGAATTTGGACTTATAATTATCTTTTGAGTTTTCCTTTTATAAAATTTAGGAAATTTACTCTTATTTTCACCTAATTTAAAAATTAATTCAATTAATGTCTCATTATCTTAGTTTTAGGATTTCTTTTCTTTTTCTTATGTAAAAAACCATGGAAACTTATAGATTGATTTTATTTTATCCTTATCCCACTTAAGTGGATATTTTGCAAAATAAACCCTTTTATAAACTTTTACTGAGGTATTTGTGCATAAATCCTTATAATGTCAAATATAGGGAACAAATGTACATCAAACCTTTATAATTTCCACTAATTCAACATCAAGGACAGAAATGAAAGGAAAAGCTAAGGAAAAGGCTAAACTAAGACTATACATGGATTTCAGTTTGTTACAACACTCCATCCATTAAAAAGGATTATGTCCCCAAAATCTCATACAAAAAGAGAAGGGTGAGTACGTAACATCTCATCTCTAAACTCCCAAGTGGTTTCTTCCAAACCATGATACTTCCGTAAGACTTTCACCAACTCAATCTCCTTGTTATTCAAATGCTTAACTCGGGAGTCGAGAATCTTCACAGGTAACTCTTCATAAGTCAGATTCTCTTAAATATCCAAAGGTTCAATTGTGAATACATGAGAAGGGTCCTTCACATACTTTCCTAGCACAGAGACATGAAACACATTATGGATCTTGTCATAGGTAGGAGGAAGAGCTAAATGGTATGCACAACCTCCAACCTTATAGAGGTCGTCAAATGGTCCAACATAGCGGGGACTAAGCTTGCCTTTAACTTTAGGTCTTGCAATAGAATGTATAGGCTTGATCTTCAAGAAGGCATAGTCACCTACTAAGAAACTCATATTAGACCTTTTTCTTATCTTCATACATAATTTGTCAATCTTGTACAGTTTTCATATGCTTCTTGATCAACTAAACCTTCTCTATCATCATCTACATATCATCAGATTTCACTAGAGCTTATTCTCCCACATCATTCCAGTGTAATGGAGAGTGACAAGGTCTTCCACACAAAGCTTCATAAGGTGGCATACCAATAATAACTTGGTAGCTATTATTGTAATAAAACTCAGCCAATGGAAGATACTTATCCCATGCACCTCCCCAATCCATAACACACGCATGAAGAAAATCTTCCAGAATTTACACTGTTCTTTCAGAATGACCATTAGTTTGTGGATGATAAGCCGTACTGAAATGTAAGTCAGTACCCATCTCTTCCCGAATCTTACTCCACAAACGAGATGTAAACTTTGGGTCACGATCTGATACTATCACTTTAGGAACTCCATACAGACGAACGATCCAATTCACATACAATTGAGCCATATCATCAACCTTGTAATTGGACTTGAACGACAAAAAGTGGGCAGACTTGGTAAGCCGATCAATCACTACCCACACTTCATCCAAACATTTCCTGGTCTTTGGGAAACTAGTGATGAAGTCCACATTAATCTTATCCCATTTCCATTTTGGAATTTCAAGTGGGTGTAGAAAACCACCAAGTCGTTGATGCTTGGTCTTGACTTGCTGACAAGTCAAACACTTTGCAACAAACAAAGTTATATCCTTTTTCATGTTCTTCCACCAAAAACTTCTTGCAGATCCTTGTACATCTTGGTAGTACCAGGGTGTATAGTGTACTTATACCCATGGGATTCACTCAAAACCTTCTATCACATGTCACCAACCTCATCTGTCCACAACCTTTGTCAGAAATGAACAACACCATCCACTCTGATCAAAAAATCAGATTGTGGCTTCTTAGCTAAGGCCTTCATCTCTTCAAGCTCAGAACTTTCAAGTTGAGCAACAAGAACTGAGATCCAAGATGGTGTAATGGACAAACTAGCCATGTGAAGATGCAACTTCTCGACATCTTCTTTCTCATCAGGTTGTGGTTGCCAACAAGAAACATACTCTAGATTCATAGCAGCACAGACGAAATCCTTCTTCTGACTCAAAGAATCGACAACTACATTTGCTTTATCAGGGTGATAGGTGACAGTAAAGTCATAGTCCTTTAGATACTCCATCCATCTTCACTGCCTCAGGTTTAGATCCTTCTGTGTCAAAAGATATCTCAAGCTTTTATGTTATGAGAAAACTTCAATCTTCACTCCATACAGATAGTGTCACCAGATTTTTAAAGCATGCATAATAGTGGCTAGCTCTAAATCATGTGTAGGTTAGTTATCTTCATCAGGTTTCAAATGGCATGAAGCATAGGTGATCACCCGATCTTCTTGCATCAAGACACATCCTAATCCTTGCTTAGAAGCGTCAATGAAAATAATGTAGGGTTTTCCTTCAATAGGTAACACAAGAACAAGAGTTGATGCCAAACATCCTTTCAGCTTCTAAAAACTATTCTCACATTCCGGAGTCCACACAAATTTAACTTATTTTCTTGTCAGCTTTGTTAGAGGGAGAGATAACTCATAAAAACTCTTGATAAACCTTCGATAGTAACCTACTAAATAGAGGAAACTACAAATCTCAGATGGAGTCTTTGGAGCTTTCCACTTGGTCACAACTTCTACCTTTGTAGGATCAACAATAATATGTCTAACAAAAATCACATGACCCTAAAACATCACTTCCTTGATCCACAATTCACACTTTGAGAATTTAGCATATAGTTGATTTTCTCCAGTGTGTTCAACATGATTCCCATATGTTCACGATGTTGTTCTTCATATTCAGATAGACCAAAACATCATGAATGAACACCACACCAAATTAATTGAGGTAAGGATGAAACACTCAATTCATCAAGTCCATGAAAGTAGCAGAGGCATTAGTCAAGCCGAAAGGCATGACCAGAAACTCATAATTCCCATAGCATGTTTTGAAAGCTATCTTCAAGACATCTTCAACTGTCACTCACATGTGGTAGCAGCCACTTCACAGATCCATCTTTGAGAACACAATGGCTGACTTCATTTGGTCAAATAGGTCATCGATGCGAGGCAAAGGATAGCAACTCTTTATCGTCACTTGATTAAGCATAGGATAATCCATGCACATATGAAACAAACCATCCTTCTTCTTAATGAACAAGATAGGGGCTCCCCAATGTGACACACTAGTGTGCACAAAGCCCATGTCAAGAAGCTCCTGAACCTGCTTCTTAAGCTCTATGAGTTCGGCAGGGGCCAAGTGATAAGGTGACTTCAAGATAGGAGAAGTTTCTGGTGCGAGCTCGATGGAAAACTCCACCTTGCGAGTTGGGGGCAACCCAAGAAACTCCTCAAGAAAGACATCAGGGAAGTCATTCACAACTTCTATGTGATCAAGAGAAGGAGGTGAGGCATCGAGGACAAAAGAAGTTAGAAATGCTCTACACCCTTACGAGCCAAGCTTTTTGGCTTTGATTTCGAGATGATAAATTGTCAATCCTATTGCTTCCTACCCTTGACACACATCCTTCCCTCAACAAGATGTAACAAACTAATCTTCAATACTTCACAGAATAAAATAGCCTTGTATTTCTTCAACAAATCCATCCCCAGGATAACATCAAAGGTAGTTTGGTCAAGCAAGATGAAATATGAGGGAAATATCCTTCTAGAGATATAGAGGTCCAACATTAGGAGTTTGAGATAAGAAGAGCAGATCCTACCACTAGGGTTTTTAACATCTAACACATGATCCATATATTCTGACTCTATCTCTAACATAACAGCAAGCTGAGTTCATATGAACACATTTGATGAACTAGAATTGAAGAGTGCTTTAACAAGATGCATATTAAGAGGTAAAGTGCCGCGACCCGTCACGCTAAATGAGATTACTCAAAACATAAAACACAATTAATCACTAATTAATAACATACTCAAAAGTATGGGTAAATTAAAACCTATTTCAACGTCAATACTCACTTAAAAATATTTGCATGAGAGACCAACATCTCTTATATCCATACTATGCTAAGAATTTGATACAAATTGTTCTATTACCTTAGCCACAACATATATACACATGAGAACAATATTTGTATATGCCACAAAAACAAGCATTAATATGCTAACAAAAGTTTGATTCGTTTGAAACACCATATATAACTTTTCCTGCCTGGACCTGAGAGTACAGGGATGACTCTAGAACAAACTAGACATCTAATCAACTTTATCAAATATTCATGACTAGAGCTCCTCTTTTCTGCCACATGTTTGTTTTCATCACTTTCGATTACCAAAAAAAATGTGGCGAACAACAAGGGTGAGACCCATGTACCAACAAGAGATATAACCTCCAACAACGTTTATTGATTAAAACATTTTTAAGTAATTAAACAGTTAAGCAGTTTAATCAGATATAACAAATAAGATCAACAATATTGATGATTAACAAAATGCATAAAGGAGCAGATAATAACTATCATCATTAGCCAGACTATCATCCTTTATCTTGTTGACAATATAAGCAATTCAGTAGCATATGCAGTTCTAGCATCATGAGCAAGTCTAGTAACATAGCATAGCTAACAACATGAGCATGTCTAATTGGTTGAACATATCAACATTTTAAGAAGAGCTAACAACTTAAGCACAACTACCTGGATAAACATGATTAGCAGTATATGCATCTCTAGTTACAAAGGCATGGCTAGCATGCTAAACATAACTAACAACATGAGATATCTAGCATCATGATTATAATCAGCCGTAGCAGTATAGTTATCAACAAAAGCATAGCTACTGTATGTACGCATCTACAATCTTAAGTATATCCACAACCTAAGTATATCTACTATCCCTTAATTGCACTAAGCATCATCTTTATGTAAAGATAACAAACAAGGATTATCATCCAATGCAAAACGTCATGTATAACCCTAAACAAATATGCTACACGGCTGTATTACAACTTTTATTATGCCCTGGGGAATTCGAATCGTACCATTCAAAGTCCAACCGACCCCTGCAAAGGGCTATTCGGTTCCGTACAAGATCTAGGAGTGCCGGTATCCTAAGATCTCTTCCCCTCGGTCAATACGATTAAAAAGGCAGTGACATATCAGTCAAAGCTGCCACCACAACGACATATAGTCAAGCTGAAAACCACTAGTCCGACCTTGATACAGGTCATGGCACTAGAAACCAGGATATTCAAACCCAATCACTAAGGTACAATGGAAGTTGTCCTCTAATCACATCATGTTATAATCACCGAGACACGACCACATCCGTTCTCAATCACATCAGATGTATGAGGCATGACCATAGCCAACCTCCACAGTCTGCATTGTGGATGACAAGGATATATCCTCAACCTGCCACCCCGACATACTCAACAGTATGCGCTCCGAGTTTCCCTTAGGAACACTAGTTTCACCATCCAACAAGTTCTAACACTGAAGATGGCTCTACGGCACATGGCACTACATGATTAGAGTTGCACTTGATTAGTTATGCCAATTGGGTGAATTAAGGCCGCATCAAACAAGAGGACATACAAACCCTAATTCACTTCTAACAAGCATATACACATCAAAACTTGAAAATATATAAAATGTATGAAACATAATTTCTCATCTCATCATCACATGGTAATATTCACTTGCCATTCATGAGACTACACCAGTCATCATGCTATCATAAGATAATAATCATTTTCACAATATCACAGGGTATCAACCCTTATCAACATAAGAGGAATACACCCCATTCAGGGCTCAACCATGCCCAAAGGTCATTAAGACCATTTTATTATTATTCCCTACAAGATCATCATTATGTTTGCATGCCTTATAACAAGGATCAACAACATTACTTACATATAATACACTAGATCAACACAATATTGCATTAATGAGCTAGGAGACATTCATAAACAATCATAGCAGGGTTATATTAACATTAAGAACATTCCTTTATTACATCAACATGCAAGGAATCTAGATATGATTAACTCTCATCATATTCATTATGCACATGTTTAGCATAAGAAAGTATCAACCATGTGGCTATAATGACCACCAAGTAACATATCAAGGTTATGATAATAGTAAGGAAGTTATTCTACCATCATTCCATCATATAAGAATGTTAAACATGAATACTCATCTTTATCTAATTGCATTAGAGTTAGGTTCAACATGATAAATTATATCAATGTTACTAATCAACACTCATGCCCAAACCCTAACTCACAACACCCCCATTGGATCATGGATGCATAAGGTGAAGCATCACCATCACATTCCATACTATTCTCAAGTATGAACCCACACATAAATCAAGGTGTAACCATCAGTGTTACACCCCGATCTCACAATTTCCTCAAATCATGAGATTAGGGCATAAGATAGGATTTATATGTAACACAAAGAACACCCTTAACTTTTTCTTTTATTTTTAAACTCTTATTTCTTCGCATTGAACCACATAACATCTTAACAAAGGAATCTGAACATTTCTTTTTACTAATCAGACTTTAATAGAAAAGATACATGTATAAACATTCATGATGTCTCTCCCACCTTATGCACATAAAGCTTGCTAATTAGCATACATATCAAAAGAGGAACAATATTACACATCGTAATTACAACTCTCTCTCTTATCTCTTACTGAGGACCTAGAGTGACAAGGACCGACTAACTCAACTAATCGTGTGCTTAACTCTTGTAGCAGATCTATACTGATGCTCTGACCATCTTCAAGTCCACGCGGTTAACCCTAAAAATGTTTGAGTAGAGGGGTGAGCCTACACGCTCAGTGAATGAGTACTTCAAGGAAACAGACTAATGCACTAATGAGATTACAGCTATAATTTTAAGTAAACGATATGACATTCAACAACAATAAATACTACACTGAGCAGTTCTAAACCAATATAACTGAAATAACAAAGAATGTAAATATTGCATCCAAAGCATAACTACTAGAAGACTATACTCTAGTCTTCCTTAACTCTTTCATTTATAAGGAACTCTGTGAACCTATATGATCATATTTTAGATTATTTTTATGCCCTAAACATATGCAGTGTACTCTGCATATAAAGATCCGTAGCGAACTACGATCCCATCGTACAAGACTTAACGACACACCCGGGAAATGCTAAGTCTGCCTGCGAGCCCTGGTCTGCTGCAGGACTCTCAGGCTCACAAGGCCTCAAGCTCACAAGGCCTCACTACACTCTCAAAAGAGTGAACTCTAGACTCCTCCTCAAACCTGAGCACACAGGCGGAGAGTCTCACCGGGTTACCACCGTGACACAAGCACGGATTAATGCTGAATAACCCCTATTTACTCCAGTGCCACCGTGACACAAGCACGTGTTGTTGTTGAACACTGCCTCTCTCTATCCTCGTGCCTGTGACTCCGCACAGTTATTGTTGCAACACGAGTTTCACCCCCTGGTTGCAGACCTCTCAAAAGGGGTTCTACGGTGTTAGGGCACCTAAGTCTATTAACTGATTAACATATAAACAATTAAACCGGAATATCACATTTCATACTTATTTCACATTATGGGTATCACTTGAAAACACATATATATCATTTGTCATCTTCAACATGACTCAATAACATCCCTTTCTAGGGCATGTCATATCTCATCACCTGCAATTTATGAGATATTTATTGAAATATAATAAGCCCTGCAGTATGTAGATATCATCTCAGAGAGAACAAGCATATAAAGTTAAATGCACTAGAAACATACAATTCAACAATCAAGCATCACCACATCTCATATCGAGACCTTTCATATTACCATAGCATGATTCATTGAACACCCTATCCTTAGGGTTTCATTTGCCTTATTCATTCATCACATGCCAACACCCTACTCTTAGGGTTGCATTTGCCTCATTCGCCTTTTCATTTACCTCATTCACTTGTCACATGGCTCTCATAAGGATTTCATAGGATATAAGCATTCACTAAATAAAGATTGTTTCCAACAAATCATATGCAATCAATATAGACATGAAACCATGGAAATTTAACTAAATTTAGGTTTTCCATATCATTCACTGCGATATCATGTATCCAGAATAAAATTCAATTAAGATAACCCATGAGGTACATCCTAACCACTTATAGGATTACTAGTCCCTTTCAATAAGGTTGAAACTCTAGTGATGTCACAATTAGGTTAAACCCTAATTACATCATTTGATATAAATCTGAAAAACATTCTCACTAGGAAGTGTTGTATACGTTTCTGATATGAATCTACCATTTAGGAATCATTCAAACAGAGAAGGAATCCATATCGTATCAATTTGCAACAATCTTAAATCAAACGGACATTTCAGGGTTTAGAATCACATACTAAGCATTTAGGGATTTGGTGCTATAATCAAATTTCGTGCATTACACTGTTTGAAGGAAGAACCCACTCACCCTAAGGTGTGAAAACACCTCAAAACTGCAGCTCAACTCAGGGAATCTCGAACTCACATCAAATCCCTAGCAAATCTCCCAATTCTTCTTCCATTCAACTCGGGAACCTTGAAAATGAGGGATTATGAAGAAAGGGTGAGAAAAGAGGGAATTTCGACATCATCTTGGATCAAATCAGAGCATGGACAGAATCTTTACATGAGAGAGAAGATCCACCATAAAAGTCTATGCAAAGAATCTAAACTTACTTGATTTCACCCTTCCTGGAATCGCAAAACCCTAATTCAGCAATTCCCCCACTTTCTTCTCTCAAACCCTAACTCTCCCTCTCTCTCTAGGAGCTCGTTTCTCTGGAATGAATGACGAAGAATGAGAGATGTGTGTGTGTGTGGTCGATCATATAAGTCAATTTGAGCTGCTTGGGTCAATTGCATATTGACCCAACACTCAACTTTAATTATATTGGCTGAATATTCAGTTTCACAATAGCTTCTGTAATTCGCCTACTGAATAGCTAACAGAAGCTCCAAAAATTATGGAAATTTTATATGTTATGAATAATGGAGTTTCAGACCTCCAGTAAAAATTTGAGATCATTTCTAGTTACCAATAATTAATTAAAAATCGAACAGTGCACTGCTATATTGCAGTATGCAGAATATTCGGCCGAGTTTGACCTGCACAGAACTCGACCGACACCCTTACTGTAGAGATCAAAAGTCATCCAAAAATTATTCCAATTTAAAAGAGTGTCTAAAACTGTGTTTTTCAAACACAGTTAAAATTTGAGATCAATTGGATATACCAATAAAAAGATAAAATTCAATTACCACACTGCTGTATAAATCTGGAAATGTGATCGGCCAAGTTTGAAACTCGACCGATAAACAGGTCATAACATTCTTCAAAAATTCTAATATTTACCAATATTGTTCACATTTTATATATCCAAATTTGAAGTAAATCAAAGTTACACATAAAATACTAAAAATCATTTAGTGAGACATTCTACTTATCAAATTCTGTATTCATATGTCATTAAAACCCAATCTTGGGCCGATTAGGGTCTATGCTTCTCAAACCCTAATTCTCAAGACAAAAGAACGTTTAAACTTATTATCATAGTTAAAACATCCTAATTGTGTTATCGTCATTAATTAGATTTCAAGAATGATTATTCCAATTAATCTTTGCAATTGTCTAGGTAAACCCTAGTTTACCAATTAAGCTCAGATGGGGTCGTAACAACTCTCCCCCCCTTAGAATGTTTCGTCCTCGAAACATAAACCCACAAGTAAGATACATTCAAGGTTATTCTAAGCTTCTAAAACCTTCCATGTCATTATATTCTTGTATTTCATACCTGAATGTAGTTTTCAACATTAAATCTTTTAATTCTTTACTAAATCACAACATATTTCAAATAGTTCTCAATGATATCAAGCAAATTCTTTATGCCAAAGTCAAACATAGAATGCAAAGATAAACCACCATGCTTTCACTGCGCAACTTTGATACTCTGATACAACTATCTCAACTTATGCGGCTCAGAAAGTTCTATTGTTTTGTATCACCTTTAAGTGACAAAAGCGAGTTCACCATGCTGTTTTAAACTTTATTAAAGTGCTATTCAAATGGCAAAACAGTCTTGAATTAAAAGACTAGATTCAACAATCAATTGCACAATACTATTCTTGGCATCCCCATTGGGTCATGGATGCATGAGGTGAAGCATTACCACCTCATTCCATACTGTCTTGTTTCGATCCTGGGACCTGTGGGTTATGGGCCCACACACAATTCAAAGTGTAACCATCGTATTATATCATTTTAGGGTTTCAACCATAGTAATAAAGTAATCTACCATTGTATCAGTCATTCAAGCATTAATCATACTTAATTACCATCACTCAGTTATATTAGAGCTAGGTATAACAAGCTACACCTCATTAGGGTTACTTGTCCAGAAAATCTGATTATCATCCCTTTCTATTAATATGAGTGAATAGGTATAACTACCTTATTCAGGATATCCCTCCATGTGTTCTGACATCATCCAAACCGTATCACCATATTACAAATACACAATAGTAAGATGCATATCAGGTATGAATTACTACAACTATCATACGCCTTTAATTTAACATATAGCTTGCACAAATACACTGAAATCATATGTAGAACCAACTTTCATACCTTAATATGCCTTCAACAAATCATACATGTAAAAACAAATTTACATATTACACAAAGCTAGTGTTTTCCCATATCTCTCTGCTCATTCATTACTTCTTTACTTTTTGCTACCTATCCTTTTCATATGATTATATACAATAAACATCATTAACATTGAAGCATTTAAGATAGGAATAGATTATTCATCATTCTTGCTATCACACAAGAATTTATTTCTTATCGCACTTCATCATATTGTATGTCACTATTACATTCACTAGATGAACCTACCAAGGTAGTTATGCATCATATATGATTCATTTTCTTATCATTTCATTCCCACCTTTCTCTCAATAAGGAATATATGAAAGAGAAGATGATTTTAACACTTGGAATACTTGTATTCAAACATTCCCTTAATATATTCTCGTATGTAGATTTACTTAGTTATCAACAGAGATATTTGATTAATTAGCACTTGCTTGAATCTCACAACCTCTTTATTTTATAACTTCTCCATCATATTTCAAACCCTTTCTTACGTTTCATAGTCCTCTTACCATATACTACTCTTTAACCCGTCATCTTTAATTCTAAATTTTTCTCTTATGACCATGTTGCTTACTCATATGTATGGTCATGTATACCATGTTGCACATATTTACTCCTTTATTTTTATACTATTGTGAAGTTAATGTTCTAAATTAATAGTCTTTCTATTAGTTCTTTCCTCATGTTGAATACATTACATATTCTTCATTTTTAAATCAAGTGGATCATGCATGGGTCAAACATAGTTTCTCTTTCAGTCAAGTTCTTCTCTCCTGAATACAGTCTACCTTTGTATGACTTATTCATTCGTTAAACTACACCTATGTTCTTTGCTTAGAAACTAGTTTGTTGTTCTAGTCTTATGAATTACATGTTCGTACGATCCTCTTCACTTTTACTCTTTTGAAGACTCTTTACTTCTATGGACCTATTGAATGCTCAACCCTATTCTCTACTTAGCCTCTGCTTTAGAGTTCATAAAAGCATTATACTCTATTCTATGATTCATTCTTCATGATTGATTCTTGCTATCTTGAACCATACATACATTTCATATATCTTTTCTATATTTCATATGTATAGTTCATATAATATTAATCAATAAACTGATTATGAATCTCATATCATGTTCCTTTATTCCCAATTAAGGGTTTCTCATATGAGGCCCCAAAATTGAACCTCAGATATCAGTTTCAACTAATTCTTAGTTGTTCTGATCTTGCCCATAAGTTTCAACATCTTACTGTATGTACATTCTTACTCTGATGTGGGTCTAATTATTCAAATTCTATTCTTATTATACTATTGATAGGATTCATTAGATCCTAGTAATGCATCCTGCCAACCGGACCAGGCCAAACCTGAAGTCCTAAAGCCAAGAACTACAAAGGATTACATTCTTCCTGAACTGCCACTCACAGCTCAGAAACTCGGCCGATTGGTCAGAAACTCGGCCGATTGCTTCACAACTCGGCCGATCCGCTTGAAACTCGACCGATCAACTTGCTGTTTGATTTCCTGAAAAAGAAACTCGGCCGTATTACATA
Source organism: Alisma plantago-aquatica (assembly GCA_963693085.1). Lineage (NCBI taxonomy): Eukaryota > Viridiplantae > Streptophyta > Magnoliopsida > Alismatales > Alismataceae > Alisma > Alisma plantago-aquatica. The sequence continues at coordinate 401,066,094 of OY856409.1, forward strand.
CAACTCGGCCGATCAGTTTGCTGTTCGATTGCCTATTAAGGAAACTCAGCCGAATCACATACAACTCGGCCGAATCACGTACAGACTGAAAACCTAAACAGACCTGCTGATGTCAATTTCACTCGAATCAGCGGGAAAAACCATAGAAACAAAAGCTCATTCAAAGGTCAATTCTAGTCTACTTGTTACAAAGAATGAAATCAATAAATGCTACAATTGCATAGTGTACAACAGATATTAAAGACCCATATTTCAAAGTATTGAATATTTCAATTCAAACATATAAGAGTATTTCTATACATTTCCAACAAAAACAACATTATGAAATGTAAGTTCTATCTCCTTTTACATTTATGATCTTAATTCTTGTTTCTTTTCTCGTTTTCTAACCCTAACATTTCTAGGGTTCCTCTCTAGCCCATTCTTCCACTGTATACCTGGCCAGGGTATACGTGAGAGAATAGACAGAGTAGCTTATACTGGCTGATCCAAGTACTCAGATATCGGGCCAGGATATCCAAATACTCAAATCCCCAAAGCTAACATCAAACATCTCCTATCTGCCACACTTAGGACTCTAACTTACTAACTTAATGGTCCTTGACAACTCACCCTAAGCTCTGATACCAAGCTGTTACACCCCGATCTCACAATTTCCTCAAATCATGAGATTAGGGCATAAGATAGGATTTATATGTAACACAAAGAACACCCTTAACTTTTTCTTTTATTTTTAAACTCTTGTTTCTTCGCATTGAGCCACATAACATCTTAACAAAGGAATTTGAACATTTCTTTTTACTAATCATACTTTAATAGAAAAGATACATGTATAAACATTCATGATGTCTTTCCCACCTTATGCACATAAAGCTTGCTAATTAGCATACATATCAAAAGAGGAACAATATTACACATCGTAATTACAACTCTCTCTCTTATCTCTTACTGAGGACCTAGAGTGACAAGGACCGACTAACTCAACTAATCGTGTGCTTAACTCTTGTAGCAGATCTATACTGATGCTCTGACCATCTTCAAGTCCACGCAGTTAACCCTAAAAATGTTTGAGTAGAGGGGTGAGCCTACTCGCTCAGTGAATGAGTACTTCAAGGAAACAGACTAATGCACTAATGAGATTACAGATATAATTTTAAGTAAACGATATGACATTCAACAACAATAAATACTACACTGAGCATTTCTAAAACAATATAACTGAAATAACAAAGAATGTAAATATTGCATCCAAAGCATAACTACTAGAAGACTATACTCTAGTCTTCCTTAACTCTTTCATTTATAAGGAACTCTGTGAACCTATATGATCATATTTTAGATTATTTTTATGCCCTAAACATATGCAGTGTACTCTGCATATAAAGATCCGTAGCGAACTACGATCCCACCGTACAAGACTTAGCGACACACCCGGGAAATGCTAAGTCTGACTGCCAGCCCTGGTCTGCTGCAGGACTCTCAGGCTCACAAGGCCTCAGGATCACAAGGCCTCACTACACTCTCAAAAGAGTGAACTCTAGACTCCTCCTCAAACCTGAGCACACAGGCGGAGAGTCTCACCGGGTTACCACCGTGACACAAGCACAGATTAATGTTGAATAACCCCTATTTACTCCAGTGCCACCGTGACACAAGCACGTGTTGTTGTTGAACACTGCCTCTCTCTATCCTCGTTCCTGTGACTCCACACAGTTATTGTTGCAACACGAGTTTCACCCCCTGGTTGCAGACCTCTCAAAAGGGGTTCTACGGTGTTAGGGCACCTAAGTCTATTAACTGATTAACATATATACAATTAAACCGGAATATCACATTTCATACTTATTTCACATTATGGGTATCACTTGAAAACACATATATATCATTTGTCATCTTTAACATGACTCAGTAACATCCCTTTCTAGGGCGTGTCATATCTCATCACCTGCAATTTACGAGATATATATTGAAATATAAGAAGCCCTGCAGTATGTAGATATCATCTCAGAGAGAACAAGCATATAAAGTTAAATGCACTAGAAACATACAATTCAACAATCAAGCATCACCACATCTCATATCGAGACCTTTCATATTACCATAGCATGATTCATTGAACACCCTATCCTTAGGGTTTCATTTGCCTTATTCATTCATCACATGCCAACACCCTACTCTTAGGGTTGCATTTGCCTCATTCGCCTTTTCATTTACCTCATTCACTTGTCACATGGCTCTCATAAGGATTTCATAGGATATAAGCATTCACTAAATAAAGATTGTTTCCAAAAAATCATATGCAATCAATATAGACATGAAACCATGGAAATTTAACTAAATTTAGGTTTTCCATATCATTCACTGCGATATCATGTATCCAGAATAAAATTCAATTAAGATAACCCATGAGGTACATCCTAACCACTTATAGGATTACTAGTCCCTTTCAATAAGGTTGAAACTCTAGTGATGTCACAATTAGGTTAAACCCTAATTACATCATTTGATATAAATCTGAAAAACATTCTCACTAGGAAGTGTTGTATACGTTTCTGATATGAATCTACCATTTAGGAATCATTCAAACAGAGAAGGAATCCATATCGTATCAATTTGCAACAATCTTAAATCAAACGGACATTTCAGGGTTTAGAATCACATACTAAGCATTTAGGGATTTGGTGCTATAATCAAATTTCGTGCATTACACTGTTTGAAGGAAGAACCCACTCACCCTAAGGTGTGAAAACACCTCAAAACTGCAGCTCAACTCAGGGAATCTCGAACTCACATCAAATCCCTAGCAAATCTCCCAATTCTTCTTCCATTCAACTCGAGAACCTTGAAAATGAGGGATTATGAAGAAAGGGTGAGAAAAGAGGGAATTTCGACATCATATTGGATCAGATCAGAGCATGGACGGAATCTTGACATGAGAGAGAAGATCCACCATAAAAGTCTATGCAAAGAATCTAAACTTACTTGATTTCACCCTTCCTGGAATCGCAAAACCCTAATTCAGCAATTCCCCCACTTTCTTCTCTCAAACCCTAACTCTCCCTCTCTCTCTAGGAGCTCATTTCTCTGGAATGAATGACGAAGAATGAGAGATGTGTGTGTGTGTGGTCGATCATATAAGTCAATTTGAGCTGCTTGGGTCAATTGCATATTGACCCAACACTCAACTTTAATTATATTGGCTGAATATTCAGTTTCACAATAGCTTCTGTAATTCGACTACTGAATAGCTAACAGAAGCTCCAAAAATTATGGAAATTTTATATGTTATGCATAATGTAGTTTCAGACCTCCAGTAAAAATTTGAGATCATTTCTAGTTACCAATAATTAATTAAAAATCGAACAGTGCACTGCTATATTGCAGTCTGCAGAATATTCGGCCGAGTTTGTCCTGCACAGAACTCGACCGACACCCTTACTGTAGAGATCAAAAGTCATCCAAAAATTATGCAAATTTAATAAAGTGTCGAAAACTGTGTTTTTCAAGCACAGTTAAAATTTGAGATCAATTGGATATACCAATAAAAAGATAAAATTCAATTACCACACTGCTGTATAAATCTGGAAATGTGATCGGCCGAGTTTGAAACTCGACCGATAAACAGGTATTAACATTCTTCAAAAATTCTGATATTTATCAATATTGTTCACATTTTATATATCCAAATCATATCCAAATTTGAAGTAAATCAGAGTTACACATAAAATACTAAAAATTATTTATTGAGACATTCTACTTATCAAATTCTGTATTCATATGTCATTAAAACCCTATCTTGGGCCGATTAGGGTCTATGCTTCTCAAACCCTAATTCTCAAGACAAAAGAACGTTTAAACTTATTATCATAGTTAAAACATCCTAATTGTGTTATCGTCATTAATTAGATTTCAAGAATGATTATTCCAATTAATCTTTGCAATTGTCTAGGTAAACCCTAGTTTACCAATTAAGCTCAGATGGGGTCGTAACAATCAGGTTATAGCATACTAGGGTTTCAACAATAATAGAATACTCCATGATTGTATTAGTCATTCAAGGATTATTCATACCCAATTACCATCATTTAGTTATATGAAAGCTAGGTATAACAAGCTATACCTCATTAGGGTTACATATCAACACAATATGGTTATGATCCCTTCTATACATATGAGTGAATAGGTAAGACTACCTTATTAAGGGTAACCCTCCATTTTTTTCATCATCATTCAACATGTATCACCATACCACAATGTCACCCAGAACGATTGGATGTTTAAAAGGTAAGACTATTGGTTGTTTACATAAGTAAACAACTTGTATAAACCACCTATGAAGTCCTTTATTTGTTCTTTATAAAGAGTCACCACCTGACCCTAGGCATTCCTTGATTAACAACACAAAAAGTTCCATTGAGAGTAGGGTAAAACCCACAATCGACTATTTATTTAAATCAAGCCATCCATTGTCAACAATGAAGCTCCTTAAGTTGATCATATAAAGGAAACCATATAAATCACATTATTAGGACCAACATATTACATTAGCTATCATTCCACTTTATTGGAGGAATAAACATTAGATCTTGACCATTGGGTCAAGTTCATATGTTAAAACCATCAATTATAGTATAGGTTCGACCATTGCATCAAATGACCCAAGAAACCATTGGTATAAGGCTTAATTGATGATACAAATACAATGCTTAACTCAAAATATATTGTAGAGACCTGATCCACCATCATTAGTGATCATGAAATCACTATAGGTTGTTATATCAACACTATATTCATTAAGCAACATCAAATATTAAGCTAATGTCAACATTGATTGATAGCATCAATAAGGTGCTTAATGGTTGATCATTATACTTCTAATTGATCCAAAACCTGACCTAAGGGGTGACGATAGGTTGCCACCATAATCTGAAACATTTGATCTCGACCATTAGTTGTCATGAATAAAACATCATAGGGTTGTTGCAATGGTACCATCATCAGATCATAGATTTATAGAAGAAATCCGTTTTAAACCCTAAAATTGACCATTGTTTGATAGGTTCTTAGCACCATAGGTTGTCAAAACAACCTGATCCAAGTCATATCATACCTTAATAATAATGTACAAATGATCATAGGTTCATCTAGAACTCAAATCAGAATAGGGAACATTATAAAAATTGAAATCCAAGTCAAGCATAGCTTTTTAGTGCATGAATCATCATTTTCAAGCAAGAACATGATCTAGAAAGCTTATGGTAAGCAATAAACGTGGAGTAATTTATAAAACTTGCCTCTAATGAGAATATGGAACCACAAACAGAACAAATATTGAGCAGATAGGGTAGAAAATCCAAGAATAAGCTATGAATTTGTCCATCTAGCACCACTCTTCATCAAATGAGCAAACCCTAAGCATAAGGAGCAAGAAAGGTAGGGTTTTAGGGATTTAGAGAAATTTCTACCATGGAACAACAAGGTTCTGACATGGAGAAAGCTAGGAGTAAGAAGAGAAAATAATTAAATGGAGGAAATAAGAAAAACTCACACTTTTAGGTCAATATCACTAGGAAGAAGCTTTATAGACCCAAAACGAGAATCAATTGCCACCCTAGAATTTTTTTCCAAGAAGATCCCCACTTTCTTCTTCCTTGGGCAGCAAAATTCACAGCTGAACAGAGAGAGAACGAAGATGTGAGAAGGATAGAGGTGGTGGAGAGAAAGTGGCTCGTTTTGGTGCTTGGGGATAAGTATATGACACTTTAATATTAAGAAAAACAAAAAGTTGAAATTCTAGTATATATCCAAATGTCCATGGCTTTAAATTATTAATAATACATAAGCACACACACAAGCAGATCTCCCACCATCCCTCTAGACCTGCTTAGCTTTCCTTTTTCGAAATTCCCAGCCAATCACATAATTCCTTAGTTGATAGCTACTAAAGGTAGCTCATCCATGAAGGAGAAAACCCTAAAATACCCTTGATGAAACACCTTCAAACCATGGCTCAACTAGGAGCCCCATCGCTCAAAAATCTCAAGAATGATAATGTAACATCTAAGGAGCATAATGTATGTGAAAAATTGTAAAGAAAACCCCTGAATTGGGTAAATTGTAGAAAAGTCCAAAGTGTACAAAAAATTGCATAACTTGCTCAAACAATGTCCGAATTGGACCAAATTTGAAACTTAAGCATGTATTATGATTTCAAAACACATCAAAAAGTTAGATTAGGGTTATAAGAATTCAATTATGGTAATTAATCTCATTCAACTCATTAAGCAAGTTCAAGGGCCTTACAACTATAAACCCCTAATAGGGATTTTGCCCCCAAAATCCAAGGTAAATAAAGATGGGTACTTCCTTTTCACCTCATCCTATCACCTTCACATGCTTACTTTTATATCATGGTGATTTCATATTATTCATACATATCTCATCTTGGGTCAGCACAAAAACGCCCACATAAGAAGACATATCATGATCCCATTAAGAAATTTAATCAACCCCATCTCACTCTTATTCAACTTGTTCTCATAGCAGTTATTGCTTCGACAACCCTAAGGTTTTTGAATAAATATTGATCATATTTTTGACCATATTTGAAATAGTTTGACATGTCGTCATTCAAATCTTGATATAACTTGTATGACATGACCGGAACACTCTGTTCCTCCTATTCATAAATTCTATTTGTACATTGGTTAGTCTAAAGGACATAACTCTAAACTCATCATGGTCATGTGGATTATGTCATCCAATCTAACTCTTATGCATTGATATTTTATCATAGGTTTATTTTAAAGAAACATGGTATTACATATTTATTAACCAACAAAACATCTATCCTTGATAGTGGTCTTTCCCAGCTATCACTGAACCATACACAACATTATATAATCACTTTTTTAAAAAAACATTTAGAGGGTCATCATCAACTCTCTCTCTCTAAGGGAGAGGAATACTTGGAATGTTCATTTAATAAACATCTCCAACCTTCACATATTTCTCATAGTATTGATACATCTTGGATACTAGGATTCATTACCTTGGTATCCACCTCATGCGCTATAAGGAACTCACATCCTTATCTCATCTACTTTTACCAACATAACAAATTTCAAAACATATAAGATGAGTCTTCCTAATTATTGGAAGGCTCAAAAGCAAAATTATCACAATCTTTTTGATCGTGGAACCATAGTCCAAACAACCTTATTCTATAATAAGATATCCATCCTCATGTTTAGAATGAATCCACACATACCAAATGGCAATGGTCCACTTGAAAGATATGCCCTAGAAAGGAAAGACACAAAGGGAAACACACTTCCCATACCATAGTATCATTGTTCAGGGTAACAAAAAGGTAACTAATTATATTTTCATTATGCAAGTTACAACTTCTTATGTATCATTTTACCTTTTTCATTTCAGGTTCCTTGCCATTAGCATAGGAATCATCATGATTAACATATCGCGTTACTCGTTCCTTGACAACTATTTATCACACTTGGTATGTTCTCTTATTTTATTATGTTTTCAACCACTTATCGAGAGGTAAATCATCATATTCCACATTTTCTTCATTAAATTGGGATCATCTCCCTTAATTTCTTTCACATGCCATGCTGATTTTTCATTAACACTTTCTTACACACATAGGTTGGTCTAAGATTAACTCAGGTTCCACCTTATTTCTTTTCCATTGTTCCCATTCATCTTCTCATTTTGTACTTGTTATAGGAGTTTTCTCTATCTTATGTGGATTTCATACCTTGATTCACTTTATAAGCATAGAATTATCTGTCTTTTACTATATTATCTTCTTGAATCACATCTTCAAGAACTCCACTTTTTCTTATTTTATTTAGATTTATATTTCATGGTGTTGTATCTTTCTCTTATAGTTACCAAACATTCAGGTTTTGATAGATTATGATGCAGTTCTCATCTTCTTTAAGGTAGGATTGAGATATTCACACCATGATTTCTTATTCGTTATGCTCTTTAGATTGTCTCAAAATGACTACTTGATCAGAGTAATAAGAAAGATAACAATCTAAGAGTTCCATACTTACCTTTCTTTAATAATTGAATACCTGGTCAGGGCACCCAAATACTGAGATTAGGCAGTATGCACCATATTTTTATGTCATATTCCTAACTTAGACATCATCCTAGTCCTAAGTCCTAGTGTCCCTGTAGACTCAGTGAACCTAAAGCTCTGATACCAACTAGTTGCGACCCGTCACGTTAAACGAGATTACTCAAAACATAAAACACAATCAATCACTAATTAATCACATACTCAAAAGTATGGGTAAATTAAAACCGATTTCAACGTCAATACTCACTGAAAAATATTTGCATGAGAGACCAACATCTCTTATATCCATACTATGCTAAGAATTTGATACAAATTGTTCTATTACCTTAGCCACAACATATATACACATGAGAACAATATTTGTATATGCCACACAAACAAGCATTAATATGCTAACAAAAGTTTGATTCGTTTGAAACACCATATATAACTTTTCCTGCCAGGACCTGAGAGTACAGGGACGACTCCAGAACAAGCTAGACATCTAATCAACTTTATCAAATATTCATTACTATAGCTCCTCTTTGCTGCCACATGTTTGTTTTCGTCACTTTCGATTACCTAAAAAAATGTAGCGAACCACAAGGGTGAGACCCATATCCCAGCAAGAGATATAACCTCCAACAACGTTTATTGATTACAACATTTTTAAGTAATTAAATAGTTAAGCAGTTTAATCAGATATAACAAATAAGATCAACAATATTGATGATTAACAAAATGCATAAAGGAGCAGATAATAACTATCATCATTAGCCAGACTATCATCCTTTATCTTATTGACAATATAAGTAATTCAGTAGCATATGCAGTTCTAGTATCATGAGCAAGTCTAGTAACATAGCATAGCTAACAACATGAGCATGTCTAATTGGTTGAACGTATCAACATTCTAAGAAGAGCTAACAACATAAGCACCTGGATAAGCATGATTAGCAGTATATGCATCTCTAGTTACAAAGGCATGGTTAGCATGCTAAACATAACTAACAACATGAGATATCTAGCATCATGATTATAATCAGCCGTAGTAGTATAGTTATCAACAAAAGCATAGCTACTGTATGTACACATCTACAATCTTAAGCATATCCACAACCTAAGTATATCTACTATCTCTTAATTGCACTAAGCATCATCTTTGTGTAAAGATAACAAACAAGGGTTATCATCCAATGTGAAACGTCATGTATAACCCTAAACAAATATGCTACACGGCTGTATTACAACTTTTATTATGTCCTGGGGAATTTGAACCGTACCATTCAAAGTCCAACTGACCCCTACAAAGGGCTATTTTGTTCCATACAAGATCTAGGAGTGCAAGTATCCTAAGATCTCTTCCCCTTAGTCAGTACGAGTAAAAAGGAAGTGACATATCAGTCAAAGCTGCCACCACAGTGACATATAGTCAAGCTAAAAACCACTAGTCCAACCTTGGTACATGTCACGACACTAGAAACCAGGGTATTCAAATCCAATCACTAAGGTACAACCGCAGGTGTCCTCTAATCACATCATGTTATAATCACCGAGACACAACCGCTACCGTTCTCAATCACATCAGATGTATGAGGCATGACCATAGACAACCTCCACAATCTGCATTGTGGATGACAAGGATATATCCTCAACCTGCCACCCCCACAAACTCAACAGTATGCACTCCGAGTTTCCCTTAGGAATACTTGTTTCACCATCCAACAAGTTCTGACACTAAAGATGTCTCTACAACATAGGACACTACATAATTAGAGTTGCACTTGATTAGTTATACCAATTGGGTGAATTAAGGCTGCATCAAACAAGTGGACATACAAACCCTAATTCACATCTAACAAGCATATAAACATCAAAACTTGAAAAGATATAAAATGTATGAAACATAATTTCTCATCTCATCATCACATGGTAATATTCACTTGCCATTCATGAGACTACACCAGTCATCATGCTATCATAAGATAATAATCTTTTTCACAATATCACAGGGTATCAACCCTTATCAACATAAGAGGAATACACCCCATTCAGGGCTCAACCATGCCCAAAGGTCATTAAGACCATTAAATTATTATTCCCTGCAAGATCATCATTATCTTTGCATGCCTTATAACAAGGCTCAACAACATTACTTACATATAATACACCAGATCAACACAATATTGCATTAATGAGCTAGGAGACATTCGTAAACAATCATAACAGGGTTATATTAACATTAAGAACATTCCTTTATTACATCAACATGCAAGGAATCTAGATATGATTAACTCTCATCATATTCATTATGCACATGTTTAGCATAAGAAAGTATCAACCATGTGGCTATAATGACCACCAAGTAACATATCAAGGTTATGATAATAGTAAGGAGGTTATTCTACCATCATTACATCATATAAGAATGTTAAACATGAATACTCATCTTTATCTAATTGCATTAGAGTTAGGTTCAACATGATAAATTATATCAATGTTACTAATCAACACTCATGCCCAAACCCTAACTCACAACACCCCCATTGGATCATGGATGCATAAGGTGAAGCATCACCATCACATTCCATACTATTCTCAAGTATGAACCCACACATAAATCAAGGTGTAACCATTAGGTTATAGCATACTAGGGTTTCAACAATAATAGAATACTCCATGATTGTATTAGTCATTCAAGGATTATTCATACCCAATTACCATCATTTAGTTATATGAAAGCTAGGTATAACAAGCTATACCTCATTAGGGTTACATATCAACACAATATGGTTATGATCCCTTCTATACATATGAGTGAATAGGTAAGACTACCTTATTAAGGGTAACCCTCCATTTTTTTCATCATCATTCAACCTGTATCACCATACCACAATGTCACCCAGAACCATTGGATGTTCAAAAGGTAAGACTATTGGTTGTTTACATAAGTAAAAAAATTGGATAAACCACCTATTAAGTCCTTTATTTGTTCTTTATAAAGGGTCACCATCTAACCCTAGGCATTCCTTGATTAACAACACAAAAAGTTCCATTGAGAGTAGGGTAAAACCCACAATCGACTATTTATTTAAATCAAGCCATCCATTGTCAACAATTAAGCTCCTTAAGTTGATCATATAAAGGAAACCATCTAAATCACATTATTAGGACCAACATATTACATTATCTATCATTCCACTTTATTATAGGAATAAACATTATATCTTGACCATTGGGTCAAGTTCATATGTTAAAACCATCAATTATAGTATAGGTTCGACGACTGCATCAAATGACCCAAGAAACCATTGGTATAAGGCTTAATTGATGATACAAATACAATGCTTAACTCAAAATAGATTGTAGAGACCTGATACACCATCATTAGTGATCATGAAATCACTATAGGTTGTTATATCAACACTATATTCATTAAGCAACATCAAATATTAAGCTAATGTCAACATTGATTGATAGCATCAATAAGGTGCTCAATGGTTGATCATTATACTTCTAATTGATCCAAAACCTGACCTAAGGGGTGACCATAGGTTGCCAACATAATATGAAACATTTGATCTCGACCATTAGTTGTCATGAAGACAACATCATAGGGTTGTTGCAATGGTACCATCATCGGATCATGGATTTATAGAAGAAATCAACTTTAAACCCTAAAATTGACCATTGTTTGATAGGTGCTTAGCACCATAGGTTGTCAAAAAAACCTAATCCAAGTCATATAATACCTTAAGAATAATTTACAAATGATTACAGGTTCATTTAGAACTCAAATCAGAACTAGGAACACTATACAAATTGAAATCCAAATCAAGCATAGCTTTTTAGTGCATGAATCATCATTTTCAAGCAAGAACATGATCTAGAAAGCTTATGGTAAGAAATAAACGTGGAGCAAGTTATAAAACTTGCCTCTAATTAGAAGATGGAACCACATAAAGAAGAAATATCGAGCAAGTAGGGTAGAAAATCCAAGAATAAGCTATGAATTCGTCCATCTAGCACCACTCTTCATCAAATGAGCAAACCCTAAGCATAAGGAGCAAGAAAGGTAGGGTATTAGGGCTTTAGAGCAATTTCTACCATGAAACAGAAAGGTTCCGACCTGGAGAAAGCTAGGAGGAATAAGAGAAAATAATTAAACGGAGGAAATAAAAAAACTTAAATTTTAGGTCAATATCACTAGGAAGAAACTTTATAGACCCAAAAAGGGAATCAATTGCAACCCTAGATTTGTTTTCCAAGAAGATCCCCACTTTATTCTTCCTTGGGCCGAAAAATTCACAGCTTAACAGAGATAGAACAAATCTGGGAGAAGGAGAGAGGTGGTGGAGAGAAAGTGGCTCGTTTTGGTGCTTGGGGATAAGTATATGGCACTTTAATATTAAGAAAAAGAAAAAGTTGAAATTCTAGTATATATCCAAGTGTCCATGGATTTAAATTATTAATAATACATAAGCAAACACACAAGAAGCTCTCCCACCGTCCCTATAGACCTGCTTGGCTTTCCTTTGTCAAAATTCCCAGCCAATCACATAATTCCTTAGTTGATAGCCACTAAAGGTAGCTCATCCATGAAGGAGAAAACCCTAAAATACCCTTGATGAAAACACCTTCAAACCATGGCTCAACTAGGAGCCCCATGGCTCAAAAATATAAAGAATGATAATATAACATATAAGGAACATAATGTATGTGAAAAATTGCAGATAAAACCCCTCAATTGGGTAAATTACAGAAAAGTCCAAAGTGTACAGAAAATTGCATAACTTGCTTAAACAGTGTCCAAATTGGACCAAATTTGAAACTTAAGCTTGTCTTATGATTTCAAAACATATAAAAAGGTTAGATTAGTGTTCTCAGCATTAAATTATGGTAATTAAGCTCATTCAATGCAATAAGCAATTTCAAGGGCCTTACATAAAGTACCTTCGATGACTTCAATATCTTCTTCAACTTCCTCAGCATTAAGAGCAAAGACCCTACCATTACTCCTTTTTACAGGTGTTTGTCGGCCTTTCTAGTTCTGATTATTGTTGTTTCTTAGAGGTGGATTCTATTGTTGTTGCGGCTGCTGAGCTGGGGTTGACCCTGCCCACATTTGGGAAAGTTGGGTCAGATGTGTCCAACTTGGCCGCACTCATGGAAGATGGGTGCAGGTTGATCATCTCTATGGGGTTGACCATTTCCAATAGGGCATCTTCCTGACGGGTGAGAATGGAAGCAACAGTTGCACTTGTCCTACCCTTGGTTTCCACCCGCGTTCTTCCTTTTATTGTTGTTGTTGTGCTTAGAAGATTGGAACCCATGGTAATACTTTATCACCAAAGCCTTATTCACCATCTGTTGGAATGTCAAAGGTAGCTGGGAAACAAGGTTGCATCCAACACTGTAGCTTAAAACCTCGAGGAACAAGGTGGATCTTCTTTTAGCTCCAAGGTCCACATCATAGCACTCTAAGAGGAGAAAATGTTGCACGTACTCGGAGACGCTCATGCTTCTTTGTCACATACTATAAAACTTTACTTATTTCCTCTTCAGATAGGCGGGTCAGATGTACTTCTCATAGAATAGTTTAAGGAACTGTTCCCATGTCATGCTTGAAGTATCGCGGGTATGAGCCATATCCGTCCACCAGACCTGTACTGGCCCATCTAGCACATACGATGCAAAGCAAACCTTCTAGTGAAGAGGACACACCATGTCCTCAAAGGTACACTCCAAGGCCAACACCTAGTTGTCAGCCTTATCCCCCATGTTTGGCTCACTCTCACCCTTGAAGTACGGTGGTTTCATCTTGATGAAGTCCATAAGAGCGAACTCCTTTGGCTTAGCTGCAACACTTGTAACATTGGAAAGTTGTCCCACTTAGGTAGTCGAGAGAAGCTACTGCAACATGGTCGACTCTCGCTCATGGGTCAGAAGCGGTGTACCAGTAGGGGAAATAGGGACTATCCCAGTGTTGGAAGGAGTCATTAGAGTATCTCATTTGTCAATGTTGCCGGAGTAGGCTCCCAAAGAGGAGTTGTTCATGTTTCCAAACAAATCTCCCTTCTTGAAAGATAAGGGTATAACATAAGATAACCAGGAGTTGACAATAAGGACATCTAAGGCTACTATTGCCTCTGGGCATACTATTTCAGACAGTTAGTATCAACGCAGGCCAAGCAGGTACCATATGGATTTGGGAGTCCTCGTAAACCAAGCTAGTGGCACGGAGGAAAATATTTCCAGCCCCCAGACCCTGATCCTTTCTAGACACCCTTGCTTTCAACTTATGCCCTAGTAGTTGTCCAACAGGCTCTGATACCATGTTGTAAAGAGGCAAGATTACCTCCTTACTAAAATTTAAAGGAAATACAAAACATCCACTTTTTCTTAGTATAATAGACATTGTGGAATGCATGTATAATAATCCAATTAAATAAGCATGTTTCAGATACATGTAAAATGTCAATAGCAGTAAAAAAGAAACTAAGTTATTACATTATTTTTATGAACTCAGTTCACTACATGAGTTTCTTGAAAAGGAAAAATTGAAAAGAAACTAATGGGATCTAGCAATAAGCAACCTAGTCATCCTTGATAGAAAAACTGGTATCTACTCCTGAACTTGATCTCCTTGACCTTGTTCAACACCTTGATCTGACCGTGGGTGGTTGGGAGAGAACCCAACAAAAGAAAGAAGCAATGTATGTGTCAAAGATAATGAATAAGGACAAAAGATATGAAATAACATGGAAATAAAGGCTAAGATTGCATCATAAGATGAAGATGGTCAAAAGTATGAGGCATAATCAAGTAGATGCTTGCCATAACAAGAAAAATAATAAAGGGTTGCATACATGATTAATATTGACTACCTCAACTAAGTAGGGTTGAGGCACCTACCAGACCTCAACCAAATAGGTGAGGGAGAGTAACACATTCCAATCACCTATCAAATATTTTATATTGGGGAGAGTAACACATTCCCTATCTATGGGTGGTTGTACAAAAGTACCACTACACTAGTTAAATAGTCTAATAAAATGAACATGCTAAAAAACTATGGCAAGTATAAGCATCAAATAATAGAAACATGGCAGTGGGGTACAAGGCCCAATAAATAAATAACAAAATTGATTTTTGAGGCAAGAATAGAAAGAAAATTAACAAAAGAGAAATTAGGGTTTCATAAAAGCCTCATTAGGGAAACTAGGTTAGGATCTGGAATACTTCCCAACTTAGGTGTAAGGAAAGCACATACCTCTGTTAATGAAATCCAATTACTCCCTTTCACCACTTTAATTGAGTCAAAGGTCCACTTTTCCTATTTTTAATGTATAATCATGTATTAGGGTTTTACATATGCATTAAGGTAAAGAAATCCTAACTTTTGGACTTTTTGAATAAGTCCTAGATTTAGACTCTAAAATTATCACCATTGATTTTATTAGGTTATTCTGTTAATAAAACATATAATTTTATCTATTTTGGAGTTATGAGGATTAAAGTGTATATTTGGTGATTTTTATGTATTAAAATCATTTTTTAGAAAACATCTTTCGACAAAACTCAAAATCAAACCATAAAAGTATTTTTATTAGAAATATTATATTTTTATGATTCAAAAACATTTTTTCTTTTAATTTTTGGACAAAGTAATAAAAATATATGATTTTTCCATTATCATCCAATCTGAAAATGCCACGTCAATAAAATAAGGCAAGAGAGGCAAAGAGAAAGAGGTGGGTCACATGACTTGGCCCAACCATAGGGTGCCAAGTCACGTCAATGCGGGTAAACATAGAATGAAAGGACCAAAAAACCCTCACGAGAAACCAAAGAGGAAAGAAGGAAAACGGCAGGGAAAATTGGTCATTTTACTAGGGGGGTTGTCCCCTTCTTCAGATCGTGCCATTTCTGGCACTTGAGCATAGTAGCGAAACCCCAGGTTTGGGTAATTTCACGAGATGCTACAATTTGAGAAATCAAAATGATAGCAAGGAAGAAGAGAAAGAACCAAACTCACCTCTGAGTCCAATTCGCTCAAAGGTGATGAGAAGGATGTGCACGGTTCACCCCAACCCTTGAGGAATAGGGTTGATCAATGACAACAACATACATGAGAACAAAAGCAATTGGAGCTAGGGAAAAGTCAATCAAGGGGATACAAAGACTGAGGGGGCACTATTTATAGATGGGGGTCGTGAAACAAAATATGGCTAGGTCAAGCGAGATCTTTGGAACACAAGAATTGGGCATTTCCCAAATTCTTGACAAAATACCACAAATAAGGGATCAGTCGGTGTGGAAACAGATGAGGAAAGTGTGGGAAAAAATCTCAATAAAAGGTTGACTACAGATCGAAAAATCAAGATTTGAAGATCCAATGTGAACCTGCTCATTTCCTTATTAGGTGCGAGCTAGGTGACAAATTCTCAGCCATCCAATCAAGCGGGTGAACAATCTGGACCGTCCATCAGTGTGAAAAAATAGAAAAATAATAGGATAATGTGAATGACACATTGATTGCATTCCAATTCTTAATCGTACTAAAATGGCAACTATTTTTATTTAATCTTTTCTCTCTCCTCAATTGAGGGTGCAAACGAAACCCAAATTAGATGAAAATTGACACCTGACCTTTTTTGATATGAGGAATTTGAATATGTAATTAGATTTTCCTTTTGAGAACTTTTAATGCGTTAAATAAATTAACTCTTATTTTCTCTTTCCTCCACCATTAATGGTTATAAGATTCTCCAAATTTGATGAAACTTCACCCACAAGTCACATTAAGTGCCTTAGATACGAATTTGCCATCAATTTTACATGTTGAAGTTGTTTGTACATTTATTTAATATTTTGAAGGTTCTACACACTTTCTCTTTCTTGATTTCACCTTTTAATTAAATATTATCCAAATTAATTGAAAATTCACCCAAACACATATTTTAATGTGTAGAATGCAAATTTGGTATTAGTTGTTACTTTTGGAGTCATTACTGATTTTATTTTATATTTTTGAATTACCTCCTATTTTCCCACTCAATTAATGCAATTATACATGCTAATTTTTCAAAAGTTGTGAAAGTTATATCTTAAGTAAACTTGCACTCAAAGAAAAAGAATTTAGACTTAAAATTAGTTTCCCTTTTATAAATTTTAGGCAATTTACTCATATTTTCACCTAATTGAAAATTAATTCAATTAATTTCTCATTATCTTTATTTTAGGATTTTCTTTTCTTTTTCTTATGTAAAAATCCATGGAAACTTATAGATAAAATCCATGGAAACTTCTAGATCAATTTTATATCCTTATCCCTCTTAAGTGGATACTTTGTAAAATAAACCCTTTCATAAACTTTTGCTGAGGTATTCGTGCATAAATCCTTATAATGTCAAATATAGGGAACAAATGTACACCAAACCTTTATAATTTCCTCTAATTCAACATCAAGGATAGAAATGAAAGGAAAAGAAAAGGAAAAGGCTAAACTAAGAGTATACATGGATTTCAGTTCGTTACTATAAACGTTTTTGGAGTGGATCATCATCACTTGCCCATTAGAGATTAATTGTATGTCTTGTGAGCTTATTTTGTTTCTTTCTTTCTCCATTCTATTTCTTATTTGTTGTCTTATTCTTGGGCTACTTCTTGGAAAGAAGATTATCCAGGAACCTATGAGAAGAATGAGTCTTCTCAACTTGGTGCTCTTTTACTGATCATCAAAGAAGAGGTGAAGGAACAGTGCTCTTCCATGTTCGTCAAAGAAGAGGTGAAGCAACGGTGCCCTTTTGTGTCCGTCAAAGAAGAGGTGAAGTTCTCTTCCTCATACATCAAAGAAGAGGTGAAGAGGGTGACTTTTCACAGCTTGTCAAAGAAGGTGTAGTTTCTCCTTGAGCTGGGAGGGTTAGTCTTGCACCACAAAAGACACCAGTAAATTTTATGTATTATGTATTGGTATATAAAAGGAATAAAATATATGCCCTAGAAATCTTGGTTGGAAATAACTAGGTAGTAGACTGATGCCTTTTGATGGAACCACTCTAAATCTCTACATTCTCTTATGATTTCTTGCTTCTCTCAAATTTCTGTGAGCTAAGTATTTTAATTTGCTTAAAATTAACCAAAAGCTCTATTCACCCCCCCTCTAGATCTTTTCATTTGGTATCAGAGCAGGTCTTCAAGGAGCCCTAACTGGTCTTGAAGCATGGGGGAGAACGTTTCTAGCCACCTCAACTTGGAAGGAGCTTATGTGAGTAGGCCACTAATGTTCTATAGATCAAACTACACTTACTGGAAAAGAAGGATGCAATTCTACTTTTAAGGAATCATCTTTGAACTATGGAAGATGATAGCTCTTCTATATGCACTTCCAACAATAGAGTTAGAAATATGGAATCCTGATACAGTGAAACAAGCTACACTCAATGAATAAGTAGTAAGAATTCTTTATTCTTCTTTATCTATTAGTGAATTCAATTGCATATCCTCATGTGAAACAACTTATGAAATTTGGCACAAGTTAGCTATAACAGTAAAGGAACTACTCAAGTTAAAAATGCTAAAATTATATGTTAAAAAATAAATTTGAATTATTTCGTATGCAACCTAACAAGAGCATTTGATAAATGTATGCTAGATTTTCTAACATTGTTAATAGCCTAAGTGCGCTGGGGAAGAACATAAGCGAGGAAGATAAAGTATCCAAGATACTTAGATCATTGCCTCCCAGATACAAGTCAAAAGTCACTGCTATCGAGGAAGACAATGATCTTATAACACTGAAGATGGAGCACCTCATTGGGAATTTGGAGATGCATGAAGTCACCATTGAGGAGGAATAAATTGAACAACAAAAAGAGAGAAGGAAAGATCTTACTTATAAAATAGCCACCAAAGTGTCATCGAGAAACATCATCCAAAAAGTAGTGACACAAGTGATGAAGATGATGAAGGCATATTGATTGTAGATGGTAATTGATGTAGCCCTATTCTAGGGCTCCATCTTGTGCCATTTTGTACTTAAATCACATCTGAACCTGCTAGATTACAAGCTATTTGCCCTAATATGTTTATCATTTCCAAATGTGCTTATGGATGTTCTTTGCATCATTTTCAGGTACTTGGACCTTGATTAGGGTGAATGAAAGAGAAGGAAGGAGTGCTAGGGTTCATCCACTCATGGAGGGGTCCAAAGAAGGCACCAAAGGCTCCCTCAAACTACCTTCAATGGACAAGGATCGACCTCAAGTAAAGAAATCCATGAATGATGAAGTTTGAAGTTAAATTTCATACTACAGACCCCAACATGGCCGTGGGCTTACTCCCACAGTCGTGTCATCTATGGAAATGAATTGACAAATTCAACAGGGATTTGCACCCAGATTCCCACGGCCGTGGCCATCAACACAGTCATGGCCAATTGAAGACACCACGGTCGTGGCCATCTACATGGGCGTGGCCAGTTGAGTGAAAGACGGCCGTGGGCATGCCCCCACAGTCATGTCATTTATGATGAGGAATCAACAAAACAATAGGGAATGTCTCCCAAGTCCCTACGACCATGGCCTATGAAGTTCAACTCACTTGTGTTACTGCTCCACGACCACATCCTCCTCCTCCAAAACAGTCGTGTTACCCAACACGACCGTGGTGCTACTCACCCACCACGACCGTGGCACTACGCCACAGTCATGGCCACCTTCTACTTAACCTCTTCACCACCCTTTCCATACCACGCCCGTGTCCCTGCTCCACGACCATCCCATACCACCCTCACTACGGCCATGGCACATCAACAACAACATGGCCGTGGTGACCAACCCTACCATATTTATACACTATTTTTCCTATCTTACCCTTACTTACCCTAGTGCTTTCCCCCACACCTATATATACCTAGATGGCGGCTGGGGCACGAGGTTAGCTACCTTCCACCACATCCTAGCTCCCCATTTTTTGCCCCTTAGCCATTCCACTTCATTTCCACCTCCATTCCACTCCATTCCACCATTTCCACCACCAAAAACTAGTTTGTACTAGTTCCTACCCATAATCCTCTTCATTCTAAACCCTTGCACCTTGGAGGAGAGAAGAGGTCATCTTGCAGCAGCTGGAGAGGAGGATTCCTTCATCTACACCAAGCTCCATGGCTTCTTCTACCTCTTTGTCCTTTCTTTTTGTAATTTTCATTTCTATGAGTAGCTAGGCCCCCTTGGGTGGGCTGTTTGGGGGAAATTATGTTACTTTGATACCCTGTTGGGGGGAAATGACATGTAAACTTTGTAATTCCATTTGTTAATGATTATATTCTATTTTCATCTCATTCTCCATGAATTTTTTGTTGGTTTGTGTGTGAAATCACCTAGGAATTTAGGCAAATTGCTTATGTGTGAATTTTGGGATTTGCCCCTAGGTCCAATTCTTGGATCCCTAGGTTGCCTCCCATCTTCCTACATCCTAATCAATCTCCCTAAACCTAAGTGAGAGACCTAAGTAGATATATTAGATAATTCTAGTGCAATTAGCATGGATCCTTCTCAAGGCTAGAATGTGGGGGAATTGGGGTCCAAAGCCCTAGTTTCACCACCCCATTACTACCCTCGGCCCCTAATTGCCCTAGAAATGTCTAATCTAGAAACCTAGACTTGATTATACTCTAATTGAATTGAACCTAATCCCTAACCCAATTGAGCCTCGTAAGGGTAATGGGAGTTGTTAGGGACTAGTTCCCCTACACATATCTCATCTCATCCATGGCCAGTTAGTAGCTTAGGTTAATTCATTAGACTCTAACTTGTTGTTTGGTTTGGATAATCTAAATGGAATCATAATGTTCATATGTCACCCCCCAACTTAAATGATAAGTTCATACCCCTAAACAACCCATACCTCTCTTTACTGCTTAAAATCCTAGTTTTGTGCTTGCTTAGCTTAATTAGTTCTTTTCTTGCTGAGTTAGCTTCTTGCCTTGCTCTTGCCATGTTCATGCGAGCTTATCTCTTTAATTTCTCTCTTGCCCTTCTCTTGCTTGCCTTAGTGTAGTTTGCACTTTCATACCTAGCTTAATCCTTTCTTGCCTGTTTAGCCTCAATCTAGTCTAGGGTTAACATAGATTTCATTATTGCCTTTAATTACTCATTTGTTCATAGTAGTTTAACAATCAAAACAACCTACAAACCCTTAACCCTAGTCTCTGTAGTAGGAACCTAGCAAAACTTAACCTAGCTCTAGTGCCCCCTTTTTTCCTTGTGGATTGACCCTATGCTTGCCACCGTCCTATACTATGACATGACCCCGTGTGCTTGCAAGTGTAGTTGTTTTAGTGTGAGTAGGTGTTAAGTTCGGTTTTATAAATATCGAAAGTGAATCCACCGTGTGCTTCTGTCCGCAGGGTTGCATCTATTCAAAACTGCAATTGAGTAGTGTGTAACACCATTGGTGGGAGCGCACCGGTAATAAATATAAGAGATCTCATTATAACAAAACTTGTAGTGTACCTTCTTCTTATTCTAGGTGCTTTGAATGCAGAAAGAAAGGCCATTTGGTTTTTAAATGCCCAAAACTCAAGAAAGGTAAAAATTCCTCATTCAAGAAGAAAGACAAAGCCTACTTTGTTGGATGGGATCAATAAAGTAACGATGGTGAAAGAAACGAAGAAGAAGATGTAGAATGTCTTATGGCTATAACAGATAAAGAAGAAGAAAATGAGGTAAGTATTTTTTTGTCTAAAGAAAAATTAATTGACAGTCTTGAAGAACTTCATGACAAATATATTGATTGCAAAAGGCAAAATAAGAAACTTGCTAAAGTTATTGATGAACTTCATATTAATATAAATAATCTTAGTTCTGAAAATGATACTCTAAAATATTCAAATAATTCTTTAAAAAAATCTATCTAGAGCTATAAGGCACAATTACTTGTACTTGAAAATAATAATAATCTTGTTTCTCAAGAAAACATTGATATGCTTGCTAAATTAAAATGATTATCAAACTCAACCTATTTATCCACACATTCATATTATGACGTTTTAGTAAAAGAAACAAATTATTTACTTTTGAATCTTGCTCAATTAGATCTTGATATAACTAAAAAGCTTTTTGAAAATGTTGAATTAAAAAAACAAGTTTCTATATTAAAGCAAGGAAATAAAAGTCTTGATAACATTTTAAACAATGCAACTAAAAAAGTAGGAAGGAGAGGTTAGGATATGTCCCAAAGAACAAATCCTCACATATGCCTAAAATAAAAAAGACATATGCTTCGCATACTAGAACTACATATGTACCTAAGACTAAACTTGTAGATTTTCAAAATGTTGACAAGAGATATTAAATATCCTTTACCTCATGTCATGATTGTCAACATCTTAGACATTATTCTTTTTATGTAAATATCGAAAGAAAGGATCCCTTGACATGGTTTGGGTTCCAAAATATCCAAGTTAGAATACAAAGGAAACTTGTTGAGATTTGACATATGCTTAATTTGATTAATATATTTATGTCTTATCTCAATTTAATTTGAGATAAAATTTGCATATCTTTTTCTTATAAAAATCATTTGCAAAACTTTTAGTTATTTAAATAAAATTTCATTTGCATATCTTAGCTAAAGAAAAATTCTGGTTTCTTTAGAACTTGTTATCAATCAACAAAAATTTTGATTGTGATGTTTCTCGATTGAAAAATATTCTTTATCGAGAACAAGTATGTCAGAAATTAAACTTGAATATTCAATATTTATAATAAAATGCATTAAATTTCATATCTATAAAAGTCATTTTAGCTTGATAATATCAGTTCCTTTCATGATATACACGCTAACCATCATGGATTGTACTTGAGTACCAAAATTCTCCCAACCTTGTAGTATTGAGCGGTTGATGGTGGATACTCCAATCATATGGCTGGAGATTAAAAAAATCTACAATACACTTGAAAAAAGGAGGATTACTCATATTGGCAACAGTGACAAAGGCACTGTCAGGGGAGTAAGTGATAATCAAGAAAGAGTACATTTAAGTGAACATGATAAATATGAAGTTAACAAGAATGATAATGATGAGGTATTTCTTTCTATTCTATCAAACTATTTGTATATATCTTGTTGTAATAAAATCAAGAAAAGGAAAAAATTGTCTAGTATACTTGACTTAAAGAAATTGAATGGTTTTATGTTTCTTGTCAAAATTAAATCCTTACATTAAAATAAAAGGGGTCTTACCACTCTTTGTACTTATTTAAATCATAACACTTCAAGACAATTTTTATTATAAAATTGCTATACTTAAATAATATCTTACTAGACAATGCTTGATGTTTACTACTCTTACTAAAGAAAATATTTTTTTATTAAACTTATCTTTAGATAAAATTTCTAATAATAGAAATGGAATGTATTCTCATAATCATGATGATACTCATTGAATTTTTTCTAAACATGATAAAAAGTAAAAAGATCATGAGCTTCTTTTTGCAAATCATTTTTTGTCTTAATATGTGCCATCACATTTATATACTTTCATTTGGGCATCATATTTAGGGGAATTATCCCACTAAGGTTGAGTCATACCGTCTTTATACTTTATATCTTTTGAGATGAAAAAGGAGGATACATTATTTAAAAAAAACCATTTGTGTTTAACATAATTTATTTTGATATTTTAAAACTTGGTCTTCATATTCAAATTTTTACTTGATTCTTTGGTTTCTACATCTACCATGAACAATTTATCATGAAGTTTGGGATATTAAATGGCTATTTTTTGTGAATCCTTTTTCTTATGTTTGATCTCTATTTACTTGGTATAAGATTAAGGGGGAGCACAAAGTCTCTTTTCATATAATTTGTATATCTTTTTGCTCTTAATTGATTCTCTATATTAATGTAGGGTTAACAACCTTTGACTTTTGGTTTACAGATTCTTCTAAACCTGTTATTATGGTACTTACTAGCTTCTCTATACTAATATGGGCTTAGCATCCCTTATATTTGGTCTAGAGATACTTTGTTGACCTCATTGTATGCTTAATTGGTTCTCTATATCAATATGCACTTAACATCCCTTATATATATTTGGTCTAGAGATACTTTTGTTGACCTCATTTTTGTGCTTAATAGATTCTCTAATCAATTTTGGGCTTGACATCCCTTAAAAATGAATGAGAAATTAGTTTTAGTTTATGACTTTTGATTTTCATGGCATCAATATATCACGGTGGACTTAACAGTCCTTATTGTTGGTCTAGAGTATCTTTTTGATATTTGGGCTTTATGGACTCTTTTTATCATGAAGGACTTAACATTCCTTTCATTGATAAATAGAAAATCTTTTTTATGTTCCTTGATCTAATATGGATTTTTGACTATACCTTAATGTGATTAATGTTTTCCTTGTTTTTAGATTTCTTTTTTTTCAATTCGTACACTGGGTATAAGTTTTTTCCTCTCGTAAATGACTATATTATTGAGGGGGGTATCTCCTTGAGGGGGAGCACTCAAGTATTGACCCTTTTTGACTTGAAAAAAAGGGGGAGAATACCAATGAGATAAATTGGCTATCAATAGAGCAATTCAAAGGTATTATGTTCTAAATTGGATCCTTTCAATTTATCTTATGGAAATATTTTCCATCATAAAAAACAGGGAGATTGTTGGCTTTTTTATATGCCATACTCATATTTCGATGATGCAAATATTTCCCAAATTGTATTGCTATCATGTGTATTAAGTATTTCAGGTGATCAAGGAACTAAGTCAAGATCCAACTACAAAGACCTTCTAATCATTGTTTGGATACTTGCAAATCAAGTTTTACTATGTATTTATGTATTTGTTTGTACATTTGTGTTTTTGTAGAACTTGATAGACATGATGTAAGGAAAAGTGATGATCCTCTAAAACCTACCAAGACCCTATCATACACTCACACGAAGACTTTAGGGCTGATAGGTTTCATATGAGTCATTAATAATACCTCACATACATTGCAAAATCTTAGCATAGAGTCATTCTCAGTCGACAATTTTGTGGACTGAGACACACTCAGTTGAAGACTCAGAAAACCGATAAATAGCCTTGCATATCTAGAGTTCTAAGTCAATCTCGGTCGACAATATTGTCGACCGAGAAATTCGGTCAAAGAAAAGTTCGACCGAAATATAGTCGTTGGACTGAGTAGATTGACCACACATAGCTGTTATTGCAATTTGACCCAAGACTTTATCTGGTTGACAATATTGTGGACCAAGATTCATCTGGTTAACAATATTTGCTTAAAATTAACCAAAAGCTCTATTCACCCCCTGTAGATCTTTTCATTTGAAATATTTTCATTACAAACCCTAACTTGACATTAGGGATAACTCTAATTCATGTATTGATCATTATATCATCATAATATCATACTAGATCAGGTTAAATCCATTAATCATGATATCAACACAAGATCTAGGATTTCCATTTAATATTATCATTATTAACATCCATTAAACACATTGTACAATTTGAATCATATGTAGGTATATAAATATAATCCCTGAGTCTTATTTTGATCATAACATGTCCTTATGAACACTTAGAGATGATTATGTGGGTAAACATCGTATTAATCTATAAACATCGATTCTAAACCGTAATTGCACATATATATGATTATTGACCTAGAACCTATAGATATTCATCATCATTGTGACGCCCCTACGTGCCACAAATGAGATAACTCAAATGTGAAAATAAACTAAACATGTGGATTACTAGAAAACACAGGAAATTAAAACTGATTTGTTCAAAGCACCAAAGACAAAAAATTATCACAAATAGGTTCTCAACAAGACACCTATATTACATAACACATATATCATGGTGCTTACATCACTATGCATCATCATTCTTGTCACCAACCTGTAACATGAGATACTTGTTGTCCATATATGTAAATATACACATGCCAGATCTTACATGCATGGCTCACAAGACAAAAGCATAGTATTGATAATATATCCACAAAATGCAACAAGAACACCCCCAAAGACCTGAGTGTACATGGCCGACTCTAGGACTGTAATCACTAAAAGACAAGCAACACATCCAACCTTATCAGCTATTATTCTTGTTGTTTCTTTTCCTTAGCTGCACGATCTCTACCTCTTTGTGCACGACCGCATAAAAGATGTGGAAACCTACGGGGTGAGACCAAATATCCTAGCGAGAGATATAACTCTTCACCAACATCTATTAAAGCACATATAACTAAGCAAATAAATAAAGAAGATTAAGCAAAATTAGGTAGTTATCATTGAGTAATAGAAGAATTATTATTTTAAAAAGGAATATGAATAAGATGTATAACAGTTGATTTCTATTACTGCCTTATAATTCAATAAATCAGTAAAAAGATAAGGCAAAGGGCTCAACCAATGTTATTTGTATTTGTCCATAAGAAATAAACACTACACTATTATGTTACATCTTTTATTATTGCCCCGAGGATTTGAGTTGTACCACCCAAATCCAACTGAACACTGCTAAGTCGAAATTGGTGCCATACAAGGTCAATGGAAGAGCCAGAATCCACGACCTCCCTACACCTCTTGGTCAGCACAAGAGAAAACACCACAGAGATATATCGGTTAACTACAACAATGACATATAGTCAAGCATAGGGATTGGCTCATGCATGGCCATCCACATATATAATCACACCTAGCCAACCTTGGTACATGTAACAGTGCTAGAAGAACAGGCTCATTCATAACCATTTTAAAAGGAAGGATTGTCTCACTCATGTCCATCCATATCACAAGGACATCAAATCATGCATGGATATCTCACACAACCTATAATTTTGGACGCAATGAGATACTCGACTTGTGTCCCTGCATATTCAAAATATACGCTCAAAGTTATACTTGTTTCACCAATCCAAAATTTAAAGCTGACACTAGAAAGGATCTATGGCACAAGGAACCTACATGATTAAGGTTTCACTTGATTAATTAAGCCATTTGGGTATCTTTTAGCACCAATTAGGTTACAACGTAAAAAGCCAAAACAAACTTTACAAGAATAAGGGTATAGTACAACTTCAGAAGATATAAAACGTATAAGGTGTGAACTTGTCACACCATCACCACATGATTCATGTATCATTGCCATTCACAAGGCCTCCACCAATGTCACATCACTGGTGAACATCAATCCTTCAATCATATCACTAGAGGTTATCACCTGACAATGGGCATCATGCCATCCCTAGGTCATAGGACCCAATCACATACACCCTGCATGCCCATTATCACATTATGCCTCATCAATGTGCATAATAACCACTCTATTTTCATATAATCGTCACCACAACATACACAAACTATGGCATACTTATCACCTGCAAGGTTAGATATTTATAAATAGGAACAAGTGTCACAATATGGTAACGACCCCAAGTGAGGCAAAGCAAACACATCAATTTTCTCAACATTAAGGTTAGGGTTACATGTAATCGATTAGGGTTTATAGGAGATCACCAAACCTAGGTACACCTTCTCCTATTTCCTTGGAACATGTTGTCATTAGCACATCATTAATTAACATGATAGTAGTATTAGATTAAAGCCACTAGCTATGTACATGTATACATGTAACATCTCCTTGTTATGCATGTGTTACGACCAACCATCACCCATACACACGTTATACAACCACACACAACACAAGTGTGTCTCGACCAAGAAACACCACCCTAGTCAGGAACGAGACACCATGTGTCTCAACCATCATGAAAGCATGGTGTCAACTGTGACAAGATCAAGTTGTCCACACCGTAGTCATGGTCTTGACTGCAACACCACCCAGCTAGGTCACGACCGCAACACCAAATACTTAGTCACGACCATGACATACCACAATTATGCATCTTGACCCTACGTTATGACCAGAACCAAATGACGTCTTGACCCTCAGCAACTCAGCTTCTTGATCGTGATTCCCCAAACATAGCACGTCATCACAACTGACAAGAAACATGCGTCATGAACCAAGCAACAAATAGTGTCTCACCTACCTAACACAAGAGGCATTATGACTCAACCAAACACAACATTTTGATCAAAACCACAGTAGGAGCTATGACTAACCAACACTAACAAAAAGGGTGTTGACCAAAACAAGACCCATATGTCTCGACCCAAAGACAAAATCAAAGAAAAGTATATCTCGACCCAAAGTAAAAGCTGACTCGACCAAAACAAAGGTAAATAGTAGGAAAATCAGGTGCCACTAAGACCATCACTCATGTGCACATGATCATCAAACCCTAGAACTACCATCTTGAAGGTCAACAAGCAAAACCACCTAGGAGAGAGGAAGCTAAACCACAACATATGTGTGAAAACATCCAAGCCCCAAGGGAAACATGATAGTCGAACTTAAAGCATGGAACCCAATTTTAAGATGCATGCAAGATCATCCTCTCATAATCACTTAGAAAATGTGCACATAGAAATTAGGGTTTCAGAATCCAAGTAAACTTAGCATGGTAACCAACATCATCTAGGATATAGAGCATAGTATAATTTACTAACATATTGAGAGCACATTTCAGATGGAGAAACAACTACATGCAAGCAAAGAAAGTGCAGTAATAGACATGGTTAAGGGTTATATCACCCACCTGTTTTGAAAAGAAAGCAAGCTCCACAAAAGTGAAGGAAGCTCCAATAAAGATCACTACTTCGGCCACAGGGTCACCTCTAAAAAGAAAAACACCTTGGTCAAAGGTAGATCAATAAAAAGGGCAAGTAAACCCTAGACCGAACCAAAGAAGATAGGGGGAAAAGAGAAGAAACATCCTCCCACAAGTTACCACCATGGATAGTCCATAGTCTAAGGCCTTTGTAAAGAGGAGTTTCTCTCAAGGTGACCACTAGGGTTGAACCCTAGTCTACGGCCAAGGAAAGAGGAAGAATAAGATGGAGGTTCCAAAGGAAAACGTGATCAAGATGGTAAAACTACTTACCAAGGGAAGAAACCACCATGAGGAGGAAGATCTGCTTCAAGGAACCACATGCAAGGTCGAACCACCTTCAAAGCACCAAGGACATCACCTTCTTGCTCCACCAAGCTCCAAGATGAGCACAAGGATAGGGAGAAGAAGAATGGCCAAAAAAGATCACTTTCATGGAGATAAGAGGGTTTATATATCAAAGGAGGAGAGAAGTACGATGAGAGATGAGGTTTCAACAAGATAGGGCTCTAAAGGGACACTTGTCCTCTGAAGAAACTAACATGCAACAACTTAAAACACAGATGCATGAGATGGTGATAAAAACTATGTTGGGTCTCGACCACTTGGGTCACACAAAACATGGTTGCAGTTGTGACCACCACATGGTCAAGAAAAAGCACCAAAACACAACATGGTCAAGACAAAAGGAACACCGACACACTAGGTCGAGACACATCACTAGAAGACATCTGTCTTGACCCAAGACACTGCACCCATCTTGGTCAAGACAAAACCATGCAAGGGATGTGTCTCGATAGGGACACCCCCTCAGGGTCAAGACAAGGGTCACCACCTTCAACAAGATACACATAGTCAAGGCACATAAAAACCCTAGAAACCCTAATCACCTCTAGTGTGACGCCCCGATCCCCGTTCCATCTCTAATGAGCCCGAAGACCAGAGAGTCAACCTTGGTAAACCACCCTTAACTTTTTCTTTTCTTAATCACTTAAAATTAACCTAAAGGAAAATCTTATTACTTGGAATAAACTGAAATCTTACTAAACTACGGAAGCAACTACTATTTACTTTACTAGATAGGTAAAACAGATTTACACAACATATTACAATTTTCATGTAGAATATAAAGCACAACAGATTACTTAAAACTAAACTATATATTACATTACATTCTCTCTCTACCACACCACATTCCCAAGGACCGAGGGGAAAGGACTAAGAGACCTATATTCTTACTATGAACTACCTTCTAAGAGTGTGGGTGATAAGATCCTTCAGCTTCCTCGTGCTGACATTTACCTATAAAACATTTTTAGTAGGTTGGTGAGCTACTGGCTCAGTAAATAGAATTTCACCCAACCATCACAGATAACTCATTTATGTTTATTAAACTGAAATAAAATACAAAATTTTCTACTCTGAGCAGATCTAAAACAATACAGTTAAATAACACAGAATGCCAAAATTACATTTAAAGAACAATTGCTATGAAACTGTACTTGAATCTTTCTTATCCTTTTTTACTTATAAGAAACTCTTTAAAACTTCTATTATCATATTTTAGCTTATGCCCTGATCATATGCAGTGTACTCTACATATGAAGACTCGTAGCGAACTACGATCTCACCATACAAAACTTAGCTGATAGACTTGGGATGCTAAGCCTGACTACGTCACTGGTCTGCAATAGGAAAATGGCACTCTGGTCTCAGCACACCTATGGGCCGTAAAACTGGACTCCTCCTCTGACCTGAGCACACAGGCGGAAAGTCAAGCCACCTATTGGCTTTTCTGTACTCTAGTGCCACCATGACCTCTGGTTGATGTTGGACACTACATGCTGTATTTTAAGGGGACTTCCACTAGGGATTCGTCCCCCGTACCACCTATTAGTACATTCCGACCCCGTATACTGGACACTATCAGGGTTAGGTCATTTCATCCCTATGACGCAGACCTCTCATAGGGAATCTACGGTGTTTAGGGCTCCTGAGTCTATTATTTTATTATTCTTGGAAAGCTCTTACTATATTGTATCTCTCTCTTACTTATAGTTGACTCTGATATCTCTATGGTACCGAGTCTATTTATCTGAAGTTTATAAATACGACATGTATCTCATCCTTAACTTGGCAGAGCAGTATATTCAAAATATTATAATATATTGAGAAATCAACATACTATACATGCAGACAGACTGAAATACTTACATAAATAGAATAAATGTCCACTTGACACTTATACACTGGAATTATGCAATTGAACTTATTAATACACTGATAAGAGTTAATTACTTGACATACGAGTAATCATCATTAGCACCTATAAATTATTTGCACTTTCTTGGAAAACATGCACCTCAACCCAAATCTTGAGTTGTGCATCACATAACATAATTAAGAGTTAATTACTTATCATGGCAAGAATTATTAATAATAACTAAGAATTTATAATGATATCCTTAAGAAACATGCCAATTCGTGTTAATACTAAATCACACACATTAACTATAAAAGAGAGCATGCAACAGATTTATATTGAGACATTGTGAGTCATCATCTATTTCTTTAAATCGTGCAACTAGTTAATTACTAAAATCATACAACCTGGGTTTATACTCGAACCGTATAGCTACTGAAAATCTGGATCGTGTGCTAATGTCTTTAACCTCTAAACTGAGCAGTTTAGGATTTGATCAATCATATAGTTTCAGTAATCCAAATCATACAAATCAGTTAACAAATTAAATCACACAAAACGTTAAGAAGCGAAATGTAAAATAAAGGTTAGATGATGTCAATACCACACGACACTTGGGTAACCACTATTACCTGTGAATAACACAATTATAACCAAAAACACCCGTTTATTGGAGTTAAATCTTGCTTGGTGAGTGAGATTCTACTCACAGAGGATCGAGATGGCCGAATTTCAACCGAAATCCATCCAAAGCCTGCTTCCGGGCGTCCACAGGGTTGTCTTTAACCTTGGGCTTGCCCTGGTTCAGACATGCTTCAAGAAACATGTTACATCTCAGACATAGGAAGGAGAGGGGAGAAGGAGCTCAGTTAGGTGCTGCTCACGGCTGGGAGGCTGCAGATTTCTGATCTAGACTCAAGGCGGAACTTGGTGGCGTCATTTTCATGGTGTTTCCCACACCAAAATGCCCCCTTGGACATGCACCGTGCAATTGGCCATACTGCTACTGGTCGGTGCTGCCCTAGCTGGTAAGGGCATTGTAGATGGGCGAGGAAGAGAGGAAGAAGATGAAGGACGACGACGACTGCTGGCTCTCTCTCTCTCTAGCCCTAAATGCAATTGGGCGTTGCTGTGTGCGCCCGCTTCAAGTGGTACTCTGTCCGACCGGGAAGAAGGGGATAAGGGAAAGGGGGGTAATACTAATGGGTAAATTGCAGTCTAGGTCCAAGGAATTTTAAAATGTCATATCTTTTGCCTCGGAGGTCCGATTCAAGTGATTTCTTTTGCAAATATTCAAGCACGAGATCCAATACAACCTCAAAGCATGAAAACATACTAACTAACTTGTCTCAACTTGATCAAAACACTAATAAAATCATGTACACTTAACTTAAGCAACACAGTGACACATTAATGACTGTACTTACTACTTAAACTCAGAGTGAGTCACAACAATCTACCTCCCTTATAAGAATTTCATCCCGAAATTCCTAAAAGAGAAAAGGAAACTTGTTATGCATCTCAGACTCAAGCTCCTACGTGGCTTCCTCTAGGTTGTGGTTCCTCCACAGAACTTTCACTAATGGTATCTCTTGATTCTTGAGCTTCTTAATTCTCCTATCAATTATTTATATTGGTCGTTCAACATAGGACACATCTTTTCTAAGCTGTGTAGGTTCTGGGTTCACTTTCTTCTCTGTACTAGGGTAACACTTCTTCAACATCGATACATGAAACACATCATGTAAATTAGCTAACTCGGATGGCAAATCCAACCTGTAGGCTACAGGTCCAATCCTCTCAATGATAGGATATGGACCCATAAACCTAGGAGTCAGTTTGCCTCTCTTGCCAAACCTCAACACTCCTTTCCATGATGAAACTTTCAAATACACTTCATCACCAACCTCAAACTCAAGAGGTCTATGCCTCTTCTCAGTGTAACTCTTATGGCTAACCTGTGCAACTTTCAACTGTTCTCTGATCACTGTAATCTTTTCTGTAGTCAAATCCATTATCTCTGGTCCAAGAATCTCTTTTTCACCCACCTCGTACCAACATATGGGTGATCTACACTTTCTACCATACAGAGCTTCATACAGGGCCATACCAAGACTGGAATGGTGACTATTGTTATATGCAAACTCTATAAGGCTCAAGTGTTCTTCCCAACTTCCTCTGAAATGTAGGACACATGCTCTCAACATGTCCTCAAGAGTCTGAATGGTCCTCTCTAACTGACCATCTGTCTGTGGGTGAAAAGTTGTACTGAATCTCAACTTTGTTCCTAAAGCATGTTGCAACTGATTCCAAAACCTAGATGTGAACTTAGGATCTCTATCTGATATTATTGAAATTGGGATACATTGCAACCTGACTATCTCATCCACATATATCTTAGCCAAATTTGGGACATCAAAGGTTGACTTATCAGGAAGAAAGTGAGCAGACTTAATCAGTCTATCCACAATCACCCATATCGAGTCACAACCTCTAGATGTCCTGGGAAATCCTACCACAAAATCCATTGTGATATGTTCCCATTTCCACTCTGATATAGGAAGAGATTACAAGGTATCTGTAGGTTTCTGATGCTCATCCTTAACCTGCTGGCATACACTACACCTAGCCACATACTCAGCTACATCCTTCTTCATACATGACCATCAGTACAACTCCTTAAGATTCTTGTACAGCTTAGTGTTGCTTGGATGCATAGCATACATCGATGCATGCACTTCCTTAAGAATCTGTTGTTTCAAATCACTATCTCCTGTTACACACAACCTGTCATGCTGATACAACAAACCATCATCTGAAAACATGAACTCTGGTCTTTTTCCCCTATCATGTCCTGCATGATCTACTGTAACTCACTGTCACTCTATTGTAGCTCCTTGATCTTATCATAAAAGGTAAGCTTGACGTGTATCTGTGTAATCAAACCACTTTGTTCTGTCACTCCTAAGTCTAAGTTCGACTTCCACATCTCTACTAGCAGGTCTCTCCTGAAACATGCCATAGAGAATACATCAGCTGTTGAACTTGACTTCCTACTCAGGGCATCTGCTACCACATTCTCTTTTCTAGGATGATAATATATCGTCACTTCATAATCCTTGATCAATTATAACCATATCCGCTGTCTTAGATTCATATCCTTTTGGGTGAAGATATATTTCAAGCTCTTATGATCCTTAAACATCTGGCATGCCTCACCATAAAGATAGTGACACCATGTCTTAAGAGCATGAACTACTGTAGCTAACTCCAGATCATGTGTCAGGTAATTCTCCTCATTCTTCTTAAGCTGTCTAGATGCATAAGCTACTACTTTGCCTTCCCACATCAACACACAGCCTAAACCTCTCCTTGAAGCATCACAAAACACTGTGTATCCTTTATCTGCCTCAGGCAGGATCAACACTGGTGATGTAGTCAACCTCTTCTTCAAGATCTGAAAACTCTTCTCACAATTGTCTGACCAGACAAACGGTGCATCCTTTCTCGTTAAGCATGTCAGAGGTGACGCTACAACACTGAAGTTCTGGATGAACCTCCTGTAGTAACCTACCAATCTGAAGAAGCTTCTGATCTCAGTAGGAGTTTTAGGCTGCTCCCACTGTTGTGCAAACTCGACTTTCTTAGGGTCAACACTCCATCTCCAAGATAACATGCCCAAGAAAAGACACCTCAGCTAACTAGAACTCACACTTACTGAACTTAGCATATAACTGGTGCTATCTCAGCAACTGTAATGCTATCCTCAGATGCTTCTCATGCTACTCATCATCTGTGGAATAAATCAGAATGTCATCTATGAAAACCACTATGAATTGATCCAAGAATGGATTGAAAATTGGATTCATCATATCCATGAAAGCTGCAGGGGCATTTGTCAGTCCAAATGACATGACTAGAAATTCATAATGCACGTATCTTGTTTTGAAAGATGACTTAGGAATATCTGAAGTCTTTATCCTCAACTAATGACCTCCAGATCTCAAGTCTATCTTAGAAAAGATCGTCGCTCCACACAACTGAACAAATAAATCATCTATCCTTGGAAATAGGTACTTATTCTTGATGGTGATTCTATTCAACTGTCTGTAGTCTATACATAACCTCGTAGTACCATCTTTCTTTTTCACAAACAAGACTAGAGCTCCCCATGGCAAAGAACTAGGCCGAATGAAACCCTTATTCAGTAACTCCTGTAACTGCATCTTCAGTTCCTTCAACTCTACAGGTGTCATTCTGTAGGTTGGCAACGCTATGGGGTGACTACCTGGCAACACCTGGATCTCAAAGTCTATCTCTCTTTCAGGAGGTAGACCTGGAAACTCATCTGGGAAAACATCTGGGAACTCACAGACCGCTAGCACATCCCATAGGCTGACTGTGCTCTTCTTTGCTCTAGTATCTACTACATGTTCCAAGAATGCCTCACAACCTTTCTGCAACATCTTATCAGCTATATCAGCTGATATGATACACGTAGGAAAAACTTTCCTGTCTCTAGAAAAGACATAAGAAAATCCACACTGTTGAAAGACAACCTCCTTCTTCCAACAGTCGAGCTGAACTCGATACATCCCTAGAAAATCCATACCCTTTGAAAAGAGTTAACATCTAGGGGTATAAGATTAACCGCAATGGTGTAACCACCAAAGGTCAATAAACATCCGGGATAAAACTATGTCAACACTGTCGGTTCACCTAACGGAATCCTCAACAACAAATGAAACTCCTGGGTTAACAGGTTAAGCTCACAAGCTAAAGAACTCTGTATAAATGAGTGAGTAACACCCAGATCTATCAAAATTGTTACTAAAATGCTATTAAAGAAAAGCATTTCTCCTGTAATTACTCAGGAAGAAACAATACCTTCTTATTGTGTTAGAGAGAATAAGCATCCTGAAGCTCTTCCTCTCCCACGATGTCCTCATTGTCCTTCCCTTCCACTGGGTGCTCCTCCTCGTCGTGAACCTAAAGCCACTGAAGAACCCGCTCCTCTAGTTGGAGTCTGTCTCGGAACATTCCGATACTGTGACTATGAACCCTGTGTTGCCACTTGCTATAATTGGGGACATTGCCTTCTAAAGTGTCCCACCTATCCGCAGATGTGACAACCTTGAAATTTTGCACCCCAACACTGACCGGAGTGCGGCTTTCCACATATATCACACATCAGTATCTCTTTCTTTGGCGGACCTATCACTGACACTGAAGACCCTGAAGACCTAGTTGGAGGTGTCCAAGTAGACTGTGTATTCCATCTTCAGGAATTGGGCCTTCCTCCGCTTGATGAAAAACTAGATCCTTGTCTATCAAAACAGCCAAGTCCTCGTCCTATCTTAGAAAAGAAACCACCACCTCCTCTATATCCACTACTGCCTTGTCCCCCTCTAATAAAGTCTTCAAATATTTTCTTACTCTCAGACTGCTTATCAGCATTAACTGACTCTTCTAAACATCTCGCTGCTTCCACAAATTCCCCAAAGTTTTTTCTGTCTCTTCGACCAATGGCTGATACAGTGTGTCTAATCTCTGATCTTAATCCTTGTTGAAATCTTCTACACTTTTCTACATCATCAGGTACAAGTTGCAGACAGAAATTTGTCAACCTTATGAAATGTGCCTCGTATTCACCAATTGTCATATTTCCTTGTCTGATATTCTCCAACTGTTTAATCTTATCACTTAGGAAGGTAGGAGGAAAATACTTAAGGTGAAACTCATCCACAAAGTCCTTCCACATTGTCTCTACATTTGTCCTTTAATCTTCCACTCCTTGCCACCACAACTTAGCATCTCCCTTAAGTAAATAAACTGCATGATTGATTTACTTATCTTCTGATAACTCCATTAAACAAAAGACCTTTTCCAATTGTCAAAGCCACACCTCCGCCATAGCTGGATCTGTTGTTCTAGAAAATTCAGTTCCATCAAGCTTCTTCACCAACTCATAAGAATCTCATCAGATCCTTACTAGAAGATGAAGACTTCCTGTCCATCTTGTACTTTTCTTTTGTCTCTAGAAAAATATGATACGTCCTTGTTGCCTCATTATCCTCTTCACCTTGAGCCATTGCTCGAGGGTCAGGTCCGTAATGGCTCTCAGCTTGTTCCTCACCATGTCCACATCCTCTTCCTTCCATCTACATGTCCATAACAAAACACATCTATTAGGAAATTGCAGTTCAAAGAGGAAAACATCCTAATCCTATTGGTCTCTTATCATCCCCTGACCCAAACCTAAATTCATTTTAGGTTCAACCTAGGCTCTGATACCTAAACCGCTATGATGCCCCGATCCCCGTGCCATCTCTAATGACCCCGATGACTGGAGAGTCAACCTTGGTAAACCACCCTTAACTTTTTCTTTTCTTAATCACTTAAAATTAACCAAAAGGAAAATCTTATAACTTGGAATAAACTAAAATCTTACTAAACTGCGGAAGCAACAACTATTTACTTTACTAGATAGGTAAAATAGATTTACACAACATATTACAATTTTCATGCGGAATATAAAGCACAATAGATAACTTAAAACTAAACTATATATTACATTACATTCTCTCTCTACCACACCACATGCCCAACGATTGAGGGGAAAGGACTAAGAGACCTATATTCTAACTATGAACTACCTTCTAAGAGCCGGGCTGATAAGATCCTTCAGCTTACTTGTGCTGACGTTTACCTAAAAAACATTTTCAGTAGGTTGGTGATCTACTGGCTCAGTGAATAGAATTTCACCCAACCATCATAGATAAGTCATTTATGTTTATTAAACTAAAATAAAATACAGAAATTTCTACACTGAGTAGATCTAAAACAATACAGTTAAATAACATAGAATGCCAAAATTATATTTAAAGAACAACTACTGTGAAACTATACTTGAATCTTTCTTTGCCTTTCTTACTTATAAGAAACTCTTTAAAAATTATATTATCATATTTTAGCTTATGCCCTGATCATATGCAGTGTACTCTACATATGAAAACTCGTAGCAAACTACGATCTCACCGTACAATACTTAGCTGATAGATCCAGGATGATAAGACTGACTACGTCATTGGTCTGCAATAGGAAAATGGCACTCTGGCATCGGCACACCTTTGGGCCATAAAACTGGACTCCTCCTCTGACCTGAGCACACAGACGGAGAGTCAAGCCACCTATTGGCTTTTCTGTACTCTAGTGCCACCAGGACCTCTGGTTGATGTTGGTCACTACATGCTGTATTTTAAGGAGACTTCCACTAGGGCTTCACCCCCCTACCACCTGTTAGTACGTTCCGACCCCCGTATACTGGATACTATCAGGGTTAGGTCATTTCATCCCTACGACGTAGACCTCTCATAGGGAATCTACAGTGTTTAGGGCTCCCGAGTCTATTATTTTATTATTCTTGGAAAGCTATTACTATATTATATCTCTCTCTTACTTATACTTGACTCTGATATCTCTATGGTACCGAGTCTATTTATCTGAAGTTTATAAATACGACATGTATCTCATCCTTAACTTGGCAGAGCAGTATATTCAAAACATTGTAATATACTGAGAAATCAACATACTATACATGCAGGCAGACTGAAATACTTAAATAAATAGAATACATGTCCACTTGGCACTTATACACTAAAATCATGCAATTGAACTTCTTAATACACTTATAAGAGTTAATTACTTGGCATACGAGTAATTGTCATTAGCACCTATAAATTATTTGCACTTTCTTGGAAAACAAGCACCTCAACCCAAATCTTGAGTTGTGCATCACATAACATAATTAAGAGTTAATTACTTGTCATGGAAAGAATTATTAATAATAACTGAGAATTTCTAATGATATCCTTAAGAAACATGCTAATTCGTGTTAATACTAAATCACACACATTAACTATAACAGAGAGCGTGCAACAGATTTATATTGACACATTGTGAGTCATTGTCTATTTCTTTAAATTGTGCAACTAGTTAATTACTAAAATCATACAGCCTGGGTTTATACCCAAACCAGACAACTACTGGAAATCTGGATCGTGTGCTAATGTCTTCAACCTCTAAACTGAGCAATTTAGGATTTGATCAGTCATATAGTTTCAGTAATCCAAATCATACAAATCAGTTAACAAATTAAATCATACAATCCGTGAATGAGTGAAATGTGAAATAAAGGTCAGGTGAAGTCAATACCGCACAACACCTGGGTAACCGCTATTACCCGTGAATAACAAAATTCTAACCAAAAACACTCATTTTTTGGAGTTAAATCTGGCTTGGTGAGTGATATTCTACTCACAGAGGATCGAGATGGCTGAATTTCAACCGAAATCCGTCCAAAGCCTGCTTCAAGGCATCCACGGGGTTGTCTTCAACCTTGGGCTTGCCCTGGTTTGGACCTACTTTAAGCAACATGTTTCATCTCATCTACAAGAATCAGAGGGGAGAAGGAGCTCGACTAGGTGCTGCTCGTGGCTGGAAGGCTGTGGATTCCTGATCTGGACTCACGACCGAACTTGGTGGCATCATTTTTGTGGTGTTTCCCATGCCAAAATGCCCCCCTGGCCGTGCACCGCGCAGCTGGCCGTGCTGCTGCTGGCCGGCGCCGCCCTAGCTGGTCGGGGCGCTGCGGATGGGCGAGGAAGAGAGGAAGAAGATGAAGGACGACGAAGGATGCTGGCTCTCTCTCTCTCTCTCTAGCCCTAAATTGCTCGTGCCTCTCCTCTCTGCTGGCCGATCGGGCGCTGCTATGTGTGCCCGCTTCGAGCGGTGCTCTGCCCGATCGGGAGGAAGGGTATAAGGGAAAGGGGGGTAATACTAATGGGTAAATTGTAGTCTAGGTCCAAGGAATTTTAAAACGTCATATCTTTTGCCTCGGAGGTCCGATTGAAGTGATTTCTTTTGCAAACTTTCAAGCATGAGATCCACTACAACCTCAAATCATGAAAACATACTAAATAACTTGTCTCAACTTGATCAAAACACTAATCACATCATGTACACTTATCTTAACTTAATCAACATGGTGATGCACTAATCACTGTACTTAGTTGTTAAACTCAGAGTGAGTCATAACATCTAGGGATGCCACCACTCATCTAAGGCTCAACTAAGGTGCCCCAAAACATCACACTCTCCCTCAAGAAGTGAATAGAGAGAAGGAACACTCTAGAGGTGGAAAATTGCACGATAACCCTCACAAATGGATAAATTGCAATTTTCCTCAAAATAAGCACACATGGCACAAACATCATCCAAACAGGCTCAAACCAGAGACTTAAGATCTCCACAAGCTCTAAGATCATCTCAAAGGATTAGAGCAAGGTTCTAACTACTCAAACAAGCCAAACCAAATAGGGTTGCCCCAAAACCAGGTTAGGGGTCTTACAATCATTATCATCATCATCATCATGGTTCTTAGTATATTTAGAAAAATCAGTTTATAACACAAAATAGATGGATTTATTGATATGAGCAATATATTAATCAAATATAGGATTTTATCTAACTAATCACATTAGATTCATATGTACCCATACTTTTGGAATAGGAAGCATAAACAACCTCTGAACTATTTTATTCATGATCTACATCTTTTTTTTATTAAAATGATATATAATATCGATATATTTTGAGTTATCAATAATTAACTACATTTAACCATGTTTAATATAATCTGGCTCATCATGTTATGCCACATAGGTTAATTATACCCCTTTTCCATGTCAGTCATAGGACCGAGACTCAACCAGTGGCATCGTGCAATCATGGCACCCAGTGCCCACGTGGCTAGGGCAAAATAAAGGGAGAAAGGATGATGTGGTCCTTACTTTGAAACACCAGGTCTGCGGGTAGGAAAGTAATTCTCCATAGAACCTTATTCTTCACTGAGCTCCTTCACGGAGACTAGAGTAGTCAACTATTGGGTTGACTTCAATCATTTGGCTCTGTCTGTAGATGCTACCACCATAAAACCCTCCATCTGACTCCATCAAACCCAACCAGACCTTCGGGGATGCCTAAGATAGTCATACTTTCCATATATGACCAAAAGCATACGAGGGCCATGGAACAGTAGGGGGAAGAAGATGGAGGGGGTTACTAGTGATAGGCCAAGAGGAATTGGTGGCTACAATGAGTTTCTTTGGTCTCAGTGAGGTTGCTTATGGGATTATATAGGAGAGAGAGGTTACGAAGTCCCCTTCGGTTCTGAGTATTGGGAACCAACCCAACCCTAAATTGGGAATTATCCTATATCGACCACATGACAACATTCATAGGGGTTATTGAGTTAGTCTCAACCTCCTGGTTCTAGTGGGACGTGTTTAAGCATCAAAGATTTAGCAGAAAGAGAGAGCATGCAGTTGGAGGTTAGGGCAATGTCCAACCTCTATTGGCCTCTGTATGTAAGGTTGAAGATAAGCCAGGACCATCTGATCTTCAATCGACATCCTAGATCCAATGTTGAATCCGTGTCATGCACCTAAGGTCAGAGATTATCCAGAACTTAGTGTGACAACATCAATTAAATTCTATTGTTATGATAATATTTTAGTTTATTTAAAATGTAACAAATCGTCTAAAAATTATGTAGGTCATTAGGATTATTCAATTGACCCCAAAATTTAGGGGTACCTCTATTTTATCTATATATTGGTCTAGGTAAATTTTGGGCTTAAAATAAAAACGATAAATGTATTTTTCTTTCTATGTAATGGTTTCCTTAAATTAGCCACTTAGGTCACAAACAATCACAAAATTTGGATTTATCTTCTGTTAGTCATTATCTTGTATCATACTAAGTATTAGGTCACATTACACTCATTTGGTATCTGAATAGTTGGATTCCAAAAAAAGACTTGATAATGCTCATTTAATTATCTAGGTCACTAGGTACTCTAGAACATTCTAGAAACTTTCTCATTATTTCTTAATTATCTCATTGAATAACTCACAATATATTTGTTATCGCATTTGTGCACGAAATCCCTATTTTCTCTATTGTAGATCCATGGATCTATTTTTCACTTTAATAGCCCAATTAGGCCTAGATTCGATTACAAGGCTCATAGCCCATACGTAGGCACTCCAATGAGTTCACAAGCCTAATTACCTTTCTAGTTATGAAATTAAGGCATATACTTCCATTCAAGCCTCACATAGGTATAGTTCCAAATTTCTTTAACCGCTAGACTTTATTGAAGCCTTAGATTCATAGTTCATTCTATCACAACTTGGATTATCTTAAAATGGATCTCAATTCATTACTATTGAACTCGTATCTTAGAACCAAAATTACCAAATTTATCAAATTTGAGGATATTACAATACTTAACAAATATAGTCATCTACTATAGGACAATTTATTGTATTTTTTCCATTTGCATCGATTACAAGTAGTAGTAATGTGCATGCAATGGTAATGAGGCAAAAATTTCCTCTTCGTATTCCATAATAAACAACTAGAGGCAAGGTATATTTACTAGTCTAATAGTGGTTGGCAAAACCCTAATATATGAATGGTAATCCTCTAACGTAACAATCGTTTGGGATGAATTTTGCTTGGTTGATAAAAGATAAGTAAAATCTTGGAAAGAAATAAGAGGATTTGGATGATACTTTGTAACTAAAGTTTCTATGAACCTTCCATATTATGTGATTTTAAGTACAATTGGTCACGACGAATTCTCATGTCAAACGAATCACGTTCTAGATCTTAGGGCTTAGTCGACCACCATAAGAGAGATACGACAAACCCTAGTATGTAGCAAGTTTCACAATAGTGACTATGATAGGACACCAAATTTCTCTATTAATAGGTCCTTATTGCGACTACATGAGATGTGCAGAAAATACAAAAGTATTAATGGGGAATTGTATATGAGGTTCTAATGATGCTCATCATCACATAACCCATAAAAACCACCAGTCACATTTTAGAATATCATATTTCGCAATCAAACATATTTCCCGATTCTATTCTATTTTGGATTTGGTTAACAGTAAA
Source organism: Alisma plantago-aquatica (assembly GCA_963693085.1). Taxonomy (NCBI): domain Eukaryota; kingdom Viridiplantae; phylum Streptophyta; class Magnoliopsida; order Alismatales; family Alismataceae; genus Alisma; species Alisma plantago-aquatica. The sequence goes on from OY856409.1 coordinate 401,109,184, forward strand.
GGACAACCTCATGATAAAAAAACTTACAAATCTCTAAATTTTAGTGGTGTAAAGTCTATTTAAAATATGAAATAATCTCTAGGCAAATATTCTACTTAGAAAAAAGATATGATTTTGAATATGTGGTTATTTATAGAATATGTATAGAAACTTGTGATCAACAACTTGTACGTTATGTCCCTTCTTATCTACTATATAGTACCCATATTTTGTGTCGAAGATGGAGACACATTGGCAGATAGGCGTATCACCTCATGTTAGTCTCTTTAGCAACCCTATGACATACCATCATCATTTGTAGCTACCTTTTAGTGCATAACTAATACATATGATGAGTCGTTAACATGAGAATTAAGCCTTTTGGATTTTACCTAACCTTTTCACATATACTTAAATATGTTTTCATTGGTTAAGGGTGATATATATAACTTTATCACACCCCAAATACACTAGCAGAATTAACCCCATTTTTTAGGTTAAACAGATGTGATTAGATTAAAAGAAGTCATAATCATCTATTAAGGTGATTGATAACAAATAGGGGATCATGATCAATGATACAACACAGTGATTAGATTGGAGAGATACATGACACTTTTGCTTAGGATCCTTCCATTAAGCACATAAATGGCTTTTTTTACATATATAATCATTAGTCTTGATCACATATCACTCGGAGAAGACATCATCTCCACCACCCATATCCTCACTATAAACTTGATGCAACGATCTTCAAGCTTCCCTTTGGAATGGGGTAGCACTAAGAACACGTGCCAAAACAAAACAAACCCAAACAAAGCCCGAAAGACCTATAACAACCACAAAAAGGGGGAAACCCCAAATGTGTAATACTCCAGTGAGGTAAGGCACTGTCCGGAGGCCATATTGTTATTTTGGTCATCCCAGAGTGAAGCCCATAGTCACTCTGAAGCAACCTATCCACCCCATAATGAGCCAAGTAGAAACACCATGAGAACCAAAAGGGAAGCAGAAACCAACAACATTGGCATCAATATCTCTACAAGTCCTTATAAGGAGACATGAGGGTCAAGCAACATCCCAAAGGGAGAACTAGTCTGGACAAAGGGAAGATAAACTCCCGAATCCTTGTAGTTTCTCATATAGAATCCACCACCTAGGATACCAGCCATAAGCTCCGCGGGTCAGCTTCGGCCAGACCAAAAAGATAAAAGTAAGGGAACGGAGAGACAAGAGGGACTGAGATGGGGCTCGAGGGGAGAATGGACAATCACACCAATTGTTTCCCCTCTCCCCCAAACTGTCTTAGAGACCTAAATTGCAAAGGCAGTCACCACAACATTGAGTGGAGCATAGCACACAAGTTTACCCCAATTTTCCCTAGATCTTAATCTAAAACAATTGATACGAAGAACTCCTTTACAAGGATATAGATCTTATCACAATATATTTTAACATCAAATCCCATTGGGGGCCTTTTTTATTAGCTAACTTAAAACTAGGTGATTAGAAATAATTGGTTAACTATTTTGTTGAATTCAACTTATTGCAGTGACTAAAGTTGATAACTAAATATTAGATTATCCAACGGACTTAGGAACTAAGGTAGATGTTTCACTACTTGATACACTACATATTGTCTTTCTAATTCTCTCTCTCAATCTTTTTCTATAATCAATTTTTAATAAAACTAATAAAGTGCAACATTTCCCGGATCTATATTCTTCACAAACAAGATTTGTCAAAGATGAGCATCACTCCCCTTACACTATCATTATGTGTAGGGGATGGTGTATTTATTGTTGACGTAAGAGTTATACGTTGTCCATATTTTGATAATGACTTAACCATTCCGTTCATATGTATCTAATATGTTTGTTTAAGATTGCTTTTAGGCTTTAGGTACATGAAAATGATCAAATTACACAAGCTCTATCTTGTCCAAGTTCAAGTCAAAAGCAATGCAAATGTGCATTTTGGGAAATCACTCCAAACCACCTTAGAATATTTTTGTAATCATTTGTATTTATGATATGACTTGTAACTAAGATGAGAAAAATCAGGGACACTTAATTCCAATGTTTGATCACTCAAAATCATTTAGAAAAATTTGTCACATTAACTTTGTCGGTCGAGTTTGGATCTCGACCGACCACTGGTAGATTTTTGGAACTGGATCAATCGGTCGAGTTGTACACTCACAAGACTCGACCGACTGACTCATTGAGTAAAACTAATTTTGACTCATCGGTCAAGTTTCCCCAGACTCAACTGATAGTTTGAAAATTGGCTTTGTTGGTTAGTGTATCGGTCGAGTTATATTTATTAAAACTTGATCAAATGTACTGTATGGAAAATATAGAAAAATTATTTCCAACCATTAGAGAGTTGTTAGAAATGAAAATAGATCCATTGCAAGTTGTAAAATATCTATTTTTCATTCTTAAGTGATCCTACACTCAAAGGAACACCCCCAACTATAAATAGGGCCTCTTGTAGTTCATTCTAAGGTTGCTCATTCATGCTATCCTTGGTCCTTGCTATAGTTGAGTGTGCAACAACCTTTTAAGACCCTTTCTCTCTCTCATTTAAAAAGCATTTTCTAATTATGAGTGAGTTAGGAATGTTGTAAGAGAGCTACCTCCATGTTATTTTATAAAGGTCTCATTCCTTCCATCTTCCCAATCCCCTTTCTCAAAGAGCAAAGGTTGAAGTCATCTTCTCTGAGTGAAGGAGTTGTTGTTCTTCTACTTCAAGGTTGAAGAAGGTGTGAAGATCTTCTCCAGGTGAAGGAGAAGGACAAGGCGGAAGATCCAAGAAGAGTGGGTAATTCCTTCAAGGATAAAGACTTAATGTAAGTGTGGGTAAGTCCTTGGTGAAGGCTGAAGACATCTTGATCAAGTGAGTAAGTCCTTTAATCGATGAAAGACTCTTGTCTTGAATAGGTAAGTCCTTGGATGTATGGTGGTCTTCTTGTATCACTTATAATGGAATATAAGTATACATGGGTTGCAAAGTCCTAGAGGTTGACCTGTCTATGTAGTGGATTGACAGTCTCCTAGTTTGGAGATTGGAACCACTCTAACCACCTTGTCCAAGTGCTTGTTTCAATCTCTCTCATCCTTGCTATGCTTGTTTTGATAGGACTTCAAATCGATCTTAAGCATTTCATTTCAATTGATATAATTTGAAGGTATAACTATTCTTGTGAGAATTTTGAAGCTCTATTCACCCCCATCTAGAGCCCTAGATCCAACAAATGGTATCGGAGCAAGAATCTTCTCCAACAAATCTCCTATGAGATGAGAAGATGGGTGAGAACCTACTTGGTCCCCTCAGCCTAGAGGGAGGCTTCTCCATGTGCCCCCCGGTCTTCGACGACACCAACTTCCTCTATTGGAAGCGGCAGATGTAGTTCTACATTTAAGGGAGGAAATTTGATATGTGGAAGGTGATGATTACACCCTACAAGGAGCCAACCAGACCTATATCAACATGGGAATAAGTAGCCCTAAAGAATGATCAGCTCAATTCCAAAGCAATTAGCATCCTCTATGTAACCTTCACTACATCTGAGTTCAACCGCATCTCCTCATGGGATACATCCTATGAGATATGGGACAAGTTGTGAATCACTTATGAAGGCACAAAGCAAGTGAAGGAGGAAAAGATATACATGTTGAATAGCCTCCTAGAGAACTTCAAGATGAGGAAGAAAGAAGGAGTTTCTGAGATGTACTCAAGGCTCAACATCATCATCAATGGCCTAGCTGCTTTGGGCCACACTTTGGATAGAGGAGCAATCAACTCAAAGAGCTTGAGGTATCTTCCAAAGAGATGGGAGTCAAAGGTGACCTCTATTTAAGAAGTGAGAAGTCTTGGTGACATTCCAACTGAGGAGCTTATTGGCAATCTACAATCCCATGAGCCAAGACTTGACAAGCAAGAAGAGGAAGCTAAGCAAGAAGAAAAAGAAGCAAGGAAGATCAAGGATAGTGCCTTCAAAGCTCAAGTGGAGGCCCTCATCCTTCAACAACAACTTTCTTATCGGACCTCTCCCTCCTCCTCAAGTGAAGATGATGGCCCTAGTGAGCATGAAGCCAACTTCTCCAAGGGAAAGCACTTCAAAGGAAAGCAATCTTCTTCTTCTACTCCAAGGTGCTACAAGTGTGGTAAAAAAGGACAGTACAAGAGTTCATGTCTTAAGGCTAGAAAGTCACATCACAAGAGTATCTCCAAGAAGGAGGAAGAGTACAAGAAAGATATCAAATACAAGATGAAGCACAAGAAGGAGAGAAGACACAAAGACGCAACTCATGCATCTTGGGAAGGATCATCCTCTAATGGCTCAAGCTCTGATGAAGATGGAGAGTGCCACCTTGCACTCATGGCCTCTACACGTGAAGATATTAGTGAGGTAAGTGAGGTAAGCTTGAACGAGTAAGCTAAAGAAACTCTCATTGACATGATTGTTACTACTCGTTCTTTTTATTCCAAATGTAAAACTAAAAAGAAGAGGTTAGGTAAAATCATTGATGATTTGTATGTTAAACTTGATATTCTTGAGCAAAATGAGAAAATTCATCTTGAGAGCATTGATACCTTGCAATACCAATTTATTGATCTTGAGATCCAATACAATGGAGTTGAGGTAGAGAATGGGGTCTACCTTAAGAACATTAAATCTCTTAAGGAAGACAACCAAAAGTGCCTTAATGAGCTTGAGATACTTAAAACAAAAAATGTTGAACTTGAGCCTGTTGTTGATGCTCATAGAGATGAGAGGGATGTTTATCTCAAAGAAATTCAGTTACTAAAATCTAAAAGTTATAGGTTGCTTGGTCAAGTAAATAATTTATCTTGTAGACCTATTTTTCCTAGTAATGATGTTGCTTCCATTACTCTCAAAAAGGACTCTTATTTGACTAAAGCCATCTATTTATAGGCTGACCTTGTTCATGCTAGAGATGCTCTTTCTAGTTTGTCTTCTATTGTTATATCTCTTACTGATGATAATCATAGACTTAGAGCCTCTTTGCAGAAATTCCTCAAAGGGAAAAACTCCCTAAATGATATCCTTGACCATTCTACCAAACAAAGTGGTACTAGTGGTTTGAGATTTGTAGGGGGAGCACCTAAGGGCAAGAATAAGGCCAAAGGTAAGAAAAAAATAAGGAAACTCCCTTTTTCATTGGAGAGTCTTCTGGAAGTAAGAACCCTATGATTTGCTCTCATTGCAAAAGTGAGTATCATTATTCTACTTATTGTCCTTACAAGCCTAAGGGGACCGACCCAAAGATGAAATGGGTCCCCAAGCTAACTCTAGATCCCAAAGTTTGAGTTGGGAACCAACACTCTCCTTTTTTGTAAGAAAAAGAAAAATGGATTGATGCACTTAGTACATGATAGGTGATATAAGCCATTTCAGCAATTTCATAAAGAAGAAAGGAGGTTCGGTTACTTTTGCGGACAATAAGAAAGGTAAGGTAAAAGGTGAGAGTGATGTAGGTGAATCCTTGTGTATTAAGAATGTTCTCTTTATGGATGACCTACATCATAATATAATAAGTGTAAGTCAATTATGTGACAATCATTACCTTGTATTATTCACTTCTTTTGAATGCTTGCTTCTAGATTCCCTTACTTATAATGTCATATATAATGGAACTTGAAATGGTATTATTTATGTAATTGTGCTTGAATCCATTAACCCTAACATTGGTAGATGCCTTGTAGTCAATTAGAGTGATATTTCTCTTTGGCATCATCGACTTGGTCATGAAATATGCATCAATTGAAGAAGTTGAGAAAAAAAGACTTGGTTAAGGGACTTCTAAAACTATATTTTGACGAGGATGAAGAATGATAACCTTGGACCCAAGGAAAGAAAACCAAGTCCTCCAAATCCAAAGGAGTCCTTAGAACCAAGAGAGATCTTGAACTTCTCCATATTGATCTATTTGGATCTATGAGAACTCAATTGATTTGTGGTTCCAACTATTGTCTTGTTATTGTTGATGATTTCTCTTAATATACTTGGACCTACTTTCTTGTTTCCAAGAGTGATACGCTTGATGTTTTCTCTAGTTTTTGCAAATGAGTTGAGAACAAAGCTTTTTGCCAGATTGTTTCCATCTGTAGTGATCATGGGAGAGAATTTGAAAATGATCTTTTTGAACATTTTTGTGAAGAATCAGGATGTGCACATAACTTCTATTCACCTCAAACGCCTCAGTTAAATGGGGTTGTAGAGAGGAATAATAGGTCACTACAGTAAATGTCTAGGACCATGCTTTTAGAGAATGACACTCCAAAAGTTTTGAGCTGAAGCTGTTAGTACCTCATGTTTTGTGCAAAATCAGATTTTTACACACCCTTCTTTGAAGAAAACCCCCTATGAGCTATGGCGTGGTAGGAAGCCTTCTATCGAGTATTTTCAAATTTTTGGGTGTCCTTGTTTTGTTTTGAACACGAAAGATTATCTTTACAAGTTTGATCTGAAATCATACAAGGCTTTCTTTGTTGTCTATAGCACTACTAGAAAAGCTTATAGAGTGTTTAATGTTGATCTATCTAAAGTAGAAGAATCTATTAATGTCAAATTTATTGAGACCAACCCCTCTATTCCCAAATATGTCGTTGCAAATGATGATGTTGAGGTGAGTGATTCCTATCTTAAAAGAACTCAACATCACCCAAAAGGTACAAGAGGTGGCCAGTCATGAAGAAGAGAAGGATGAAGAGAAGAAGAATCCAACTCCCCACTATGCAAAGAATCATACTAAAGAGTTGATCTTAAGTGGCCCCTTTCAAAGAGTGAATACACAGGCTGCCTTCAACAAAGAACAAGCAAACAACACCTTCATCTCACAACTTGAGCCAAAGAACATCAAAGAAGCTCTTGGGGATGATGAATGGATCCTAGCCTTGCAAGAAGAATTGGAGCAATTTGAGAAGAACAAAGTGTGGACTCTAGTGCCAAGACCATGCGATAGAAAGATCATTGACACCAAGTGGGTCTACCGCAACAAGCTAGATGAAAGCGGCAAGGTGGTAAGAAACAAAGCAAGGTTGGTGGCTCAAGGCTACAATCAGTAGGAAGGTATAAATCTTGATGAAACATATGCACCTATAGCTAGAATTGAGTTCATTCGTATGTTGTTTGCTTTTACTAGATATAAGAACTTTCTTCTTTATCAAATGGATGTTAAAAGTGCATTTTTGAATGGTACAATTGAGGAGGAGGTGTATGTCATACAACCTCCAGGCTTTGAACATGATAGTTTACTGAACCATGTTTATCAATTATAAAAATCTCTCTATGGACTCAAACAAGAACCTTGAGCTTGGTATGAGAAATTAAGAACTTTTTGTTAGATCATAGGTACATCATGGGCAAAGTGGATTATAACTTTTTTCTTAAACACACTTCTAACAACTTTCTTATCATTCAAATTTATGTTGCTGATATCATTTTGGCAGAACTAATCTTGATCTTTGCAAGGAGTTTAGTGATCTTATGTAGAGTGAGTTTGAGACTAGCATGATGGGTGAGCTTACATTATTCCTCGGCTTTCAAATAAAACAAACTAAAGATGGGAACTTCATCAACCAAGGCAAGTACACAAGTGAGCTACTTAAGTGCTTTAGGATGGAGAACACCAAGCTGATGGACACCCCCATGTCAAATACTGCCAAATTTGATAAAGATGAAGAAGGTGAGAAAGTAGATGAGAAGATCCATAGAGGTATGATTGGAAGTTTACATTATTTAACTACCTCTAGCCCTGACATAATGTATAGTGTTGGCTTGTGTGCTCGCTTTCAATCAAATTTCAAGAAATCACATCTTATAGTTGTTAAGGGGATTTTAAGGTACTTAGCCAAAACCCCAAAATTTGAACTATAGTATCCCAAGTCAAGGGACTTTACTCTTATAGCTTATAGTGATGCAGATTATGCAAGATATTTGATTGATAGAAAGTGGCTTTATGCAGATTATGTAGATTATGGAAGTGGCACTTGCTTCCTCTTAGGACCATGCTTGGTGTCTTGGTTCTCTAAGAAATAGAGAATAGTGGCTTTATCAACTACTGAGGCTGAATACATTGCAGCCGAGAGTTGTTGTGCCTAGGTTCTACGGATGAACAAAATGCTCCAAGACTTTAACATTTATTTTGATGCTTCTCCTATCTATTATGATAATACTAGTGCAATGAATTTATTTTACAATCTTATATTTCATAGTAGAGCCAAACATATAGAGGTTCATCATCATTTTCTTCATGATCACATTGCCAAAAAGAATATTTATATCACACATGTGGACACAGAAAATCAATTGACAGACATCTTTACTAAACCTCTAGCTAGAGAGAAATTTAATTTCATTAGATCTAAACTACTTATAACTACTTTGGATGAATCCTATATGCCTTCTAGTTAGTTTCTATCTATCCTATATGCTTTTCTCATGTCTTGATCACCTCTGCTTGCTAAAGTGCTAACATTTCATGTTCTTATGCCTTGTTTTTCACTTGTTTTGGGTATTTTTCATTAATGCTTATTTTATCGTCAAACAATACCCAATGATGAGTGATATGTGCCTAAGTATGTTTAAAATGCAAAATGGACTAGAAAAATAAATTTAATTAGCACTCAAATGGCTAGAAATTAAATTTTTTAATGATGAATCAGGTTGATCATCAACCAAGTTGCCAACTTGACCGATCTGTGGCTGAGGGCTTGTGTAAAAGCCATTTGGTCAAGTTTCAGTCTCATAGAACTCGATCGATGATCGGGGTGGAGAAAAACTTAAGTATGGTTTAGCTGACTTTTCTCCCTCTCAACTAGAGAAAAATTGACTGATTTCTTCTCCACCTCCCTCAATCTCTCAACCCTAGCCCCGACTTTCCCTTTCCTAGCCCTAGCCATCCCTTTCTTAACCTTCCTTTCTCTCGTGCACATCAGCCCTAGGTGTTTGGTCAGTTTTTGGTGGTGTTTCCCTCATTTTTTACCTCTCAATCTCCTTCTTTCTGCCTCCATGGCTTCCAATAGGAGAAAGAGAACTGCCCCTTCCAGAGCACCATCCTCCTCCTCCAACTCTCACCTCATTCCTTATGATGACACCTTCTTTGTCTCTAATGAAGCTCTAAATAGGTACAAGGAGCTCCTTCCTAGGAACGCCTTCCCTTTTTGTGCCTTGTTTGAGCCTTGTTTGCATAGATAAAAGGGCATAGATGAGGTAGCTGAGTTGTTGTATGACCACCATCTCTCTTCCCTAAGTGTTGAACGCCAGTGCTATAATAACTCCATCACAAGCACTAAGGAAGTTCATGAATTCTATGCAATTTTTTCATGGAATTATGACGCTCTTGTACCCCTGACTAATACTTAAGTCATTCTTACTTCCATGATTTCCAGTAAAAAGTTCAAGATCTCAGAAGATATCTTGAATATCCTTTTCTCTAGTACTGAGGTCACTGGCACATGGATGAAATATTACCCTGAGTATTTTGACCTCCTACACCCTAAGGCCTTCTATAAGCAATATGATATCACTCTCCCTAACATAAATAAGTTCTTGAAGAAGCCCATCCTACCCTCATCTACTTTGGACCTGAAAAACTACATTCTCACTTTGGTAGTCAACTGCAATATTCACCCCAAGAAAAATCAAACTGAAATTATAGAGAATACCACAGTGATTATGTTCTACCTTCTATGGAACATCGAAGTCAAGTGGTCTAGATATGTTCTCCATCACATGACCTACTTTGACTCTGGGAAGAATACCCGAGGTACCCACCCTCCCTACCCAACCTTGATCTCTGGTTTCTTTCAATCTGCCATCAAAAAGTCTCTTTTTCACGTTCTACATTACAAACCTTCTCAAAAGGAGTCTGTATCAATGAGACCACACTCAAGAAAAGCTTTCCACAATCTTATTCTACCACACTTGGAGCCTCTACCTCCACCTCGTCAACCATCCCGACCTGCCCGTGCCTCATTCAATGTATCAAATGAAACCCTCATGGGTTGCATGATGCATCAGCAAGCTTATAACCTTCAGGGAGCATATGCATCAGGATCTCTGTGCTACCATGTCTACCATGAACCTATCCTATGTCCATCCTTATCCTGCCTACCAGGCTGACCCAGGTGATGATTATGCATCCTATATATATAATCACTTTTACCTGACCCCTCCACCTACTGCTTCCGCTACTACACCCTCTGATATTGGTGGATCTACCCCTGGAGTGCTACCTCTCCCTACTGGTCCTATAGCTACCTTTCTTGCAAGACTTGGCACCTCTACTCCCACTTTTCCTCAAGACCAAGAGTTGCATGACCTAGTTATGTCTTGGGCTAAGCAGAATGCTATGTGGCCCAGTCGTGGTTTCAGTCCTTCTGTCGATGATGATATGCCTGATCAGGTTGATGAGGAATTTGTTGTTGTTGATGAGGAGGCATCTGAGGATGATGGCGAGGATGGTTTTGATGATGGCTTTGTTGGTGCATCTGGTGATCAAGGTGAAGATGTTGTCTCTACTGCACCTTTAGATGGAGATGATGACTGTGAGCCTGAAGCTTCTAATGATGATGATGATGTTGATGATCCTCTGGACTTAGATAGCTTAGACATTTATATGTTTTAGTTTTTTAGTCTCTAGATGTTGATCATATATATCTTTCTAGACTATTTTGTACTTAAAACATCTGGGCACATTATCTGAGTTGTACTATTTTATATTCTCATGTGGTTTTCATCATTTCGGCTTGTAGTGGTTTTGAGAACATGCTTTCAGTGTTGTAATCTTAATCATATGTACCCTTACCCTTTGATTGACTATATCTCATGAGTTTGTGGTATGTTACCTATATTTTAATTATGACATAGATTGCTTGTATCTATCTCGTCTTTGTTTGATGGGTGTTATGTGGTTGCATATTTTATCTTGTGGTTGGATGTTTGGGTTTGTTTTTAGAGAAGACCCATTTTTTTGCTCTTCTACTCCCCTTACTTTTTGATAATGCCAAAAGGGGAGAGAATTTTAATGTTTTAAAGCTCAACCATATTGTTTGTATTGCATGTTTGATCCTTTTCCTATCTAAATATATGCTTTATCATGTGACTTGCTAAAGGACCATGCAAAATACTTGTCATATAACTTTGTGTAGAAAGACTAACTATGCAGGTAAGAGTGAGCATAGATTGAGGGGGAGCAATTCACATTGTTCATATTATGAATCCCCCTACAATTCACAAGGCTAATGTATAACTCTACATATCCTTTTCAATATGTTGAGGAATGGTTTTTCATTATCAAAAAGGGGGAGAATGTTGACTTAAGAGTTATACATTGTCCATATTTTGATAATGACTTAATCATTCCATTCATATGTATCTAATATGATAGTTTAATATTGATTTTAGGCTTTAGGTACATGAAAAGGATCAAATTACGCAAGCCCTAGATTGTCCAAATTCAAGTCAAAAGCAATGCAAATGTGCATTTTTGGAAATCTCTCTAAACCACCTTAGAATATTTTTGCAATCATTTGTATTGATGATATGACTTGTAAATAAGATGAGAAAAAATCAGGGACACTTAATTCCAAAATTTTGTCACTCAAAAATCATTTTGAAAAATTTGTCACAACAACTTTTTTGGTCGAGTTTGGATCTCGACCGACCTGTGATGGATTTTTGGAAATGGATCAATCGGTGGAGTTGTACACTCACAAAACTCGACCGACCGACTCACTGACCAAAATTGATTTTGACTCATCAGTCGAGTTTCCCCAAGACAAACTCGACTGATAGTTTGAAAATTGGCTTTGTCGATTAGTGGATCAGTTGAGTTATCTTTATTAAAACTTGACCAAATGTACTATACGGAAAATTAAAAAAAAAGTGTTTCCAACCATTGGAGATGAAAATAGATCCGTTGTAAGTTGTAAAATGGCTATTTTTTTTCTTAAGTGATCCCACATACTCAAAGGAACACCCCCAGCTATAAATAGGACCTCTTCGAGTTCATTCCAAGGTTGCTCATTCATTCTATCCTTGGTCCTTGCTATAGTTGAGTGTGCTACAACCTTTTGAGCCCCTTTCTCTCTCTCATTTACAAAGCATTTCATGATTATAGTGATTTAGGCATGTTGTAAGAGATCTACCGCCATGTTATCTTGTAAAGCTCTCATTCATTCCGTCTTGCCAATCCCCTTTCTCAAAGAGCAAAGGTTGAAGTCATATTCTCTGAGTGAAGGAGGAGTTGTTATTCTTCTTCAAGGTTGAAGAAGGTGTAAAGATCTTCTCCAGGTGAAGGAGAAGGACAAGGCGGAAGATTCAAGAAGAGTGGGTAATTCCTTCAAGGCCAAAGACTTGATGTAAGTGTGGGTAAGTCCTTGGTGAAGGTTGAAGACATCTTGATCAGGTGGGCAAGTCCTTGTGTAGGTGATAGACTCTTGTCTTCAATAGGTAAGTCCTTGTATGTATGTTGGTCTTCTTATATCTCTTGTAATGGAATATAAGTATACATGGGATGCAAAGTCCTAGAGGTTGACCTCTATAGGTAGTGGATTGATGGTCTCCTAGTTTGGAGATTGGAACCACTCTGTGACACCTCTTCATGCTAAATGATATTACTCAAAACACAAAACACGATCAACTACTAATTAATCACATAGTCTAAAACACAGAATAATTAAAACCAATTTCAACAATGTAAATAAACTCCAGAACATTTACATAAAGGTCCATCATTCCATTCTCATATACTATAACAAATATTCACATAGGGGTCTAAAGACCTCAATCACATCTTGTATACAAAATATATTTCACATGTACATGTCATATGTTTTCAAACATTGGCATACTACCAAAATCTCATGTCGATACATGTATATCATGTAGAAAGCACATCCCATACCCAGACTTGAGAGTACAGGGATGGCACTAGGACTCTACTACTAACATTTACAACTGACCAAACTTCTGAATCAATTAATCACCAGATTGGTTCTCTTCCATAGGACGACCTCGATCTCATTGCCCGTGACCACCTAAAAAGATGTGGTACCCTTAGGTAAGACCCAGTCCCAGCGAGAGATATAACTCTCTCCAACATATATTGATTACAATAGATTGATTGACAGTAAATGAACTGAACAGATATAGTAATGAATAAGCAATTTAAGCGGATTGAATAGTTTAAACATACGAAGCAATTAAGAAAATTAACTTGACAAGAAGTATAATTAATCAAAGGTCATATGATAGCATCTTGTAAACACTGAATAGTGTAAAGACAAGTTAAAGACTAATCAAACAATGTGAGATGTATTTAACCATAGCCAGTATACTGCACGACTTATATATTACATTGCCCTGAGGGATTTGAGGAATACCACTCAAGTCCCATCTGACCACTACTAAGTTGAAATTAGTTCCATACAAGATCTAGGAAGAGTCGGACTCCTAAGATCTTCTTCGCCCCCAGTCAGTACGGGTCTGCCACACCGACACATAAGGTCAAGCTGCTAACAGCCTAGTCCGTCCTTAGTATATATCACAAAACTAGTGAAAGGAGACGGGTACGCATACCCTACCATCCGAGGTACAACTACAGTTGTCCTCCAATCTCATCATATATATATATATATATATATATATATATAATGAGAGAGACATGACCGTAGACATTCTCAAACTGAGGGCTAGGTATAACCACTATCATCCTCCCTAACACTTGAATTCAGAATGACAAGCACCCCACATACTCATCATATGCACTCTGAGTTTCCCTTAGGAATACTCGTTTCACTATCTAGCAAGTTCCGACACTCAAATAGATCTATGGCACAAGGTACTACATGATTAGAGTTTCACTTTATTAGTTATGCCAATTGGGTGAATTAAGACTAAATCATACAAATGGACATACAAACCCTATTCCATTTCTATCAAGTGTATAAGAATTGCAGCTTCATAAGATATAAAACATTTTAGGTATAAATCTTAATCACATTACCACATGCTATCATCCATTGCATTGTAATGAACCACATTACATCATACTATTTTAAGATACCCATTTCTTATCAGAAGTTCTAGGGTTTCAACCCTTATTGGAACATGAAGAGGATTTCACCTAAATTAGGGATCAAACATGCCCAAGGTCATTATGAACACCTCATCAATTCATGCATAATCATCATTGTCTTTCAACGCCTTAAAACAAGGCTCAACGAAACATCAATCACACATGTGACATACAAGATTAGCATAACACAAACTATGATGCTCAACTATCATCATATTATGGTTTCAACACAAGAAGTGAGTATTTCATAATCATATTTAATAACTTTAAGAAGGATGATTACACTCAATCCTTAGCACTTAGTCATATTAGAGTTGGTGTAACAAGTCATATTTCATTCAGGGTACACATTCACTTGTTATGATGATTTCTCAAAAATATTCATACAAGGGCAAAGGTAATACTACAAGTTCAAAGGTGTTGTACCATCAAATTTCATTACTAGAACCAACATATAATATCATTGGATTTATTCTAATCCATTGGATGTTAAAGCTTCCAATCTCATCCATTAAATCGGGTTCATTATTCAAAATCATTAATTTGAGTATGGTGTAAACATTGAATTCATTGAACTAAGAAACCATTGGTTAGGGGCTGAAAAGAAGATACATTTAAAACCTTGGCTCACCATTGGTTGCTAGGATAAGCACTATTGTCACACCCCGATCTCACACTAACCACTAATCATGAGATTAGGGCGCGACGGAGGGATTATCACATAAACAAATCACTGAGAACTTTTTCTTTTTAAAACCTTGTAATGATATCCGGATTATTGCTGTAAACTAAAACATAATAAACTATTGCAGAAGCATTTCAATTAAACTGGCTAGAGTACGTAAACAGAGTTTACAACATGTAACATTGTTTAACAGAAAGTAAACATAACAGTTAATTTACATCTTTTACACATTCGCCATACATACTCTCTCTCACCCACACCATGTCCCAAGGACCGAAGGGAATGGACTAAGAGACCTCTAATTAGACTAACTACAAACCTTCTATAACTAGGCGTTAGGATGAAACGACCCTTCCGATTCCTGATGCTGATGCTGACCTGAAAATGTTTTGAGTAGAGGTATGAGCCTACTCGCTCAGTGAATAGCATTTCATTTAGCTATCACTAAACAACTCATCAGGTTTATAGATTTAAATAAAACATAAGTACAGTACTAAGCAGGGCAGTTCTAATAACATAACAGATTTGCAGAATATAATCACATTTCCATGCATTAACAGATAATTTGAACAGATAAACAGATATAAAGAAATAGCACAAAAGTTCGAATACTTTAATTTACTGTGATCCTATATGAGTACCAATTTATATTATTATTAAGCCCTAATCATATACAGTGTACCCTGTATATGAAGATCCGTAGCGAACTACGATCCCACCGTACAAGACTTAGCGACACACCCGGGAAATGCTAAGTCTGACGCCAGCCCTGCTCTGCCACAGGACCCCAGGCTCATCGGCCTTCAGGCTCATCGGCCTCACTGCACTACATCGAGTGCTCTAGACTCCTCCTCTAACCTGAGTACACAAGCGGAGAGTCTCACGGGGTTACCTCCATGACATCGCACGGATCTTGTTGCAATAACCCCCAATTTTCTCCAGTGCCAACGTGACATCGCACACGTTACTGTTGGACACTGCCTCTCTATCCTCGTGTCTCCATGACATCGCACGGATAATGTTGCAACACGAGTTTCACCCCTAAGAAGCAGATCTGTCAAAGGGGTTCTACGGTGTTAGGGCACCTAAGTCTATTAACTGATTAATATATAAACATTTAAACAGGAAAATCACATTTACTGATTTCATATCAGATCACAATACACTGTCATTCTAAACTGACAGAGCAATATATTTTAAATCATTGTAATTTCTGAGAAATTCTCATACCATGCATCCAGACAAATTAGAAATGCATAAATAACCCAACTTATTTCAATTTGGCACATACATAGCGAATTTACGTAATTGAACATCTTATTGCACAAATTAAAGAAATTTACTTCACATATGAGAACCATACTCAACATTTGTCAATTCTCTAAAATTCTCGAAAAACGTGCACATTAACCCTAATCCTGGTTTGTGCATCACTTAACTCAATTAAGAGTTAATTGCATATCACAACACAATTTAATAACAATACTTGAGAATTTCTGGTAATATTTCAGAGAAATGTGCCATTTCATGTAAATATCGATTTACACATATTAACGTCAAAAGATATATGCAATTAGGGTTTTCATGCATATTTTATTTATTCATATCAACTTTGAAATCGTACATCTGATAATTTATCAGAAATCTTCATTGTCTGGGTTCATATCCAAATCATACCATTTAAGACATGAATTTCTAATTTCAACATTCAAATGAGCAATTTAGGTTCCAATGAAACATATAAATCTACCGATTCAATCCACACTGATCAATTGCTAAATTTAATCATATAACAGCGTCTAGAAGCAATTTATGAAATAAAAAGTCGGGTGTCGCCAAACGCCGCCCTACGCCTGATAACGCCTGTTATCAGCGTAATTCACGCACAAAATAGAAAATATTCAAACGCCTGAGTTTATTAATGATAAATAAATGAAATTCTACTCACAACGATTTGGGCTGTCCGGATTCGTCCGGAATTGCGTCTAAGGACCAGTTTTCGGGCGATTTCTGGTCTTCTTCTACCTTTGGATTAATTAGCTTACTGATCCTGCAATTCAACAGCAGAACAGTTCCTTTACGATCAGATCTGAAATTGGCTAAATTGATAGATGGATCTTGGCTAACCACTATGGAAATTCTAATCTGGACCTCAAGCCAAAATCAAGGCAACGTTCTGGAGTACTGGTTGCCCCCAAAAGCTCCTCACGAATGAACTGGATATCGTGGCTTTACTGCTGCTACGGCTGCAAGGTACGGCACTGCCACTAGCTAGATGAGCGCCAAACCTGGTGGTCAGAGTTAGGAAAAGAATTATTGATGCATGGTTGGTCGTTGACCGAAACAAAGAGCATCCTTGTCTCTCCCAAACATGGCCACACGAGCTGCTTGCTGATAGGCGCCGCACCTACTGCAGGTCGGCTACCCAAGTAGGTAGCTAGGTCGACGATAGTGGGGGGAGGGGGAAAGATAGAGGAAGAAGAGAGGGAAGGTGGACGACCTTTTTCAACAGATTCTAGAACTCCAAATCGCCCCGCCCTAGATCCTTTGCTGCTGCCGATCGTGCGCAGCTGTAGTTGTTTGCTGGGCGCCGCCAGGTTGGTCGAAGGTCGAGGTGCTACGCACCTAGGGTGAGGAGGAAAAAGATAACAGATGGAGGAAGAAGGGAGGCACGACACCAAGCTGGATCAGTGGTGAATGCTAAAAAAAAATCACCTGCTCTCAACTCTCCTTCAGTCGCGATCTCTAGTTGAGCGGGTTTTGGGCACCGCTCACTGCTCTCTGTTATATCGACTGAAGGAGAAGAAAAGATAAAGGAAAGAAAAGCAACCGACCCATTAAAAATGAAAAAAATGAATTGGAAAAATTGCATTTCAGCCCCTAATTCTTACAATTGCCATAACTATGGCCTTGAGGGTCCAATTTGGTCAATTTTTCTTGCATTATTTCAAGCGTGAAATTCTCTACGCCCTCAGAACAAAATATCATACTAATTTTACTATTTCTCCGGTTCGAAATTTCAAATTGCATCCAATCATCACTTTACTCAAATTGATCATCTTAATTAAGCACTAATTAATTTTATGTGCTTGATTCAACTAAATCAAGTTAATGATCACTAACCACATCATAAGCACATATGTTAACTCAAATAACTTTAATTAGGCTCAACTTATAAAGCTTACCAATAGGCTTTAAAACGGGTCATAACAATCTCCCTCCCTTATAAGAATTTCGTCCCGAAATTTCTAAAAGAGAAAAGGAAACTTGCTACGCATCTCAGATTCAAGCTCCCACGTAGCTTCTTCAATGTTATGATTCCTCCACAGAACCTTCACCAATGGTATCTCACGGTTCTTAAGCTTCTTGATCCTCTGATCAACTATCTGGATTGGTCCCTCAACATAGGACACATCTGATCTAAGCTGTGCAGGTTCTGGGTCAACTATCTTTTCCGTACCAGGGTAACATTTCTTAAGCATAGACACATGAAACACATCATGAAGATTAGCTAACTCAGATGGCAAATCCAACTTATAGGCTACAGGTCCAATCCTCTCAATGATAGGATATGGGCCCATAAACCTAGGAGTCAATTTGCCTCTCTTACCAAACCTCAACACTCCCTTCCACGGTGAAACTTTCAGATAAACCTCGTCACCAACCTCAAACTCAAGAGGTCGACGTCGTCTCTCTGCATAACTTTTCTGCCTGTCCTGAGCAGCTTTCAACTGCACCCTGATCACAGATATCTTCTCTGTAGTCATGTCGACTATCTCAGGTCCAAGAATTTCTTTCTCGCCAACCTCGTACCAACAATCTGGTGATCTACACTTCCTGCCATATAGAGCTTCATATGGGGCCATTCCAAGACTAGAATGGTAGTTGTTATTATATGCAAACTCCATCAAGCTTAAGTGTTCTTCCCAGTTACCTCTGAACTGCAGAACGCATGCTCTCAGCATGTCTTCAAGAGTCTGAATGGTCCTCTCAGATTGACCATCTATCTGCGGGTGAAACATTGGACTAAACCTCAGCTTTGTGCCCAACGTACGATGTAGCTGATTCCAGAACCTAGATGTAAACTTAGGATCTCTGTCAGAAATAATGGAAACTGGAATCCCATGTAATCTGATTACCTCATCCACATAAACTTTGGCCAGCTTTGGAACGTCAAAGGTTGACTTGACAGGAAGAAAGTGAGCAGACTTAGTTAGTCTATCCACAATCACCCATATCGAGTCTGAACCCCTAGGTGTCCTGGGTAACCCTACCACAAAGTCCATCATGATGTGTTCCCATTTCCATTCTGGTATAGGAAGCGGCTGCAAGGTACCAGTAGGTTTTTGATGCTCAGCTTTAACCTGCTGACACACCCCACATCTAGCCACGTATTCAGCCACATCCTTCTTCATACCAGACCACCAGTACAGCTCTCTGAGATTCTTGTACATTTTCGTGTTACCAGGATGCATAGCATACATAGAAGCATGCTCTTCTTCAAGAATCTGCTCTTTCAGCTCACTGCTCCCAGGTACACACAACCTATCATGAAGATACAACACTCTGTCGTCAGAAAACCGGAATTCTGTTCTTTTACCTTCCGACATATCCTGCATAACCTGCCACAACTCGTCATCATTCTGTTGCAACTCCTTAATCTGATCGTAGAAAGTAGGTTTGACCTGCATCTGAGCAATCAACCCACTCTGTCCAGTCACATTCAAGTCTAAGTTCAATTTCCGCATATCTACAAGCAAGTCTCTCTTGAAACATGCCATAGAAAATGCATCAGCTGTTGAACTTGACTTTCTACTCAAGGCATCTGCTACAACATTCGCTTTACTAGGATGGTAATCGATTGTCACATCATAATCTTTAATCAGCTCAAGCCATCTGCGCTGTCTCAAATTCAAATCCTTCTGAGTGAAGATATACTTTAGGCTCTTATGGTCTGTAAATACCTGACAAGTCTCACCATACAGGTAGTGACGCCATATCTTAAGAGCATGAACTATAGCAGCTAACTCGAGATCATGAGTAGGGTAGTTCTCTTCGTTCTTCTTAAGCTGTCTAGATGCATAGGCCACAACCTTGCCTTCTTGTATCGACACACAGCCTAAACCCCTCCTGGAAGCATCGCAGAACACTATATAACCTTTGTCTGCCTCTGGCAAAACCAACACTGGTGCTGAAGTCAGCTTCCTCTTCAAGATCTGAAAACTTTTCTCACAGTTATCAGACCAAACAAACGGTGCATTCTTCCTCGTCAAGCGTGTCAAGGGTGATGCTAGCACACTGAAGTTCTGTATAAACCTTCTGTAATAACCTGCTAATCCCAAGAAACTTCTAATCTCAGTAGGAGTCTTAGGCTGTTCCCACTGAAGCACAGAATCAACTTTCTTAGGATCAACACTAACTCCATCCTTCGAGATAACATGTCCAAGAAATGCTACCTCAGCCAACCAGAACTCGCACTTGCTAAACTTAGCATACAGATGATGTTGCTTCAACAACTGCAACACTACTCTCAGGTGTTGTTCATGTTGTACATCGTCTCTGGAGTAGATCAGAATATCATCTATAAAGACTACAATAAACTGATCTAGGAACGGTTTGAAAATCCGATTCATCATATCCATAAAGGCTGTTGGGGCATTGGTCAGTCCAAACGACATGACCAGAAACTCATAATGCCCATACCTGGTTCTAAAAGATGTCTTGGGAATATCAGAAGCCTTTATTCTGAGCTGATGATATCCAGATCTCAAATCTATCTTAGAGAAGATCGTCGCTCCACGCAACTGATCAAACAGATCGTCTATTCTCGGCAATGGATACTTGTTCTTAATAGTGATCTTGTTCAATTGCCTGTAATCTATACAGAGACGCATGGTACCATCCTTTTTCTTAACAAACAGGACTGGAGCACCCCACGGTGAAGAACTGGGTCTAATGAAACCCTTATCCAGCAATTCCTGCAGCTGCACCTTGAGTTCCTTCAACTCTGCAGGTGCCATTCTATAGGCTGGCAGTGCTACTGGATGACTACCTGGATATACCTGAATTTCAAAATCCAAGTCTCTGACAGGAGGTAGGCCTGGAAAATCTTCTGGAAAAACATCAGAAAACTCACAAACCACGGGCACATCATAAACACTGGCGGTGCTCTTCTCTGCTCTGGTGTCAACCACATGAGAAAGGAACGCTTCACATCCTTTCTGTAGCATCTTATCAGCTACTGCAGCTTATACAATGCACGTAGGCAGAACTTTCCTGTCTCCAGTAAAGACACAAGAAAATTCACCTTGTTGAAAGGTAGCTTCCTTCTTCCAACAATCGAGTTGCACTCGATATGTCTCAAGACAATCCATACCCAAGATGACTTGAAAAGTATTGACATCCAGGGGTATGAGATTAGCAGCAAAGGTGTAACCTTCAAAGGATAACAAACATCCGGGACATAACTCAGATAAAAGTGTTGGTCCACCTAGTGGAACCCTCAACACTAACTCATCTATCAACTCTTGAGTTAACATATTAAGTTCACCAACTAAAGAACGTCGTATAAAAGAGTGAGTAGCACCCGGATCTATCAAAACTGAAACTGGTATACTATTAAACAAAAGCATTTCTCCTGTAACGACTTGTGAAGAGATTATACCTTCCTGAGGTGTCAAAGAGAAGAAACGTGCTGAAGCTCTCCCTCTGACACGCTGTCTTCTCTGACCACTTCTGCCACTGGGCACTCCACCACCTCTGGAACCAGAAGCCATAGAAGAACTCGGAACATCATGGTACTGAGGCTGGAAAGCTTGTGATGCTGCTTGACGAAGCTGAGGACATTCCTTTCTGAAATGTCCTACTTGTCCGCAGACAAAACAACTTGCACCCCAACACGGACCAGTATGTGGTTTTCCACATTTGTCACATGGCGGTATCCCTTGTCCCTGGGGACCTGTCACTGATGTTGACGACCCAGAAGACCGTCCACTAGACGCACTGCCCCATCTCCCTGGGTTGTATCCCCCTCTGCCTCTAGAAGGAGCAACATCCTCAGATCTCTGTTTGCCGAAACAGCTAAAGCCACACCCGATTTTAGAAAAGAAACCTCTACCTCCACCTCTATATACGCTACTGGATTGTCCTCTACTGAAATCTACAGATCTTTTCTTAGACTCAGGCACCTTGTCAGCGTTCACAGATTCTTCAACCTGTCTAGCAGCCTCAACAAACTCACCAAAGTTCTCCCTGTTCCTTTTACTAATAGCAGAAATTGTATGCCGAATTTCTGGCCTTAGCCCTTCCTGAAACCTTCTGCATCTTTCTAAGTTGTCAGGAACAAGCTGCGGACAGAAGTTTGCTAATCGTGTGAAAAGTGCTTCATACTCAGTAACTGACATGTTCCCCTACTTAATGTTCTGTAACTGCCTGATTTTCTCATTAAGGAAGGTAGGTGGATAAAACTTAAGATGAAACTCTTCAGAGAAATCCTGCTAAGAAAGCTCTGTACCTCTCCTCTTTTCCTCCACACTATGCCACCACAGCTCTGCATCGCCTGTCAAAAGATAAACTGCGTGATTAATCTTTTTCTCTTCTGAAAGCTCCATCAGGCGAAAGACCTTCTCTATCTGTCTCAACCACTCATCAGCCTCTGTTGGATCTGTAGTGCCACTAAACTCTGTGCCGCCAAGCTTCTTTACAAGCTCATATGATCGCATCAGATCCTTACTGCTGGTAGAAGTAGAAGCTCGCCTATCAGCCTTGTACCTCTCTTTGGTCTCCAGAAACATCCTATACATCTGGGATGCTTCATCCACGTGGTCGCCACCACCTGGACCCAAGTACAGAGGATCAGGGCCAACATGACTCTCGGCCTGATCATCACGATCAAAGCCTCTTCCTGCCATCTGTAATGATATAACAGAATATTTCCTGTTAGAAAACTACAGATAGAAGAAAGACACCTAAACCTTAATCCTATTGGTCTCTTATCGTCCCCTGACCTGGAATCTGAGTAACTATGTACTCAACCTAAGCTCTGATACCTAGATGTCACACCCCGATCTCACACTAACCACTAATCATGAGATTAGGGCGCGACGGAGGGATTATCACATAAACAAATCACTGAGAACTTTTTCTTTTTAAAACCTCGTAATGATATCCGGATTATTGCTGTAAACTAAAACATAATAAACTATTGCGGAAGCATTTCAATTAAACTGGCTAGAGTACGTAAACAGAGTTTACAACATGTAACATTGTTTAACAGAAAGTAAACATAACAGTTAATTACATCTTTTACACATTCGCCATACATACTCTCTCTCACCCACACCATGTCCCAAGGACCGAGGGGAAAGGACTAAGAGACCTCTAATTAGACTAACTACAAACCTTTTATAACTAGGCGTTAGGATGAAACGACCCTTCCGATTCCTGATGCTGATGCTGACCTGAAAATGTTTTGAGTAGAGGTATGAGCCTACTCGCTCAGTGAATAGCATTTCATTTAGCTATCACTAAACAACTCATCAGGTTTATAGATTTAAATAAAACATAAGTACAGTACTAAGTAGGGCAGTTCTAATAACATAACAGATTTGCAGAATATAATCACATTTCCATGCATTAACAGATAATTTGAACAGATAAACAGATATAAAGAAATAGCACAAAAGTTCGAATACTTTAATTTACTGTGATCCTATATGAGTACCAATTTATATTATTATTAAGCCCTAATCATATACAGTGTACCCTGTATATGAAGATCCGTAGCGAACTATGATCCCACCGTACAAGACTTAGCGACACACCCGGGAAATGCTAAGTCTGACGCCAGCCCTGCTCTGCCACAGGACCCCAGGCTCATCGGCCTCACTGCACTACATCGAGTGCTCTAGACTCCTCCTCTAACCTGAGTACACAAGCGGAGAGTCTCACGGGGTTACCTCCATGACATCGCACGGATCTTGTTGCAATAACCCCCAATTTTCTCCAGTGCCACCGTGACATCGCACGCGTTATTGTTGGACACTGCCTCTCTATCCTCGTGTCTCCATGACATCGCACGGATAATGTTGCAACACGAGTTTCACCCCTAAGAAGCAGATCAGTCAAAGGGGTTCTACGGTGTTAGGGCACCTAAGTCTATTAACTGATTAACATATAAACATTTAAACAGGAAAATCACATTTACTGATTTCATATCAGATCACAATACACTGTCATTCTAAACTGACAGAGCAATATATTTTAAATCATTGTAATTTCTGAGAAATTCTCATACCATGCATCCAGACAAATTAGAAATGCATAAATAACCCAACTTATTTCAATTTGGCACATACATAGCGAATTTACGCAATTGAACATCTTATTGCACAAATTAAAGAAATTTACTTCACATATGAGAACCATACTCAACATTTGTCAATTCTCTAAAATTCTCGAAAAACGTGCACATTAACCCTAACGTGCACATTAACCCTAATCCTGGTTTGTGCATCACTTAACTCAATTAAGAGTTAATTACATATCACAACACAATTTAATAACAATACTTGAGAATTTCTGGTAATATTTCAGAGAAATGTGCCATTTCATGTAAATATCGATTTACACATATTAACGTCAAAAGATATATGAAATTAGGGTTTTCATGCATATTTTATTTATTCATATCAACTTTGAAATCGTACATCTGATAATTTATCAGAAATCTTCATTGTCTGGGTTCATATCCAAATCATACCATTTAAGACATGAATTTCTAATTTCAACATTCAAATGAGCAATTTAGGTTCCAATGAACCATATAAATCTACCGATTCAATCCACACTGATCAATTGCTAAATTTAATCATATAACAACGTCTAGAAGCAATTTATGAAATAAAAAGTCGGGTGTCGCCAAACGCCGCCCTACGCCTGATAACGCCTGTTATCAGCATAATTCGCGCACAAAACAGAAAATATTCAAACGCCTGAGTTTATTAATGATAAATAAATGAAATTCTACTCACAGTAATTTGGGCTGTCCGGATTCGTTCGGAATTGCGTCTAAGGACCAGTTTTTGGGCGATTTCTGGTCTTCTTCTACCTTTGGATTAATTATCTTAGTGATCCTACAATTCAATAGCAGAACAGTTCCTTTACGATCAGATCTGAAATTGGCTAAATTGATAGATGGATCTTGGCTAGCCACTATGGAAATTCTAATCTAGACCTCAAGCCGAAATCAAGGCAACGTTCTGGAGTACTCGTTGCCCCCAAAAGCTCCTCACAAATGAGCTGGATATCGTGGCTTTACTGCTGCTACGGCTGCAAGGTACGACACTGCCCCTAGCTAGATGAGCGCCAAACCTGGTGGTCAGAGTTAGGAAAAGAATCGTTGATGCATGGTTGGTCGTTGACCGAAACAAAGAGCATCCTTTTCTCTCCCAAACATGGCCACACGAGCTGCTTGCTGATAGGCGCCGCACCTACTGCAGGTCGGCTACCCAAGCAGGTAGCTAGGTCGAAGATAGTGGGGGGAGGGGGGAAGATAGAGGAAGAAGAGAGGGAAGGTGGACGACCTTTTTCAACAGATTCTAGAACTCCAAATCGCCCGCCCTAGATCCTTTGCTGCTGCCGATTGTGCGCAGCTGTAGTTGTTTGCTGGGCGCCGCCAGGCTGGTCGAAGGTCGAGGTGCTACGCACCTAGGGCGAGGAGGAAAAAGATAACAGATGGAGGAAGAAGGGAGGCACGACACCAAGCTGGATCGGTGGTGAATGCTAAAAAAAATCGCCTGCTCTCAACTCTCCTTCAGTCGCGATCTCTAGTTGGGCGGGTTTTGGGCACCGCTCACTGCTCTCTGTTGTATCGGCTGAAGGAGAAGAAAAGATAAAGGAAAGAAAAGCAACCGACCCACTAAAAATGAAAAAAATGAATTGGAAAAATTGCATTTCAGCCCCTAATTCTTACAATTGCCATAACTATGGCCTTGAGGGTCCAATTTGGTCAATTTTTCTTGCATTATTTCAAGCGTGAAATTCTCTACGCCCTCATAACAAAATATCATACTAATTTTACTATTTCTCCGGTTCAATATTTCAAATTGCATCCAATCATCACTTTACTCAAATTGATCATCTTAATTAAGCACTAATTAATTTTATGTGCTTGATTCAACTAAATCAAGTTAATGATCACTAACCACATCATAAGCACATATGTTAACTCAAATAACTTTAATTAGGCTCAACTTATAAAGCTTACCAATAGGCTTTAAAACGGGTCATAACAACTATATTCATTCAAAACCATCACATATTAAGCTAATGCCATCATTGATTGATAACATCATTAGGGTACTTAATGGTTGATCATTAAACTTCTTATTGAGCCAAAACCTGACCTAAGGGGGGTTGACCGTAGGTTTTCACCATCATTTGACACCCTTGATCATGAACATTAGTTTCTAAGATAGAAATACCATTGATTGTTGAATGGCATCACCATCGGTTGTGTGGTAGGGAAGAAAATAGCTTGAAAACTCTAATTTGGACCATCAATTGTTCATGCTTAGCATTGTAGGTTGTTACTATCAACCTGTCCAATATCATACTATATCTTAGAAAGATCTTACACATATTTACTTGTTCATATAGAACTAGAACAGAATAGGGAACACCATAAAAATTCATAACCCTAAACAAGCATGGTTTCTCTATGCTTAGATCATCACATTAAAGAATAAACATGAACTAACAAGCTTCTAGCAAGAAATATAAGTGAAGAATGTTATATAACTCTCATGTATAGATTAGTTCAGACCCCAATCAGAAAGAATCTAGAGAAAATAAGGCAAGAAAAACCAACTTTCAGATATGAACTTGGCTAAGTAGGAACTTCTCTCCACAAAGAAGCAAAACCCTAGATGAAGAAGAAAGAAAGATAGATGCTTGAATTCTAGAGCCACTTCCACCATGGAACATCAAGGTTCCAACCTGGAGGAATATAGGAGGAAGAACAACAAACAAATAAATGGAGGAAATAAGGGAATACTTACACTTTTAGGTCAAGATCACTAGGAAGGAGCTTTAGAAACCCCTAAAGGAAGTCAATTGCAACCCTAGATACTTTATCCCAAGAAGATCCCCACTTTCTTCTTCCTTGGATAGGAATTTTGTAGCAGAACAAAGAGAGAATGAGGTTCGTAGGTGGAGAGAAGTGGTGGAGAGAAAATGATTTGTTTGGGTGCTTAGGGATAAGTATATAAAACTTTAAGATAAAGAAAAAGAAAAGGTTGAAGTTCTAGTATCTTTCCAAGTGTCCATGGCCTTAAACTATTAACAATATACAAGAACACACACAAGAAGCTGACCTACATATCATAGATACCTGCTTATCCTTCGTTTCTTGAATTTCTAAGAAAAACAAATAAATCATTAGTTGATATCTCCTAAAGGTAGCTCATCCATAAAGGGGTGAACCTTAAAATCCCCTTGGAGAAAACACCTTCAAACCAAGGTTTCACTAGGAGTCCCATAGATCAAAAATATTAAGAACGATAAGATAACATATAAGAAACATAATTCATGTGACAAATTGCAAAGAAAACCCCTCGATTGGGTAAATTATAGAAAATTCCAAAATGTACATAAAATTGCGTAACTTGCTCAAACAGTGTCTAAATTGGACCAAATTTGAAACTTAATCTTGTCTTATGATTTAAAAACATATAAAAAGGTTATATTATGGTTATCAACACTCAATTATGATAATTAAGCTTATTCAGGTCTTTACTCAAGTTTAGGGGCCTTACAACTATAAACCCCTAACATGGATTTTGCCCTAAAATCCTACACAGAGAGAGGGATACTTTATACGCATCTCATTATTTAGTTCCCATGTGGATTCCTATATTCCATGGTGATTCCAAAAAACTTTCACTAGTACTATATCTTTTCTCTTCAGCTTTTTCACCCTTCTATCTAGGATCAACACAAGACCCTCAAAATAGGATATATCATCATCTAACTCAACCTTTACTGGTTGGATTGTCTACTCAGTATCTGGATGACATTTTCTTAGCATATAGAAGTGAAAGACATTATGCAATCTATGTAGCTCTGGTGGTAGCTCCAACTTGTATGCTACCTTTCCAACACGTGCTAGGATAGGGTATCATCCCATAAATCTAGGAGCCAACTTACCCTTCTTTCCAAACCTTAACACACTTTCCAAGGAGAAACCTTAAGATATACTCTATCTCCAACTTGGAACTCAAGTGGTATGTGTTAGTTATTTACATAAGATCTCTGCTTGTCCTAGGCTGCCTTCAACTGTTGTTGTATCACTTTAATCTTTTCTATAGTCTATTGTACTAACTTAGGACCTAAAAGTTGATATTCACCTATCTCATACCAACAAAGAGGAGACTGACATCGTCTCCCATATAGAGATGCATAAGGAGCCATATCTATACTTATTTGATATCTATTGTTGTATGCAAACTCAATCAGAGTCAGATGTGCATCCCAACTATTAAGAAATTGCAGTTGACATGCCCTCAAGAGATCCTCTAAAGTCTGAATAGTCCTTTTAGACTGGCCATCAGTATGTGGATGAAAAGTTGTGCTGAATCTCAGCTGTGTTCCCATTAATGAATGTAGATGCTCCCAAAAATGACTTGTGAACTATGGACCTCTTTCAGAAACTATAGTCACTGGAATGCCATGTAGGCAGACTATCTCATCAACATATACTTGTGCCAATTTCTCTATTGAAAACATCATTTTGACTGGTAGAAAATGAGCTGACTTAGTCAATATGTCTACTATCACCCATATGGAATCATGACCCTTTATTGTCCAAGGAAGACCAACCACAAAGTCCATAGTAATATGATGCCATTTCCACTATGGTATTGGCAATGGTTGTAGTGTCCCTACAGGCTTCTGGTGCTCAAGCGTCACCTGCTGACAAACTAGACATTTGGCAATGAACTCTGCCACATCATGTTTTAAACGTGGCCACCAATACATGTCTTTCAAGTTTTGGTACATCTTAGTACTTCCAAGATGCATTGCATACATGGATGAGTGAGCCTCCCCAAGTACCATCTTCGTCAACCCATCAACATCAAGAACTACTATCCTATCATCGTAGCAAACTGTACCATCATCTTCCTCTTAGAAGCCATCATGCTTTTCATTTCCAATCCCTGATCGGATATTCTGTATCAAAGTATCATTACATTGTGCATAATGAATCTATTGTCTCAAGGTAGGATTAACTTGTAACTATGCCAACAATCCTGCCAACAAGGAAACTTCTATCTATACATTCATCTGGCAAAGAGACACTGGCATATTGTAAAGACCCGATCTTATGATCAAATATTTACAAAATAATATCAAAAACATAAGTAATCTTTGTTACAATCATGCTTGTACATCAGAGTCGCGAAAGCTTACAAATATGATTACAAGTTAAAAAAAAATCATTCTTATCTAGTCTTCAACGGAGGACTACACAGTGCACGTCTCTTCAAGCTCTTCCATATACTACCTACCCATAAGTTCCCAAAGGGAACAAAACCACACATGGACACCATTGAAGGGAAACAAAGGGTCAACAAAGTTGGTACTGAATACAATCATTGAACTATGTATAAAATAGGTTTAGATGTATAATAAAAGTTAGGAAAGGACTATTTGGTGGACTAAAGGCTTACAAAAAGAAATTCCAATATCAACTTCGAGATAGCAAATCTTTCACAAGAATATCATTAAGCAAGATTCAATAATTCAAGTATGCAAAATTTATCCAAGTTATTCACAAGGTGTATCAATTTGAGGATATTCTATTTGGCAAGTTTTGGCACCTTCCTATCATATCTTTTCTAGGGCTAAGTGCCTTGTGTTCTCACACTCTAGGAAAGAACGACACTAGTGCCTTATTAGCTATTCCAGTTAACTGGGGGACAACTAATCCCTATCCTCTGCGTAGGGTTGTGGGGTACTTGGCCCACTCAAGTGAGCCAAAGCTCTATAGGGCCAAAGCCCAAGGGACCAAAGTCCACAGGGAGTCAAAACTCCAAATAGATCAAGTCCAGTGCTAAATATTCTCAACAATATTTCATCAATTGCAAAATGAGAGTGGTGAACTTTAAAGAATAAATAAAGGTTTCAAAGCTATATGGAATTCATCACAAATCAAGATATATGTGTGTCCATCAAGAGGGAAAATAGTTCAATAATGAAATAGAAGATCTAGTACCTCAATTATTCAGGGCTCCAAGGATTGTATAATCATAATGTGTCTCCAAGAATTTATGAAGAGGTGGCTACAAAGAACAATAATCTTGTCACCATTTGAATTAGAATCAATGTTGTTCAATTTGTCTTAATTAGGATTACATTTTCCCATCTAGGTTTACTATTTCATATGTTACCCATTAGACACCTTGAATTTGCTACATATATCATCATCACCACATACAAGTGTGTGTAATCATATTATCATCTTGTAATATAATCATGTATGTTATAATACCACCTTACAAATAACTACGATAATGACAAATAAGAATACAATATATCCATAGTTTATTATTCCCACGTTTATAACATGTGTTGGTCATGATTCCATCCTCTATTTAATATACATGCGAGAGCAAATTTCCTTAAACTATAACAGTACGACATGAATATTAGGGAAATCAATTAACCAACTTGTATGGGTCATTATTGACACTAAGTTTGACACCCTAAACACCATGAACTTCATCATGGTTATTGTTTTATACATAAGTATTAAGAATTAAAGTCTATAAAAATTTTAGAATTCCTGTTAGCTAGTACTAATATACGAGCATGTATATTTAATAGTATGGACTCGTAAGTTGTACTATATTGGCTACTTCAATATACTACTATAAAAGTATTCGAAATGTCTACATTAAATCTAACATCTACTAATTATACGAGACCAACACAGAACCATCTATTGATGTTTTAAATATCCAAATAGAGATAATATAACACTCATATTATCAAAAGTGCACATTGAATACTATTACGATTCTTTTCGGGTTGTCCTATCTATCTGTTGGTAATTAAGTTCAGAATTGCAGTCGACAGATTACAAACTCACCTTGATCTGTGATTATTGGCTCTGGTCGATCC
Source organism: Alisma plantago-aquatica (assembly GCA_963693085.1). NCBI lineage: Eukaryota > Viridiplantae > Streptophyta > Magnoliopsida > Alismatales > Alismataceae > Alisma > Alisma plantago-aquatica. Next base: position 401,140,144 of record OY856409.1, read on the forward strand.
TCTGTGTACAAGATTGATCGGAACATCATTTTTTGATCTAGCTAATCCTGGTCGGAGGTGGTTTCATATGCGTTTCGAGGAGGCTCGTCGTCTCCAGTTATGGGTGGCCTTTGGTGTTGAAGCTGCAGGTCCGAGATCACCCATAGTCAACGTGACTCTAGGAGGCGGCTAGAGTCTTCACGGATCTAACAAGATGATGCTTGTGTTATTTTTTTTCTCCAAGGATTCGACCTAGGTTGGGGGTTGCAGCTTCAATTATAGGTGGAGGCTTGGCACAGGGCTGAGGGCAAGAGTGGCGCCGCCTTACACCATTGCGGGATGACCATGATGCATAACGGCGTAGTGACGTTGCTAGCATGCTGGAACGGGGTATCAATATCGCTGGAGGGTCTGAGACCGTCGGGGATGCCAAGCAACCAACCGAAGATCATTTCCGTCCATTGCAGGTTTGACACAGGTCTGAGAAGCCAGAGGTTCATGGTGGATGAGGGTGTCCTCGGAAGGTATATGGTGTTCATGTTGTTAATGTTGGTTATTGTCGTTCATGTAACAACGACATGTGCAATATAATTAACAGTCCAGGCAGATCCAAAATAAGATTCAAAGAACAAACAAAGAAGGAGAACAGAAAACAGGAGTTAGATTCGCAAACCAGATCGTTCGTTGAGAAACGAATGTGTTAATTAAAGAAATCAGTGCCCGGCAATCCTCGCGGATAGGCACCGTTCTCCCAGTCACGATCCGGCACGAACATGGATTGTTGCACGTCTTGCTCGCGCACGTTGCACTGCTACCAGTGCAGCACAACAACTGCAGGTACCACCGCCTGACAGCTACGTCTCGGAGACAGGAAGGATGAGTCTTGCTTTACACAGGAGGACAACTCCGCAAAGTGACTCCAGGGACAACAACTCTCACACTCGGGATTAGGGCTCTCAAAACACACGGCGACAGAAGACTGTTTTCTGTGTGTTTAACCCTAATGACCAGATGCGTATTACTTAGTCGTATTCTAGTACAAAAAGAAGACGGAAGACGGAAGACATTATCCACCATCCACAATCCACAAGCCACAAGCCCGAGCCTAAGCCTGGCCCGGCCAGGCGAGGCAAGGCGAGGCGTGGCGTGGTGCGCGCACACGCGTGCATGCATTGTGATGTGGCAATCCTACCCATCAAGGAGGTGAACATACCTCCTTCTTAGGACTCCTTTGGACACTAGTGCCCCATGTGATCCTACATATGAGGACCACAAAAGTTTTAAGAGTGAGCAATATAGGATAAAACTTCTTTGTCATTTGCACTAGAAACAACACAACATTCTCACATGTACTTGCTGCACTACATTGGGCTTAACCTATGCTAAATAAATGACTTGCTACAGTAACGACGCTACAGTAATTACGTGCTACAATAATTACACGAAGCTACAGTAACCATCATTTATCTAACAATCCTCCACAAAGTCCAATGTGTAGTGTGCTCTACCATTCAGTCCTCCATACTGTGCTTTCAGCAGATACCTTTCGGTTTGAATCTACCTGAGTTATCCAACTGTGACTCCTGTAGGAACTAGGTGAACAAAAGTCTTGAACTTGAACCTTGGGTACAAGAGTATAGGTTGGTAACAACACAATAAAGACATGGTAGTAAAGAAAAACAATGCATTAAGGCCATGCATACAAAATTTTATATCATGATTGATAACAGAGAACAACCCAATTCTCCTGTTGCGGCCTACACAACATCAATCACTTAGCTGGAGTCTCCAAGGATGTACTGCTAACATCCTGGCCTAAGACTTGACACCATTAAGAGACTACTCTCTTACTAACTTGCAGTCATGACACTAACAGGTTTCCAGGAGATAGACACACAGATGCTAGAAGCATCAAACAAGAATACATAGTGTCATCCGATTTACCCGACAACTTGTTATTACCACATTGAACCCAATTTGTGGGATCTCCACTCTTTTGGGTTGGGCTGCTACTGCCTACAAATCTATAGGGGTTTCAGTCCCATCCCCAACCTGGATTTTTCTACTAAAGCCAAGGTAAGACCTTTAGTGAAAGGATCAGCTGTATTATCTTTGGTACCGACGTAGTCTACAGCCATGACCCCATTAGACACTAACTCCCTTACAGATTTCAATCTGACTTGGATGTGTCTATGATGTATTTGATTGTACTTGGAACTCTTTATCTTAGCAATAGTTGTAGTGCTATCACAGTGAACTGAAATCATAGGAAGCGGCTTCATTACCATAGGTAAACTAGACATAAGTCCATGTAGCCATTCAGCTTCCAATCCAGTTTCATCTAAAGCACACAACTCTTCCTCAAAAGTGGACCGAGACAATATGGTATGTTTCTTAGACCTCCAGGAAACAACTCCTCCTCCCAACAGGAATACATATCCTGAGACACCATTACTCCCAGAATTCATGGCAATCCAGCTTGCATCATTATATCCTTCGACTACGGAAGGATGTTTACCATAATGCAGCCCAAGGAAACATGTTCCCTTGATATACCTCAGAACTCTATCAAGAGCTTCCCAATGTGTCTTGTCGGGACAACTGGTGTATCTATTAACTTGTTCACGGCAAACGCAATGTCTGGACGTGTACAGTTCATAAGATACATCAAATTTCCGATAATCTGAGAGTATTGTAATTGAGACACTGGAACTCCAGTCTCATTCTTGTACAAGGGCTTGGATGAATCATATGGAGTCTTAACAGGTTTACGTGATGTGTACTCAAACCTCTCCAGTATCTTCTCAACATAGTGAGACTGAGAGAGAGCTATACCATCAGTAGACCTTATGATTTTAAGCCCTAAAATCACATCAGCGACACCCATATCTTTCATCTCAAACTTGCTATACAAGAATGACTTTGTCTCTTTTACTACTTTCATATCGGAACCAAAAAGTAGAATATCATCAACGTATAAGCATAATAAAATGAATCCATTATTGACAATCTTGTAGTAGAGACACTTATCAAATTCATTAGAAATAAAGCCAAACGATGATATCACAGAATCAAACTTCTCATGCCATTGCTTAGGGGCTTGTTTCAAGCCATATAATGACTTAACAAGTTTACACACTTTGGACTCATTCCCACGACCCACAAATCCCTTAGGTTGTTCCATATATATCTCTTCTTAAAGATCACCGTGTAAGAACACGGTCTTCACATCCATCTGGTGGATATAGAGATTATAAATGGAAGCCAATGCTAAAAGCACTCGGATTGTGGTCATACGGGAAACAGGTGAATAGGTATCAAAATAATCTATTCCTTCCCTTTGTGTGTAACCCTTAGCAACTAACCTAGCCTTATACTTATTGATTGTCCCGTCTGCATTAAGTTTCTTCTTAAAAATCCATTTGCAACCAACTGCAGAACAACCAGGAGGAAAATCCACCAATTCCCAAGTTCCATTCGAGAGAATTGATTGGATTTCATCATTAATGACTTCTTTCCAAAACTTAGCTTCTGGAGATTCCATAGCTTGTTTGAAAGTAACAGGATCATCCTCAACATTGTAAGTGAGAAACTCACTTCCAAAGTCCTTGGATGTCCTAGGCCGTTTACTTCTCCTTGGTTCAACTATTTCTTCAGAATCATCAGATTCAGAAATAGCTTGTTCTGAGTCGCCCCCCGCATTTGTCATCCTTTCCACGTGCTCGGGAATGGAACCTGTGGTAAATGAATCTTCTTGAGATACTTCATTGGGCACACCAGTTTTCATAGGAAACACATCATCAAAGAATGTAGCATCATGTAATTCCACAATTGTATTGACCTCAATGCCAGAGATATCTGATTTTACAATCAGGAATCTATAAGCATAGCTTGTCTCTACATAACCTAAGAATATGACATCAACCGTTTTCGGTCCTAATTTCTTCCTTTTGTGTTCAGGGACAAGTACCTTTGCAAGGCACCCCCACACTTGAAGATATTTAAGACTCGGTTTCCTTCCTCTCCACAACTCAAATGGACTATTTTCTGAATGTTTATGGGGAACTCTATTCAGAATATGGTAAGCCGTATTCAAAGCTTCCCCCCCACATAAAGTTGGGTAATCTAGATGTTTGGAGTAAGGTATTTACCATATCTATTAAGGTTCGGTTTTTACGTTCAGCTATCCCATTTGATTGTGGTGAATAAGGAGCAATTACCTCATGAACTATACCATGTGATTGGCAAAATTCCAAAAACAAATTCGAGGTATACTCTCCTCCCCTATCAGACCTTAATCGCTTAAGTACTTTACCAGTTTGCGTTTCAGCTTCTTTCTTATAAATTTGAAATTTATCCAATGCCTCATCTTTACTTCTAAGTAAAAAGACATAACAATATCTACTCGCATCGTAAATAAAAGTTATAAAATAACGCTTTTGATCTCTCGTAGCAACACCATTAAATTTACAGATATCTGTATGAACTAAATCCAAAATTTATGAATTCCTATTCACAGAATGAAAAGGCTTCCTAGGCAATTTAGCTTGTACACAGATTTCACATTTATTGTTGCTAATTTCAGATTTAGGGATCAAATCTAGATTCATCATACGCTTCATTGAGGCAACATTAACATGTCCCAAATGTGAATGCCATACATCGAATGAAACAAGATTCATGCAAATAGAACTATAATCATTCAAATTTAAAATGGAATTTGAAACAGGTTCAACATGAATCTTAAATAAGTTCTCCACATCACATAAGTACCCCTTGCCAAAAAACAAAGAATCACGAAGGTTTGTAATAATAGCCTTATTACATTTACAGTCTACTCTATAACCTTCTCTAACTAATATAACACCATTAAGGATATTGCGTCGAATGGTTGGAACATGTCTGGCCCTATTAAGAGTCAAAACCTTCCCCGAAGGGAACTTCAAGTCCACCCGTCCTTCGCCTTTGACTTCTGCAGAGCTGGAACCGCCCAAAGTCACGGACCAACCTCGAGAGGTCTGATAAGACACAAACAGGGATTTATCAACACACACATGTACATTAGCCCCAGTGTCAATTATCCAATAAAGTGGTTCAAAAATAGAAAGAATTTCAGGTTTAATAGACATGTACCCATCATTGAGGTTCAAGGATGCAGTCATCATATTGACCACAGCCTCCTCAGTTGCAGATGCGGTAGCTTTATTTGCCTTCTTATTAGGACAATCCTTGTTCCAGTGGCCAACCTGTCCACAAGTCCAACAAGGTTTGTTCTTCGGTTTCTTTTAGATCTTTGCCTTGGGTTTATGTGCATTCTTAGATTTCTTATCTTTGGTGTTTTTCGTAGAAGTAAGATTAACAGTTGGATTTGTATCAGTAGGCACCTTGACCCCTTTCTCCTTTAAGTGTTCTTCTTGTATATTAATATCCATCATTAATTCATCCATGGTGTGTGTCCCTTTGCGATGCTTCAGAGACATACCAAACGATTCCCAAGACTTAGGGAATTTTTCTATGATAGACATAATAACGAATTTCTCAGGCAACACCATCTTGGCATCTGAGAGTTCATGAACTAGGAGTTGTAGATCGTGTGTTTGATCAGAAACTGACTTACCCTCAACCATCTGAAACTTAAGAAATTTAGACACGCAGTGTTTTTTAACACCTTGATTTTCAGTGCTAAAATTCTTAATTAACAATTCCCATAAAATCTTGGACGTAGTGACTGGCGGCTTTGAGTAAGAATCATATAGTTTGTTATTTAAACCAAACAGAATCAAACTGTGGCACATTTTATCACCCTTCTTCCAATTAGCAATAATGTTTACATTATCAGGAATTGTTTCATCATATACAGGTTCAGTTTCAACTAAATACTGATCATAACCCACAATATTCAGCCAATTTTCCATACGACTCTGCCAACGGGCAAAGTTCGTACCAGTAAAATTTCCAGGCATATTAGTTGTATCAATTTTACATCCCGAACCACCCTGACCGGCCATAGTTAATTAACGACAAAAATCTAATTTCTTTAAGATTGTTGTTAATGTTGGTTATTGTCGTTCATACAACAGCAACAACAACAGGTGCAATATAATTAACAGTCCAGACAGATCCAAAATAAGATTCAAATAACAAACAAAGCAGGAGAACAGAAAACAGGAGTTAGATTCACAAACCAGATCGTTCGTTGAGAAACAAACGTGTTACTTAAAGAAATCAGTGCCCGACAATCCTCACGGATAGGCACCGTTCTCCCAGTCACGATCCGACACGAACCTAGATTGTTGCACGTCTTGCTCGTACACGTTGCACTGCTACCAGTACAGCACAACAACTGCAGGTACCACCGCCTAACATCTACGTCTCGGAGACAGGAAGGATGAGTCACGCTTTACACAGGAGGACAACTCCGCAAAGCGACTCCAGGGACAACAACTCTCGCACTCGGGATTAGGGCTCTCAAAACACACGGCGGCAGAAGACTGTTTTCGGTGTGTTTAACCCTAATGACTGGATGCGTATTACTTAGTCGTATTCTAGTGCAAAAAGAAGACAGAAGACATTCTCCACAATCCACAAGCCCGAGCCCGGCGAGGCGTGTGCGCGTGTGCATGCGTGCGTGCGTTGTGATGTGGCAATCCCACCCATCAAGGAGGTGAGCATACCTCCTTCCTAGGACTCCTTTAGACACTAATGCCCCATATGATCCTACATATGAGGACCACAAAAGTTCTAAGAGTGAGCAATATGGGATAAAACTTCTTTGCCATTTGCATTAGAAACAACACAACATTCTCACATGTACTTGTTGCACTACATTAGGCTTAACCCATGCTAAATAAATGACTTGCTACAGTAACAACGCTATAGTAATTATGTGCTACAGTAATTGCGTGAAGCTACAGTAACCATCATTTATCTAACAGTTCATACCCTGATCCACTGAAGGCGAAGAAATTCTATGGTTTGCGACTCAAAGAAAAAGAGGGACTCGAGGGATTGTGCTCATACCCTGATCTAAGGAAATATATAGGGGCTTCATGTTTTCTGGACGAAGGATGAAGACAGAGCATTGATGCAGGCTCATTGTTTGGGTTTTCAAGTATGAAGTGATTAATGTGTGGTATAGTTTCTGTAACTGACGGGAATACAATGTTGTTTTGATCCGAACGCATAGATGACACGACATTCAAAGTGCATAGATGCCTGGTGCCGGAGGACGGAGGAGTTGGAGGGGTCTTCATTTTCTGGAGTTGTTAATTCTGGATGGAAGTCAAGTCCACTGGACTCGGTTGATGGCGGTGGAGATTAATAAGAAAAGGAGAATGACCGTTCCAGTCTGTTAGCAAAAAGCAGAACGTATTAGACTGTGCAGTCGTCCCTGGCGGAGAGGAAGATGAATAGCCACATATCTAATTATTTTAATTATCGGCAGCCATGTATATTAGGCTGTCAAGACGTTGTAGGAAGATTAATTGAACAAGATACTCTTCATACTAATGAGACTAGCCAATATACACGAAGCATTAATTGCCATTATCATAATGTCTTATTGAATTCAAAACCAGGAATTGAATAAGACCATTGGTCGGATCCGTATGATTCGTGTGCTTACTTGATATTTCAATCAAAGTTTCTTAAATTTAAAATTTTTTATTAGTAACCATCCTACCGTTTCTACATTAACATACCTACCTATTTTCCATGCTTTTAGCAACCAAGTATATTATTATGGAATCTAATACGACTAAAAAAATCAACAATACATATCACATCTACATTAGTTCTTCTATATTAAAGTTCCAATAATTCAAATTGTATTCGAAAATGATTCCAGCGCCAATGTTTTTTTTAAAGTGAGTCTAACTACACAACTATGATTCCTAATCAACTTGAATCAAACCAGAATTATAAGGACTCATTTTTGTATAGAACATTAAGGATATTCAAAATGAGGTTTCAAGTGTAAATGAGAGAATTAAAATTGGAATGTTCAAGTGAGGAGAATTATAGCTCACAAATAAGTCTGATGTTCAAAATCCAGTATGTTACAACACTTCCACCCTTTAAAAGATTTCGTCCTCAAAATCAGATTCCTGACAATAATTTTTCTTCCTATTATGGTCTAATCTAATAATTCTCCAACATGGTACTCTCATTCATATTACTTCAATTCAAATACCTTATTATAATTCTCCAATCCTACAACATAGGTCCTACCCAAGGTGACTAATGAATTCATTTACTACTCTACCTTCGAATTACTGATCTAATTTATGTGCAAATCCAATTTTGAAAAGTATACCTATTATTGAGTTCAACACATAGAGATAACTAATCTATAAAACTTCTAACACCATACTCTAATATGAGAGATTAATATTTAATTTGTGAGTCTTGGTCATCATCATCAAAAGTTTGAATTACGCCAAAAGCTTACTGGTCAAGCTATAGTTATCAACACTACATCAATGTTTAATCTCACATATTTGTCACTAATGTTACAATAACACTTATATTGTGTATAATTTTTTAAGGGTTTCAATCATATTATTCCCCAAAAATCGTATTTATAGTTGGGGGTCTAATAATGTACATGTTCTATTTTTTCCTTAAACGTTTACTAATTACAACTTAACCTCAACTAGGTTCAAATTTGACCTTCTATTTTTTTAGCTTTCTGTTACTTATATGTTTGTATATAATATTTTGTGACTTTTTATCTAAAATTAACAAAATTTCCAAGGTCATGATCATAGAAAATATTTGTTTTCCATTATTCTTTTTTTAACCTATTTTTGTCACATATATTTGTGTGATGATCTATGGGTCAAGAGTTTTGACATACTTCTATTTTTAAATTTTAAGGTAGGGTTTTATTTCTCTAAGATGTCTATATTGTATTAATTATCTATTATTATGTACATATATATTAGAAGTTCACAAAAATAAATGAGTTCATCATTTTATCTTAATTCCACATAATATTAACTATGTCTTATCCAATTGTTGTTTTTTCTTCTCAATTTTCTACTTATATGAGTATATTGTTATTTTAATTTCCATTTCTATAGCTTTCCTAGTCATTTTTTTTCTCAATAGATGTGATCGCATATTTGAAGGGAAATATATGTTTCATATTTTGTATTATGAACATTTTTCATTCAATTGAGTATTTATAACGAGGGCATACAAGTCAAATGTATGTCAAGTAAACATTCACATTCTTTTAAGTAAACATATTCATATTTTTCTTTCTTCCTTTTGAGTGAGATTTTTTTCCATAACTCTTAGCATATTATATTTTATTTTCTCTCTATTGAAGGTGATTATATATACTTTTTTTTGTGAGTGTTAGAATCTAAAGAGAAACCATTTGTATACCTATATTATTTCTTTTTACGTCTTAATAATCTAATTGTAAAATTACACACATATATCTTAAACACTTCTTTCTCAACAATATCCTCATGTAAATCCATGCCTATAGAAGTTCAAAATCTAGTAGTTTAACTAGGTATGTCTCATAAATTTCTAGTTTAGAGTACATGTCTCACATCCTAGGCTAGTATGTTTTCTACTTGTATCTCATGTACTTCCTAATAACAAGGTCAATGATACCAAGATTCATGGTCTAACTACTTTTTTATATGTTCTACTACTCCATTTGTATTCCTACTGAACCCTAATTTCCACGAGACATGCATGAGTGCCGACCGTTTATGGCTCTGATACCATTTGTAACACTCAGGCCCACATCCCTAGGGTCTAGTAGAGTTTTAGGAATGACGATTGGCCCCACAAACCACCACTACCCTTAACTGCGCACTTTGTCCTCACTGACGTGCAAACCAGGATCAACTTCCCGACTGGTCACCCATCCTAGTACTACTCCAAGTTGAGCACGCTTAACTATGGAGTTCTTTAGTGATGGGATCTTGAAAAAGGAGGTGCACCTTGGTGATATGGGTAGTCCAATCATTCCTTTTAAGATCATCTTATCCAAGGCCTCAAATCCTAGGACGTTACAATCTCCCCCACTTAGACTCTTGACGTCCTCATCAAGGTTCAACTATATGGCCTCATAATCTGACCCCATTCAAGTGCAGACCCACAATGGCCCATGTACACCCAGCTCCCGACCACGGTTACCAACGCAAGGGTGGCTCCATCAACTCAGATAGCCCTTTTCAACATGCCTGGACACTACCAGTACATGGGTGGCTCCATCAACTCGGATAGCCCTTTCCAACATGCGTGGACCGCCCCACCTACTGGAGGGGTTATGGCTCTGATACCATTTGTAAAGACCCGATCTTTATGATCACATATTTACAAAATAATATCAAAAACATAAATAATCTTTGTTACAATCATGCTTGTACATCAGAGTCGCGGAAGCTTACAAATATGATTACAAGTTTAAAAAAAATTAAAATTCATTTTTATCTAGTCTTCAACGGAGGACTACCGAGTGCACGTCTCTTCAAGCTCTTCCATATACTACTTTCCCATGAGTTCCTAGAGGGAACAAAACAACACATGGACCCCATTGAAGGAAAACAAAGGGTCAACAAAGCTGGTACTGAATCCAATCATTGAACTATGTATAAAATAGGTTTAGATGTATAATAAAAGTTAGGAAAGGACTATTTGGTGGATAAAAGGCTTACAAAAAGAAATTTCAATATCAACTTCGAGATAACAAATCTTTCACAAGAATGTCATTAAGCAAGATTCAATACTTCAAGTATGCAAAATTTATCCAAGTTATTCACAAGGTATATCAATTTGAAGATATTCTATTTGGCAAGTTTTGGCACCTTCCTATCATATCTTTTCTAGGGCTAAGTGCCTTGTGTTCTCAAACTCTAGGAAAGAATGACACTAGTGCCTTATTAGCTATTCCAGTTAACTGGGGGACAACTAATCCCTATCCTCTGCGTAGGGTTGTGGGGTACTTGGCCCACTCAAGTGAGCCAAAGCTCTATAGGGCCAAAGCCCAAGGGACCAAAGTCCACAGGGAGTCAAAACTCCAAATAGATCAAGTCCAGTGCCAAATATTCTCAACAATATTTCATCAATTGCAAAATGAGAGTGGTGAACTTTAAAGAATAAATAAAGGTTTCAAAGCTATATGGAATTCATCACAAATCAAGATATATGTGTGTCCATCGAGAGGGAAAATAGTTCAACAATGAAATAGAAGATCTAGTACCTCAATTATTCAGGGCTCCAAGGATTGTATAATCATAATGTGTCTCCAAGAATATATGAAGAGGTGGCTACAAAGAACAATAATCTTGTCACCATTTGAATTAGAATCAATGTTGTTCAATTTGTCTTAATTAGGATTACATTTTCCCATCTAGGTTTACTATTTCATATGTTACCCATTAGACACCTTGAATTTTCTACATATATCATCATCACCACATACAAGTGTGTGTAATCATATTACCATCTTGTAATATAATCATGTATGTTATAATACCACCTTACAAATAACTACGATAATGGCAAATAAGAATACAATATATCCATAGTTTATTATTCCCACATTTATAACATGTGTTGGTCATGATTCCATCCTCTATTTAATATACATGCGAGAGCAAATTTCCTTAAACTATAACAGTACGACATGAATATTAGGGAAATCAGTTAACCAACTTGTATGGGTCATTATTGACACTAAGTTTGACACCCTAAACACCATGAACTTCATCGTGGTTATTGTTTTATACATAAGTATTAAGAATTAAAGTCTATAAAAATTTTAGAATTCTTGTTAGCTAGTACTAATATACGAGCATGTATAATGAAAGATACTCCCTGGTCGGCGCTCCTAGGGCTTCCCTCTGGGAGACGCACGTAGGGTCCTTCTCGCCACCGCGGCGTTTTTCTCTTGCAGGTTGTAGGCCCTCTGCGCGCCATGGCAGATGACGATCTTGTGGAACGGTACGCTACCCTTAGGGTGAGGGAGGAGGAGGAAACTGATATTCTAGATCTGGGAGGGACGGAGGACGGCGGGAGCAGGGAACATCTCGAATTGGCTCTTATCGGCAGATTGATGACGAACATGCCCTACAATTTTCCCGCACTGAAGCGTACGATGACGAGCGCATGGGCGCTGCGACGCGAGGTCGGATTCCGGCAGCTCTCAAACAACATGTTCGTGATCCAGTTTATGCACTGGAAGGATAAGGAGAAGGTCGTCGAGGACGGGCTTTGGAACTTCGACAACCACTTGCTGGTGGTGAGGGATATCCGTCCGGATGATGTTCCAACAAAATTGACGCTGAACCTCAGTTACTTCTGGATCCATCTCTACAATCTTCCACTAGGGCTCAGGTCGGAGGGAGCAATTAAGGCGGTGGCATCCAAGATTGGCAGGGTTACGGAGGTAGACCTACGTGACTTGGGCTGGGGGGTGTCGTGCAGAGCCAGAGTAGAGATTGATGTGTCAAAGCCTATACGACAGAAACAAAAGATCAGGGACAGTGGAGGCCGTATTGTTGATGTGGAGAGTTGATATGAACAGATTCCTTCTTTCTGCTACTTATGCGGTTTGATCGGGCATCTGGAAAAAGACTGCACATACGACGGAGATGATGAAGAAGACGGGCTGCCGCCGAGACTATGGGGGCCCTGGATCAAGGCGTCACCAACCAAGCGCTGGGCGACGTCAATGAAAGAGTTGCTCCTAGGCAGGGACAGAGTGGAGAAGGAGTTGCGGTTCGTATCGAAACCGAAAGTGGGGAGTTGTACGTCGGGCAACAGTGAGACCAGCGGCTCGTGCAATGTCAGGAATCGAGAGAAAGATCTCATGGAAGAGGCGAGGGATACAGAGAGGTCTGTTTCTTCGGAGGATCTCGAGGTGGTCTTCACCAAACGTACGACGGAGCTAGGCGGCAATGGCGTCAGCAGGCAGACTACCGGCGATGTCCGGTTTGGGCATGAGAGGTCTAATAAGCAGCACGAGTAGGTTATGAAGAATGTGGACGGCAGGAGCAGCGCTGCTGGGGGAAGCGGCAAGGAGGTCGTCGCCAACACCACGGCACCGTGCATGGCAACGTAGGTCCCAGTACAGGATCTCAGGGAGATGCATGATATTGAGATCAGTGGGAGGATAAAACGTGGTACTGATCGGGTGCGGATGCAGGAGTCGGGGGAGGTGCAGAACGGAGAGGGTCTCATGTTCACTAATGGGGACCGCAGTAGGCAAATCCATATATCATCAAACCTATTGCTGACGAGGGGGAAAGATAGAAACTATGAGCATCAGACTAATGGTGAGTCGGAGGTGCTCCAGACATCCGTCTACCTGCCTAAATCTGTTAGCTTCCATGGAGAAGGTGTCGGGGGTGAGTTGGGGAGGAAGGTAATCGAAGTTTGCGAGGAGAGGGGATGCTTTGCGCCTGGTGTTACAGGGGTGGGGGGGAGGAGGTCAGATATTATAAGAGGGGTACATGGAGGAAGGAAGAAGATCGGGAGGGGGAGGGGGAGAAGCATGGGAAGAATTAATAGGGTAGGACAGACAGTGGGAGAAAGGAAGGAGACTGGGACAGGCGAAGATACATATTAGGCGGGGGAAAAGGAATATAAGGGATGTGGAAGGGGTCCTCGAGGAGACAGAGGAGGCAGGGTTGCATGGGGAAAAAAGGAGGAAGCAGGAGGGTCTGGGGGTTTCTACCTCTCTTTCCATAGTGGGTACTGGCGAGGACCAGACCCGTGAACATCCATGAAAATCCTATGCTGGAACGTACAGGGCCTGGGCAGCCCTGGGACAGTAGACTCTGTAAGAAGGCGGTCTTGGAGAGAATTGCCCGATATAGTCTTCATCATGGAGACTATGTGTAGAGGAGGAGACCAACAGGCGGTGAGAAGGAAGTGTGGTTTTGATGCTGGGTTTAGTATTGATAGAAGAGGCAGAGCGGGGGGTTTGTGTTTGTGGTGGAGGGCAGATGATGTCAGGATAAAGTCTTTCTCAGATCACCATATTGTAGCGGAGGTGGGAGTGGAAGGAAATCCAGATTGCTTCCATTTTGTGGGGATGTACGGGTGGGCAGCCACACAGGAGAGGTGGCGTACATGGGAGTTGATGGAAGAGGTTTGTGCCCAGGCTAGATGGCCTGTTTTGCTCGGAGGAGATTTTAATGAAATATTATCGGATGAAGAGAAAAAGGGAGGACAACCGAGGAATGATTGGCAGATGTGCAACTTCAGGGAGGCTATTGACAATTGCCTTCTAACGGACCTGGGATCTACGGGGTGCAAGTTTACTTGGAAGCGTGGATTACATGAGGACAATCTCATTCTGGAAAGGCTTGATCATTTTTTGGCAGATAGGCAATGGCGTGATATCTTTAACGTCAGGCGTGTCAAGAATTATCCTATTCTCAACTCTAATCATGGACAGATTCTTTTGTGGGCGGAGAGAAGAGGCACGGGCAGCGGTCCTTATGAAAAAAAATCATATTTGAAACGTTCTGGTTATCTTCCCCTGAGTGTAAAGAAGTGGTGCAACAAGCATGGGACAGCAATGCAGACTTGGGTCTCAGTGGACAGACAGATAGCTGTGCAGAGAAGCTTTCCAATTGGGCAGAAGAAAAATTCAGGAACATCAAGAAGAGACTGGCAGAGACTGAAAAGAAGCTCATTAGTGCTCAGAATCGGCCACCTTCCAATGATATGTTGAAGGAATGTACGGACATAGCAAGTGAGTTGCAGGAACTACAACGCTTGGAGGAGAGCTATTAGCTAGCAAGGGCTAGAACTAATGAGATGAGAGACGGCGACATGAACACTAAGTACTTTCATCACAAAGCTAGTCAACGGAAGAGACGTAATATGATCCATGGTCTCTTCAAGTAGGATGGTAGTTGGCATACGGAGAAGGAATCTATTGCTGAAATTATTTCTTCGTACTTCAATTCACTTTTCACCAGTTCGGACCCAACCGGGATGGAGGAGTTCATTGCTGACATGCCGGGTGTTATTTCTGAGAATACCTTTCCTTGTCTGAACCACGTCCCTACAGAGATAGAAGTCTGGCAGGCACTTAATCAAATGCATCCTAACAAGGCTCCAGGTCCGGATGGAATGAAAGCTATTTTCTATAAGAAATTTTGGGAGGTGATCAAATCCAGCCTGTTGTCTTTTATTGATAGATGGTGGAAAGGAGAGGAAAACTTGGATGATATAAATGACATTGATATTGTTCTGATTCCCAAAACGAGCAACCCGGTTCGGATTTCTGAGTTTCGCCCTATAAGCCTGTGTAATGTTTCTTATAAAATTATCACAAAGGTGTTGGCGAATAGAATCAAGCCACTTTTGAATGAGATTATTTCGGAGAACCGAAGAACATTTGTTAGGGGGAGGATGATCACAGACAATGCTCTTATTGCCTATGAGTTGTTTAACACTATGAAGCACAAGAAGAAAGGAAGAGAAGGGTTGATGGCACTCAAGCTTGACATGAGCAAGGCGTATGACCGAGTGGAGTGGGCTTTTCTTGAGAAGGTTATGAGGAGGATGGGGTTCCAGGACGTTTGGAGGAATAAAGTGATGGAGTGTGTTTCTAGCGTATCCCATAAGATCATCGTCAATGGAAAAAGAAGGAGGAGTTGCAACCCCAGCTAGAGGTCTTCGCCAAGGTGATCCCATCTCTCCCTATCTTTTTCTTTTTTGTGCGGAAGCTCTCTCTTTTTCCCTTTCCAAAGCAGTACAGGAGAACAGAATCCACGGCACGAGAATTTGCAGAAGGGCTCCAAGGGTCACTCACCTTTTCTTTGCAGACGATAGTATTGTTTTCACAAGGGCAACCTTAGAAGAATGCTCCGCTTTAGCTGATATTTTCAGCCAATACGAGAGGGCATCTGGGTAGAAAATTAACTATGAGAAGACCGAGGTTTCCTTTAGTGTGAATGTTTCTGCGGAGAGACGGGAGCTGATTAATAACCGGCTGCAAGTTAGAGAGGTGGATAGACATGAGAAGTATCTTGGGCTCCCTACAGTTATTGGGAGATCTAAGAAAGTTGTCTTTGCTGTGATAAAGGATAGAGTGTGGAAGAAGGTACATGGGTGGAAAGAGAAGTTCCTTTCAAGGCCTAGCAAGGAGGTGCTGATTAAGGCGGTCATCCAAGCTATTCCCACATATGTTATGAGTATTTTTTAGATACCAGATGGACTGATTGATGAGATCCAGGCGATGATGGCTCGTTTTTGGTGGGGGTCGAAGGAAGGGGAGAGGAAGATACACTGGATGAGTTGGGAAAGGTTATGTAAGCCCAAAGAGAGTGGAGGGATGGGATTTATAGATATGAATGTGTTTAACCAAGCCGTGCTAGCCAAACAGGGATGGAGATTAGCGATTCATGGAGAGTCTTTTGCTGCCCGGATTTTGAAGGCTAAATACTATAGGTCTTCGACTGTATTGCACGCCAGGATGGGAGGTAGTCCCAGTTACACATGGAGGAGCATATGGGGGGCTCTACAGCTGGTCAAGGAAGGTCTTAGATGGAGGGTGGGTGATGGGAAGGACATTGACATTTATAGGGATAGGTGGATCCCTCATCTGGGTGGCACAATGCATAGATACTTGGTGAGTGGCATGGAGGAGTATAAATGGGTGAGTGACTTGATTTGTCCTGTGACGAAACAATGGAGGAGGGAGGTGGTGGAGGAGTGCTTTCCCAGCCACCTAGCGAGGGATGTCCTAAACATTCCACTTCCACGGTGGCGTGTGGAAGATAGCCTTTTCTGGGATAAGGAAAGCAATGGGATATTCTCTGTCAAGAGTGCTTACCAGCTTTTAAGGGCGGGGGAGGATTTACGGGAAGGGGAGGAAGGGGAGATATGGAAAAGGCTGTGGAAAGAAAGGTGGCCGCCGAAGTTGAAACACTTTATCTGGAGAGCACTGAGGAATATCCTTCCCACTATGACAGAGCGGTAGAAAAAGCAGGTGACACCGGATGAGGGCTGCCATCATTGCGGACAGCGTGAGGACGTGACGCATGTTTTACTCCAGTGTGAGATAGCAAGGAAGATTTGGTCCACCGGCGAGTTTGATTGGTTGGGACAGATGGACCTCCACGACATAGGGAGTTTTGTGGACAGTCTTCTGGATGAGGAGAACACTAGATGTAAGGAGGAGGGTGCGGCTTTACTCTGGGTCACGTGGACAGCAAGGAACAAATACATCTTTGACGAGCATCCTCCTTTCCTTCCGGGCCTAGCAGCGAGCTTCATCGACATCGTCAGGAGACATGCACACTACCATGCAGCCATGAGCAGAGCAACGGGCTCCTCCTCTTCATCAGACAGTGTTTCTTGGCGCCGTCCTCCACCGGGCTGCGTTAAGATCAACACGGACGCCTCCATATCTTTGGCAGGGGACAGTGGATGCAGTGCAGCCATATGGGACGACCGCGGGCAGCTGTTGTGGACTTCCCAGTGCCGATTAGAACAGCCATACTCGGTGCTTAGTGCGGAGGGTGTGGCTGTTCTAAAAGACATGCAGCTCGCGCTAGGGAAGGGATTTGCAGACGTGATTGTGGAGGCCGACTGTCTTCTTCTGGTCGAGGCAGTGAGGAAGGGATATGTTGGACGTGGTTATGAGCACTTTATCGTCAGGGATATCACCGAGTTTTCTTCTCGCTTTTTGTCTTTCTATCTCTGTTTTGTTAGGAGGCAAGGCAATAGAGTAGCCCATGCCTTGGCCTCACCCGCTTGCCATTTTGTAAACCCCATCTCTCATGGAGAGGGGTTTGAGGATCAAATCCTTGCACTTGTTGTAGACGATTTGATTACTTAATAAAATGGCAGGCGCCCTTTATCAAAAAAAATATACGAGCATGTATATTTAATAGTATGGACTCGTAAGTTGTACTATATTGGCTACTTCAATATACTACTATAAAAGTATTCGAAACGTCTGCATTAAATCTAACATCTACTAATTATACGAGACCAACACAGAACCATCTATTGATGTTTTAAATATCCAAATAGAGATAATATAACACTCATATTATCAAAAGTGCACATTGAATACTATTACGATTCTTTTCGATTATCCTATTTATCCGTTGGTAATTAAGTTTAG
Organism: Alisma plantago-aquatica; assembly: GCA_963693085.1. Lineage (NCBI taxonomy): Eukaryota > Viridiplantae > Streptophyta > Magnoliopsida > Alismatales > Alismataceae > Alisma > Alisma plantago-aquatica. The sequence goes on from OY856409.1 coordinate 401,158,244, forward strand.
AATTGCAGTCGACAGATTACAGACTCACCTTGATCTGTGATTATTGGCTCTGGTCGATCCTTTGTGTACAAGATTGATAGGAACATCATTTTTGGATCTAGCTAATCCTGGTCGGAGGTGGTTTCATATGCGTTTCGAGGAGGCTCGTCGTCTCCAGTTCTGGGTGGCCTTTGGTGTTGAAGTTGTAGGTCCGAGATCACCCATAGTCAACGTGACTCTAGGAGGCGGCTAGAGTCTTCACGGATCTAACAAGATGATGCTTGTGTTATTTTTTTCTCCAAGGATTCGACCTAGGTTGGGAGTTGCAGCTTCAATTACAGGTGGAGGCTTGGCACAGGGATGAGGGCATGAGTGGCGCCGCCTTCCACCATTGTGGGATGACCATGATGCATAATGGCGTAGTGACGTTGCTAGCACGTTGGAATGGGGTATCAATATCGCTGGAGGGTCTGAGACCATCGGGGATGCCAAGCAACCAGCCGAAGATCATTTCCGTCCATTGCAGGTTTGACGCAGGTCTGAGAAGCCAGAGGTTCATGGTGGATGAGGGTGTCCTCAGCAGGTCTATGGTGTTCATACCCTGATCCACTGAAGGCAAAGAAATTCTATGGTTTGCGACTCAAATAAAAAGAGGGACTCGAGGGATTGTGCTCATACCCTGATCTAAGGAAATATATAGGGGCTTCATGTTTTCTGGACGAAGGTTGAAGACAGAGCATTGATGCAGGCTCGTTGTTTGGGTTTTCAAGTATGAGGTGATTAATGTGTGGTATAGTTTCTGTAACTGACGGGAATACGATGTCGTTTTGATCCACGACATTCAAAGTGCATAGATGCCTGGTGCCGGAGGACGGAGGAGTTGGAAGGGTCTTCGTTATCTTGAGTTGTTGATTCTGGATGGAAGTCAAGTCCACTGGACTCGATTGATGGCGGTGGAGATTAATAAGAAAAGGAGAATGACCATTCCAGTCTGTTAGCAAAAAGCAGAACGTATTAGACTATGCAGTCATCCCTGGCGGAGAGGAAGATGAATAGCCACATATCTAATTATTTTAATTATCGGCAGCCATGTATATTAGGCTATCAAGACGTTGTAGGAAGATTAATTGAACAAGATACTCTTCATACTAATGAGACTAGACAATATACACGAAGCATTAATTTCCATTATCATAATGTCTTATTGAATTCAAAACTAGGAATTGAATGAGACCATTGATCGGATCCGTATGATTCGTGTGCATACTTGATATTTCAATCAAAGTTTCTTAAATTTTAAAATTTTGATTAGTAACCATCCTACCGTTTCTACCTTAACATACCTACCTATTTTACATGCTTTCAGCAACCAAGTATATTATTATGGAATCTAATACGGCTAAAAAAAATCAACAATACATATCACATCTACATTAGTTCTTCTATATTAAAGTTCCAATAATTCAAATTGTATTAAAAAATGATTCCAGCGCCAATGTTTTTTTTAAGTGAGTCTAACTACACAACTATGATTCCTAATCAACTTGAATCAAATGAGAATAATAAGGACTCATTTTTGTATAGAACATTAAGGATATTCAAAATGAGGTTTCAAGTGTAAATGAGAGAATTAAAATTGGAATGTTCAAGTGAGGAGAATTATAGCTCACAAATAAGTCTGATGTTCAAAATCCAGTATGTTACAACACTTCCACCCTTTAAATGATTTCTTCCTCGAAATCAGATTCCTGACAATAATATTTCTTCCTATTATGGTCCAATCTAATAATTCTCCAACATGGTACTCTCATTCATATTACTTCAATTCAAATACCTTATTATAATTCTCCAATCCTACAACATAGGTCCTACCCAAGGTGACTAATGAATTCATTTACTACTCTACCTTCGAATTACTGATCCAATTTATGTGCAAATCCAATTTTGAAAAGTATACCTATTATTGAGTTCAACACATAGAGATAACTAATCTATAAAACTTCTAACATCATACTCTAATATGAGAGATTAATATAAATTTGTGAGTCTTGGTCATCATCATCAAAAGTTTGAATTACGCCAAAAGCTTATTGGTCAAGCTATAGTTATCAACACTACATCAATTTTTAATCTCACATATTTGTCACTAATGTTATTGTAACATCCCTGACCTGTGTTATGAGTTAACCCTAGGTGTTTTGCCTAAATATGTAATTAAATCTTTGTGATTAACTCTGAGCATGTAATTAAGTTTCTCAGAAACATATATTTCAGTATTTGCTCCTTTTTATTTAAAGTTGTAGCATTGTTTTGATATACATGGATCTATGTGCAATTTACCCAGTTGAAAGGGTTATCTTGCAATTTGCACATGATGAGATGTTCCTCTGATGTTGAGACATCATGAGAATCTTTTTGGTAAAGTTTGAGGGATTTCCCAAGCTTGGGCACCAAGGTGCAGCTGTGGAAGCAATCCCGGTGCTTGAAACCCTAATTTGGGGTAAAATGCAATTTACCCAAATTAAGGGATGCAATTTGTAAAAATATATCATCTAATGTATCTTTTAAGACTCTTGCCATCATTTAGAGAAGAAATGATGAGGAAGTCACCTCAATTGAATTATCAAGTTATGAAATATACCTTGTGATTGAATAATCAGGGTATATGTGCAATAGCTCTTTATGTATGTACCTTAGTATTAGATTGATCTTCTTTGCCTCTTTTTCTAGACCTTAAGAGAAGGTTTGTCCTTAGAATAAAGAGGAAGGGACGAGCAAGTAATGAAGGAAGGACCTAGTTGGAATTATGGGAAACTTATGGGCCTTTAATGAAACCCCACCCAAGTATATATACACTTTACCTCTCAAGCAAAGGAACCTTTCCTTCGTGCATATCACTGTTTTCCCTTGCTTGGCCGACTAAGGACTGTCTTGGAGCTCAAGAGGAACGACCAAGGGTGCAAGGTAGGTTGGGACCTTCTTTTGCCTAAATTCCATGGTCAGAACTCGGATTCAAGGTCAAGTTGATAACTAGCTCACAAAAATCTACCTTTCTAGCCATCTCCTTTCATCTTTCCTTGGAGTTTTTACCTTGGCCAACCTGTGAGAGCTCAAGGACGCCATTAGAGCTTGGAGCTTGAAAGCTTGGAGCTCAAGGAGCAAGCTTTAGGCGGGTTTTATAACTCTAAACCCATGCTTTACTATATACATCTCTTTTATGCGGTTAGATGATAGTTCTTCATGTTCCCTACTTTTCTTTGCTACCTTGCAAGCAAATCCGTGGGATATCCGTACTGTTCTTGAGCTAGGAGATGAAGGCGTGATTTCCAAGAAAAACCCACCGCTTTTCACTTTCTTATACGGTCTCCCTAACTTGCTCTCACGGTCTCAGGACCGCGAGGTGAGCAAATGGTCTCTGGACCGCGAGAGGGAAAACGGTCCTCACGACCGTTTGGACCCGTTGATCGAGCGTGGACCGTATAAGAAATCTGTTCCTAATTATGTAGGCTAATCACCCTCAAAAATTGAGAGGTTAACTCTAAAGGAATTAGGAGATATGGCCTTTTTAAGTAACAACTTTAATTGAATTTATTCCTGATTTTCAAACGGTCTTGGGTGATTGTCCTCTCGGTCTTGAGACCGTTTGGATGACCCCCAAACGGTCTTGAGACCGTTTAGGTCAATCAACCCTAAAAACCCTAATTAAGTCACCATAATTTCAATACTGATTTCATCTAGGGTTAGCCCTAGTAATCACCCTTCAACTCTTAGCTCGTTTGGAATTAGACCATCAAACTTGGTGAGTTGTTAATTAACATAATTTTAAACAGTAATTTCATATGGTCAAAGCTTAAATCCTCAGGATGGATACCTTGGAAAGGTATAGAGTTGTCTTGGATTGTGAGTCCAAGTTGGTTGTGTTTGCTGATGAAAGCAACACATGGATCTTTCAAGGTGAAAGAAAGATTCTGCCCACCTGTCTTGTATCAGCCATGGTTGCTGATAAGCTGCTGAGGCAAGGATGTTATGCATTCTTAGCCCATGTGGTAGATGTTACCAAGGAAAGTTCCAATCCTACTGAAGTTCCTATAGTCAGGGAATTTGAAGATGTGTTTCCTGAAGAACTTCCTGGTATACCACCACCTCGGGAGATTGATTTTGAAATCAATCTGATCCCAGATACGAAACCCATAGCTCAGACTCCGTATAGAATGGCGCCTGCCGAGATGGCAGAACTCAAGAAACAGCTTCAAGAGTTACTTGAGAGAGGTTTTATCTAACCGAGTACTTCACCTTGGGGTGCTCCGGTCTTGTTTGTTAAAAAGAAAGATGGGTCAATGCGGTTGTGCATCGACTACAGACAACTCAATAAAGTAACAATAAAGAATAAGTACCCTCTACCGAGGATTGATGATCTCTTTGACCAGTTGCGTGGTGCAACAGTCTTTTCAAAGATAGACCTAAGGTCTGGATATCATCAACTTTGTATTAAGGATAGTGACATATCCAAGTCTGCCTTTAGGACAAGGTATGGTCACTATGAGTTCACGGTTATGTCGTTTGGACTAACCAATGCACCAGCTGCATTTATGGAACTCATGAATAGAGTTTTTCGACCTTTCCTTGATCAGTGTGTTGTCGTCTTCATAGATGACATTCTGATCTATAGTAAGGATGCTTAGCAGCATGAGCAGCATCTTCGCCAAGCTTTGACCTTGCTAAGAGAACATAAGCTGTATGTTAAGTTTAGCAAGTGTGAGTTTTGGCTACCGGAGGTATCTTTTCTTGGTCATGTGATATCCTCCTCGGGAATTCGTGTTGACCCTACGAAAGTAGAATCTGTTCTACAGTGGGAACAACCGAAGACACCGACGGATATTCGAAGTTTCTTGGGGTTAGCTGGCTATTATCGAAGGTTCATTAAGAACTTTAGTTCTATAGCCTTACCTTTGACCAAGTTGACCCGGAAGGATGTTCCTTTTTCTTGGAGTGATAAGTGTCAACAGTCTTTCCAGCTGTTGAAGGAGAGATTGACAAGTGCACCTGTGCTAGTGCTACCTGAACAAGGAAAAGGATATGTAGTTTTCTGTGATGCTTCCAAGAATGGACTAGGATGTGTGTTGATGCAGGATAAACAAGTGATTTCTTTTGCTTCCCGACAGCTTAAGAAACACGAGGAGAATTATCCGACACATGATCTGGAGTTAGCTGTTGTGGTTCATGCTTTGAAGATCTGGAGACATTATCTCTACAGAGAGCCATTCCAGATTTTCACAGACCACAAAAACCTTAAGTATATCTTCTCTCAGCATGAGCTCAACATGAGGCAACGTCGCTGGATGGAGTTAATCAAGGACTACGACTGTACAATTGATTATCATCCAGGCAAGGCCAATGTTGTTGCAGATGCCTTGAGTAGGAAATCAGCAACATCAACCATGAATAGAGCACAACTAAACTCTTTAGTATGCTCTAGGAGAGATATGCTTATCTCTTTAAGGCAAGACAATGTACAGTTGAAAGTGTCATTGTTAGCCGGTCTGTTAGCTGAGATGCATATTAAACCTACCCTAAGAGAGCAGATTAAGGAAGAACAGCTAGGTGATGCTGCAGTTCAACAGATTAGATCTGAGTATGGAGATGAAAAGTGAGATGGTTTCCATGACTTAGAGGATCAAGTAGCTTGTTATAATGGAAGGATGATAGTGTCGGATGTGGACAACTTGAGGAAGTTAATCCTGGAAGAAGCTCATTCTTCCATGTATGCTATGCATCCAGGGAGCACCAAGATGTATCGGAATTTGAAAGATTTGTATTGGTGGCCTGGAATGAAGAAGGATGTTGCAGAATTTGTTCTGAGGTGTCCTGTGTGTCAGCAAGTTAAAGTTGAACACCAGAAGCCTGCAGGGACAATGCAACCTTTACCCATACCACAATGGAAGTGGGACCATGTGACCATGGACTTTGTTGTTGGCCTACCCAGGACAAGCAAAGGACATGATTCCATTTGGGTAATTGTTGATAGGTTGACTAAGACAGCACATTTCTTACCTGTCAAAACAACCTACTCTGCTGAAAGGTTATCAGAGTTATATGTTCAAGAGATAGTGCGGTTGCACGGAGTTCCTGTCACAATAGTTTCTGACAGAGGTCCTCAGTTTACGAGTCGTTTTTGGGAACAGTTACACCGAGCCTTAGGCACCAAGCTGAGGTTTAGTACGGCCTTTCATCCACAGACTGATGGATAGTCGGAAAGGACCATACAAACCTTAGAAGACCTGTTGAGGGCATGTGTTCTCCAGTTCACCGGAAGTTGGGATCTACACCTAAGCTTGATAGAGTTTGCCTATAACAATAGCTACCAACATAGTATTGATATGGCACCTTATGAAGCCTTGTATGGTAGACGTTGTAGATCACCTCTGTGTTGGTTTGAGACTGGTGAACATCAGTTGTTAGGTCATGATCTTGTGCAGCAGACCACAGAAAAGATTAAAATAATACAACAAAAGATTAAGACTGCACAGGATAGGCAGAAATCTTATGCTGACAAACGTCGTAGACCCTTAGAGTTCCAGGTTGGAGATAGAGTGTATCTCAAGGTCTCGCCTTGGAAAGGAGTCCTTCGTTTTGGAAGAAAAGGGAAGTTAGCTCCTAGATTTATGGGGCCTTATCCAATCATTGAACGGATTGGAAAGGTAGCATATAGACTAGAGCTGCCCCCTGAGTTACAGAGGTTACACCCTGTATTTCACATTTCTATGTTGAAGAAATGTCACCCAGACACCGAGTCAGTTCTAAAACCCATGGAAGTAGAATTGAATGATGATATATCCTATGAGGAAGGACCAATGTCAATCCTTGATAAAAGAATTAAAAAGTTAAAGAAGAAAGATATAAGTCTTGTAAAAGTCCTCTGGAACCATCGTGGTGTTGAAGAAGCCACTTGGGAGTTAGAGGATGAGATGAGAAGGAAGTATCCTGCCCTTTTCTCTTGATATGTCTTATCGATTTCGGGGACGAAATCCTTGTAAGGGGTGGATAATTTGTAACATCCCTGACCTGGGTTATGAGTTAACCCTAGGTGTTTTGCCTAAATATGTAATTAAATCTTTGTGATTAACTCTGAGCATGTAATTAAGTTTCTCAGAAACATATATTTCAGTATTTGCTCCTTTTTATTTAAAGTTGTAGCATTGTTTTAATATACAGGGACCTATGTGCAATTTACCCAGTTGAAAGGGTTAGCTTGCCATTTGCACATGATGAGATGTTCCTCTGATGTTGAGACATCATGATAATCTTTTTGGTAAAGTTTGAGGGATTTCCCAAGCTTGGGCACCAAGGTGCAGCTGTGGAAGCAATCCCGGTGCTTGAAACCCTAATTTGGGGTAAAATGCAATTTACCCAAATTAAGGGATGCAATTTGTAAAAATATATCATCTAATGTATCTTTTAAGACTCTTGCCATCATTTAGAGAAGAAATGATGAGGAAGTCACCTCAATTGAATTATCAACTTATGAAATATACCTTGTGATTGAATAATCAGAGTATATGTGCAATAGCTCTTTATGTATGTACCTTAGTATTAGATTGATCTTCTTTGCCTCTTTTTCTAGACCTTAAGAGAAGGTTTGTCCTTAGAATAAAGAGGAAGGGACGAGCAAGTAATGAAGGAAGGACCTAGTTGGAATTATGAGAAACTTATGGGCCTTTAATGAAACCCCACCCAAGTATATATACACTTTACCTCTCAAGCAAAGGAACCTTTCCTTCGTGCATATCACTGTTTTCCCTTGCTTGGCCGACTAAGGACTGTCTTGGAGCTCAAGAGGAACGACCAAGGGTGCAAGGTAGGTTGGGACCTTCTTTTGCCTAAATTCCATGGCCAGAACTCGGATTCAAGGTCAAGTTGATAACTAGCTCACAAAAATCTACCTTTCTAGCCATCTCCTTTCATCTTTCCTTGGAGTTTTTACCTTGGCCAACCTGTGAGAGCTCAAGGACGCCATTAGAGCTTGGATCTTGAAAGCTTGGAGCTCAAGGAGCAAGCTTTAGGCGGGTTTTATAACTCTAAACCCATGCTTTACTATATACATCTCTTTTATGTGGTTAGATGATAGTTCTTCATGTTCCCTACTTTTCTTTGCTACCTTGCAAGCAAATCTGTGGTATATCCATACTGTTCTTGAGCTAGGAGATGAAGGCGTGATTTCCAAGAAAAACCCACCGCTTTTCACTTTCTTAAACGGTCTCCCTAACTTGCTCTCACGGTCTCAGGACCGCGAGGTGAGCAAATGGTCTCTGGACCGCGAGAGGGCAAACGGTCCTCACGACCATTTGGACCCGTTTACCGAGCGTGGACCGTATAAGAAATATGTTTCTAATTATGTAGGCTAATCACCCTAAAAAATTGAGAGGTTAACTCCAAAGGAATTACGAGATATGGCCTTTTTAAGTAACAACTTTAATTGAATTTATTCCTGATTTTCAAACGGTCTGAAATTGCCTTTTTGGGCAAACGGTCTCAAGACCGTGTAAGGTCGTTGACCAAGCTTTGACCATATGAAATTACTGTTTAAAATTATGTTAATTAACAACTCACTAAGTTTGATGGTCTAATTCCAAACGAGATAAGAGTTGAAGGGTGATTACTAGGGCTAACCCTAGATGAAATCAGTACTGAAATTATGGTGACTTAATTAGGGTTTTTTGGGTTGATTGACCTAAACGGTCTCAAGACTGTTTGGGGGTCATCCAAACGGTCTCAAGACCGAGAGGACAATCACCCAAGACCGTTTGAAGGTCTAGGGTTAAGCTAATTTGATCAATTAAGGACCCAATTGCAATAAGTTATCAATTAATCAAAATTCTGATTTTGTGACTCAATCATGGTTCAACCCCTATCAAATTACATTAGATTTTGATGAAATCTTGGGCAAAAGGTCTCAAGACCATGTGGGGTCCACCCACATGATCTCAAGACCGTTTGGGCCAAGTTTGGGCCCAATTGGAGCTCAATTGAAGGGTTCAACCTTGTGTTGATGCACATTGTTGAGTGTTGATGGGTGAACATTGATAGACCCTAATTGGTCAAAAATTGAGGGTCAATTGAATGACCAATTGGTTAAGCATAATCTTAATTGACCTACTCCATAAGTGGTCACCATGGCTTTGACCTTTTGAGGGCTTCAACATTGGTTGACATCATCGGTTGTAACCATTGAATTTTGTTGATGGTCCAAGCGGTTGAGACCATGTGAGCCTCGCGGTCTCAAGACCGTGAAAGGGCTCGCGGTCTCAAGACCGTGAGAGGGCTCGCGGTCTCAAGACCGTGAGGGGCCTCGCAGTCTTGAGGTCAAAGGTGAGCAAACGGTCTACATAACCTTCGCGGTCTTGAAACCAAGTTGAAGGCTCGCGGTCTTGGAATAAGATGAAGGCTCGCGGTCTTGGAGTAAGATGAGGGCTCGCGGTCTTGAAAAGTCAAAATAGAGAAAACGGTCAACACACCCTCGCGGTCTTGGAAGTCAAAATTGGCTAAACGGTCAACTCTTTCAAACGATCTCAAACCAATTGGAGGTTGATGGTTGAGATCGATCAAGGTGATTCAAGGTTGACTTCACTCAATCATTTGAAGATATAAATGGATCAATTATGCCCTAATCTAAACCCTAATGATAACCTAGGACATTAAGGGATTAATTGACTAATGACTTGACCATGATGATGATCAATGGGGTAAATTACCAAAATACCCTTGAAGGGTCAATTGAGTAATACCTTGATCAGATCAAACCCTAATCACATGGTGGTGATGTTTTTGGCTATGTTAGCCTATGATGACTTAATCCAACCTGATCTAGAGTGGTGTTATCACCCTCTACTAGTATGAGGAGAGAGAAAGTACTTCTAGAGAGAGAAAGTACTTCTAGAGAGAGAAAGTAACCTTTTTAGGCGGAAACTCAATTAAAGAACCTTCAATACACATGAATGTGCATAATTAGGATATGATCCACCTGTGTGAAGTCATAGAAACCCTAATTATGATGAATGATGAATCTTTAACTAATCTGAGAGCATCAATGATAATGATACTCATACATGATGATGTTATGAGTTCAATTCAATGTAATGTGAATAGTAAACCCTAATTCAAGGGTGATGACATGTAATGTGAATAGTAAACCCTAATTCAAGGGTAATGGCATGCAAATGAGTATTAAACTCCAATTGATGAGAATCATAGGAGTTAACTGTTATGATAAGAGTGGGAAATGTATTCCTTATTTTTGTATTACCTTTATCAGTTGAATTAACCATGCAGGTTCAGATATGAAGGTGATCTTATCCAGGTATGGATATTGATGTTATATTCATTGAAGGCATGTTGTTAGCCTTATGAATAAGAAAAGTAACTTGATGCCCAGTCAGTGGCATCCCATGAGTTAATGTGTTGTAAGAGCCATGAATACCATCAAAGTCATGCTTTAGAGATGACTTGTGATGAGTATGATGATAAATTATGATTGATATGAGTTAGGCATATTACATTTAGTATTCTTCCTTTATAGCTGTTATGCTACTGTTATTGTTTGGAGAACAATGTATGTTGTTAAAGAATACTGAATGTACCTAACTAATCAAGTATAATGTAGAGCCCTGATCATAGATCCATCATTGTCAGAGATCAAGTGATGGTGAAACAGGTTTTCCTCAGGGAACTCCTGGAGCACATACTTTTGAGTATGTGGGGTACATGGATGTGTAGAACCTTACATCCTAGTGTAGGAAAGTGATGTAGATGTGTAATCCATCCATCCTTCACTATAATTCCATACCGTATCAGTGGTAGGTAAACATGAAACCTCCTGATGACAAAGAAAACACAGATATCCGTATCAGTGGAGATAAACATGAAATCTCCTGATGACGAAGAGAGTACAGAACGTCACTGTGACTCTAGAATAGCGAAGGACCAGTTTACCCTGGTGAGCTATAGTAGTAGAGACACGAGATGTCCTACAAGTGATCCTCTTACTGACTGAGGAAGGTGAAGGTCATGAGAATCCAGCTCTCTTGATGACCTAAGTATGATACTAATGTGACTTCTCAGCGATCAGTTGGAGTATGAGTGGTATGCCTCATCTCCACAGGGCATAATGTCGTTTGTAAAACATAATCGACCACGTAATATACTTGTTAGAGATAACTCCAAGTTAGTTGATTAATGTTACACTGTAATAGTGCTTATATTTCTTCATACCTCATAAATGTTGAGTTCTTGGTTATATTTGCAACTGTTATTGAATACATTGAAGGCTTTACTGCTTAAGATATTCTTTGATGTTACAATAAAGCTTCTGGCAGAGAGTTATAACTCTCGCTGGGACAATTATGTAAAATTGTCTCACCCCGTAGACTTCAACTTTTAGGTGGACGCCGGAGACGAAGGAACCAGCCTACATGGATCAGTCTCAGCAGCAGCAGCACCAGGAGCAGTAGTAGAATCTCAGGTGGAGATTATCCTGCCATATGGTGTAGTTAGAGTCAGTCCTATGTGTCCTCTGTACTCTCAGGTCTTGGAGTCTTTTGTTATGTGATCTTGAGATTTTGTATCTTGATGTATATAGTTACTCAAGAAGTAATTATCCTGAGATGTAAACAGTTTATCTCTCTTAATGAAAGAAGCTTTTATGGATCCAAGCTCTTGTCTCGAAAAGTTTTAATTTCCCGTGATTTTTGTCTACCGCTGATTATCGAATCGCTTCCTCTAAGTTTTAATCATGTTTATGTCATAGTTTGGAGATCAGAGCCCATAGTTATAATAATACTTATATTGTTTATAATTTTTTTAGGGTTTCAATCAAATTATTCCCCAAAAATCGTATGTATAGTTGGGGGTCTAATAATGTACCTATTCTATTTTTTTCCTTAAATGTTTACTAATTACAACTTAACCTCAACTAGGTTCAAATTTGACCTTCTATTTTTTTAACCTTCTGTTACTTATATGTTTGTATATAATATTTTGTGACTTTTTAACTCAAATTAAAAAAATTTCCAATGTCATGACCATAGAAAATATTTGTTTTCCATTATTCTTTTTTAACCTATTTTTGTCACATATATTTATGTGATGATCTATGGGTCAAGAGTTTTGACATACTTCTATTTTTAAATTTTAAGGTAGGGTTTTATTTCTCTAAGATGTCTATATTGTATTAATTATCTATTATTATGTACATATATATTAGAAGTTCACAAAAATAAATGAGTTCATCATTTTATCTTAATTCCACATAATATTAACTATGTCTTATCCAATTGTTTTTTTCTTCTTCTCAATTTTCTACTTATATGAGTATATTGTTATTTTAATTTCCATTTCTATAGCTTTCCTAGTCATTTTTTTCTCAATAGATGTGATCGCATATTTGAATGGAAATATATGTTTCATATTTTGTATTATCAACATTTTTCATTCAATTGAGTATTTATAACGAGGGCATACAAGTCAAATGTATGTCAAGTAAACATTCACATTCTTTTAAGTAAACATATTTATATTTTTCTTTCTTCCTTTTGAGTTTTTTTTTAGTGAGATTTTTTTTCCATAACTCTTAGCATATTATATTTTATTTTCTCTCTATTGAAGGTGATTATATATACTTTTTTATGAGTGTTAGAATCTAAAGAGAAACCATTCGTATACCTATATTATCTCTTTTTACGTCTTAATAATCTAAATGTAAAATTACACACATATATCTCAATCACTTCTTTCTCAACAATATCCTCATGTAAATCCATGCCTATAGAAGTTCAAAATCTAGTAGTTTAACTAAGTATGTCTCATAAATTTCTAGTTTAGGGTACATGTCTCACATCCTAGGCTAGTATGTTTTCTACTTGTATCTCATGTACTTCCTAATAACAAGGTCAATGATACCAAGATTCATGGTCTAACTACTTTTCTATATGTTCTACTACTCCATTTGTATTCCTACTGAACCCTAATTTCCACGAGACATGCATGAGTGCCGACCGTTTATGGCTCTGATACCATTTGTAACACACGGGCCCACAGCCCTAGGGTCTAGTAGAGTTTTAGGAATGACGATTGGCCCCACAAACCACCACTAGACTTAACTGTGCACTTTGTCCTCACTGACGTGCAAGTCAAGATCAACTTCCCGACTGGTCACCCATCCTAGTACTACTCCAAGTTGAGCACGCTTAACTATGGAGTTCTTTAGTGATGGGATCTTGAAAAAGGAGGTGCACCTTGGTGATATGGGTAGTCCAATCATTCCTTTTAAGATCATCTTATCCAAGGCCTCAAATCCTAGGATGTTACAATCTCCCCCACTTAGACTCTTGACGTCCTCATCAAGGTTCAACTATATGGCCTCATAATCTGACCCCATTTCAGTGCAGACCCACAATGGCCCATGTACACCCAGCTCCCGACCACGGTTACCAACGCAAGGGTGGCTCCATCAACTCAGATAGCCCTTTCCAACATGCTTAGACACTACCAGTACATGGGCGGCTCCATCAACTCGGATAGCCCTTTCCAACATGCGTGGACTGCACGGCTCAAAGACTGGCATGCCACAGGCCCATGTGGGCCCCACCTACTTGAGGGGTTATGGATCTGATACCATTTGTAAAGACCCAATCTTTATGATCAAATATTTACAAAATAATATCAAAAACATAAATAATCTTTGTTACAATCATGCTTGTACATCAGAGTCACATAAGCTTACAAATATGATTACAAGTTTTAAAAAAATAAAATTCATTCTTATCTAGTCTTCAACGGAAGACTACACAGTGCACGTCTCTTCAAGCTCTTCCATATACTACCTGCCCATGAGTTCCCAGAGGGAACAAAACCACGCATGGACCCCATTGAAGGGAAACAAAGGGTCAACAAAGTTGGTACTGAATCCAATCATTGAACTATGTATAAAATAGGTTTAGATGTATAATAAAAGTTAGGAAAGGACTATTTGGTGGACTAAAGTCTTACAAAAAGAAATTCCAATATCAACTGCGAGATAGCAAATCTTTCACAAGAATATCATTAAGCAAGATTCAATAATTCAAGTATGCAAAATTTATCCAAGTTATTCACAAGGTATATCAATTTGAAGATATTCTATTTGGCAAGTTTTGGCACCTTCCTATCATATCTTTTCTAGGGCTAAGTGCCTTGTGTTCTCACACTCTAGGAAAGAATGACACTAGTGCCTTATTAGCTATTCCAGTTAACTGGGGGACAACTAATCCCTATCCTCTGCGTAGGGTTGTGGGGTACTTGGCCCACTCAAGTGAGCCAAAGCTCTATAGGGCCAAAGCCCAAGGGACCAAAGTCCACAGAGAGTCAAAACTCCAAATAGATCAAGTCCAGTGCCAAATATTCTCAACAATATTTCATCAATTGCAAAATGAGAGTGGGGAACTTTCAAGAATAAATAAAAGTTTCAAAGCTATATGGAATTCATCACAAATCAAGATATATGTGTGTCCATCAAGAGGAAAAATAGTTCAAAAATGAAATAGAAAATCTATTACCTCAATTATTCAAGGCTCCAAGGATTGTATAATCATAATGTGTCTCCAAGAATATATGAAGAGGTGGCTACAAAGAACAATAATCTTATCACCATTTGAATTAGAATCAATGTTGTTCAATTTGTCTTAATTAGGATTACATTTTCCCATCTAGGTTTACTATTTCATATGTTACCCATTAGACACCTTGAATTTGCTACATATATCATCATCACCACATACAAGTGTGTGTAATCATATTATCATCTTGTAATATAATCATGTATGTTATAATACCACCTTACAAATAACTACGATAATGACAAATAAGAATGCAATATATCCATAGTTTATTATTCCCACATTTATAACATGTGTTGGTCATGATTCCATCCTCTATTTAATATACATGCGAGAGCAAATTTCCTTAAACTATAACAGTACGACATGAATATTAGGGAAATGAGTTAACCAACTTCTATGGGTCATTATTGACACTACGTTTGACACCCTAAACACCATGAACTCCATCGTGGTTATTGTTTTATACATAAGTATTAAGAATTAAAGTCTATAAAAAATTTAGAATTCCTATTAGCTAGTACTAATATACGAGCATGTATATTTAATAGTATGGACTCGTAAGTTGTACTATATTGGCTACTTCAATATACTACTATAAAAGTATTCGAAACGTCTGCATTAAATCTAACATCTACTAATTATACGAGACCAACACAGAACCATATATTGATGTTTTAAATATCCAAATTGAGATAATATAACACTCATATTATCAAAAGTGCACATTGAATACTATTACGATTCTTTTCGGTTATCCTATTTATCCATTGGTAATTAAGTTCAGAATTGCAGTCGACAGATTACAGACTCACCTTGATCTGTGATTATTGGCTCTGTCGATCCTCTGTGTACAAGATTGATCGGAACATCATTTTTGGATCTAGCTAATCTTGGGCGGAGGTGGTTTCATATGCGTTTCGAGGAGGCTCATCGTCTCCAGTTCTGGGTGGCCTTTGGTGTTGAAGCTGCAGGTCCGAGATCACCCATAGTCAACGTGACTCTAGGAGGCGGCTAGAGTCTTCACGGATCTAACAAGATGATGCTTGTGTTATTTTTTTTCTCCAAGGAATCGACCTAGGTTGGGGGTTGCAGCTTCAATTACAGGTGGAGGCTTGACACAGGGCTAAGGGCGTGAGTGGCGCCGCCTTCCACCATTGTGGGATGACCATGATGCATAACGGTGTAGTGACATTGCTAGCACGCTGGAACGGGGTATCAATATCGTTGGAGGGTCTGAGACCGTCGGGGATGCCAAGCAACCAGCCGAAGATCATTTCCGTCCATTGTAGGTTTGATGCAGGTCTGAGAAGCCAGAGGTTCATGGTGGATGAGGGTGTCCTCGGTAGGTCTATGGTGTTCATACCCTGATCCACTGAAGGCGAAGAAATTCTATTGTTTGTGACTCAAAGAAAAAGAGGGACTCGAGGGATTGTGCTCATACCCTGATCTAAGGAAATATATAGGGGCTTCATGTTTTCTGGACGAAGGTTGAAGACAGAGCATTGATGCAGGCTCGTTGTTTGGGTTTTCAAGTATGAGGTGATTAATGTGTGGTATAGTTTCTGTAACTGACGGGAATACGATGTCGTTTTGATCCACGACATTCAAAGTGCATAGATGCCTGGTGCCGGGAGGACGGAGGAGTTGGAAGGGTCTTCATTATCTTGAGTTGTTAATTCTGGATGGAAGTCAAGTCCACTGGACTCGGTTGATGGCGGTAAAGATTAATAAGAAAAGGAGAATGACCGTTCCAGTCTGTTAGCAAAAAGCAGAACATATTAGACTGTACAGTCATCCCTGGCGGAGAGGAAGATGAATAGCCACATATCTAATTATTTTAATTATCGGCAGCCATGTATATTAGGCTGTCAAGACGTTTTAGGAAGATTAATTGAACAAGATACTCTTCATACTAATGAGACTAGCCAATATACACGAAGCATTAATTGCCATTATCATAATGTCTTATTGAATTCAAAACCAGGAATTGAATGAGACCATTGATCGGATCCGTATGATTCGTGTGCATACTTGATATTTCAATCAAAGTTTCTTAAATTTTAAAATTTTGATTAGTAACCATCCTACCGTTTCTACCTTAACATACCTACCTATTTTCCATGCTTTTAGAAACCAAGTATATTATTATGGAATCTAATACAATTAAAAAAAATCAACAATACATATCACATCTACATTAGTTCTTCTATATTAAAGTTCCAATAATTCAAATTGTATTCGAAAATGATTCCAGCGCCAATGTTTTTTTTTAAGTGAGGCTAACTACACAACTATGATTCCTAATCTACTTGAATCAAACCAGAATAATAAGGACTCATTTTTGTATAGAACATTAAGGATATTCAAAATGAGGTTTCAAGTGTAAATGAGAGAATTAAAATTGGAATGTTCAAGTGAGGAGAATTATAGCTCAAAAATAAGTCTGATGTTCAAAATCCAATATGTTACACATATCTCTCTTATGGCACATCAAGGAATTTAATTGTGTACTATCTACCAATGATAATGAAGATGACTTTTGACTCAATGTGTTAGATACCACATTTGCTTTCCCTAGATGGTAGTCAATTGTGCAACCATAATCCTTAATCAGCTCCATCCATCTCCTCTGCCTCATATTCAACTCCTATTTTGAGAAGATATACTGTAGATTCTTGTGGTCAGTGAAGGTCTGACACTTTTCTCCATAAAAATAGTGTCTTTAGATCTTTAAGGCATGGACCACCACTGCAAGCTCCAGATCATGTGTTGGGTAATTCTCCTCATGTTTCTTAAGATGTCACAAAGCAAAAGAAATTACGTTTTTATCTCACATCAACACACATCCCAACCCATTCTTTGAAGCATCACAAAAGACAATATAGCCTTTCCCTTGCTCTGGCAGCACTAACACTTGTGCACTGGTCAAATTTTCTTTCAATAACTGGAAAGAACGTTGACACTTGTCATTCTAAGAAAAAGGAACATCTTTTGTGGTTAACCTTGTTAGGGGTAACACTATAGAACTGAAGTCCTTGATAAACCTCCTATAGTAGCCTGCCAAACATAGAAAACTGCAGATCTCTATCAGTGTCTTGGGTTGTTCCCATTCTAGTACACATTCCACTTTCTTGGGGTCAACATTAGCATATAGTTGATGCTTCCTCAACAAAGTCAATGCCTGGAGAAGGTGTTGCTCATGATGCTGACTATCCATGGAGTATTTCAGGATATCATCTATGAACACGACCACACACTGATCAAGACAAGATCTAAACACCCTATTCATCAACATAAAAGCTGCTATAACATCGTAGGATTTGAGGCCTCAAATGAAATGATCTTAAAAGGAATGATTGGACTACCCATATCACCAAGGTGTATCTCCTTTTCCGGGAGCCCATCACTAAAGAACTCCATAGTTAATCGTGCTCGGATTGGAGTAGTACTAGGATGGGTGACCAGTCGGGAAGTTGATCCTAGCTTGCGCATTAGTGTGGACAAAGTGCATATTTAAGGCTAGTGGTGGTTTGTGGGGCCAGTCGTCATTCCTGAAACTCTACTAGAACCGTAGACAATGGGCCCGAGCGTTACAAATGGTATCAGAGCCATAACCCCTCTAGTAGGTGGGGCCCGAATGGGTATGTGGCATGCCAGTCTTGAGCCGTACGGTCCAGGCATGTAGGAAAGAGTTGTCCATGGTTGACGTAGCCACCCTTGCACTGGTATTCCGTGATCGGGAGCTGGGTGTCCATGGGACATTGTGGGTCTGCACTGAAATGGGGTCAAATTATGAGGCCATATAGTTGAGCCTTGATGAGGACGTCAAGAGTCTAAGTGGGGGAGATTGTAACATCTCAAGATTTGAGGCCTCAGATAAAATGATTTTAAAAGGAATGATTGGACTACCCATATCACCAAGGTGCATCTCCTTTTCTGGGAGCCCATCACTAAAGAACTCCATAGTTAAGCATGCTCGGCTTGGATTAGTACTGGGATGGGTGACCAGTCGGGAAGTTGATCCTGACTTGCGTGTCAGTCGGGATGTGGACAAAGTGTGCAGTTAAGGCTAGTGGTGGTTTGTGGGGCCAGTCCTCATTCCTGAAACTCTACTAGAACTGTAGACAATGGGTCGGGAATTACAGCTACAGGTGCATTGGTTAGCCCAAATGGCATAACCACAAACTCATAATGACCATACCTAGTCCTAAAAGCTGACTTGGGTATGTCATCAAACTTAATTCTCAACTGATGGTAACCTAACCTCAGGTTTGTCTTTGAAAACACAATGGCATCTCTAAACTAATCAAAATGATCAATAATCAACAAAGGATACTTATTCTTTATGTGGAATCCAACTCATAAAAATAAGATTTACTTAAGCAGAAGCAATCATTTGTAGCGGATTAACGAAAATCACTAAAAATTAAAACTATTTTGCAAAGATATCCAATCATAGGAAAACTCTATCATCAGGAACTAATGTAATACATTTACATCCTGGTTCATAAGTACATGCATTGTACCATCTCTTCTCGAGGATTACAAACATTAATTGTCCTGATAACACTGTACACAGGCAGTATAAAAACCTCGAGGCATCAAGCCAAAATCTCAGATCGATTCATTAAAAGCACTAACTACTAAATCTGAGGACCTGAGAGTACAGAGACGACACATAGGACTACTATCTATATGACTTGACAAAAAATATCTCCACCTGAGATCTCACTACTGTCCCTGCTAATGCTGTCCTTTCTCTGCTATGGGGATTATGTTTCCTTTTCTGCATGCACCTAAAAATGTTGGATCCCACGGGGGTGAGACAATTTGTAAATTGCCCCAGCGAGATGTATAACTCTCTGCCAAAACTTTGTTATTACAGTTTATTAGAATAAAACTGAGCAAAAGGATTTTATATATATATTAACAACAATATTAATCATTGTATGAACAGAATAAAGAAATCTCCTTTCCTAAGGAGAACATTACATTTACCCATGGTAGAATCATAATTCATCCATATACTTGCAATGAATATAAAGAGATATAATTAACAATAATCAACTAGAGATGCATAAAAGAAATGTAACATCAGCCAGTAAATTTCCATATTCAATTCTTAAGCAAACATGCTATACGGCTGATTACATTTTACAATCACACTTATGCCCTGAGGAGATGAGGTATACCACTCATACTCCAACCGACCACTGCGAAGTTGAAATCGGTACCATACAAGGTCAATGGAAGATCTGAATTCCATGACCTCCCACATCTCGGTCAGTGCAAGATCACATGCAGGACATCTTGTGTCTCTACTAGATAGCTTTCCAGGGTATACTGGCAACTTTGCTATAGAGCTACAGCGGCGGCTGCACTCTCATCGCAATCGAGAGATTTCATGTTTACCTCCATCGATCCGGCATTAAGTATTATTGGGAGATTAGTGATACATCTATCCCAATCTTCAGGAGATTCATGTTACATCCATCCCAGTACAATTAATGAGGGATTGAGAGGTTTAATGTTTACCTTCCATCAATTCCCCCATTAGAACGTAAGGATATATTCACCCATCAACCCCCACATATTCAAAAATATGCGTTCCGGGTTTTGCCACAGAGCAACCCGTTTCACCATCAGTAAATACTGACACTGATGGATCTACAGTTAGGGCTCTACATGATATGATTTCACTTGATTAATTAAGTACATTAGCATATTCTTTTAGCATCAGTCAAGTTCTCAAATAGGAATTATTATGATAAATGCTACAAAGAAACATGTAATCTCTTATCTATTGCTTTACCAGAACTTATAATACATTGGGATCTGAATCCCTTATCTCATCACTTGAAAGTTCACATCTCACAACAGCATCATTGTCTTACTTATCAAAACTGGGTATTCATACCCTTAGTTCATCACTAAACACTGTTACCACATGTTAGGTAACTATTACCTCTAGGGCCTCAGACAGAGGTATACATGATACTTGTTACACCAACATATCACATGGCTCACAAGACCCATTAAGTGTCTTGTCATCTTTCACTAGGCAACAACTTACTTGTGTGGCTCATAAAGTCCATACTCATTTTGTTACTTTTACAAGCAACAATAACATTAAGGCACACAAGGCCAATCAACATTTTTATTAACTAAATATCATAGCTCAAATCTGGCTATGATCATCATCTCATGATATATGCATGGTTAATACACATGATAACAGTCATGACAATTTCACATCATACCATGCAATACAATAATAACACCATTATTCCCTTACCATGATCGAGATTTACCATCGAATAGACTTTTCATCCCTTTATCCAAAATTAGGGATTAGGGTTTACCATTTCAGATTAATTATGTTTTCATGTTTATATTATCTGTCCAACCCTAACTTATTGTTCCATTCCTCTAGGAGCATTCAATAATATCATAAGTATTTACTCATGATCATTACTTTCATCATATATCATTTATGATTATCAATTCAAGGTATGAGTTCATCTCTCAACCTTATCATGGTATGTTTATATCATACCCATTATCTTAGCTTAACACCTTTCTCATAATATGTTAGTCAACACTTATTAAAGTGCATTGAATTCATTACATCTTCATTGTAATAATTTGCATAACACACACTTCTTGTGTTTCTTATCCAAGTATATTGGATTTGAGGTGCATCAAGGTATATCAACCCTAAAATGCTGAATGTGATAACTATCATGTTTTGATATATCACTTTTCTCATTACTTCTATCTCACCTAATTTTACCAACTTATCTTGTATTAAGGTATTTCCCTCTTAATACTTTTAACCACTCACCTATCATTTTCATCATATAGTGCATAGGTCACACATTAGAATTGTCCAACTATCTTTAATGATATAGACTTATCTAATGATTAGGCATTGTTAATATAGAATAAACCATTATCAACCACTTTAGGTCTTTCAACTCTTAGGATGTTATCCACACCATTATCTAGTGTTACATACATCACTCCTAAGAGTTTCTTGTCCTCATCTTTGTAAGGTGTATAGGGTTGGTACACATGTATAGAGTTAGATATATAATGATCTAGGCATCATCTTGTTCCTTATACCCTTACTCATTAAAGTATCAACATTACCATTCATATGGTTTATCAATTTCACCCTTCATGGGTGTAACATTCTCATCTTACTTGATTATATTAGCCATACCCTAGTTTAGTTTATTGGCCATTATACCATCACTAGGATTTCATATATCATTACATGGAATTACCCTGGATTCCAGTCTCACATTACATCATTGCATCAGGGTTCCACATAACATCATTCTAATTTAGGGTTTCACATGGCATTACCCTAGATTAGGGTTTCACATTCAATAACCCACAATTAAGGTTTACTATTCATCCCGACTAGGGTTTCTCATAGCATCACTCTCAATTAGGGTTTCTCATGGAATCACCCTCAATTAGGGTTTCTCATGGAATCACCCTCAATTAGGGTTTCTCATAGAATCAACCTCAATTAGGGTTTCACTCTCCATTCCCATAATTGGGGTTTTACATTATGTTACCCTGAATTAGGGTTAGGGTTCATTAACCTTCTAGATTAGGGTTTCATGATCTCTTTACTAAGGATCATAACCTAATCACCACATGATCAATACTTATGTATGAATTCCCTTCTATCATCCTTTCAACTTGATTAGGTTACATCAACCCTCTAATCAAGTACATACAACTATGATTGACATAGTGTATTGAGTTAATACTTACTTAAGTTTTAAGGATTAACTCATCTAAGGATTATTAATCACTTAATATCTTAAAGGCACAACCCTAGTGATTATCTTTGAGATAAATCAGTAACAACCATAGGGTCATTTTATCTTTCATCACCTTAGGTTTCCAATTGACTTAATCATATTGAAACATTCAAACGTTCTTGACCATTAATGCTCCAAACGGTTTAAAACCGTTTAAGCAAAACAATGATGAAACTGTATGGACAATGCACACTTGAAACCATTTGGATCTCCAAACGGTTTGAGACCGTTTGGTCTCAAACGGTTTGAGACCGTTTGGTCTCTTGAGACCATTTGGACTCAAACTGTCTTAAGACCATTTGGTCCAAATTCTCTCAAAACTGAATCGACCAAAAAGGTCTTCCATCACTTAATCATTTCAGGGTTTCAATCATTAAACCATCTATCAATTGAACCACTGATTTATTATTCAATTGAACCATTGAATCACCCTTCAATTAGACCTTCAATTAGAGTTTGGAACCCAATTGAACTAGGGTTTATAATCAAGAGACCATCAATTAGGGTTTTGAAATCAAGGAACCATCAATGGTTGACATTGTGGAACTAATTCGATTGAAATCATTGGATCATCATCAAAATTTTGATATGACCTGACCTCAAACGGTCTTGAGGTCATTTGGATGACCTCCAAATGGTCTTGAGACCATTTGCCCCATCCTATCCTTGAAATTTGTGAAATTTCATTAGGGTTTAGATCATTGGATTGATCGTCAATTTAGCTATTAATTGCTTTTCAATTTGGTATCTCTGGACCTTCAATTATTCAACCATACTCAACCCTAGACCTTCAAACGGTCTTGGTTGACCTCCAAACGGTCTTGAGACCATTTGGGTGACCCCCAAACGGTCTTGAGACCGTTTCGGTTAATCAACCCAAAAATCTAAATCAACCAATTGGAATTTCAGCACTTAACTCGATTAGGGTTTGGTAATTGATGAACCTTCAACTAATGAACCCTTTGGAATTAATCAATTAAATTTATTGGGTAATCAACCATAATCATTAGCACCAAATCTCCAAATGGTCAACTATAGTCAACTCTTCCAAACGGTGTGAAACTGTTTAGTTCCTAACGGTTTGATGAAACCGTTTAATTCCAAATGGTTTTGTTGAAACCAAATGGACAACTTGTTGAAACTGATTGGAATAGGAATTCCTTGGGAAAAGTGTCCAAGATGATGTCATCATCATCTACCTTCATCCCTGTAACTTATAGTACTTATGATTTCATGAATTTACCAATTACAACAAACAATTAATCAAGAAGATGAAGGAATCAACGAAATTGCATGATTGATAGTTGAATAACAATGTAGAGGGGTTCAAGTTATAAAACCCGCCTCCAAAGAAGATTCAAAGCTCCAAACTCCACGTCTTTAATGGTGGAAGAAGCTTTCTCAACTATCCCCAGCTCGTCCTCAAGCTTTTGAGTGAAAAGAAATGGCTAGGATAGAAGATTGCATGGAGAAAAGAAGAAGTCCATTATTTATTTTCGATTTTCACCATGAAATCATGGTGAAAGAAGGTCAAGAAGCTTACCAACAGGTTGGGGGTCATTATCCTGTTGCTCCAAGCTCCCTTGGGCGTTTTTGCAAGTAAGAAATGAAAGTGGATTCGAAATTCCCTTTCCAAGCCATGGATAAATGAGCTTATATGCATTTTTATTTAAAATTCATTTTAAGAGAGAGAATGTAGAAGATAACTCCTTCATTTCCTTAACAATTGCCCCCTCATCTTCCTTGGATACGAGGCTATCTTCCTTGCCTCTTATTCCTCTCAATTATCCAAGAAATAAAGAAAAGCAAATTAAGCACCTTAACCCTTATAATAATAATATCCTAAAGTGAGTGGATAATTCTTTTTCTT
The DNA here is from genome assembly GCA_963693085.1 of Alisma plantago-aquatica. Taxonomy (NCBI): domain Eukaryota; kingdom Viridiplantae; phylum Streptophyta; class Magnoliopsida; order Alismatales; family Alismataceae; genus Alisma; species Alisma plantago-aquatica. Next base: position 401,182,582 of record OY856409.1, read on the forward strand.
TTAATAATGTGAGTGAGTTATCCACTTCCTTTGGATATTTTTGCACCTTTGCAAGGCACATGGTCGTAAATTCTTTTGAAAACTCATCCCTCACCTTTTTGCGTAAAGGGCTCTTTAATTAATATATTTATTTTTGCATTAAATTGAAGTAAAGTTCCAATTATGCTTAAATCTTGATTATTTTAATATCAAGATTCTCTCTCCTCCAAAGTGATTCAAATGAGGCGCCCCTCTCATTTTATTTTCTCTAAATGGTGCCAAGAAACATGAGGGACCCTCTTTAAGTGGTAATTTGCATATTGAACCCTAGGTTTTGGGTAAATTGCACATTACACCAAAACTAGGTTTTAATGCACACACATTGCTTTATCAGCTCTTTCTTGGTACTCAGGCTACCACAAGCCATACCTCTGCATAATATTCATTCTCATGATGATTCCACACATAAGGAACATCTTATCATGTAACATTTGCAATTTAACCCCTCAACTTGGGTAATTTGCACTTTAGTCCAAAACAAGCAAAACAATGTTTCAACATTATTCGAAAAGGACTAAAATTGAAACATAGGTTTCTCTTGGGCCTTAATTACTTTTCAAAAGATAAAATTAAGGATCTTATTAACTTTCTTAAGCAAAACTCTCAGGGCATTACCCAGGTCAGGGATGTTACAATTTATAAACCCCTAACAAGGATTTCGTCTCCGAAATCCCAGATAAAGGAAAACATATGTTATTCATTCATCATACTATCTAGTCTCCACATAACATTTCATTGTTATGGAGACACCATAAAGCTTTGATCAACACAAAGTTATTCCACACAAGTTTATCATAGAATGGTTCACACGGGACATATACTCCACAGTTCTTTTATTATTGACTTTGGAGTTAATTCTGTGTCAGGTAACACTTTCCTTATTTTACCATTTCATGTGACAGATTCTTGTTTCTGAGGAGTCTCCCATGCTCCTTAGTTAACTCAGCATTTCACTTTCATGATCACAAATATGCTATGTCACCCTCTTGGGACTATAAGTCTTTTCATACCTCGGTTGTGTCTTCTAATCTGTTGACATAAAACTAGGATTCCTTATTACTTGTACCAACTATCTTATTGGTTGTACATTTTCTCATCATAAAGAGAAGTTACTTATCAAGTAAGAATTTATTTTAAATATATCTTTAATTGTTATGTTTATGCAAAGCATAAACCCCTAACATATGATGTTTATATTAATTTATATATAATAAAACTCATTTCATGGTTGACCATTCTAGGTAGCCAACATAAACCATTTGATATTTTTCAGATACCAGAATTTATTACCTTGGTATTTATCACATGTGTTGAAAACACATCACATATTTATCTTACTTTCATCTTGGGACATTACTTGTTATATATGTCTTTACCTTGGAACCAAAGTCTAAGATAAACTGATACTTTTCTAAGTATCCATCACATTAACATTTTTATCTTATGCACATCAAGTGTCCTAAGACCCACTTGATTTCCATGTCCCCGGAAGGAAAGAAAACAAGGAATCATATTCCTCTTATTATTTCATGTATTTTCAACTATTCATGAATTATTTATTCTTTATCTCATCCTAGGTTCCTTGCCCTCAGCACAGGAATTTTTAAGGATGTTTCATAACATTATTCCTTTCTTTTCTATTATCTAACATGTTCATAAGCATCTTATGATCTCATCACATTTCCCATTTTCACATTATGGGAAAAGATATTTATTATACTTACAGACTTTATTGAACAGGGACCATCTCCCTTGCTCTCATTCTTATCTTATGAGGAGTATACTTTTTACTTCCTCATACATACATACTCATCTGAGATTATCTCAGATTTCTCTTTCTTATTCTTAGGATATGACACATTTTTCCATTGCATATTTGTAATTTTATGATACTCATTGGATTGTCTCAGAATGACTACTTGATCAGAGCAATCAAAAAGATAACAATCTAAGAGTTTCCATACTCACTTTATCATCAATAGTTGTATACCTGGCCAGGGTATATAAATACTGAGATTAAGTAGTATGCACTTTAAATACTATCATATTCCTTACTTTTCTTATTATGACAAGCATACGATTTAACATTCCTGGATTTTATCCAGGCATCTCTTCTATACCTCATCCTTTTTATAGAGGTAAGAACAATATAAAACATCAATAATGTTACTGCACAAAATGTAAGTCCTCATAGGACTAATCAAGGGATGCTCAATCAATTACTTTCTCAATTTAACTCAGGAAACCATAAAATGACATATTAGAATGACATTATTTGTCTGACCTATCATGATTTGTGGATAATTCACTACCTCAGACTGACTCTGCCTCAGAGGTTGGTTCACCATAACATTTCTGGCTGAGCAATCTCTTGCCAGATGTCCTACCTGTCTCCATTGATAGCAAATTCTGGGCACTTGATGTGGTCTAGAAGGTTCTTTACCCTTTCCGGGTAGCCATTGTCTTGGTGTACTAGACTCTGGTTGTACCGGTGGCACCAAAAACTTATTATTTTTGGAACTACTAGGCCCCTGTTCTTGAGTTTGGATAGGCCTTTTCTCAATCATCACCTTATTTTTCTTCTCTGGGCAATATCTTCTGATATGTCCAGGTTTTCTACACTGGACAGACCCTGATTTTAGGTTGTATCCTATTCCTTCCATCATTTTCTATTGCTTCAACCTGCTGGTGTTGATTACATATCCTATTGATGTCCAAAACATCATCATTGGGGACTGGTAATCTAGGTTGTACTGCTAATTATCGATCCACTATATACATCATGGTTGCCCTAAGTTGCTCAACAGTGATACCTAAAGAAGGATTTCTTATCATAGTTGAATCAGCTTGAGGGTTCTCAGGAAATTGTTCCTTTCTTTCCTGATCCCATGCACCTCTTCTTGGTGCAACATTGCTGCTTTCTGTAGCATATTCCTCATATGACCCAGCCATCTTCAAGTTCTTCTTCTCCTATATGAGCAGAAGACACTATCAGATACACTGGAAGACACGAGAATAGACTCAACAACTATAATCCTATGTCTCTGTAGACTCAGTGAACCTACAGCTCTGATACCACTAAATTGTGGCATCCAAGTCATAAAAACAAGATTTACTTAAGCGAAAGCGATCATTTGCAGTGTATTAATGAAAATCACTAAAAATTAAAACCATTTTGCAAGGAGATCCAATCATAGGAAAACTCTTTCTTCATGAACTAATGTAATACATTTACATCCTGGTTCATGAGTACATGCATTGTACCATCTCTTCTCGAGGATTATAAAAATTAACTGTCCTGATAACATTGTACACAGGTAGTATAAAAACCTTGAGGCATCAAGCCAAAATCTTAGATCGATTTATTAAAAGAACTAACTACTAACTCCGAGGACCTGAGAGTACAGAGACGACACATAGGACTACTATTTATATGATTTGATAGAAAATATCTCCACCTGAGATCTCACTATTGTCCCTGCTGATGTTGTCCTTTCTCTGCTGTGGGGATTCTGTTTCCTTGTCCGCATCCACCTAAAAATGTTGGATCCCACGGGGGTGAGACAATTTGTAAATAGCCCCAGCGATAGATATAACTCTCCGCCAAAACATTGTTATTATAGTTTTTTAAAATAAAACTGAGCAGAAGGATTATATATATATATATATATATATATATATATATATATATATATATATATATTAACAATAGTATTAATCATTGTATGAACATAATAAATTAATCTCCTTTCCTAAGGAGAACATTACATCTACCCATGGTAGAATCATAATTTATCCATCTACTTGCAATGAATATAAAGAGATATAATTAACAATTATCAACTAAAGATGCATACAAGAAATGTAACATCGGCCAGTAAATTTCCATATTCAATTCTTAAGCAAACATGCTATACGGCTGATTACATTTTACAATCACACTTATGCCCTGAGGAGATGAGGTATACCACTCATACTCCAACTGACCACTGCGAAGTTGAAATCGGTACCATACAAGGTCAATGGAAGAGCCAGCTTCCATGACCTCTCACATCTCGGTCAGTGCGAGATCACATGCAGGACATCTTATGTCTCTACTAGATAGCTTTCCAAGGTATACTGGAAACTTCACTATAGAGATACAACGACGGCTGCACTCTCATCGCAATCGAGAGATTTCATGTTTACCTCCATCGATCTGGCATTAAGTAATATTGGGAGATTAGTGATACATCTATCCCAATCTTCGGGAGATTCGTGATACATCCATCTCGGTACAATTAATGAGGGATTGAGAGGTTTAATGTCTACCTACCATCAATTCCCCCATTAGGACGTAAGGATATATTCGCCCATCAACCCCTACATATTCAAAAATATGTGTTCCAGGTTTTGCCGCGGAGCAACCCGTTTCACCATCAATAAATACTGACACTGATGGATCTATGGTCACGGCTCTACATGATACGATTTCACTTGATTAATTAAGTACATTAGCATATTCTTTTAGCATCAGTCAAGTTCTCAAATAGGAATTATTATGATAAATGCTACAAAGAAACATGTAATCTCTTATCTATTTCTTTGCCAGAACTTATAATACATTGGGATCTTAATCCCTTATCTCATCACTTGAAAGTTCACATCTCACAAGAGAATCATTGTCTTACTTATCAAAACTGGGTATTTATACCCTCAGTTCATCACTAAACACTGTTACCACTTGTTAGGTAACTATTACCTCGAGGTCCTCAAACTGAGGTATACATGATACTTGTTACACCAGCATCTCACCTGTCTCACAAGACCCATTAAGTATCTTGTCATCTTTCACTAGGCAACAACATACTCATGTGGCTCATAAAGTCCATACTCATTTTGTTACTTTTACAAGCAACAATAACATTAAGGCACACAAGGCCAATCAACATTTTTATTAACTAAATATCATAGCTCAAATCTGGCTATGATCACCATCTCATGATATCTACATGGTTAATACACATGATAACAATCATGACAATTTCACATCATACCATGCACTATAATAATAACACCATTATTCCCTTACCATGATCGAGATTTACCATCAAATAGACTTTTCATCCCTTTATCCAAAATTAGGGATTAGGGTTTCCCATTTCACATTAATTAGGGTTTCATGTTTATATTATATGTCCAACCCTAACTTATTGTTCCATTCTTCTAGGAGCATTCAATAATATCATAAATATTTACTCATGATCATTACTTTCATCATATATCATTTATGATTATCAATTCAAGGTATGAGTTCATCTCTAAACCTTATCATGGTGTGTTTATATCATACCCATTATCTTGGCTTAACCCCTTTCTAATAATATGTTAGTCAACACTTATCAAAGTGGAATGAATTCATTACATCTTCATTGTAATAATTTGCATAACACACACTTCTTGTGTTTCTTATCCAAGTATATTGGATTTTAGGTGCATCAAGGTATATCAACCCTGAAATGCTGAATGTGATAACTATCATGTTTTGATATATCACTTTTCTCATTACTTCTATCTCACCTAATTTTACCAACTTATCTAGTATCAAGGTATTTCCCTCTTAATACTTTTAACCACTCACCTATCACTTTCGTCATATAGTGCATAGGTTACACATTAGAATTGTCCAGCTATCTTTAATGCTATGGACTTATCTAATGATTAGGCATTGTTGATATAGAATAAACCATTATCAACCACTTTAGGTATTTCAACTCTTAGGATGTTATCCACACCATTATCTAGTGTTACATACATCACTCCTAAGAGTTTCTTGTCCTCATCTTTGTAAGGTGTATAGGGTTGTTACACATGTATAGAGTTAGATATATAATGATCTAGGCATCATCTTGTTCCTTATATCCTTACTCATTAAAGTATCAATATTACCATTCATATGGTTTATCAATTTCACCCTTCATGGGTGTAACATTCTCATCTTACTTGATTATATTAGCCATACCCTACTTTAGTATACTGGCCATTATACCATCACTAGGATTTCATATATCATTACATGGCATTACCCTAGATTCGAGTCTCACATTACATCATTGCATTAGGGTTCCACATAACATAATTCTAATTTAGGGTTTCACATGGCATTACCCTAGATTAGGGTTTCACATTCAATAACCCACAATTAAGGTTTACTATTCATCCCGACTAGGGTTTCTCATAGCATCACTCTCAATAAGGGTTTCTCATGGAATCACCCTCAATTAGGGTTTCTCATGGAATCACCCTCAATTGGGGTTTCTCATAGAATCAACCTCAATTAGGGTTTCACTTTCCATTCCCATAATTGGGGTTTTACATTATGTTACCCTAAATTAGGGTTAGGGTTCATTAACCTTATGGATTAGGGTTTCATGATCTCTTTACTAAGGATCACAACATAATCACCACATTATCAATACTTATGTATGAATTCCCTTCTATCATCCTTTCAACTTGATTAGGTTACATCAACCCTCTAATCAATTACATACAACTATGATTGACATAGTGTACAGAGTTAGTACTTACTCAAGTTTTAAGGATTAACTCATCTAAGGATTATTAATCACTTTATATCTTAAAGGCACAACCCTAGTGATTATCTTTGAGATAAATCAGTAACAACCATAGGGTCATTTTATCTTTCATCACCTTAGGTTTCCAATTGACTTAATCATATTGAAACATTCAAACGTTCTTGACCATTGATGCTCCAAACGGTTTAAAACCATTTAAGCAAAACAATGATGAAACTGTATGGACAATGCACACTTAAAACCATTTGGATCTCCAAACGGTTTGAGACCATTCGGTCTCAAATGGTCTTGAGACCGTTTAATCCCAAACGGTCTTGAGACCGTTTGGACTCAAACGGTCTTAAGACCGTTTGGTCCAAACTCTCTCAAAACCGAATGGACCAAAAAGGTCTTCCATCACTTAATCAATTCAGGGTTTCACTCATTAAACCATCTATCAATTGAACCACTAATTTATTATTCAATTGAACCATTGAATCACCCTTCAATTATACCTTCAATTAGGGTTTGGAACCCAATTGAACTAGGGTTTATAATCAAGAGACCATCAATTAGGGTTTTGAAATCAAGGAACCATCAATGGTTGACATTGTGGAACTAATTTGATTGAAATCATTGGATCATCATCAAATTTTTGATATGACCTGACCTCAAACGGTCTTGAGGTCATTTAGATGACCTCCAAATGGTCTTGAGTACATTTGTCCCATCCTATCCTTGAAATTTGTGAAATTTCATTAGGGTTTAGATCATTGGATTGATCATCAATTCAGTTATTAATTGCCTTTCAATTTGGTATCTCTAGACCTTCAATTATTCAACCATACTCAACCCTAGACCTCCAAATGGTCTTAGTTGACCTCCAAACGGTCTTGAGACCATTTGGGTGACCCCCAAATGGTCTTGAGACCGTTTGGGTTAATCAACCCAAAACTCTAAATCAACCAATTGGAATTTCAACACTTAACTCGATTAGGGTTTGGTAATTGATATACCTTCAACTAATGAACCCTTTGGAATTAATCAATTAAATTTATTGGGTCTTCAACCATCATAATTAGCATAAAATCTCCAAATGGTCAACTGTGGTCAACTCTTCCAAACGGTTTGAAACTGTTTAGTTCCTAACGGTTTGATGAAACCGTTTAATTCCAAACGGTTTTGTTGAAACCAAATGTACAACTTGTTGAAATCGATTGGAATAGGAATTTCTTGGAAAAAGTATCCAAGATGATGCCATCATCATCTACCTTCGTCCCTGTAACTTATAGTACTTCTTATTTCATGAATTTACCAATTACAACAAACAATTAATCAAGAAGATGAAGGAATCAACGAAATTGCAAGATTGATAGTTGAATAACAATGTAGAGGGGTTCAAGTTATAAAACCCGCCTCCAAATAAGCTTAAAATCTCCAAAATCCACGTCTTTAATGGTGGAAGAAGCTTTCTCAGCTATCCCCAGCTCGTCCTCAAGCTTTTGAGTGAAAAGAAATGGCTAGGATAGAAGATTGCATGGAGAAAAGAAGAAGTCCATTATTTATTTTCGATTTCCACCATGAACTCATGGTGAAAGAAGGTCAAGAAGCTTACCAACAGGTTGGGGGTCATCCTACTGTTTCTCCAAGCTCCCTTTGTCGTTTTTACAAGCAAGAAATGAAAGTAGATTCGAAATTCCCTTTCCAAGCTATGGATAAATGAGCTTATATGCATTTTTATTTAAAATTCATTTTAAGAGAGCAAAAGTAGAAGATAACTCCTTCATTTCCTTGCCAATTTCCCCCTCCTCTTCCTTGTATACGAGGTTATATTCCTTGCCTCTTATTCCTCTTAATTATCCAAGAAATAAAGAAAAGCAAATTAAGCACCTTAACCCTTATAATAATAATATCCTAAAGTGAGTGGATAATTCTTTTTCTTTTAATAATGTGAGTGAGTTATCCACTTCCTTTGGATATTTTCGTGCCTTTACAAGGCACATGGTCATCCATTATTTTGCAAACTCATACCTCACCTTTTTGGTTAAAGGGATCTTTAATTAATATATTTATTTTTGCATTAAATTGAAGTAAAGTTCCAATTATGCTTAAATCTTGATTATTTTAATATCAAGATTATCTCTCCTCCAAAGTGATTCAAATGCCAAGAAACATGAGGGATCCTCTTGAAGTGGTAATTTGCATATTGAACCCTAGGTTTTGGGTAAATTGCACATTACACCAAAACTAGGTTTTAATGCACAAACATTGCTTTATCAGCTCTTTCTTGGTACTCAGGCTACCACAAGCCATACCTCTGCATCATATTCATTCTCATGATGATTCTACACATTAGGAACATCTTATCATGTAACATTTGCAATTTAACCCCTCAACTTGGGTAATTTGCACTTTAGTCCAAAACAAGCAAAACAATGTTTCAACATTATTCGAAAAGGACTAAAATTGAAACATAGGTTTCTCTTGGGCCTTAATTACTTTTCACAAGATAAAATTAAGGATCTTATTAACTTTCTTAAGCAAAACTCCCAGGGTTAAGGCATAACCCAGGTCAAGTATGTTACACTTTATTTTCACCTTGTTCAATTGTCTGTAGTCTATACACAACCTCATTGAACCATCCTTCTTTTTAACAAACAACATAGGATCACCCCAAGGAGAAGTGCTCAGCTTGATAAAACTCTTCTCTAACAGTTCTTGTAACTATCTCTTTAACTCTTGCATCTCTACTGGAGCCATTCTGTATGCTGACTATGCAATGGGTTGTGTTCCAAGAACAAGATTGATCTCAAACTCAATCTCTCTAGGAGGGGGAATGCTAGGAAATTCCTCAGGAAAGACATCCTCAAATTATCACACCACTGGTACCTCCTAGATACTAGGACCCCCCACCTTGGTATCCACAACATGATCTAAGAAAGCCTCGTATCCTTGTCTCATCAACTACTCAACTGTCATAGCTGACATCAAGCATGTAGGAAAAATCTTCCTATCACCCTAAAAAATCCACTGTACATCTCCATCATGGTACATCACCACCTTAGTACTACATTCCAAGACTACCTTGTATTTTTCCAAGGTATCCATTTCTAGGATTACATCAAAACCATGCATGTCAAGTGGCAATAGATCCACTTGAATGTTGTGTCCAGAAAAAGAAAGAAAACAAGAAGGGTACACTTCCCGCAACTCGACAGAATCAACCAATGGAGTCTCTAGCCAGAGGCTATAAGATTTAAGACTAATAGGTAGATAACAACTCCCTATCACCTCTCTAGTGACAAAAGAGTGTGTTTCACCCGGATCTACTAGCACAGATACAAAACAAGAAGAAGACAAATCTGAATGAAATAATTCCATTCGACCCGTCATGAATCGTGGATTGACCACTATTTCTGGATGGGTCATGGCATAGAACCTAGCTATCACCTGTTGCCTTCCACATCCTCTGCTCGCCTGTCCAGAGGATCCTGTATGCGATGCTTGGTTGCATCCTCTACCACTACTAATATCAAACTGCCATTGTTGTGATCCCTACTGATTCTTACTTGGCTACCGAGTCACCTCATAAACCTTCATAGGGCAATTCCATGTAATATGCCATGTCTGTAAACATTAATTACACACTCAATAATCACTTTGTGGTCTAAACAGCCCTATACCTTAGACTGATAATGAACTATGAGCTCCTGTCGAAAGAAAATTGTGACCTCTACCCCTACTCGGGGTCCACTGTGACAGTGCGTGTGATCTTGCTTTAGTGAAAGTTGACCTTGGTTGTGACGGTGGTGGGGAAATCCTTGTCTTCTTAAAGCCTCCAAATGATTTCCCTTGAAACTACATAGGTCATTTCTTAGCATTAGCTTCACGCTTCTCCATGACAGACCTCTCAGTGCTCCTAATAGATTCCACAAAGGTGGAAAACCTTTCCCTATTCTCCAAGGGTGATGATGTAGTAGTCAACTTTGTACTCAGACCCTTCTCAAATCTCTAGATCCTTTCCTTGTTCATTGCTTCCATGTGTGGGTAGAACCTCAGAAGTTCCATAAACTTTGATTCATACTCATTGATAGTCATAGCTCCCTAAAAAATCTTCTCAAACTGAGAGATTTTCTCATCTAGGTATGTCTCTGGGAAGTACCGACTGACAAACTCCCATCAAAATTCCTCCCATCCAATCACAACTCCTTGACTTTTCTCCTCTTCTATGGCCCATCAGTGTCCAGCACTACCCTTCAACAGATAGACAACATGCTTTACTTTGTCTTCTTCAGGGATGTTTAGGATTTTGAACGCATTTTCCAACTTAGTCAACTACATGTCAGTGTCTACTGGATCAGAAGTACCAGTATATTCAATCGCCCCAACACATCTAAGATGTTCAAACGTCTTCCTGACACCTTGGGACTCCACATTAGGGATGGCTGCCCTAGCTTGAGGTATTGGTGTTCTGTCCGCTATATGTGTAATTGTAGCCATCATCTATCTAAACATAGACTAAAACTCAGGATTGGCCAGCATTTTCGGGTCTAGCTGAGGCATTGTAGGCTGCTCTGGACCTATTTCTGGCACTCTATTATTGCGTGCCTACCTCCCATCACCTCCTCCTGGTGCAACATAGCTACTCTCAATGTGTTCTTCATGTCCTCCAAATATATCTGCATAAGCATAAACTATGATCACATATGTTAGATACATAAGAATAGACTCAAACCTAAGTCCTATGTCCCTGTAGACTCTGCAAACCTAGAACTCTAATACCAACTTAACCGTGACACCTCGTCACGCTAAATGAGATTACTCAAAACACAAAACACGGTCAAACACTAATTAATCACATAGTAAAAAATATGGAATAATTAAAACCAATTTCCACAATATAAATAAACTCTAGAACATTTACATAAAGGTCCATCATTCCATTCTCATATATTGTAACAAATATTCAAATAGGGGTCCAAAGACCTCAGTCACATCCTATATACAAAAGATATTTCACATGTACAACCATATATTTTCAAACATCGACATACTAACAAAATCTCATGTCGATACACGTATATCATCTAGAAAGCACATCCCATACCTAGACCTGAGAGTACATGGACGATACTAAGACTCTACTACTAACAATTGCAACTGACCAACCTTATGAATTTATAGATCACTAGGTTGGTTCTCTTCCACAGCACAACCTCGACCTTGTTGCCCATGACCACCTAAAAAGATGTGGTGACCCACGGGTGAGACCCAATCCAAGTGAGAGATATAACTCTCTCCAACATATATTGATTACAATAGATTGATTGATAGTATTTCAAATGAGAAGATACAGTAATGAATAAGCAATTTAAGCATATTGAATAGGTTAAGCATACCAAGCAATTAAGCAAATTAACTTGACAAGAAGTATTATTACTCAAAGGTCATATGATAGCATATTGTAAACACTGAGTAGTATAAAGACATGTTAAAGATTAATCAAACAATGTGAGGTGCATTTAACCATAGACAGTATACTACACAACTTATATACTACATTGCCTTGAGGGATTTGAGGAATAACACTCAAGTCCCAACTGACCACTACTAAGTTAAAATTAGTTCCATACAAGATTTAGGAAAATTCATACTCCTAAGATCTTCTCTGCCCCCGGTCAGTGTGGGTCTTCCACAACGACACATAAGGTCAAGCTACTAACAACCTAGTTTGTACTTGGTATAGGTCATGACACTAGTGAAAGGAGGCGGGTACGCATACCCTACCATCCAAGGTATAACCACAGGTGTCCTCCAATCTCATCATATATATATATATATATATATATATATATAATCACCAAGACACGACTTCAGTCGTTCTCAAATTGAGGGCTAGGTATAACCACTACCATCCTCCCTAACACTTGAATTCAAGATGACAAGCAACCCACATACTCATCAGTAAGCACTCTGAGTTTCCCTTAGGAATACTCGTTTCACTATCTAGCAAGTTCTGACACTCAGATAGATCTATGGCATAGGGCACTACATGATTAGAGTTTCACTTGATTATTTATGACAATTGGGTGAATTAAGGCTAAATCATACAAATGGGCATACAAGCCCTATTCCATTTCTATCAAGTGTATAAGAATTGCAACTTCATAAGATATAAAACATTTGAGGTATAAATCTTAATCACATTACCACATGCCATCATCCATTGCATTGTAATGAACCACATTACATCATACTATTTCAAGATACCCATTTCTTATTAGAAGTTCCAGGGTTTCAACCCTTACTGAAAAATGAAGAGGATTTCACCTCAATCAGGGCTCAAATATGCCCAAAGGTCATTATGACCACCTCATCAATTCCTACATAATCATCATGGTCTTTCAATGCCTTAAAACAAGGCTCAATGGAACATCAATCACACATGTGACATATAAGATTAACATAGAACAAACTATGATGCTCAACTATCATCATATTATGGTTTCAACACAAGAAGAAAGTATTTCATAATCACATTTAATCACTTTAAGAAGGATGATTAAAATCAATCCCTAGCACTTAGTCATATTAGAGTTGGTGTAACAAGTCATATTTCATTAGGGGTACACATTCACTTGTTATGATGATTTATCAAATATATTCATACTAGGGAAAAGGTAATACTACAAGTTCAAAGGTGTTGTACCATCAAATTTCATTACTAGAACCAACATATAATACCATTGGATTTATTCTAATCCATCGGATGTTAAAGCATCCAATCTCATCCACGAAATTGAGTTCATTATTCAAAATCATTAATTTGAGTATGGTTTAACCATTGAATTCATTGAACCAAGAAACCATTGGTTAGCAGATGAAAAGAAGATACATTTAAAACCTTGACTCACCATTGGTTGCTAGGATCAACACTATATTCATTCAACACCATCAAATATTAAGCTAATGTCATCATTGATTGATAACATCATTAGAGTACTTAATCATTGATCATTAAACTTATAATTGAGTTAAAACCTGACATGGGGGGTGATCATAGGTTGTAACCATCATTTGACACCCTTGATCATGAACATCAGTTTCCATGATAGAAACACCATTGATTGTTGAATGGTATCACCATCAGTTGTGTGGTAGGGAAGAAAATAGCTTGAAAACTCAAATTTGGACCATCAAATATTTTGTTCTTAGAACCATAAGTTGTTACTATCAACCTATCCCAGATCATACTATACCTTAAAAAGGTCATACACATATTTACAAGTTCATATAGAACTAGAAAATAATAGGGAACACCATAAAAGTTCATAACCCTAAACAAGCACGGTTTCTCTATGCTTAGATCATCACATTAAAGCATAAACATGAACTAACAAGCTTCTAGCAAGAAATATAAGTGAAGAATGTCATATAACTCACCTCTATAGAGTAGGTCAGACCCCAAATAGCAAGAATCTTGATAAAATAAGGCAAGAAAAAGCAATTTTCAGATCTGAACTTGGCCAAGTAGGCACTTCTCTCCACAAAGAAGAAAAACCCTAGAAGAAGAAGAAAGATAGATAGATGCCTGAGTTCTAGAGCCACTTACACTATGGAATAGTAAGGTTCTGACCTGGAGGAATATAGGAGGAAGAAAAATTGAGAAATAAATGGAGGAAATAATGGAATACTTACACTTTTAGGTCAAGATCATGAGGAAGGATCTTTAGAAACCCCTAAAGGAAGTCAATTGCAACCCTAGATTCTTTCCCAAGAAGATCCCCACTTTCTTCTTTCTTGGATAGGAACTTCACAAAAGTACATAGGGACAACGAGGTTTTTAGGAGGAGGGAAGTGGTGGAGATAAAACGGTTCATTTGGATGCTTAGGGATAAGTATATAAAACTTTAAGATAAAGAAAAAGAAAAAGTTAAAGTTTTAGTATCTTTCCAAGTGTCAATGGCCTTAAACTATTAAGAATATACAAGTACACACACAATCAGCTGACCCACATATCATAGAGACCTTCATATCACTCATTTCTTGAAATTTCCAATTAAAACAAATAAATCATTAGTTGATAGCTCCTAAAGGTAGCTCATCCATAAAGGGGTAAACCCTAATATACCCTTAGAGAAAACACCTTCAAAACAAGGTTTAACTAGGAGCCCCATGGTTCAAAAAGATCAAGAATGATAATATAATATCTAAGAAACATAATTCATGTGACATATTGCAAAGAAAACCCCTCGATTGGATAAATTTCATAAAAGTCCAAAATGTACATAAAATTGCAAAACTTGCTCAAACAGTGTCCAAATTGGACCAAATTTAAAACGTAAGCTTGTATTATGATTTTAAAGCATATCACAAGGTCATATTAGGGCTATAAGCACTCAATAATGGTAATTAAGCTTATTCAACTCTTTAAACAAGTTCAGGGGCCTTACACACTCTAACCACCTTATCCAAGTGCTTGTTTCAATTTCTCTCATCCTTGCTATGCTTGTTTAGATAGGAATTCAAATTGAACTTAAGCATTTGGTTTTAATCATATAATTTTAAGGTCTAACTATTCTTGTGAGAATTTTGAAGCTCTATTCACCCCCCTCTAGATCCCTAGATCCAATAGTTATAACTTTGAGATTGAATTGTCTATGATAGCATTAAATCTAGAAATATGATATCATCAAATTTATTAGAAATTCCTCACATGGTTATGATATGAAAAGCCTAATATACACACAAATTGGTGATTATGAAATTACAATCACAATTAAATGAGGGTTCATGCTTAAATGTTGGTTCATATAGTATTTAAAGAAAAAATATAGAGAAGAATAACGGGGTAGTGGGGATACTCCCAAAATCCTAGCAGTGGGACTACTCATTACACATGGTGATATGAAAAGTAGAAAAGTGATAGGAAGAAGTAAACAAGGAGTATAGGAATGTGGTGGATATGATCTTTGTTGAGTATTAGAATTTTTTTGAGTATTAGAAATTTTTCTAGAGATTCTAACATTGGATATAATTTGATTTTAACACACCTCGTCCACTATTTGGATGTTCTTCCACCTAGCCATGGTGACAACTAGGTCTTCAACAAGTTTAGATTTGTATATATGGCCACCAAGTACATTTATTTTGTACTATATCAATGGATAATGCGTAAAAGTTGTCCCATTTTTTTGAAAGATGGCACTCTTTAGGTGGGTCAACTAGTTTAGCTAGTCTTCTTACTATTAGAGTTTCATTCATTTTGTCTACTTTCCATATGGTTGACTAGTTTGTTTAGTTGGTTGACTATCTATCTATTGGTCAATTTCTAATAGAATTTCTAGTTGGTCGACTATCTTGGTTAGCTGATTGTCCAACCTCCCATCACTGGTTGTTCTCCATTTTACTATAGGTCGAAAGTCTTTGCAAGTAAGTTGGTTAGTTGGAACTCATATCTCCTCGTGAATTTTATTGTTGGTTAGCTAGTGGGCCTAGTTGTTTGAGTGGGATGAAAATGAAGAAGTACAAGTCTTGAGCATGTATAGTCATTTGACTAGTGGGACTAGTCGATAGGCTAGAGTAATTCTATAGAATTATGTAATTTACTATCAATCAAGTAGTGCAATGACTACCTTACCTTTCAATTCTTGTTGCAATGTTCCTTTCTCTCCTAATGTATGTGGGGGTTGGGTATCCTCTCGACTAGTGGATCTAGTATATCAACTAACGTACTACAAAGACATGATTTTTCCATGTAGTTGTCATCTCACTTACATATTGTAGGAGGGGTGATGATGTATTGTACACAAAGAAGCTTTCTTGAATAAATGTTGGATGTTTCATGACATTTTGTCTTCTCTTTTACCTTAAAAGACAATAACAATAACACAAAAACTAATTACATTCTAAATAACATATCGTGAAAAATTCTAAACAAGAACAATCTTGAGTAAAATGCAGTGTAGATGAGGGAATATAAGCATTATATGCAACTACAACAATTATGAATACACATCATACAACCCCAAGACATATAGGATTTGATCTCAATGCAAGACCACTTGCGACAAAGTCAATGATGTTAAGGTTTTTGCATGGAGATCATTTAGATGATCTTGTGTAGGCATGTAGCAAATCCACAAATATTTAATATTATTTTACTTTGGGATAATTATAGGGTTTTGGTAGGATGATAACCCAAGAATGTGTTTGAATGTGTTGTAGCATGATGCAATAGTCAATTAGTGAAAAATTCTAGTTGTGTATGGTTTTATAGTTGTATCATGGATGGATATAGTTTGGTAATATGAAATGAATGTTTGGGACCTTCTCTAGTCATATCCAAGCATGAACTTTACAAAGTTATTCAATAGGGGATGTATACATATGCCCCTCCCAATGTGAGGTATGATGTGTAGGGTTGTGCCAAGATGAATTTTGTAGGATAGGGTCAAACTTGACACTCATTTATGTCATTGAAATCTTGTTTCTAGGATTCATTTCTTTGATTCATTATGAACATGAGACCAGTCATTATTAAGATATGGTTTGTGATTCTTTGAATCATATGCCTGAGATTACAAGGCTTTTAAGATTATAAGTGGGGTGAATGAGAGCTTGTACCTCATCATCTTTGCTTTCCAACCAAGTGTTTTATATGCAAACCTACTTTAAGAGGATATAGAGGGGATAATAATCATGAATTGAATTATTCTTTTAGGTGAAGGGATTTAAAATGGTACAATGAAGTGAGCACTTAATTTTAAGGTAGTGGTGAAATGAGAAAACAATCGATTGGCCTTTAAAAGGGCTTAAGAAAGAAATATAACATAACAATTACCCCATTCAAAGGTATCGATGAAATTAATGAGAAATGATGTGTCAAGTACTTGCTTTAGAGGTACTAGTGGTATGAATGAGAAATGGCTCAACCTTCATGAAGGGCCTTTAAAAGACAAATGATGTACTAAGTATCCATTTAGGAGGCATATGTGGCATGCTGTGGAAATGATTCTGATATTGTAAAGGACCTTGACACATGAGTAGTAATGCATAGTCAATAGTATAATGGGAAATTACCCAATATAGGAAAAAAATAGCAAGGATTAGGTTGCATCCACTCTATTATGTTTGGCATCAATGATTTTTCAGGCCAATTGAATCTTCAGTGATCAATCATTAGAGTGATTGGTGATTTTGTACTTGAATATTCCATAAAGGTGACTCACATTCACAATTATTCATGTTGAATAAAAGTAGACATATCTGATGTTTTTTCTAGGATATGATGTATTTTCTCAACTTTTAAGGACATATTCCATTGATTTTTGGGAAAAAACATGGTTCTTAGCACTCAAATAGGGAAAAAGGTCTTGTATGTGTATGGGTGATATCAATCCACATATATATGGTGGAGTCTTCTATAAAGGGTCAGTTACATAGGCATGGAACGTATTTATACCTATGTAACTTGATTGTTTCAAGACAACAAGCCTATGGCCATCGGCTCACTTGGCAATGAGGTTTGGAGTGGGTAAAGGGGTGATTTTGCTGAATATGCTAGCACCTAAGATATGCATGAGTGTTTGACACCTAGATCATGAGTCATTTTGTGATTATGGGTAACCAACATGGACTTCTAGATGTTTCCCAATTATCAATAGGACAACCACAAAACTTATGGTCGCACAATCCAATCTCCACTTTAGAATACTGATAACACTGTACTTTACGTACATTCTATATATATATTACACCACTTTTAGTATAACTTTAGTTAACTTTTCACATAATTTCTCTATCTTTTTTTACTAAAACCTTATTTAAATGATTTCAGGAATCAACACAACTTAGGTCATGATTTTTGGGAACTGCGACTGCGATTCCAAACCACCAGACATCTCGAAACCTCAGACAATAAGTGGAGACCGCGACCGCAGTTATCCAGAGACTGCGACTGTAGTTATTCAGAGACCGTGACCACGGTTATCCAGAGACCGCGACTATGGTTATTCACAGACCGCGACCGCGGTTATCCAAAGACTGCAACCACGACTATGAAAAGAATCACGACCACAGTTATAGGAGGAAAGTGACCAAGCTAGACCGTGACCAGAGAGGAATAAGGCATAGACCGCGATCGCGGTCTTACCCTCACTTAACAGAAAAACAGTGACCGTGGTTCTAAGTCGATGGAGTGTGCCTATAAACAGCACACCCATCTGTCTTGTCAAGATCATTGGAGGGAGGGGAGAGATCAGATCCTGAGGCCACGAAGTGTTGCTGCGTTCCAGACTCGTCTCTGACCATCCATACATTAGTCTTGGATCTCCAGGGGCGGAAGCCAAGGAGAGAGAAGACGGATGCCTGCCCCTTCTTCGAGAGGGGAAGGCCATCCACGCGGTAGATCCAGATCTAAAGAAGTAGTGTGTAGTATCACGTTTCTTCTCCACTTCTAGATCTATCATTTCATCCTACTGTACCCCTTTTCCCCCTTCGTGGTATCTTATGGATCTGCCTTTTTGTAATGTTGTCATGTTGTCCACAAACATGAGCAGATAAACATCTTAACTTGGGTTGGGAGTAGCCACTAAGGCTCTCCCAATAGGTATATTGTCTCTTTCTTTTGAATATACATATTCTTATCAAGATTATCTCCGTGCACCTATTTTAATGCTTCACTTGTATGCTTAGCTATCATCTTGTGATGTTTGATTGTTGATATCTCAAGAGAGTAATATCACTTTTATCCCGTGTCATAGAGTGGTATGAATGCACGAGAGTGTTGGAATGCTAAAGCTTTAACCATTTGTTCTGCTATGAGGTTTTTGAGTTGTCATCTTGAGAGAGAGGCTTCTTTTAGACTTAGATCTATCCTCATCTCGAGAGGGTGTGGAATAGACATTTAAATGGTTGCTTGTAATCTTGATATGAGTATACAAGAGAGAGATATAGTATTACATGATGGTGAAGTACTTTATTTCGTGAACCCCAACTCGAATTTTCCCCATATACTTGTTTACAGTTTGTTTCTTTCACTTCTTTTTGTTTTACTATTCTTGTTTATGTGTTACTGTTCCTTAGGGAACATCTCTTTATCCCCTTTTTTGATTGGAGTATAACAGTGTTTGATTCCCCATTCTTAATACGACCAATCTTGTCCCTGTGTTCGACCCCGATCGCTACATCGGACCCCGTTTATCATTGCGGGGGCTTGAGAGTCGGGTTATCTCTTTAAAAGTCAGACTACTTTAATCCACTCCTTTTGGACGTGTGATTTAGGTCGGTCAAGTTTTTGGTGTCGTTGCTGGGGACAAGGTAAAACGACACCGTTAAGAACCCGAGTCTTCTTACTATACTCCCATGCCTCAAGCTTAGCAATGAGCTTGACAACATAATTACTTTAAGTTTGCTAACCTGGGTTTATGTAGAGTAGTTCATTTGGACTAGTTTAGTTTCCTATCTTGACTGTACGATCTATTCAGGTACCCAAGAAGAAGCAACTTGTTCGACTTTACTCCTTTTCGCCATGCCGCGTCGCGTAGATGTTACCCTTTCAAGCGACGAGCAGAACGTGAGGAATGAACAATACCCACCTCCACCAGCAACGGATGAAGACAGAGGTGGTCGTTACAATGATGACCATCAGTATCAAGAGCAAGAAGAGTGGCATGAAGACAACGATCATCACTATGAGGAGTGTCGTCATTGTCAAAGGCACAGAAGAAACCATAACAACCACGAGCGCAATCGTAGGAACAATGATAGCGTAGATGATGATGAGGAGGAGAAGACTCTTCGGAAGTTGGCAGCTACAAAAGCCAACAACTCAAGATGTCATGTGATCATCCCAAGGTTTGATGTAGTGAACTTCAAACTGAAGCTATCTATAATCTCTATGATCCAGAACAAAAGCTTTCAAGGGAGTTCAAAGAACGATAACCCTTATCATCACCTCGACGCTTTTAAGAATATCTGTGACACCATCAAGATGCGGGGAGTTCCACAAGAAGTCATTTATTATAAAGGTTTCATTTTCTGCTTAGAGGATAAGGCACTATCCTGGTACCTTGGATTACCGCATCAAGCTTTGAATGGATGGAACACATTGGCTGATGCTTTTGTGAACAAGCTCTACCCCACAGAGAAGATTATTCGTAACAGACAGAAGATCACGTCTTTCACGCAGAGGCCATGTGAGAATTTGCATGAAGCCTAGGAAAGGTACCAGGAGTATCAGATAGATTTCCCTCACCATAATTATAAGAAGGGTTTCCTAATAACGACGTTCTACAATGGTTTAACACCAAACGAGAGAGTCTCGCTAAATGCAGCAGCAGGAAGCGACTTCCTCGGTAAAAAACCCAGTAGATCCAATAAAATCATCGAAAACATGGATGAATTACAATCTGGGACTGATTACGATAGGAACAACATAGGGTGTGCCAAAAAGGCCACCAATGAAGGGCCGTCAATTGAATCAAAGGCTCTCGAGGCAATCACATCTCAAATACAAAAGATAGCCATTGATGTTTGACAGCTGAAGGAATAAGGAGGAAAGGGGAAGAAGCACGTTGAAAAAGTGATGAAATGCGTCACTTGCGGAAAAGGTGGGCATGGAATAGATAACTACATATACACCCAACCCGAAGAATCAAGTGAAAGCGAGTTTGAGGAGGAGGAAGCTGAAAATGTCTCTTAGGCTAACTTTAAGATACCAGATCACCCATGTTTTAGTTATGGCAACAAAGACGCTACAGAGAATTTGCATCAACTGAATAATCCACCCAAGAAACCACTAGGTTTCTAGAAGAGAGGCGAACAAGGTCAGTACACCAAAACAAGTACTTTCCAGAAAAATGAAAACCCACTATCAAGGTCAAGTGAAGTATCAAAACCACCAAGTTGCAAGCAGAAGTCAAGGACAAGGACAAGCTCAAGGACAGAGTCAGGCAAGGAACAATAGTCAACCTGACTTAGTGGGCCAACTATTTGATTTTGTTAAGAGACAAGACACGATAAACAATCAACTAGCACAAAGTGCACTGTCCAATTCTGGCATCCTGAATACAATGCAGGTCCAAATGGCGGATATGCAAACACATCAATGCCAGATAGACCAACAGCTCGCTTAGTTGGCCGAGCTGGTGAAGAACCCTTTAGGGAAGATACCATCTAACACTGAGTCTACCAAGATGGAGGTCCTTAGACCGGGAAGGACGGTAGAGTGCCCTGAGGCGAAAAGGCTTGAAGAACCGGAGCCAGAGATTATTACAGAGAAATCAGCCAAAGGAGAAAACCAACAAGCTCAATTTAGAGAACCAGAACCTGTGGAGGACATATTATCCAAAAGGAGTCAATACTCCCTGAGATTGCCATTAATGTACAAACTCATAAAGGCACATCTCAAAAAGAGGTATGAAAAGTTTATGGAGTCGGTAAAAAAGCTCCACCTCGATGTGGCATTTCTAGATGCTTTAGAAGAAATGCCAACATATGCCAAGTTTTTCAAGGACCTAATCATAAAGAAAAGAAGTGGAGGAAGGATTGAAGCAGTGCACCTTGCCAGTATGTCAACTACTTTCGTAAAGGCAGAATTACCTACCAAGAAGAAGGACCCTAGAGACTTTACTATACCTTTTATTGTAGGGGATAACATCAAAAGGAAAGGTCTCACTGACTTGGGGGCTAGCATCAGTCTTATGTCTTTAAGCCTTGCACAATGATTGGTACTGACTGATATGGTTAGGACCAATATGAGAATCGAGTTGGCGGACCATACCTTCAAAAGGCCCATGGGAGTATTTGAAGATGTTTTGATTCGCATAGGAAGATTTTTCATCCCATGTGATATTGTTGTCATTGACACTATTGAAGACCCTAAATGCCCTATCATCTTTGGACGTCCTTTCTTGGTGATCAGGAGGGCACTGATTGATGTCGCTGAAGGCATCATAACTTTGAGGGTTGGAAATGACCACATTGATTTCAAGGTAAAAGATGCCATGAAGGGACCATCCCTTCTCAAATCTGCTTACTTCATGGATAGCTACAACCAATATTGTGAAGAAGTAGAAGAAGATACATCAGTAGTAGACCCTCTTATGAGGGCGTTAAACAATCATGATTCGGAAATTGAAGACCCTGAGGTTGCTGAGATCCTCGACTACCTAAATCAAGACAAAGAATATCTGAGTGAGGAAGAGGAAGTTATCGAGACAGTCAAGTATGTCTCCCTAGAACAGGAACCAGAGGAAGAGAAGGCACCTAAATCCAAACCAGAACTGAAGCAGCTACCGAAAGGTTTGAAGTATGAATTTATAGATCATGAAAAGCAAAACCTTGTTATAGTTAATGCTAATCTAACTGAAGAGCAATTGGAAAGACTTCTTTGGGAGTTAAAGCTACACAGGCAAGCTATTGGCTATTTCGTGGATGATATCAAGGGGCTTAATCCTGCCTGATGCATGCACCGCATAAATCTGGAAGAATTGGAAAGACCTCTGGTTCAACCCCATAGGAAGCTAAATCGAATGTTAAAAGAGGTTGTGAAGAAGGAAGTCATTAAGCTAAGAGATTCAGGTATTATTTACCCAATTAGAGACAACAATTGGGTAAGCCCTATTCATGTTGTGCCGAAGAAAGGGGGGATGGTTGTTGTGAAAGGAGACAAAGGAGATCAAGTAGCCACCCGGACTGTCCCCGGGTGGAGAATGTGCATAGACTATCGAAAGCTAAACCAGACGATGAAGAAAGATCACTACTCGCTACCCTTTATCGATCAAGTTCTAGAAAGACTGGTGCATCACAAATACTTGTGCTTTTTAGATGGATATTCTGGGTTTGACCAAGTTCCTATCTTACCCGATGACCAGGAGAAAACTACCTTCACTTGTCTATATGGCACCTATGCTTTCTGAAGAATGCCGTTTAGACTGTGCAATGCTCTTGCAACATTCTAGCATTGCATGATTTTGATGTTCTCAGATTTTCTGGAAGGTATTGTAGAGGTTTTTATGGATGATTTTTCTGTATACAGAAAAGATTTTGATGGTTGTTTGAAGAACCTATCATTGGTCTTGCAGCACTATGAGGAGAAGAACTTAGTTCTTAATTGGGAGAAATTTCATTTCATGGTACAAGAAGCTTATTAGTGGGCCACAAGGTTTCAAAAAGAGGAATCAAAGTAGATGTCAGCAAGGTCGAGGCTATCTCTAGACTGTCTCCACCTAAGTCTGTGACTGGAGTACGGATTTTTCTTGATCACACTGGATATTATCGAAGATTTATAAAGGAATTTTCTAAGATTTCAAAGCTCTTGTTGAATTTGCTGATAAAAGATGTCGATTTTGATTTTACAAATGATTGTTTGAAGGCTTTTCAGACATTGAAGGAAGCGCTTGTAACCCCACCTATTCTTCAAGATCTAGATTGGGAGCTACCCTTCAAGCTGATGTGCGACTCTAGAAACTACGCCGTAGGAGCAGTCCTTGGACAGAAGAAAGACAAGAAACACCATGTCATCTGCTATGCTAGCCGCACTCTTGACGAAGTGTAGATAAACTACACAACCACAGAGAAAGAGATGCTCGCCATCGTCTTCTCCTTTGACACGTTCAGGTCTTATCTGATTGGGGTAAAAGTAAAAGTTTACACAGATCACGGAGCAATAAGATACCTAATGCAAAAAAGGACACCAAGCCTAGACTGCTAAGGTGAATGTTACTGCTCCAAGAGTTCAATCACGAAATCATTGATAAGAAAGGGGCGGAAAATGTGGTTGCTGACCACTTGTCAAGGATTGTCGTCGAAGATAAGAATGAGCCGCTAGTCAACGATAACTATGTAGATGAGGCTTTTCTTATGATAGAAGTCGAAGAACAAAAGTCGCCATGGTTCGCAGATATCTGCAACTATCTTGCTTGTGGGGAGTTACCCCAGAGATAACATATCATCAGAAAAAGAAAGTCTTTTCAGATGTAAGGAACTACTATTGGGATGACCCGATGCTCTTTAAAAGGTGCTCTGATAACTTGTACAGAAGATGTATTCCTGAGGAAGAGGAGCCTCACATCTTAAGGGAATGTCATTCCTCACCTTATGGAGGACACATGGGAGGTGGAAAGACGACCGCTAAAGTCTTGCAGTCTGGCTTCTACTGGCCCTCATTGTTCAAAGATTATGTTGCTTACGTCAAATCTTGCAAGGAATGTCAGATGACATGGAATATTGGGAAGAGAAATGAAATGCCTATGGCGGAATGGGTTGAAGTAGAAGTTTTTTACGTATGGGGAGTCGACTACATGGGCCCATACCCGCCATCCCAAGGGTATAAATACATCCTCATTACTGTCGAATGTGTTTCAAAATGGGTGGAAGTTGTTGCCACCCAAACATGTGACTCTAAGGCTGTTATAAGGCTGTTTGAGAAAACAATTTTCCCAAGATTTGGTGTACCACAAACTATTATTAGTGATGGAGGATCCCACTTTGGAGAAAAGCAGTTTAAAAAGTTGCTGAAAAAGTACGGAGTCAAACATAAAGTTGCTACACCCTACCACCCACAGACTTCAGGGCAGGTGGAAGTGTCAAACAGACAACTAAAGCAAATTCTTGAAAAGACAGTTAGCAAAACAAGAAAGGATTGGGTGATGAAGTTGGATGATTCCCTTTGGGCATACAGATCTGCCTACAAAACCCCCCATTGGAACTACTCCCTATCAACTCTTATATGGGAAAAATACTGCCATCTACCTTTGGAACTCGAGCACAAAGCCCTCTAGGCAATAAAGTTTCTAAATATGGATATGGAAAAGGCTGGCCAAGGATGCTACTTACAACTGCAATAATTAGAAGAATTAAGACTGCACGCCTATGAGAATGCAAGAATCTACAAACAGAGGACCAAGGTGTGGCACGACACCCACCTGAAAAACAAGGATATCCATGAAGGAGACAAGGTACTCCTCTTCAACTCCAGCATTTGTCTTTTCCCTAGAAGCTAAGAACCGGGTGGTCAGGTCCCTTCACTGTGGTAAAAATCTACCCATCGGGAGTAATGGAGATCTAGGGAGAGAAAACTAGAATCTTCAAGGTTAATGGACACAGGATAAAAAGGTTTTATGAAGATCAGGACTTTGTGAGAAGATCTGAGATTGATTTGGAGGAACCAAGCCAGCTAGAGGAGAGAAGCAATGAAGAGTTTCCATACCCTGCTACGGTACCCAAGGAATGAAGTTTTATAAAGTCTAGCTAAGAGACTTTAAAGCAAGCGCTTCTTGGGAGGAAACCCAAGTTTCACCTCTTTCTTTCTTTCTTCTCTTAATCTTTATTTTCTCTTTCTTTCTCTTATTAGTTTAAGTTTTTCTTCCATTTATGAACATATTCATTTTCATTTTGAAATGTATTAGTTTAATTTTAATCTTTTTATTCAAAAAAAACTGACTCTTGTTTGATCTGGTCACAGTTATAACCGCGACCGCGGTTTTGCTTTTGCTTAAGGAAGACCGCGAATGCGGTCTTCTATGTCTATCTAAAGAATTGTAACCGCGATCATTCTCTTACAAGCCGCGACCACAGATCGCGATCATAACCACGAACACAATCATAATTGCGACCGCAGTCTTTTCCCTCGGTTAGTTTGGTCATGGTCTTGATGCCTATAAATACCTTTAAAACCCAAATGTTCGATTCTTTACGCTCTCGTCACTATCGTCTTAAACCCTAGACCTCTGTGTCGAATCGAGACCCGCAACCTGCCGCCACGAGTCCGCCATTTTCCGCCCGCTATCGTTGATGCCGTCGCAACCACACCCCTCATTAAGGTAAATCCTTGTTTTCTTTGTGCTTTTTGTCGCCGAGCTATCTCTTATCTCAAAAACCCTAGTTTATCATCGCCTAGTTTACGCTCCTGTCGTTGACCGATGACCTGCTCTTGCAAAGCCCTTCTGCCCTGATTCTCGGTGGCCGATGATCATATAATGTTGTTCCCACTTTTCCGACCTCACAACTTGTTTGTTTATTGCCCCCTAAAGAGAAAACCCCTAAAAGTGGAATAATGGATGTTGGTATGAACGAAGAACGAACGTTCGGTCTGAGAAGCTGAAGGGTCAGAGGAAGACGAACCGTGATCACGGTCATCCTAACCGCTACCACGGGATGTTAAACCCCTCAAAACTGCAACTGCGGTGTTTGCCCAAAACCCAAAACGATTGCAAGTTTAGCCTTGCCTGAAGAAAAATCGCGACCGCGGTCTTTCTTCATAAAACTGCGACAGTGGTAACATAAGGTTTTCCAAAAGAATCGTGATCGCAGTTGTTCTACGCCAAGACAACCGCGACCACGATTCTCCCTTATAACCCGTGACCGCGAACCCTTACAATAACCGCGACCAGCTCTCTTTAAAAGTTCGTGACTGTAGTAATGCTCTGAAGTAATAATAACCGCGACTGCGATTAAAACCGCGACCGTGGTTCCTATTGTCTACTTTATAAAAATTGAAACCTAATTATTCTGTTGATGAAGATAACCTATCAATTGATGATATTTGTGCCCAGAATAATGAAGATAATCTTCAATATACCTTATTAGGACCTAATCTCCTTTAATGTTTTAAATTTGCAGAATGTCTTCTCCTACCACAAGCGATCCGTTATACAAGAGAGCCACATCTTTGAAGGAAGTGGAGAAGATCGTCAAGAGCTTGTTAGAAGCTCTGAAAAAGAACACCACTCTACCAATGCTGAAAAGAGTGGAGATGCAGCTAAGGCTAGAGTAGTATCGAAGGATACTGGGGGAGCTACCGCAAGAGGAGTCCCCGGAAGAAACAGAACAAACATAAGAGACAAAGACCTCTGAATACTGACCAGAAGAGTGGGGGAGTCCGGTCCATGGGAAGAAGTGAAATGTTGCACCGAAGGAACCCAAGCCCAACAAGAAAGCAAGGGAAGAAAAGGCAGTGGGAGAAACCTCTGTGCAGAAAAGGAAGCCATCATTCGTGCCCCGAGACCTAGTACACCAGTCTGCTTATGACTGGATATCCCTAAACAAAGAATGCATCCCGACACGTTACTTCAACGTGGAGGACTTCAAGAAGATGGGGATCTATGACAGGATGGTGAAGTTCCTGGAGGGCACAAATCTCCGCACTATCTGCACGCCCGAAGAAAAGTCCTACAGGAGGCTGACTCTGGAATTCTAGTCTTCACTAATGAAGGTTGCCTCTAGTAGCAAGACACAAGCAGTAGGAGGTGGAGACTACATGCTCCAAGTACGGCTAGGGGACAAAACCCACTTGGTGATGGAGGCAGACCTGAATAGGATATTCACAGCAACAGAAGAAGAAGCCAAAGCCTATTCAGTAGCTCCATGAGAAAGAGAAGTTCCTACACATGACAGCAACACCATGTGGAACAAGTTGACTGGGGAGGATAAGCACAACCCTAAGAACTCCAAAGCCCCCCAAATCACCTCATGTTTCATTAGAATAATGCAGAAGATCACTGCCTTTACCATAGACGCCAGATCGGAAACCGGGACAGTCAGTAAGGGGGACCTTTTCCTCATATCGGTAGAATTTTGATCAACAAACGACCGGTGAATATCGATAGAATTCTAATCAAAAGACTGTCGGCGGCAGTAGGCGGTAACGTGAAAATAAATTCTTCTTTATGTATGGGTGGTCATATTATAATGATCGCTGATTACCTGCTGAAAGAAAGAGAAATTAAAAAATGAAGAAATGGAGGGACAACAAAGCATCAACATCAAGTCCCTCTCCAGCATGGGAATCCTGGATCTGAAGGGGGAGAAGGCATATTTCAAGCATAGAGGATCAAAGAAACCACTCCCCCTCCATGAGATGGCGTTCTACAATGCCCACAAGCTGCGACCAACTCTCGACGACATTGAGAAGATGAGCTCCGGGGCACTGCACGCCAGCACGCCAGTAGATCCAACACCCACAACAGGGGATAGCAGTGCCCCAACCCTAAAAACAAAGAATAAGAACTAGGATCTGAGAAATAAACTGGCGGTGGAGAAAAAGAAGACTAAAGCTACCATCAAGCCAACTGAAAAAGAGATGGCCGCAGGATAGCTTCTAGGTGAAAAGGTTGTAGACCTCACCTCTCCCAAGGCACAAGAGGAAACTACAGCTGTGGAGTAAGAGGTAGGGAATGGCAAGGCTACAGAAGAAGCCCCACAGCCCAACAACATGTCAAAGGCGGATCTAGAAAGACAAGGCTCGCAGGCCGTACCGGAGGCAGACACAGAGAAGGGCCAATATGGAGAGATGCCCCCACCACCACCACCTAAGCAACCAGCCGTGTCGAGCTCGTCAACACCACACATGGAGCAGCAGCAATACCAGTAGCAACGGAAAGCACCCTCTTTTGGGGTTGCCCTGGTTACAAGGTTTGATGCAATGTGGGAACACATGCATCAAGCCAATACTATAAATGAAAAAAATTCTACATCTTTGTCATCCCTAACAACACAGGTACACATGTTGAATGACTGGACATCAGCATTCCCAGACTTTATCCAAGAAGTTTTAAGCAATAAGTGGAGGATGATGGGGATGTTGAAAAGGATGCAGGAGGAGATGACAATCCTGTAGAAGGAGGGGCAATCCATCCACACCGACAACGAAGAAATGCATCAGGATTACGAAGTGACAATGGCTTCCCTCAAAGAAGAGCACCAGGGCATACAAGAAGACTGTCGGAAGCTCGACCAGTAGCACGAAGAACTCGAAGCCCGGTGGGAGAAAAAGAGAATGAAGCACCCAGCCAGCCCGACATGCTCTTTAGCCATCCCCTCCAGCCACGACGACAACGTGGGGGGGTGTGGGAGCCGTCACAACAAAAGTTGGGAGCACAAGAAGGAAGGCATCTCCCGCTAATGATCTAAAAGGGACTCATCCAATGGAAAGGTTGAGCCCCTAGAACGAGAAGCACGCAACACAATCAAAGGGGTTCGACCTCAACTGCGACCCAGAGGAAGTAATGGATGAAGCTGCCAACGAAGATAAACATCAGGCAGAACATCACCTCTCCCCTCCAGCACACTCTTCAACTCTAAAAGAGAAGATTGCAGCTGCTCATCGGGAGGAGGTGATCACAAAACTCAGCTCAGCCAGAGCAGAAGAGCTAGATAGGATGATTGTTGAGCTGGGGACTGGGCTCAAAGAAAGTAATGATTTCCTCCTCTTCCAACCTCTTGAAGAGCACCACGACTACTTCTATGATGGGAAGATAGAGGCTACTCTGAAAATGATGAAATAAGCCAAGTTGGGACAAGCCTATGAGAAGAGTCACATCAAGGATAATGTCGCTGCTGAAGCCTCCTCAAAGGAAGCTGGACCAACAACCATAATACAACCTATGAATAAAGTTGTTGAACAAGTGGCAAGGGCTATGCCAACGATACAAGAAGCCTCAGCACCTATGGCACAGGAGGCAGTATCTGAGGATGAGGATGGCGGGCTAGCAGCCTTCTTCACAAATGAGCTCTCCAGGGAGAGACAAGCTAAAGCCAAGATAGAGTTACCTATAGCAGCTCTCCCTCTGCCCTACAAGATGAAGGACATGGACATGACGGTTGTGTCGTGCATCTCTTACAGAGATGTCCATCTCCTGGCAGATGTCCTCAATGATGATCTACCCAGGTCAAACATTCTGTACAACAACAAGGGTAGACGTCTATCCAGAGATGACTTCCGGAGGGTTTTCCTAAAGAAAGCGCAAGTACACAAAAGAATGTTCAAGGTACTTTGCACCATCCTCCTAGAAGAGTTTTTGCACCCGAACAAGCCGCAACCAGTCTTCAACGGGACCACGCGTCTGACCAGCCTACTATATAAAGAAGAATACATGGCGGCAGAAGTGTCAAAGCTAAAAGTGGCGGTCCAGAGGAAAGAGACCAGAACTATTGTGCTACCCATCAGGAATGCAAATCATTGGGCACTATTTGTCATTGATTTACATGAACGTAAGATGACGGTGCTCAACTGCTGCGCAGATAATATGGATAGCACTTTTCTCATATACAAAAGGAAGGATTTTAGGGATGCCTTGAAGATTCTGATACGCCTACAATGAGCTATCAAAGAGGCGGGCACAAAATTTCAAGGGTCTTGGAAGCTGTTCTCCATCAACAAAAGGGTTCCCCATGAAGAAATTGGTTCGGGGGAATGGGCCTTCATTATTCTACGCATGATGGAAGCCATCAACAAGGGCATCCCCCTGGAAGACCTAAACGTGGAAGATCTACATGGACTGCGGGGTATGTACATCATGGAAGTCATCTACGATCGTCAGTTCTTCAATGATCCGGCGATGCCCGCAGACGCCATACCCCGCAGGCTTCACATGGACATTCCTCTTCCTGAAAAGGTAGCTTGGAGGAAATAGCTCAAAACCATGTGGGTCCATCCATCTAAACCAGCCAGAACTACAACTTGGAAGGTGGGATGGAGTGTAGAGGTTGAAGAAGCTGCAAAGCAAGCTGTCGAAGAACAAAAGAAGTCTTAAGTGGCAGCAACTCCTGAAGTTCAACCTATAGAAGAACAGCCCGCAGAAGCAGAAGCTGAAGAAGAAGAGTTGGGGAATGATGGACCAGAAGGGCCGACATGATAAATCACACCTTCTTTTGAGAACTTTGACAGATGGAGCTGCTTCAGCCTGTCAATGGAAGAACTGACGATAATTATGAGTTCTCTAAAAGAAGATGACTCGCCGGGAGATGTCATCTTTCAATGAGATGACATCTGCGTATTAAAATACAACCTCTGCAAAACATTAAAAACTAGAGGGTATCTTTCTGTGAATGCGATGTCGGCCTACCAGGTGTTATTAGGGGACTTAATGCCAAACTCACAGATGGCGTATTTCCTACTGGTAGACGACATCCTAAAAGATAAGAAGACGGGAGAAATGGAACGACTGCAATGACGACTTGAAGTGGCCACGCCAGAGCACATCTTCTTGCTAATTCTTCATGACAACCACTGGACTTTGTTGCATGTCAACCTTCTAAAAAGGACTGCAGTTTTGTCTAATAGCTTCGACGTAGCCTTTACACTCAACAAAAAGACCAACATGACAACAGCAAAGTCTCCTACAGAAGAAAAGGAAAATACATGCGCCAAAGCAATCACCAAGATGATAAGGCAGCACTGCAAAGGGTACATTATGACAAAAGGCATGGACTTCAAGAAAACTCAATACTTCCATAGAAGCCCTCAGCAGGTACCCCTATCCAATGACTGTGGGTTCTTTTGTCTGTCGTGGATGGTAGCCATTGCCACTATCAGCTTCAAGGTGGAGAACATGCAATACAAGCAATATCATGCACTAAGGGGTATCTACGCAAGCATGCTCCTCGAGTCCAAGTGGACATTCCCCAACAAATAAGCAAATAAGGAAGGCTCGCTTATACATCTTACTCAAATTTTGACACCCCGGGACGGGGTGCAGGATACGTTTGGGGGAGGAGTCATAAACGGGCCACATAGGTACTTGTACCTTCTTTTTTCATTTACTTCCTTTTTCATTCACTTTCCCTTTTACTCCTTTTACATCGTCAAAAATTTTGAAATTTTGTTACAACTAACCTTTTAGAAGCTCGCTTTCTCTCGCTAATTTTTCTAAATGTAGTGTTCCATCCCTCTGAGAGAGAAATATATGTGTAACATATACAAGTATATATGAGTAAAACAACAACCATAGCAATACTGCTATACCTCATTCTTGCAATAAGACATTGTAAATGTAACAACCTTA
Source organism: Alisma plantago-aquatica (assembly GCA_963693085.1). Lineage (NCBI taxonomy): Eukaryota > Viridiplantae > Streptophyta > Magnoliopsida > Alismatales > Alismataceae > Alisma > Alisma plantago-aquatica. The sequence goes on from OY856409.1 coordinate 401,214,962, forward strand.
ACTCATGAAACCCTCAGAGACTAGAGAACTTCACCTAGTCATACTCCCGACCAACCACCCTCACTCGATGCTTTTGACTAGAAAATCCTTATCTCCGTAGAATGGGAAAAAGTTACCCTCTTCAAAGAATATCTAAAAGAGGTTTGGCTGCCCAGAATTCCAAGTAAAACTCCCCAAACCCAAACCTAAAGGGAGAGGTAAAATGCCAAATGTTAATAAAGAAATATATATATATATATATATATATATATATATATATATATATATATGTATATATATATATGAGAGATGTGCCTCAAAATATGCCAAAAGCTTCTGCTCGGCCAGTATATTGTTGCACTCATGAATGCAAATATGTCGAGCCCGTAAGTAGAAACTTGAAGACAAGCTCACACACCTCTAATCCTGAATGGAATCTCACAAAACCACCTGACTTAAAGTCAGAAGCCCAAAAAAAGGGCAACACTATTCTTACGACAATTGTGGGTGAGAAGTTCAGGGGGTAGAGGAAAACACCTAAAAGCCTTAAGCCTACCTATACACATTAGCATAGGGCCTGCTAAAAATAAAGAATAGGTGTGAAAGCTACCCTTCAAAAAGGATTTGGCATTAGTACGGGCATTAGCTAAGGGGAGGGGTGATGAGTTGAGAAGGAGAAACCTTTTACAATAGAAGGTTATGACAGATAAAATGAGGTTATGCAACTCTGGTTAAAGGGGGAAGATTGAGGCCTAAGGGATTGAATACATACAACAACAATCTTGATGCAAGGATGAGATATGTCAGTCTTGCTATTATGTTGTCTTTTAAGCTTGTTCATTTTTTCTCTCTTTGAGTTCTCGAACCTACACTTACTGTTACACCCCGATCTCACAATTTCTTCAAATCATGAGATTAGGGCATAAGATAGGACTTATATGTAACACAAAGAACACCCTTAACTTTTTACTTTTCTTTAAAACTCTTGTTTCCCCGCATTGAACCACATAACATCTTAACAAAGGAATCTGAACATTTCTTTTACTAATCAGACTTCAATAGTAAAGGTACATGTATAAACATTCATGATGTCTCTCACACCTTATGCACATAATACCTACTAATTAGCATACAATTTCACAAGAGAAATAATATTACACATCGTAATTACAACTCTCTCTCTTATCTCTTACTGAGGACCTAGAGTGACAAGGACCGACTGACTCAACTAATCTTGTACTTAACTCTTGTGGAAGATCTACACTGAGCTCTGACCATCTTCAAGTCCACGCGGTTAACCCTAAAATGTTTGAGTAGAGGGGTGAGCCTACTCGCTCAGTGAATGAGTACTTCATGGAAACAGACTAATGCACTAATGTGATTACAGATATAATTTGAGTAAACGATATGAAATTTAGCAATAATAAATACTACACTGAGCAGTTCTAAAACAATATAATTGAAATAACAAAGAATGTAAATATTTCATCCAAAGAATAACTACTAGAAGACTACTCTAGTCTTCCTTAACTCTTTCATTTATAAGGAACTCTGTGAACCTATATGATCATATTTTAGATTATGCCCTAATCTTATGCAGTGTACTCTGCATAAGAGACTCGCAGTGCACTACGACCACACCGTACAAGACTTAGCGACACACCCGGGAAATGCTAAGTCTGACGCCAGCCCTGTTCTACTACAGGACCACAGGCTCTCCGGCCTACAGGCTCTCCGGCCTCAATGCACTACTCCGAGTGCTCTAGACTCCTCCTCTAACCTGAGTACACAGGCGGAGAGTCTCACTGGGTTACCACCGTGACATCGCACGCGTTGTTGTTGAATAACCCCTATTTACTCCAGTGCCACCGTGACATCGCACGCGTTGTTGTTGAACACTGTCTCTCTGTCCTCGTGCTACCGTGACATCGCACAGTTATTGTTACAACACGAGTTTCACCCCTAAGAAGCAGATCTCTCGAAGGGGTTCTACGGTGTTCAGGACACCTAAGTCTAACATTAATATTATAGATACATGTAAAACAGAAATCATAACTCATTTTACATTTCTCACAAGGCTCACACGGCCTGCCATATCATATCATACAAAACATCATAGCTCATGTATTCAACATATACCATGTCTCAGTAACATCCCTTTCTAGGGCATGTCATATCTCATCACCTGCAATTTATGAGATATGTATTGAAATATAAGAAGCCCTGCAGTATGTAGATATCAACTCAGAGAGAACAAGCATATAAAGTTAAATGCACTAGAAACATACAATTCAACAGTTAAGTATCACCACATCTCATATCGAGACCTTTCATGTCACCATAACATGATTCATTGAACACCCTATCCTTAGGGTTTCATTTGCCTTATTCACTCATCACATGCCATCACCCTACTCTTAGGGTTTCATTTGCCTCATCACTTGTCACATGGCTCTCATAAGGATTTCATAGGATATAAGCATTCACTAAATAAAGATTGTTTCCAACAAATCATATACAATCAATATAGATGTGAAACCATGGAAATTTAACTAAATTTAGGTTTTCCATACCATTCACTGAGATATCAGGTATCAATAATAGAATTCAATTAAGATAACCCATGAGGTACATCCTAACCACTTATAGGATTACTAGTCCCTTTTCAATAAGGTTGAAACTCTAGTGATGTCTCAATTAGGTTAAACCCTAATCACATCATTTGATATAAATATGAAAAACACTCTCACTAGGAAGTGTTGTATATGTTTCTGATATGAATCTACCATTTAGGAATCATTCAAACAGAGAAGGAATCCATATCATATCAATTTGCAACAATCTTAAATCAAACATACATTTTAGGTTTTAGAATCACATACTAAGCAATTAGGGATTTGGATGCTATAATCAAATTTCGTGCATTACACTGTTTAAAGGAAGAACCCACTCACCCCAAGGTATGAAAACACCTCAAAAGTACAGCTCAACTCAGGGAATCTCGAACTCATATCAAATCCCTAGCAAATCTCCCAATTCTTCTTCCATTCAACTAGGAAACCTTGAAAATGAGGGATTATGAAGAAAGGGTGAGAAAAGAGGGAATTTCGACATCATCTTGGATCAAATCAGAGCATGGACGGAATCTTGACATGAGAGAGAAGATTCACCAATAAAGTCTATGCAAAGAATCCAAACTTACTTGATTTCACCATTCCTCGGACCGCAAAACCCTAGGTCAGCAATTCCTCCTCTTACTCCACTCAAGCCCTAACTCTCCCTCTCTCTCTAGAAGCTCGTTTCTCTGGAATGAATGACGAAGAATGAGAGCTATGTGTGTGTGTGGTCGATCATATAAGCCAATTTGAGCTGCTTGGGTCAATTGCATATTGACCCAACACTCACCTTTAATTATATTGGCTGAATATTCAGTTATACAAAAGTTACTGTAATTCGTTTATTTAAGAGATCAAACCTTCTCCAACATTTATGGGAATTTATAACGTTGTTTATAATTGATCTATAAAACTTCAGTTAAAATTTGAGATCATTTGGTGTTACCAATAAATAATTAAAAATAGAACAGTGCACTGCTATATTGCAGTCTGCAGCAGATTCGGTCGTGTTTGCCCTGCACAGAACTCGACCGACACCCTCACTGTAGAGATCAAAAGTCATCCAAAAATTATTCCAATTTAACAGAGTGTCTAAAACTGTGTTTTTCAAGCACAGTTAAAATTTTAGATCAATTGGATATACCAATAAAAATATAAAATTCAATTACCACACTGCTATATAAATCTGGAAATATGATCGGTCGAGTTTGAAACTCGACCGATAAACAGGTCAGAACATTCTTCAAAAATTCTGATAGTTACCAATGTTGTTCACATTTTATATATCCAAATCATATCCAAATTTTATGTAAATCAGAGTTACACATAAAATACTAAAAATCATTTAGTGAGACATTCTACTTATCAAATTCTGTATTCATGCATCATCAAAACCCTATTTTGGGCCGATTAGGGTTTATGCTTCTCAAACCCTAATTCTCAAGACAAAAGAACATTTAGACTTCTTATCATAGTTAAAACATCCTAATTGTGTTATCATCATTAATTAGATTTCAAGAGTGATCAGTCCAATTAATCATGTAATCATCTTGGTAACCCTAGTTTACCAATTAAGCTCAGATGGGGTCGTAACAACTCTCCCCCCCTTAGAATATTTCGTCCTCGAAACATAAACCAACAAGAAAGATACATTCAAGGTTATTCTAAGATTCTAAAGCCTTCCATGTCATTATATTCTTGTATTTCATACCTGAATGTAGTTTTCAACATTAGATCTTTTAATTCTTTACTAAATCACAACATATTTCAAATAGTTCTCAATGATATCAAGCAAATTCTTTATGCCGTAGTCAAACATTGAATGCAAACATAAACCACCACGCTTTCACTGTGCAACTCTGATACTCCGATACAACTATCTCAACTTATGCGGCTCAGAAAGTTCTATTGTCCTGTATCACCTTTAAGTGACGTAAGCGAGTTCACCATGTTGTTTTAAACTTTAATAAAGTGCTATTCAAATAGCAAAACAGTCTTGAATTAAAAGGCTAGATTCAACAATCAATTGCACAATACTACTCTTGGCATCCCCATTGGGTCATGGATGCATGAGGTGAAGCATTACCACCTCATTCCATACTATCCTGTTTCGATCCTGGGACCTGTGGGTTATGGGCCCACACACAATTCAAAGTGTAACCATCGTATTATATTATTTTAGGGTTTCAACAGCAGTAATAAGGTAATCCACAATTGTATCAGTCATTCAAGCATTAATCATACTCAATTACCATCACTCAGTTATATTAGAGCTAGGTATAACAAGCTACACCTCATTAGGGTTATTTGACCAGACAATCTGATTATCATCCCTTTCTATTAATATGAGTGAATAAGTATGACTACCTTGTTCAGGGTATCTCTCCATATGTTCTGACATCATCCAAACCGTATCACCATGTCACAAATATACAATAGTAAGATGCATATCAGGTATGAATTACTACAACTATCATACACCTTTAATTTAACATATAGCTTGCACAAATACACTGAAATCATACGTAGAACCAACTTTCATACCTTAATATGCCTTCAACAAATCATACGTGTAAAAACAAATTCTCATATTACACAAAGCTAGTGTTTTCCCCTATCTCTCTGCTCATTCATTACTTCATTACTTTTTGCTACCTATCCTTTTCATTTGATTATATACAATAAACATTATTAACATTGAAGGATTTAAGATAGGAATAGATTATTCATCATTCTTGCTATCACACAAGAATTTATTTCTTATCACACTTCATCATATTGTATGTCACTATTACATTCACTAGATGACCTCACCAAGGTAGTTATGCACCATATATGACTCATTTTCTCTTATCATTTCATACTTATTTCACATTCTGGACATCACTTGAAAACACATATATCATTTGTCATCTTTAAACATGACTCAATATCACATATCCAATTTCAATGCTAAACATCCATTTTAATCAACGTATACATTGCTACTGTAATACAGGAAATTCCATCATTTTCATCAATCATATTACGTATTTCAAGTTCCAATGAATCTATCATACTCTATTGTATGTGCTACACTGTTTAGGAGTTATACCAACTGATACTGAAGCAATTAAGCACTTAAATTGAGTTAAATAATGATTTCTGAATGAACTGCCACTCGCATCTCTGAAACTCGGCCGATTGGTCAGAAACTCGACCGATTGCTTCACAACTCGGCCGATCCGCTTGAAACTCGGCCGATCAACTTGCTGTTTGATTTCTTGTAAAAGAAACTCGGCCGAATCACATACAACTCGGCCGAATCGCGTACAGACTGAAAACTAAAACGAACCTGCTGGTGTCGATTTCACTCGAATCGACGGGCAAAACTACCGATTTCATGTATACCATGTTGCACATATTTCCTCCTTTATCTTTATACTATTGTGAAGTTAACGTTCTAAATTAATAGTCCTTCTATTAGTTTTTTCTCATGTTGAATACATTACATATTCTTCATTTTTAAATCAAGTGGGTCATGCATGGGTCAAACATAGTTTCTCTTTCAATCAAGCTTTTCTCTTCTGAATACAGTCCACCTTTGTATGACTTATTCATTCGTTAAACTACACCTATGTTCTTTGCTTAGAAACAAGTTTGTTGTTCTAGTCTTATGAATTACATGTTCATACGATTCTCTTTACTTTTACTCTTTTGAAGACTCTTTACTTCTATGGACTTATTGAATGCTCAACCCTATTCTCTACTTAGCCTTTGCTTTAGAGTTCATAAAAGCATTATACTCAATTATATGATTCATTCTTCATGATTGATTCTTGTTATCTTGAACCATACATACATTTCACATATCTTTTCTATATTTCATATGTATAGTTCATGTAATATTAATCAATAAACTGATTATGAACTTCTTATCATGTTCTATTATTCCTCAGTTAAGGGTTTCACATTTGAGACCCCAAAGTTGAACCTCAGATATCAGTTTCAACAAATTCTTAGTTGTTCTGATCTTGCCCATCTGTTTCAACATCTTACTGTATATACATTCTTACTCTGATGTGGGTCTAATTATTCAAAGTTTATTCTTATTATACTATTAATAGGAGTCATTAGATCCTAGTAACGCATCCTGCCAATCAGACCAGGCCAAACCTGACGTCCTGAAGCCAAGAACTACAAAGGATTACTCAACTCCTATTTATCTCAGAAGTGTGGAAGAAAACTTATCCACTAACAAAAGCTCATTCAAAGGTCAATTCTAGTCTACTTGTTACAAAGAATCAAATCAATAAATGCTACAACTGCATAGTGTACAACAGATATTAAAGACCCGTATTTCAAAGTATTGAATATTTCAATTCAAACATATAAGAGCATTTCTATACGTTTCCAACAAAAACAACATTATGAAATGTAATTTCTATCTCCTTTTACATTTATGCTCTTAATTCTTGTTTCTTTTCTCGTTTTCTAACCCTAACATTTCTAGGGTTCCTCTCTAGCCCATTCTTCCACTGTATACCTGGCCAGGGTATACGTGAAAGAATAGACAGAGTAGCTTGTACTGGTTGATCCAAGTACTCAGATATCGGGCCAGGATATCCAAATACTCAAATCCCCAAAGCTAACATCAAACATCTCCTATCTGCCACACATAGGACTCTAACTTACTAACTTAATGGTCCTTGACAACTCACCCTAAGCTCTGATACCAAGCTGTTACACCCCGATCTCACAATTTCCTCAAATCATGAGATTAGGGCATAAGATAGGACTTATATGTAACACAACGAACACCCTTAACTTTTTACTTTTCTTTAAAACTCTTGTTTCCCCGCATTGAACCACATAACATCTTAACAAAGGAATCTGAACATTTCTTTTACTAATCAGACTTCAATAGTAAAGGTACATGTATAAACATTCATGATGTCTCTCACACCTTATGCACATAATACCTACTAATTAGCATACAATTTCACAAGAGAAATAATATTACACATCGTAATTACAACTCTCTCTCTTATCTCTTACTGAGGACCTAGAGTGACAAGGACCGACTGAATCAACTAATCTTGTACTTAACTCTTGTGGAAGATCTACACTGAGCTCTGACCATCTTCAAGTCCACGCGGTTAACCCTAAAATGTTTGAGTAGAGGGGTGAGCCTACTCGCTCAGTGAATGAGTACTTCATGGAAACAGACTAATGCACTAATGTGATTATAGATATAATTTGAGTAAACGATATGAAATTTAGCAATAATAAATACTACACTGAGCAGTTCTAAAACAATATAATTGAAATAACAAAGAATGTAAATATTTCATCCAAAGAATAACTACTAGAAGACTACTCTAGTCTTCCTTAACTCTTTCATTTATAAGGAACTTTGTGAACCTATATGATCATATTTTAGATTATGCCCTGATCTTATGCAGTGTACTCTGCATAAGAGACTCGCAGTGCACTACGACCACACCGTACAAGACTTAGCGACACACCCGGGAAATGCTAAGTCTGACGCCAGCCCTGTTCTGCTATAGGACCACAGGCTCTCCGGCCTACAGGCTCTCCAGCCTCAATGCACTACTCCGAGTGCTCTAGACTCCTCCTCTAACCTGAGTACACAGGCGGAGAGTCTCACTGGGTTACCACCGTGACATCGCACGCGTTGTTGTTGAATAACCCCTATTTACTCCAGTGCCACCGTGACATCGCACGCGTTGTTGTTGAACACTGTCTCTCTGTCCTCGTGCCACCGTGACATCGCACAGTTATTGTTGCAACACGAGTTTCACCCCTAAGAAGCAAATCTCTCGAAGGGGTTCTACGGTGTTCAGGGCACCTAAGTCTAACATTAATATTATAGATACATGTAAAACAGAAATCATAACTCATTTTACATTTCTCACAAGGCTCACACGGCCTGCCATATCATATCATATAAAACATCATAGCTCATGTATTCAACATATACCATGTCTCAGTAACATCCCTTTCTAGGGCATGTCATATCTCATCACCTGCAATTTACGAGATATGTATTGAAATATAAGAAGCCATGCAGTATGTAGATATCAACTCAGAGAGAACAAGCATATAAAGTTAAATGCACTAGAAACATACAATTCAACAGTTAAGTATCACCACATCTCATATCAAGACCTTTCATGTCACCATAACATGATTCATTGAACACCCTATCCTTAGGGTTTCATTTGACTTATTCATTCATCACATGCCATCACCCTACTCTTAGGGTTTCATTTGCCTCATCACTTGTCACATGGCTCTCATAAGGATTTCATAGGATATAAGCATTCACTAAATAAAGATTGTTTTCAACAAATCATATACAATCAATATAGATGTGAAACCATGGAAATTTAACTAAATTTAGGTTTTCCATACCATTCACTGAGATATCAAGTATCAAGAATAGAATTCAATTAAGATAACCCATGAGGTACATCCTAACCACTTATAGGATTACTAGTCCCTTTTCAATAAGGTTGAAACTCTAGTGATGTCTCAATTAGGTTAAACCCTAATCACATCATTTGATATAAATCTGAAAAGCACTCTCACTAGGAAGTGTTGTATACGTTTCTGATATGAATCTACCATTTAGGAATCATTCAAACAGAGAAGGAATCCATATCATATCAATTTGCAACAATCTTAAATCAAACAGACATTTTAGGTTTTAGAATCACATACTAAGCAATTAGGGATTTGGATGCTATAATCAAATTTCGTGCATTACACTGTTTAAAGGAAGAACCCACTCACCCCAAGGTGTGAAAACACCTCAAAACTGCAGCTCAACTCAGGGAATCTCGAACTCATATCAAATCCCTAGCAAATCTCCCAATTCTTCTTCCATTCAACTAGGAAACCTTGAAAATGAGGGATTATGAAGAAAGGGTGAGAAAAGAGGGAATTTCGACATCATCTTGGATCAAATCAGAGCATGGACGGAATCTTGACATGAGAGAGAAGATTCACCAATAAAGTCTATGCAAAGAATCCAAACTTACTTGATTTCACCATTCCTCGGACCGCAAAACCCTAGGTCAGCAATTCCTCCTCTTACTCCACTCAAGCCCTAACTCTCCCTCTCTCTCTAGAAGCTCTTTTCTCTAGAATGAATGACGAAGAATGAGATCTATGTGTGTATGTGGTCAATCATATAAGCCAATTTGAGCTGCTTGGGTCAATTGCATATTGACCCAACACTCAACTTTAATTATATTGGCTGAATATTCAGTTTTACAAAAGTTACTGTAATTCGTTTATTTCAGAGATCAAACCTTCTCCAAAAATTATGGGAATTTAGAATTTTGTTTATTATTGATATATAAATCTGCATTTAAAATTTGAGATCATTTGGAGTTACCAATAAATAATTAAAAATAGAACAGTGCACTGCTATATTGCAGTCTGCAGCAGATTCGGCCGAGTTTGCCCTGCACAGAACTCGACCGACACCCTCACTGTAGAGATCAAAAGTCATCCAAAAATTATTCCAATTTAACAGAGTGTCTAAAACTGTGTTTTTCAAGCACAGTTAAAATTTTAGATCAATTGGATATACCAATAAAAAGATAAAATTCAATTACCACACTGCTATATAAATATGGAAATATGATCGGTCGAGTTTGAAACTCGACCAATAAACAGGTCAGAAAATTCTTCAAAAATTCTGATATTTACCAATGTTGTTCACATGTTATATAGCCAAATCATATCCAAATTTTAAGTAAATTAGAGTTACACATAAAATACTAAAAATCATTTAGTGAGACATTCTACTTATCAAATTTTGTATTCATGCATCATCAAAACCCTATTTTGGGCCGATTAGGGTTTATGCTTCTCAAACCCTAATTCTCAAGACAAAAGAACATTTAGACTTCTTATCATAGTCAAAACATCCTAATTGTGTTATCGTAATTAATTAGATTTCAAGAGTGATCAGTCCAATTAATCATGTAATCATCTTGGTAACCCTAGTTTACCAATTAAGCTCAGATGGGGTCGTAACACTTAGCCTGAGGACAGGCTTGATTCTAAGTTTAGGGGAGTTGATTACACTGTACTTTATGTACTTTATATATATATTTTACACAAATTTTAGTATAACTTTAGTTAACTTTTCACATAATTTCTCTATCCTTTTTTGACCAAAACCTTGTATAAATGATTTCAAGAATCAACACAACTTCTGTCGTGATTTTTGGGAACCGCGACCGTGATTCCAAACCACCAGACATCTCGAAGCCGCAGACAATAAGCAGAGACCGTGACTGTGGTTATCCAGAGACCGCGACTGCGACTATGACAAGAATCGCGACCGCGGTTGTAGGAGGATCGTGACCAAGATGGACCGTGACCAGAGAGGAATAAAGTAGAGACCGCGATCGTGGTCTTACCCTCACTTAATAGAAAAAATGCGACTGCGGTTCTAAGTCGGTGGAGTGTGCCTATAAATAGCATACCCATATGTCTTGTCAAGATCATCAGAGGGAGGGGAGAGATCAAATCCCGAGGCCATAAAGTGCTACTGCGTTCCAGACTCGTCTCTGACCATCCATACATCAGTCTTAGATCTCTAGGGGCAGAAGCCGAGGAGAGAGAAGATAGATGTCCGCCCCTTCTTTGAGAGGAGAAGGCCATCCATGCGGTATATCTAGATCTAAAGAAGTAGTGTGTAGTATTATGTTTCTTCTCCACTTCTAGGTCTATCATTTCATTCTACTGTACCCCTTTCCCCCTTCGTGGTATCTTATGGATCTGCCTTTTTGTAATGTCATCATGTTGTCCACAAACATGAGCGGCTAAACATCTTAACTTGGGTTGGGAGTAGCCACTAAGGCTCTCTCAACATGTATATTGTCTCTTTCTTTTGAATATACATATTCTTATCAAGAATATCTCCATGCACCTATTTTAATGCTTCACTTGTATGCTTGGCTACCATCTTGTGATGTTTGATTGTTGATATCTCGAGAGAGTAATATCACTTTTATCATGTGTCATGGAGTGGTATGAATGCACGAGAGTGTTGGAATGCTAAAGCTTTAACCATTTTTTCTGCTGTGAGGTTTTTGAGTTGTCATCTCGAGAGAGAGGCTTCTTTTAGACTTAGATCTATCCTCATCTTGAGAGAGAGTGGAATAGACATTTGAATGGTTGCTTGTAATCTTGATATGAGTATGCAAGAGAGAGAGATAGTATTATATGTTGGTGAGGTAATTTAGTTGGTCAACCCCAACCCGGGTTTTCCCCATATTCTTGTTTACAGTTTGTTTCTTTTATTTCTTTTTGTTTTACTGTTCTTGTTTATGTGCCACTGTTCCTTAGGGAACATCTCTTTATCCCCTTTTTCGACTAGATTATAAGAGTGTTTGATTCTGCATTCTTAACACGACCAACCTTGTCCTTGTGTTTGTCCTCGATCGCTACATCAGACCCCGTTTATTGTTGTAGGGGCCTGAGAGTTGGGTTATCTCTTTAAAAGTCCGACTACTTTAATCCACTCCTTTTGGATGTGCGAACTAGGCTGGTCAAATACTAAAATGATAAACAACCTTTGAGTGTCAGGTATATCATCTTATCATATTGGAATGTGCCACATATTTACACATAATTTGCTATTTATTTCTTCATCGTTGATCATTTATAGATATCTCTCATACTATTATATACCATAGCACTTCCTAGATGCATATCATGTAACTGAATAGTGTTTGTAATACCCCAATTTTTACAACACATTTACCTGAGAATTATAATATTGATTGGATATCACATACATTGAAAATCATGCATCAAGAACAATTGAAATATAAAAACACATGATCACTTTTAATTTATCATTCTCAATAGTTTACATGAAGGGAAACTTAATTCATGATAATGGCAATGTATAAAATTCTAAACATTGATGACTCTTATATATACAAAATGAAAGTTCTATGGATAATGGCACCCCACCAACACACTCTTTATAACTACTCTATGTCTCTTTATTGAGGTCTCAGTCTCTATATCTTCTCCTTCTCCACCCTTGTGGATATCTCCTCCATAGTAATGCATTAGAAAAACAAACATCTGTAAGTGGCATGAGTATTATAGATATATATAAAATATTAGAATAACATAAGACTACATATTATTCTTAAACATTAGGCATGAAAGATTATTGATTGCCTAAGGCAAATGAGTTTTAATTCTTGTATATCTCAACTCATCAATCACCTATAAGTGTACATGATCAATTGTAGTCCAGGTCGAACCATAGAGAGCACAGTTAGCTAGGCATAAAAGAACTAACGTTCAACAATCTAAGTCGAAAAGTAGAGTATGGTTGCAATTAGTTGAAAGACAAGTAAACAACAAAAGAACTTAAACTAAAGGTTGAATTCAGATTTTAGAGAGTATTGGACATAAGATTTCACTACCACACAATCACATCATGTGTAACTATGAAATTAAAGCATGCCATTAACTAGCAAGGAGGTTGTCATCATCATGCACCTCTCGACGACATGAGATGGTTCTCATCTTCACATAACACTTCCATGTCTATGCTTAGATTCACACACAGCCTTGAACCCCTCAACATTCTCCAACCACTCTTGTGGTCAAGAGTATCTTTCCATGAATCCTACTCCTTACTCCCTCATACATCCTCTCGAATAGCACAAGGAAGCATAGAACATGTATAAAAGGTGGCCATACAAGCATACAAGCAATAAAACACCATAGGTATCCATCGATAAGAAAATTAATTAGAATTCGATATAACTTTTGATTTCACATAAGTAATGGCATGGGAGTTACTCTCCCATGCCCAAGAAGAAGGTTCCACTCGTACATGATGGAGAGACGCAAGCACGTTGCAGAATTTTCAGAATTTTTCATAGTTAAAGAGAAGAAAAAGCTAAGGGAACCAAAGGTGAGGGTAAGGGAAGTAGAACTCTGGCTAGAGGATAAAATTCCACCCTTGGAGCTACTTCAAATCAGACAATCTTCCCTCCCGAGAATCTTGAATGAGAATAAAATCTATGATGCACCTTCCGAAGAAGAAATGATGAAGAATGAAGGTTCTTTCACAAGAAACATCTTCTTCCTCTCCAAAATCACATCCTCTTGCTCTGTAACTTCTCTTGGACGAAATATGTCTCAAATGATGAGTGATAACTACCCCAAGTGGCTGGACTCACTTTTAAAATGCAGGTGATTGTTGTTGAAATCTGTAGAAAATTGATGGAGACACGATGTGTCTTTGTGGTGACACATCGTGTGTTGTCATGTAACTGATTGCTGAACTACATCCTCACGATAAGTACATGGCATGTCCCTTTACCTATAATGGAGTCGATCTGTAAAGATAACACACATCATGTGTTATTAAACACATGGCCATGTGCATTGGCAGTAAGATGAAGTCAGCCTTCGAATCGTGCGGACACGCCGTTTCTAAATAAAGACATGTCGTGTCTTTTACTCTATAATTTGGGCATCAAGGCAGCTGGAAACTTACACACCCAAGTGTTAGATAACACAGGGTGTGTTCTTTGCTTTGAGAGCTCTTTCTGGACAGTTACACGTCGTGTCTTAATAAAGACACACAGTGTTTGGTGTTGTTTCTTCAAGATGAACTCTGAATTTGCTGCAAGTCAAAGGGAGATCCAACTGAGGTTGGATTTGGGTTGGACTGTCTTCAATTTGTCATTTTCAACGTGTTCATGTGATCAACATCATACAACAAGTAAAACAACTAAAAGACGGCAAGTTAAATATGATTAGAGGCTAAACGGAAGGCAAAATGAACTGAATTTGTGTGTGAATGTGTGCAAAAAATAGATATGAAATGTGCACATCAAATCCCCCCTAAGCTTGAACTATTATTTGTCCTCAAGTAAAAAGAGCACATAAACACAAATAAAGGAATTTACAAGCTCATGCATAGATAAAATGAAATGGAACATGTAAATGAGGCCAATAAACCATAATCACCATGTTCATATCCATAGCCTTGATTTTAGCTCAGACATCCAAGAAAGAAAATCAAGTTCAATGAGGGTGGTAACACATTAAATGAAATAGTCAACTATGCAACACTAAATGGAACTTGGATGACCAAGCCAAACAATTAATGAGTTTGCAACAAAAATTTTAGCTATTATGGATGCAAAAGATGAAATCTTAGTTAATGTTAGCAATTTTAGCTCTCTCTCCTTGTTTTCCAAAAGGTATGCTTTTGGATCAGGGGTTCCAGCACTCGGCTGCTAATGTAGGCTTATGCACACGATGAGTGTCAGTTGGGGTATTTTACCTCTTTTAGGACATATCACCTAATCGACGTGGCCAAATCAGACTTACACTAGGTTAGTATGACATGTGGGTGGTTTAACCCATCTTTTATGGGGTAATGTGAAGTGAACCAAAATGAAATGAAATTGGTCATGGGTTTACTTTTTTTCCTAAAACAAAAGAGAGTTAGCTAGTTTCAACATTATCTATATAATATTCATTTGATTTGAACATTTTTCACTGAAATGGGGTGGTTGTAAAATTACTTAAGGTTTGGAAAAGTCATCTTGTATTCTAAATAATGTTGCAAAGTTAACATATTCACAAAATTTGTTACCAATTACATGTATCAGGCAATCTAGGATGAAAAAGATGAAAATTTAGGCTGCAAACATAAATCCAAAATAAAGCACATGTTGATGGCCATAAAGTTTCATTTGATTCATGCATGCTCTTTTCAATTTCTTTAGATGATAATTCGTGTGTGGGAGGACAAGATAGTTCAAACTAGTTCATTACAAAGGATAGGCCTCACATTATACTAAACTTTCCATGAGAAAAGAAGAAACTAAAAATAGAAACTAAAGACAAGAACTAGAGAAAAGATAATGAAAACAAAACTACTAAACAACTACAACTACATCACCGACCGGTTGCACCCCCCTAAGCTTGAAATTTGTAGTGTCCTCACTACATCAATCAAACCTAAGGTAGAAGCAACCGGTTACCTATCATGGAAGATATCAACAAGAAGGTCTAGCACCCCCATGACCAATAGGGAAATATTGGTTGACCAAGTCATCATCATCAGGAATGTCGACCGACATGGGCTGTAGAGTAGGCTTTGGCTTCTGTTGGTGAGGATGGTAATTTTGGGGCATCATATAGTAGTTTTGAGAGATATGCCACATATCCATGCACTAGACCATGTCATGCATCATCGAGTACTACTGACCCATAAGATCAAGATAGCCATCTAGATGGTCAAAGCACTGCTGAAAATAGATATAAAGATGCCTAACATCAGGCATAGCCCAAGAGTACTTGTCCTGAGTGCTTGTGGACAGAGGCAGCATAGTGTGCATCTAAGCAGGAGGTGCATTTGGAGAAACATGGCCTTCAGGGGCATCTACATCATCATCTTTGCCACTAAGGTCTACCTTCCAATTATCTTTATTTGTTAAGGTTATGTTCTCCAAGTAAGGCATGCCAATGTACTGATCATTATCAAAATATTGTCCAAACTTGGCATCATAATTGGGAACCCTAGCAATCATCCCTACAGAAATTAGATATTGGATATCCACAAGGTTCCTACCTGGTGCAAACTCTAGACCAGTCAGGTCTACCTCAAGATTTTTGGCCAGGAGAGTGATCAATCCTCCACACATGATGTCCCCAAATTCTTTCTTCTTCATCATCTTAATGTCAAGGAACCTGGTGAGGATGAAATAACATGCATTGATCTAAAAATCATAAACCATACCCCATAGAAAAAAACAAATCCTATTTCCTGCACACTCCTTGAGTGGTGAAGAGTCCTATGTTGAGAAGGAGGTGGACGTATCTGAAGATTGGGTTATGGATGGCAGATGCCTTGGCCTTCTTGGAGGGAAGCCGAGAGCACCCTCGTAGTGGCACTCTAAGAGCTCACATAATTGCTTGAAGGTGATTCTATAGATTTGGCCCAGTAGATGAAAACAAATAAAATCATATGGTTCCAGCCTATTCCTCAGGTCCTCCTAAACTTTCAAAGTAGTAAGAAACTCATATAAAAGGCGAAGGTAAGTGTTGCTTACTATGCAACAAATATGCTTGAGACCCATCTCGTTGAGGTGCACCTTGATTTCATCCATGAACCCCATGGCTTGCATGTCTGAGTGTAGGCAAAACGTGTAGGGGGGACCCTAAGAGAGATGAGGAATTGGTACGTGGGGTCTTCCTGTGTAGTGACCCTAAATTGGGTCATGGAGACATAGGTCGGGGCTGAAGATGAGCTTGCTCCATGCTTGCGGTTCGACATATGCTTGACCAAGGCCATTGCTGCTGAAGAGTAGCTAAAACGACTTGAGACACGACGTGTCTGATTATTGACATGGCGTGTCTTCTAATAGAAGGGTTGGTGAAAAGGGCAATGGACATGACGTGACTTCAAGGGGACACAACGTGTACATGGTGCTTGGCAGTGTTCGGAGGCTGGGGATGAGGGATTCCTTACACAACGTGACTTGGGCTGCTCACGGCACGCTTTTAGGAGTCAGTGAAGAAGTAGATCCCAACGGAGAAGATGGCGATGGAGTTGCTTTTCTTTTAGAGGTAAAGAAGAGGCTTGGGGGGCTGTAGAATCATGAAGGTAGCTTCATGACAAAGGTTGAGCTTGATCAAGTGGAGAAATGGTGGATGGCATAGCTTTAGAGAAGTGAGGGGCGGAAACAAAGCTTGAGGAGGTCACTCAGAGGTGATGGAGCAACTTGGTCCTCGATCGGAGGCTAGAATCACTAGACACGACTGAAGGGGGTCACACACAGCTACAAGACATGGTTGGTAGAGAGTAGAAGTGAAGGAGGCAACTGGAGATCAGGGTTAAAAACCCCACTTCTTGTTTGCTGCTTCGGAAACTTGGTTTAACTAAAGAGGACACAACATGTTCAATTTAGAACACGTCGTGTAAGTTTCCAACAACCAAGATAGAGGTCGCCAAACTGATATTGACATGCCATGTTCAAATAAAGACACAGTGTGTGTTTCTCCAAAAAAAAGAGCTATTCAAATAAACAATGTGACACGTTGTGTTTGAATTAAAACATGTCATGTAACATTCTAGATGAAAACATATCACTTTCAACTTGATCACGACACGTTGTGTTCAAATAAAGACACATTGTGTGTTTTTATAGAAGACCTCAATGCATTTGAATGATCTAGAGGACACATCATGTTTAATTAAAAACACACAATGTTTGATTCCAGCAAGTGTCTTCTATGACCATGCATGTTATAACCTCATTTTCCAATATATGTAATGAGATTTGTAAATCTCTTCTAAATAAATAAATAAGATCAATGTGTGATTTCATGGTGTGTTTTGAATGAATTTCGTATATAATGGCCTTGCATGCTTTCTTGATGGGCCTTATTGGCCATTAAGCCCATTTGAAAGAAAAATAAAAAGAAATGAAAAAGGGAATTCCATTTAATAAAAGAATACAATGGAATAATGGAATAATATAAGATAATGGTTGAAAGTGATAAAAGGCTAGAAAATAATTTCCCATAATAAGTTTTCGTATTATAAAAGATCCTTGGGGTTCAAGGAACCCAAATGAATAGAATAATAGCCAAGGAAATAAAGAATATGTGGAAAATACCATTAAATAAGGGAAAATTTGAAACTGAAGAAAAGGACTCGTTTCCTTGGAATAATGACTCCAATTTTTGTACAATGAGAGATAAACGTGTGAATGACTTTCCTTTAAAATTTGAAGCCAAAAGGACTTATGGATTGGGAGTAATTGAATTTTCAAGTTATCTTTAAAATAGGGACTTTCCTTGTTTTATTGGGATTTCTTTTCCTTTTTCTGAGTCAACGTGGATAATGGTGACTGTTGGATATTAATCCAACGGATCAGGACTCTTCGTCAAAGTCCCAAGGGTCGGGGACTGTAGCGCAGCTTACAGGTGGATTTTCCCCACCTCTTTCCTCGTCTCCTGATGAATGGGCTATCTTGGAAATATTTCCATTGTGATCAGGAGAAGATTCCGAGCCACCCATACCCCGATTTGGTAACCTTTGGGTGCTTCTAGATGAAACGCCCAAAAAGGGCTAGAACCAGGGTTGGCGGCGAAGTCTGAAACCCTAGAAGAGACCTTCCACTAGCCTATAAATAGGCATCGGGTGGTTTCCCTCACCCTAACGTATCCATGCGGCTACTTTTAAACCCTCAAAGCTCCCCATCGCGCTCGATTGCTCGCACTCCGGCGAGGTTGCCACCGCGGCGCCTCTGTGTTCTGAAGATCAGGAGGGAAAGGAGACGACGACCAGCGACCCTCCGATCTTGGACCTGCGTAGATCAAGGCGCGATCCAACGAACCTGGGGCGACGCGCTTAAATTAGGAGACGCTCGACGCGGAGCGTTTGATCGGGGATCCAGCGGCTGAGGGCGAACAGCGGGGCACGCCACTTAGTTAGTTGAGACCTCTGACGCAGAGCGTCGGATCAACGCGCGATCCACCGACGCACTGATCGAATGGCCTAGGATTTTAGGTAAATCCTTCTCTCTATCAAATAATCAAGAAAAATGTTTTTCCTTGCTAAAACCCTAGTAATTGCTAGGAATCTCATATAGGGAAAAGTTCTATATGAAAGTTGGGTAGAAAGTTACAAGGAATCTGTTAAAAATGATTATGTAACCTGATTCCAGTTCGTTTTGCAAAAGTACTTGAATGGTTAGTAAAATGCATTTTTAATTAATTGGAAACCCTAATTACATGGAAAAGATATTTCTTTGTAACCTAATGGGTTGAATAGAAGGATATTAACCTGTTTATTAATAATATGAAATTTTAATCCGTTTTAATTGCAAATGTACCTAAATTAGGGTTTATGTCTAAAAAGGAGAGATAATGTACATGAAAACCCTAATTTAGGATTAAAGAAAAAGGGAACCTTGTTATTCCAGTAATTTGTTATATAATGATACTAAAATTGTTAGGAATATTAAAAGGAGGTAATTTAAAGGTTTTAAGGGAATTTTATGAATTAGGGTTCATAGCAATTGAAAGCAAAACCCTAACTTTCAAGAAAACCCTAAAATTGGATAGAAACCCTAAGGGACATAATGATGTTGGATAAATATTAATAAAAGTAAATTGTACTTTTATTTCAGGGTTTCTTTGCCTTTGCTTGCTTACTTGGCTATTCTCTTTCATTCTATATCTGAGACTGCAATAAGAGGTATGTGGTTACGCTTATGGCTATACCGCTTAGTTTTCCGAGGTTTTACCGATGTTTCCCTAAATGTGTGAAATAACTGTTGGATGATTTAATTCCTGCCTCTATAAAGTGACTATGGCTATCACAATGATTATATATGTATGACTAGCTAGATCCAAGTCCACCCCTGTGGCTATGTCAAGGCTAAGGATAACCTAGAGCAAGGTCTAGGGTATCATGAGTCAGAAACTGGGCTACACATGTGTAGTTCCATGAGACTCTTAGCATACCATGAGTTAAGGAGTGGGCTATCCACGGGTAGTGCCATGTGACTCAGCCCTAGAAATTGATTCACCTATTAGGTGAAGTCATGAGGGGTAAAATGGGAATCTACCATAAGGGAGGTAGTATCCAGGTCCACCGCAGGGACAGCGCAGGGATAGGGTACACATGGATCGCGTAGTTATACTTAAAACGTAATATTATTTGTTAATTGATAATTGGATGCAATAATTGTTAGGGATAATTGCACGATTAGTGAATCCCCCACATACCGGCTTTGGCTGACCGACGTTTTGTTTGTCGGCGTTTTAGGTACAAAACAAAAAGGACAAACAGTAATCCGTCATATTGTGAAATACACTAATTAAAGTCCAAGGAGGATTAGTTAGTTAGCCAGAGTTCTGGATAGAAGTATTAGTGTTCCAAATTTTCAAAGGTATGCAAAATTTTTATTTATTACAGCTTTTCAGTTTAGTATAGTAGAATTTATTAATTTTTATCAATTAATTGTTGAACCTTGATCCGGAATTTATGTGTGCGGCTTCGACTTCTCGGTCTCCCTTAAGTGGGGGTTATCGGGAGGTGGGGACGTAACATTTGGTATCAGAGCCATGGTTCTCCACTTAATTGTTAATAATTATTAAATTTTACAACCTCCGCAGAACCCAAGGGAGTTATTAGAGGATTTTTTGAAAGACTGAGGTGTCTAGAAAAGGATCACTTCCGGGGGCTGGCAAAATTTTCCTCCGCACCGCTAGTCGGAATACGAGGACTCCCGGAATGTGTGACTGTCTGGCCGATGTCCTAGGATTTGAATCGAAATAAGATACCTTTAGGATTTTCTCCTCTTATTCATCCCTTCTCATCACAATTTCTATTAAGGACTTAAGAGTTAGGGATTTCTCTCTCTTCCCCACCCTCATGTGGTATGGGCAAATAAGTTAAGGATTAAGGAATTCTCCATCAAATTAATAAAAGATACGTAATGAGATATCACTGACATAAGTATAATTAGTTTAATGATAAACTAAAGATCTGTTTGTTATACGTATGTAGATGGCTCGTACAAAGACTGTTGCTATCCCTGAGGGCTCCAGAAAACCGGCTAGGAGTGTTTGGCCTCCCCGTAAAGTAAAGGAGTCTTCTGAAAAGAGGAATAGGAACCATGAGGGTGGATCCTCTAAGAAGAGGAAGAGGCCTGAGGAAGTCACTCAAGAAGTCCCTGACCCTGACCCGGTAACATTTAGTAACCTGAACCAAGAAGAGGACCAAGGATATGAAGATCAGCATGTGTATGAGGAAGAAGCCCAGATGGATGAGGACCCAGTCGATGATTCAGAACCCACCATGATGATCCATACCCCTGATACCTTGTGGTTAGAGCAACAGAGGAAGTTGACAGAGGCCATTAATGCTTTGGCCCTCCGAGACATAGCTAGAGCTGAGAATGGTGAACCACACCCTGTTCGACCACGTGTGGGAGCCACCATCCTAGACTTTGTCAAGCTGAACATAGAGAAGTTCTGGGGAGAGGATAAGACGGAAGTGGTTGATAAAGCAGAAGCCTGGATACTTGCAATAGAGAATGGTTTCCGCATGCTTGAAGTTCAACCGAGCAAGAAGGTCCTCTTTGCTGCTCATCTCTTGGAAGGGGCAGCTAAGATATGGTGGGAGACCCACATCACTGGCAGAGACTTGACAGAGGAGCCCATGGCATGGGCTGATTTCAAGACGATCTTCACCGCCTGATTCGTCCCAGTCTCACCTAAGAAGGAAAAGGAAATGGAGTTCACCAACATGACCCAAGGAAACTCTTCTTTGGCAGACTTCGGGTGTAAGTTCCGGATCCTGGAACACTTTGGGTACAAGATGGATGAAGAAAGGAGGGTGGATCACTTCATAGAGCGCCTTCACCCTGCCATCAGGCCCCATGTGATGGCAAGCAAGCCAAGAACCTTCGCCGAAGCCTACAATACTGCTTTAGACATGGAGAGGACCGTGATGCCTGCCCCGTTTCCACCTAAGGGGTACTTGGGTTTCACTGAAGGAGCCCAAGGCTCGAGGAACAACCACAAGAAGGGTCCAGGACAACATCAAGCTAAAGGTAAACATGGAGGAAAGGGGAAACCTCGTCAGGAGAACAACCGACCTCCTTGCCGCACCTGCGGGAAGGGCCATGCTGGTGAATGTCGCTACAAGAAGAAGACTTGCTTTTGTTGCCACCAAGAAGGACATCTGCAATCCGTCTGTCCTATGCCAGAGCCTAGAGGACAAGGACCTGTGGCAGCCCCACCAGCAGCGGTACCACCTGTGGCAGCTCCACCTATAGTTGTAGCCCCACCTGCAGGAGAAAGAAGGCAAGCTCGGGTGTTTGCCATTGACAATGAGGAGGCTCAAGTTAATGCAAATCGGTTGATCGAGGGTAATAACCCTTAGAGTTTTCTTTTATGTTTTAAAGTTTAAGCATGTAATGGTCTAATGCATGATGAAAAACAATGTAGGCATGCTTGAAGTTATGGGACATAATGTGAAAGCTTTATTTGACTCTGGATCTACTAATACTTTCATTTCGAGAAATCTTGCAACTATGCTTTGTTTGGATATCAAGGATCTAGGTTATGTCTTAGATGTTACAACCCCGAGTGGTCGGATCTTTACTTCCCTTTTGAAAACTCCGGTGATACCTGTGAAATATCGAGATCATGAGTTTCCCACAGATTTTATCCTTCTTGACATGAATGATTTTGATGTAATCATTGGCATGGATTGGCTTTATACCTATCGGGCCAACCTTGACTGTAGGGAAAAGAAAGTGATCATTAAGAGACCAGGTCACCCACCTTTTGTCATTAGGGGTAGGAAGGATGCCACCACCAGCCTGTATGTGTCAACTTTGTGGGCAGAACAAATGATGAGTAAAGGATGTCAAGCCTTCTTAGCAGTAGTCACCGAGCCAGAACCCAAAGTACAACCCTTGGAGGAGATAGAGGTAGTACGAAGCTATGCAGATGTTTTCCCTGATGATTTACCCGGGATACCTCCCGAGAGAGAGGTAGATTTTTCAATAGAGCTAGCTCCCGGTACAAACCCTATTTCCCGAGCACCCTATAGGATGGCCCCTGCTGAGTTGCTTGAGCTAAAGAAGCAATTGCAGGAATTGTTGGACAAGGGTTTTGTCCGCCCTAGCACATCCCCATGGGGAGCGCCGGTTCTTTTTGTAAAGAAAAAGGATGGTTTGCTCCGAATGTGCATAGACTACCGGATGATCAACCAGGCTACCATTAAGAACAAATACCCTTTACCCCGGATAGATGACTTGTTTGACCAGTTGAAGTCGGCTCGAGTCTTTTCCAAGATCGATTTGAGATCGGGTTACCACCAGTTGAGAGTCAAGAGTGAGGATATCCCGAAAACCGCTTTCAGGACCCGGTATGGCCACTATGAGTTCGTGGTTATGCCTTTTGGGTTGTCCAATTCACCCAGTGTGTTCATGAACCTTATGAATAGCGTGTTTCAACCCTTCCTTGACTCGTTTGTCATAGTGTTCATAGATGACATACTGGTTTATTCTGATGACCTAGATCAACACCGAGACCACCTAAGTAAGGTCCTTGATATCTTGAGAAAGCAGAAGTTCTACGGGAAATTCTCTAAATGTGAGTTTTGGATAGACCGAGTCATGTTCCTTGGACACATCATCTCAGGAGGAACGATCACCGTAGATCCAGCTAAAGTGTCAGCAGTTCGAGACTGGCCAGCACCGAAGAACCCCTCCGAGATACGAAGCTTCTTGGGGTTGGCAGGATATTATCGGCGCTTCATCGCAGATTTCTCAAAGACCGCCTTGCCCCTGACTATGTTGACTCGGAAATATGTGAAGTTTGTGTGGTCCGATGTTTGTGAGGCTCGTTTCCAGGAGCTGAAAGAGAAGTTGACCACTGCACCAGTTTTGACATTACCATCAGGCAATGAGGGTTTCATGATCTTCACCGATGCATCAAAAATGGGACTTGGCTGTGTGTTGGAACAAAATCGGCACGTAGTTGCATATGCCTCCCGACAGCTCAAGCCAAACGAGGTGAATTACCCGACACATGACATGGAGTTAGCTGCTATCATTCATGCATTAAAGATTTGGCGACATTATCTATATGGTGCCACTTTTGAGATCTTCACTGACCATAAAAGCCTGAAGTATCTTCTGACGCAAAAAGACTTGAATCTACGACAACGACGATGGATGGAGTACATGAAAGATTATGACTTCACCATTGCCTATCATCCAGGAAAGGCGAACGTCGTAGCTGATGCCTTAAGTCGAAAGCAGCTCAGGTGTGCAGCTGTTTTGTCTAGTCAGTGGAAGAGCTTAGAGGAATTGGTGGAATGGTCACCTCAACCGTTGGATGATCGAGTTCGGTTGGCCAATATCCAGATACAGTCTGAGTAATATCCAGATACAGTCTGAGTTACTGAGCGAAATTGTCACAGCACAGTTGGCCAGTGGAGGACTTGACAAGATGAAAGGCTTGATGCAGAAGCCTCAGACTCGTCTTTCTTTGGGAATAGATGGAGGAATCAGATTTGAGAATCGTATATGGGTTCCTGAAGACTCACCACTGAAAGAACGTATCTTACAAGAGGCTCATGGTTCTAAGTACACGGTACACCCAGGGACTACAAAGATGTTTAAGGACATGCAGAGGTTTTTCTGGTGGCCAGGGATGAAAAGAGACATTGCAGCTTATGTAGCTAGTTGTCTTACATGCCAAATGGTGAAGGCTGAACACCAACGACCCGGCGGACTTTTACAGTCTATAGAGATTCCAGAGTGGAAATGGGAGCAGATCACCATGGATTTCGTGGTGGGTCTACCCCAGACCAAGAAAGGTCATGATGCGATATGGGTTGTGGTAGATCACCTTACCAAGTCAGCACACTTCCTTGCCTTAAAGACCACTGCCAAGGTGTCAGTTTTAGCTGAGCTATATATCAGAGAGATAGTACGCTTGCATGGCGTACCTGGTTCCATCATTTCCGATAGAGACCCAAAGTTTACTTCCAAGTTGTGGAAGCAGGTTCAAGAGGAACTAGGAACAAGGTTAAAGTTCAGTACCGCCTATCACCCCCAGACAGATGGTCAGTCAGAAAGGACGATTCAGACCTTAGAGGATATGCTGCGAGCTTGTGTGCTCGATTGGGGTGGATCATGGGAGCAGTACCTGCCTTTAGCTGAGTTTGCCTACAATAATAGTTACCAAGCCAGTATCGGGATGCCTCCATATGAAGCTCTGTATGGGAGACCGTGTCGGTCACCACTTCACTGGGATGAAGTTGGTGAAAGGACCTTTTTGAGGTTAGAGGAACTCCAAGTGTATGCTGATAAAGTCACTTTAATCAGGAAAAGGCTAAAGAGGGCCCAAGACAGACAGAAGTCGTATGCTGATGCGAAGCGGACTGATGTGCATTTCGCTATGGGAGAACATGTCTTTCTAAAAATCCGACCGCTCCGAGCTATAGCTAAAAATAGAGGAAAGTTGAGTCCCCGATACGTGGGTCCGTTTGAAGTATTAGAACGGATTGGTGAAGCCACATATCGTTTGGCGTTACCCCCTCAATACAGTATGATGCATGATGTGTTTCACGTGTCTAATCTGAAGCGATATGTGCAAGATCCGAGCCATGTGCTGAGCATTGAACCAATTGAGCTTCAAGGAAAGTTGTCTTATCCTGAGTTGCCTTTGCGGATTCTAGATACCAAGGTAAAAGAGCTCAGAAATATGAATATAGAGATGGTAAAGGTTCTTTGGAAGCACCATGGAGAGGATGAGGCCACATGGGAGCTAAAGACGGACATGGAAAAGGCATATCCAAATTTGTTTGTTTGATTGTTGAATTTTGAGGACAAAATTCCTATAAGGAGGGGAGGATGTTATAACCTCATTTTCCAATATATGTAATGAGATTTGTAAATCTCTTCTAAATAAATAAATAAGACCAATGTGTGATTTCATGGTGTGTTTTGAATGAATTTCGTATATAATGGCCTTGCATGCTTTCTTGATGGGCCTTATTGGCCATTAAGCCCATTTGAAAGAAAAATAAAAAGAAATGAAAAAGGGAATTCCATTTAATAAAAGAATACAAGGGAATAATGGAATAATATAAGATAATGGTTGAAAGTGATAAAAAGGCTAGAAAATAATTTTCCATAATAAGTTTTCGTATTATAAAAGATCCTTGGGGTTCAAGGAACCCAAATGAATAGAATAATAGCCAAGGAAATAAAGAATATGTGCAAAATACCATTAAATAAGGGATAACTTGAAACTGAAGAAAAGGACTCGTTTCCTTGGAATAATGACTCCAATTTTTGTACAATGAGAGATAAACGTGTGAATGACTTTCCTTTAAAATTTGAGGCCAAAAGGACTTATGGATTGGGAGTAATTGAATTTTCAAGTTATCTTTAAAATAGGGATTTTCCTTGTTTTATTGGGATTTCTTTTCCTTTTTCTGAGTCAACGTGGATAATGGTGACTGTTGGATATTAATCCAATGGATCAGGACTCTTCGTCAAAGTCCCAAGGGTCGGGGACTGTAGCACAGCTTACAGGTGGATTTTCCCCACCTCTTTCCTCGTCTCCTGATGGATGGGCTATCTTGGAAATATTTCCATTGTGATCAGGAGAAGATTCCGAGCCACCCATACCCCGATTTGGTAACCTTTGGGTGCTTCTAGACGAAACGCCCAAAAAGGGCTAGAACCAGGGTTGGCGGCGAAGTCTGAAACCCTAGAAGAGACCTTCCACTAGCCTATAAATAGGCATCGGGTGGTTTCCCTCACCCTAACGTATCCATGCGGCTACTTTTAAACCCTCAAAGCTCCCCATCGCGCTCGATTGCTCGCACTCCGGCGAGGTTGCCGCCGCGGCGCCGCCGTGTTCTGAAGATCAGGAGGGAAAGGAGACGACGACCAGCGACCCTCCGATCTTGGACCAGCGTAGATCAAGGCGCGATCCAACGAACCTGGGGCGACGCGCTTAAATTAGGAGACGCTCGACGCGGAGCGTTTGATCGGGGATCCAGCGGCTGAGGGCGAACAGCGGGGCGCGCCACTTAGTTAGTGGAGACCTCTGACGTGGAGCGTCGGATCAACGCGCGATCCACCGGCGCACTGATCGAACGGCCTAGGATTTTATGTAAATCCTTCTCTCTATCAAATAATCAAGAAAAATGTTTTTCCTTGCTAAAACCCTAGTAATTGCTAGGAATCTCGTATAGGGAAAAGTTATATATGAAAGTTGGGTAGAAAATTACAAGGAATCTGTTAAAAATGATTATGTAACCTGATTCCAGTTCGTTTTGCAAAAGTACTTGAATGGTTAGTAAAATGCATTTTAAATTAATTGGAAACCCTAATTACATGGAAAAGATATTTCTTTGTAACCTAATGGGTTGAATAGAAGGATATTAACCTGTTTATTAATAATATGAAGTTTTAATCCGTTTTAATTGCAAATGTGCCTAAATTAGGGTTTATGTCTAAAAAGGAGAGATAATGTACATGAAAACCCTAATTTAGGATTAAAGAAAAAGGGAACCTTGTTATTCCAGTAATTTGTTATATAATGATACTAAAATTGTTAGGAATATTAAAAGGAGGTAATTTAAAGGTTTTAAGGAAATTTTATGAATTAGGGTTCATAGCAATTGAAAGCAAAACCCTAACTTTCAAGAAAACCCTAAAATTGGATAGAAACCCTAAGGGACATAATGATGTTGGATAAATATTAATAAAAGTAAATTGTACTTTTATTTCAGGGTTTCTTTGCCTTTGCTTGCTTACTTGGCTATTCTCTTTCATTCTATATCTGAGACTGCAATAAGAGGTATGTGGTTACGCTTATGGCTATACCGCTTAGTTTTCCGAGGTTTTACCGATGTTTCCCTAAATGTGTGAAATAACTGTTGGATGATTTAATTCCTGCCTCTATAAAGTGACTATGGCTATCACAATGATTATATATGTATGACTAGCTAGATCCGAGTCCACCCCTGTGGCTATGTCAAGGCTAAGGATAACCTAGAGCAAGGTCTAGGGTATCATGAGTCAGAAACTGGGCTACACATGTGTAGTGCCATGAGACTCTTAGCATACCATGAGTTAAGGAGTGGGCTATCCACGGGTAGTGCCATGTGACTCAGCCCTAGAAATTGATTCACCTATTAGGTGAAGTCATGAGGGGTAAAATGGGAATCTACCATAAGGGAGGTGGTATCCAGGTCCAGTGCAGGGACAGCGCAGGGATAGGGTACACATGGATCGCGTAGTTATACTTAAAACGTAATATTGTTTGTTAATTGATAATTGGATGCAATAATTGTTAGGGATAATTGCACGATTAGTGAATCCCCCACATACCAGCTTTGGCTGACCGACGTTTTGATTGTCGGCGTTTTAGGTACAAAACAAAAAGGACAAACAGTAATCCGTCATATTTTGAAATACACTAATTAAAGTCCAAGGAGGATTAGTTAGTTAGCCAGAGTTCTGGATAGAAGTATTAGTGTTCCAAATTTTCAAAGGTATGCAAAAGTTTTATTTATTACAGCTTTTCAGTTTAGTATAGTAGAATTTATTAATTGTTATCAATTAATTGTTGAACCTTGATCCGGAATTTATGTGTGCGGCTTCGACCTCTCGGTCTCCCTTAAGTGGGGGTTATCGGGAGGTGGGGACGTAACAATGCATGTCGTGTTAAAATTGAACACATCATGTGCGATTGAGTTTTCTATATAATCACCCATCTGTGTGAGTTGACACGATGTGTGCAAATAAAGACATGTTGTGTCTTATTGAATTTCTACAGAAAGTTTCTTCTTCCGATCAACACCTGTAGAGACGATGATATGCATCTATGAAGGTCCACATTATTGCATTCATCCACGACAAGTTTATTTTTGGAATTGAAAAATGTTCTTGATTGAAACTATTTAAGGAAATTTATCCTAATGTGGGGTCAACTCCCACAAGTTCCTATGTTTAAAGTTTGGAGTGAGACTCTTCAGCTCGTTGATCACGCGTCTTGGAGGGAGCAATGGGCTCCCTTATCAATATCCTCCCCTGTAGTGTACAATTTGCATCTCTATCCATTAACCTTGAATGTTGATTGCTTTCCTTGCATCTTCATTATCCCGTATGGATGGACTTTTAGGAATAAGAATGGTCCAGACCACTTAGATCTCAATTTCCATGGAAAGAACTTAAGTTTGGAATTGAACGGTAGAACTTGGTCTCCTTCTTTGAATTCTTTGACTCTGATTCTTTCATCATGCCACCTCTTTGCCTTTTCTTTATAGATATTTGCATTCTCATAAGCATCCACTTTGAGTTCTTCAATCTCTTGGAGTTGTAGCAATCTTTTCTCCTCTGTTATCTTCATATCACAGTTGAGGAATTTGATTTCCCACAATGATCTATGCTCCAATCCTACAGGTAAGTGATAGGATTTGTCGTAGACTAACTTGAATGGAGTTTTCCCAATTGGAGTCTTGAAAGATGTCATGTACGCCCATAGTGCATTATTTAGCTTCCATTCCCAATCCTTTCTTGAGCTAGAGACGGTCTTTTCTAGTATAGCTTTAGTTTCCTATTGGAGATCTCCACCTGACCTGATGTCTGAGGATTATAAGGTGTAGACACCTTATGCTTCACTCCATACTTGCTAAGAAGATTGTTGAATTTCTTTCATTGAAGTGGCTGCCACCATCAAATATGATTGCTCTTGAAACTCCACACCTGGTAAAAATAATCTTTTGAAACAATTTTATGATAGACTTGACATCTGGTGATTGAGTGGGGATTGCCTCTACCCATTTTGATACATCATCATAAGCTACTAGGATGAACTTGTAGGTACATGAAGATGGAAAGGGGCCCATATAATCTATACCCCACACATCAAATACTTCTATCTCCATGATTGAATTCAATGGCATTTCATCCTTCTTTGAAATCCCTCTAGTTCTTTGACACTTGTTACAAGCTTTGACAAATACGTGTGCATCATGAAATAGACTCGAACAATAGAAACTTTCTTGAAGAATCTTGGTTGCAGTCTTATCCTCTCCAATGTGTCCACCATGCGAGGGAATGACAATCTGAAATCACACGTGCAATCTCCTCATTGGGAATGCATTTAAGAATAAGCCCATCTTCACATTGCTTGAACAATAGGGGATCATCTTAATAATAGAACTTGACATCATGAAGGAACTTTTACTTCTATTGGTATGTGAAATCAGGAGGAAGGTGTCCAGTGGTTAGGTAATTTGCAAAATTAGTAAACCATGGCATAGCAAGAGAGTCCACTACACACAACT
Source organism: Alisma plantago-aquatica (assembly GCA_963693085.1). NCBI lineage: Eukaryota > Viridiplantae > Streptophyta > Magnoliopsida > Alismatales > Alismataceae > Alisma > Alisma plantago-aquatica. The sequence continues at coordinate 401,245,484 of OY856409.1, forward strand.
TCTCAATAGGAAAATATTCATCAATTGGAACCTTTTCTTCAACATTGGTTGATAGACATGAGAGATGATCAGATACATTGTTTTATGTCCCTTTATTATCTTTAATTTCCAAGTCAAACTCCTATAATAGTAGTATCCAATGGATGAGACGAGGTTTGGCATCCTTCTTACTCATAAGGTACCTTATTGCAGCATGATCCATGTACACAATGACCTTGGAACCCACTAGGTACTGTCTGAACTCGTCAAAAGCATAGACTATAACAAGCATCTATTTCTTAGTTGTGGCATAATTGATCTGTGCATCATCTAAGGTTTTACTTACATAGTGGATAACATGGAGTTTGTTGTCCTTCCTCTATCCTAAGACTACTCCTATAGCGTAATCACTTGCATCACACATTACTTCAAAGGGAGCACTCTAATCTGGTGGTTGGATGATAGGTTTTGAAATTAGAACATCCTTTAGTGTCCGAAAGGTTGTTCGGAAATCATCATCAAATACAAACTCGACATCTTTGGCTAGCAAGGAGTATAGAGGCTTTACAATTTTGGAAAATTCCCTTATGAATCTTCTGTAGAACCCTGCTTGTCCTGAGAAACTATGAACTTCTTTCACATTTGTTGGATTTGATATCTTTTCAATTGCTTCTACTTTTACTTTGTCCACTTTAATTCCCCTTCTTAAAATAACATGGCCTAGAACAACCCAAGTCTGCACCGTAAAATGGTACTTCTTCCAATTAAGCACGAGGTTGACTTGTTGGCATCTCTACAAAACTTTAGTTAAATTCAACAAACAATCTTCAAAAGAATTTCCATAAACACTAAAGTCATCCATGAATATTTCCATAGTATTTTTGATACTATCAGAGAATATTTGCATCATACACCTTTGAAAAGTGGTGGGTGCATTACAAAGCCCAAAAGGCATCTTCCTATAAGCATATGTACCGTAGGTGCATGTAAAGTTGGTCTTTTCTTGCTCGGGTGGGTAGATAGGGATTTGGAAGAACCCACTATATATACCTACCAAGATAGAAAAGAAGGAATGATGAGCAAGTCTTTCCAACATCAAATCAAAACAATGCAAGGGGAAATGGTCTTTTCTAGTGGCTTTATATAATTTAATATAATCAGTACACATCACCACCCAGTGACAATTCTTGATTGAATTAATTTGTCATTTTCCACTTCTATTACAGTAGTTCCTCCTTTCTTGGGTACGACATGTATAGGGCTCACCCAAGGACTATCATTGATGGGATATATAATTCTTGCATCTTTGAGTTTGAAATTTTCTTTTTCAACAACTTCCATCATGTTTTTATTTAGTCTTCTTGGAGGATCTATGCAAGGTTTGGCATTTTCCTCTAAAGTTATATGATGCATGCAAATAGATGTGTTGATTCCTTTAAGGTCATCAATTGTATTACATCTTTATAGCTTCTAAGTTCATTCAACAATTTTTCTTCTTGTTCCTTTTTCAATTCAGAATTTATAACGACTCGAGCGGTGGAATTTGGATCTTAGAAGGCATACCTCAACCCCGATGGGAAGGGTTTTAATTCTACCTATTTATTTAGCACAGAGATGTTACCTTACTCATTCTCCTTTGATTCTTCCTCGCTTGTTGAAGTCTTCAAGGAAGGAACCTCTTCATTGAACGTGACTTTAGTGTCTACATCATTATCTTCTCTTTTGAAGTCTTCAAGAATAGTCTTAGTATAACTCCTCTCTTCCTCAAGTAGCGTATCAATAATATCTATCAGACAAAGGTACTCCTTGGAGATGGGTGCTTTCTTGGCATCATAAACAGAGAATACAAGTTCTTCATCTCCAACTCTGAAGGTGAGCTTTCCTTCTCTAACATCAACAAGATAGTCTGTAGTATGGACGATGGTCTTCCAAAAAGAACTGTGTTTGTTGGATCCTCTTGCATGTCAAGGACCACAAAATCACACAGGATGAAAAACTTCCCTATTTGTACAGGAACATCTTCAATTACTTCTCTAGGATGTTTGATTGAGAGATAAGCTAACTGATATGTCATTGATGTTGGTTTCAAGTCTCCCAAGTCAAGCTTTTCTGACAAAGAAATAGGAATCAGGATGATGCTAGCACTAAGATCAACAAGGACTTTATCAAAAGTTGAATCTCTATTCTTACAAGGGAGATCATCTAGTTTTTTAGGCATGCAGTTCTGGATGATAGAGCTTAGCTTTTCAGATAACATAGCGATTTCAGATTTTGACCGAACCTCCTTTTCTTCCTGAGGATGTCTTTTTAAAACTAAGCATAAGAGGGCATTTCATCTATGAATTCAACTAGAGGTAGATTCACATACAACTTGTTCAAAATGTCCATAAACTTGTTGAACTTAATATCATCTTTGGTGTTAGCAAACTTATGAGGGAAAGGAGCATTAAGCTTGTAAGAAGAGTCACCTTGATGCAGATTTCTAGTAGATTTCTTTCTTTGGTTTTCAACAGTATCCTCAATAGTGGTGTCAACAACTTCTTCAGATTTCCTCTTGGAAGGCAGTGTAGACCCTCCTTTGACTACGCCACTCCTTAGAGTCACAGATTTGCAAGTCTCCTTAGGATTCATAACCGATTGACTAGGCAAAAAACCTGAAGATGCTCCTTGGTTGGATAAATATTATTGAGCTATCTAGTTCTCCAACATCTTGGTATGGGTGACAATCCCATCAACTTTAGAAGATAGTTGTGTGATGGCATCCTTCAAGATATTTTCATGTGCCCAGAGCTCATAGTTTTGCTGGATTTGTGTAGTCACAAAAATCTCTAGGAGATATTCCAAGCTGGACTTTTTTGGTGGTTGAGTCATTTGTTGAAGTTGGTTGAAGTTCCTATTGTTGTTGTTGCTATATCCTAGCAGTTGTTGGCAGTTGGCATTCATTGGCTGGAAATTTCTTATAGGTTGTTGACCTTGAGCTTGATCTGGATACTGATGGTTTTGAGAGTTTTTGTTCATGTAAGAAAAGGTTGGATGGTCTCTCCATCCTAGATTGTAGGTCTCTGAGAAAGGATTATAGGTTTGTCGGTTGTTAAAGTTGCCTACAACATTGACCTACTCTGGCGTTTCAGTGGCATTCATCTGTGGTGCAAAACAAGAAGAAGGGTTGTGGCCATATGCTCCACACACCTCACACACTTACTGAACTTCTTGAACAGAGTGAGTGGTCAACTTCTCAAACTTTTGAGTCAAGGCATAAAGTATGGCAGCAATCAGATATATTGTGTCTATAGTGTGCTTCCCACCAGATTTCTCACTTGAGCTAGTGGAAGAGGAGGGCTGGATGGTCCTTTTAGAACTCCACTGGCTATGGTTGAGTTTCATATCTTCAATAATGGCATATGCTTCACTATAGGACTTTTTCATGAGGGCTCCATTTGCAACGGCATCAACGGACATGCGAGTGTTGTAGAATAATCCATTATAGAAAGTTTGAAGTAGAAACCATTTGGTCAAACCATGATGAGGATAAAGGTGTTGCAGATCCTTAAATCTCTCCCAGGTTTCATAAAGCATCTCACCTTCTTTTTGCTTGAAGTTGGTGATTTGGTTCCTCAACTAGGTTGTCTTGCTAGGAGGGAAATACTTAGTAAGAAAAGCATTTAGCAACTCATCCCAACTCTTAATGGAATGCTTGGGCAGTAAGGAGAGCCACACCTTGGCTTGGTCTTGTAGGGTGAATGAAATAGGAGTAGACACATTCCTTCAGCTTGAACACTATTAATCTTGATGGTGTTCATGTACTGCAAAAACTCCGCTATGTGAAGATTTGGATCTTCCATAGGAGTTCCTCCAAAGTGATTCTGTTGGATCATCTGCATGATTGTAGGGATGATGGAGAAGTTATTAGCTTCAACGGTAGGGTGATCTATGGATCCACAAATGTTAGTGACAACCAATAAAACAAACTCTTTAAGAGGGTGGTTGTCCTCCTTCTCTGATGCTTGGTAGTGATTGGGTGAGGACAGTGGTGAAGGTGGTTGTAATCCCTCCAAGTTCGTGGACTTATAACCTTTCCTTACTCTCCTTTGACTACAAAAAGTTTGCTCAATTTTTGAGTCTAGGAAGATGGATCGATGAAGACCCCTCTTGTAGCGACGCATGCAACCTACAAAATCAATAGGTTAGTGAGAATCACACTACTAAAAGGTATCACATAATGAAAGATGTACAATGGTGACTTAGTCTCGATTACTAACTAGCACTTCTACTCTAATTAAAATAGCATAGCTCCCTAGCAGTGGTGCCAAAAACTTGTTGATTGCCTAAGGCAAACCATTTTTAATTCTTGTATATCTCAACTCATCAATCACCCGCAAGTGTACCTGATCAAATGTAGTCAAGGTCAAACCACAGGGAGCACGGTTAGCTAGGCATCAAAGAACTAACGTTCAACAATCTAAGTCAATTATAAAAGTAGAGTTTGGTTGCAGTTAGTTGAAAGACAAGTAAACAACAAAAGAACTTCAACTAAAGGTTGAATTCAGATTATAGAGAGTCTTGGATATAAGATTTCACTTCACACCATCACATCATGTGTAACTACAATATTAAAGCATGACATTAACTTGCAAGGAGGTTGTCATCATCATGCACCTCCCGACGACATGAGATGGTTCTCATCTTTGCATAATACTTCTGTGTCTATGCTTAGATTCGAACACAACCTTAAACCCCTCAACATCCTCTAGCTACTCCTGCGGTCAAGAGTATAGTGCCATGAATCCTAATCCTTTCTCTTTATGCATCCTCCCAAATAACACAAGGAAGCATAGAACATGTATAAAAGGTGGCGAGCCAAGCATACAAGCAACAAAACACCATAGACATCCATGGATAAGAAAATTAACTAGAATTTAATATAAATTTCAAGTTCACATAAGTAATGGCATGGGAGTTACTCTCCCATGCCCAAGAAGAAGGTTCTACTCGTACATAATGAAGAGATACAAGAACATTGCATAATTTTTAGAGTTTTGCGTAGTTAAAGAGAAGAAAAGGCTAAGGGAACAAAGGTGAAGGTAAGGGAAGTAGAAATCTAGATAGAGGATGAAATTCCACCCTTGGAGCTAGCTGCTTCAACTCAAACAATATTCCCTCCCGTGAAGCTTGAATGAGATGAAAAGCTTTGTTGCACCTTTTAAAGAAGAAATGGTGGATAATGGAGGTTTTTTCCCACGAAACCTCTTCTTCCTCCACAAAATCGCCCTCCTCTTACTCTGTAACTTCTCTTGGATGAGATATGTCTCAAATGACGAGTGATAACCACCCCAACTGGTTGGACTCACTTTTAAAATGAGGGGTGGTTGTTGCTGAAATCTGCAAAAAACTGATGGAGACATGACATGTCTTTGTGGAGACACGTCGTGTGCCGTCATGTAATTGGTTTTTGAACTGCATCCTCGTGATAAGTACACGGTGTGTTCCAATAGATACACACCATGTATATCCTACTAGAATCAATCTTGGAATATAGCACACACCATGTGCTATTAAACACACGACCGTGTGCATTGGCAACTAGAGGAAGTTGGCCTTTGAATCATGCGGACACGCCATGTCTAAATAAATACACATCGTGTCTTTTGCTTTGTAATTCAGGCATCAAGATCGCTGGAAACTTACACATTTGTGTGTTAAATAACATTCGACGTGTTCTTTGCTTCGTGAGCTCTTTCTAGATAGTTACATGTTGTGTCTTAATAAATACATGTCATGTTTGGTGTTACTTCTTCAAGATGAACTTTGAATTCACTACAAGTCAAAGGGAGATCCAACTAAGGTCAAATTTGGGTCGGATTATCTTCAATTTGTCATTTTCAATGTGTGTATGTGATCGAGATCATGCAAAAAGTAAAATAACTAAAAGATGGCAAGTTAAATATGATTAGAGGCTAAATGGAAGGCAAGGTGAACTAAATTTGTGTGCGAATGTGTGCAAAAATTAGATATGAAATGTGAACATCAAAGATAACACAAAATTTGTAGATGGCTAAGTATAATCACATGATCTTTCTTTAAGCTTAGTTCATATCATTTTATGTATCTTATGTTGGAGGCCTATACTTTGGTACATGGATCTCATGGCATGCACTCTAGTGCTTGGATCATATATTTGAGTCAGCATGCACTCTGGTGTTTGGGCCTCATGACTTGCACAATAGGTCTGGACCATGTCTCTGAAGTTGACCTGCACTAAGGGAATGGGTTTAACTGCATAATTTGATGTCATCTTAAAACTTATCTTACTTGAAACGTAATGCATGAATCTTAATGGGTTTATTTTGAAATCTTAACTTATAATCTTAATGAAACATAACATAATAATTCTTAGCATCGCATTGACTTCTTGAATCATAAACTTTACTGATAAACCTTGTAAACATGTATTTAACTTGAAAATAATAAGATAATATGACTCATGAATATCTTACTAGATAATGAGGAACATGTAAAGGTACTAAGAAAATAAGTACTAAATACTCAAGGACATGGACAACCTTACACAACTCAGTAGGAGGAACTTCCCCAAGGTATCTATTGATCTTTAATCTCTTAAATAACCTAAAATACCCAAATATCCATAATCATGATCTTAAAAAACCTAATTAAACTTGAGTGTGAAATCCCATGAAAACCCCATTACAAACTGGTAACGACACCAATTCCATTTGATAGATCTTGAAAAATTGATCAAAATTCGTATAGCGGTCCTCATCATCTGAGACATGTAGATTTTTTTATGAATATCTAAGACCGGATATCATAGGCCAATCAGGAAAGAGATAAATCTCTTAAGAGCTTTATTGGAAAATTTGGGAAATAAAATGATCCGATCTGCAAAAAGACCACTTTGCCCTCTCACTCTTATACACAACATTATGTGTGTGACGTGGCACATTGGTCAAAATGCCAGTGATCAATTCTTGCAATCATACACACATGCAAACATCAAATTCCACCTTTGTCCATATGATGTGTGACACACAATGAATATAGTCAGGAGAAACTAGTAAAATCCATCACTCGAATCTTCTTCATCTACCAGCCCTAAGATGCTCGGCGCCATGGCTAGCTAGGAGGAACACCCTCTGATTGTTTTATCACATATGGGTGCATCAAAACCCCTCATAGCACACTTTATGGTCACAATCAACTCTATAGATCTCAACAAATTCCTAGTCGTGACTCAAGGTAGTCAGAGCAACAACTCGTCGCTTGCCACAAGACCGGTGCAAAGACTCAAACCTAGAAATCCCATATTGAAGTCTCAACAAGGAAATACAAGAAACCAAGAAGGCTTGATTCACATTAAAAGGGTGAAGCTATACAAGAGATAATGGCACAAGAGTGATAAGAAATTGGGAATTGACATTAAACAAAAAAGAACATGGAAAATGGTTATCCAAGGTTTACCTCCCCTCTCATTTAATTGAGGAAGCAACAAGCCCAGTCTCGATCCCAGGAACCTCTCCTACTCCTTTGTGTGGCATGGGGGGCTCTGTTCCTCTCAGCTAATGAATATCCTCAAGATCTAGGGAAAATGAGTAGGGTAGGGAGCTTGGACACAGCGTGTCACCAAAGGACCCATGTATCTGCTTTGTGGACGCCTAAAGAATTATCTCATAGAGTCAATTTGATTGGGGTGTCTTCAACGTTGAGAATAGTTGCAACAAGCTTGGGGAGGAAGGTGGTTGGTCTTCACGGTTGGGGCTAAACTAACAAAATTACACTGAGAGATGTTTCTATGTAGACCTTGTCAAAGGTGATAATGGCATTAGATTCTAGTCAGAAGGACAAAAGTGATTATTGTAAGTAGCATTATTGCATGGAAAAAAAGTTGCATTGGACATTTCTATTATACATGATGATGTAGGTCAATATAGGGCTCTTTGTGTGTAGAATCACCCCCTGAAGACTTTGGTGGTGATAACTAAGGGAGTAGTGGACTAAGAGGGAGGAAGATAAATGTCAAGAAATGGTTGCAGTTGTTGTTCCTCAATGTGCATTTTGTGTGAGGTAGGATACGGGGTCACTTCCCTTTAGATTCTAATCTAACAGTTCTCAGTTATCCCAAGATAAAACTAGCTCGTGACGTGCAGTTGTGACATGACTTCAGATGAAATGCATATAATCACCAGTATGATTATATATTTAGTTAGTAACTATCATTTATGTATTCTTTTCTTCTTAAAATCAATTGACCTATCTAGGGCCATCAGAATATAATGAAATTTTGCATGTTTGCTAAGTTAAGCACGTTGATTCCAAGTATAAGCTCAAATCTTTCCTTTAAGCTAAGAAACTTCATGATTTACATGATTTGACATTTAGGGTGACTTGTGTACTACTCATTATTCAAAAGGGAATTACACTACCAAAACAATGAGAGAAACTGTAATACAGTGTGAACTATAAAAATATTAGAAAATAGAATATAATATGAAGGTTCATTGCAATTTAAAATCTAATCATTCAATTTATGGTTATGCAGTATGATAAAACATCAAATCATTGTGTGATGCATTTTACCACATTATAGAAATTTCTTGCTTAAACTTTGCATGCACTAAGATAGTACTACCCACCTTATGGTTTCACATATGTTGACACCAATGTCTTAATCATGTCATAAAGTCTTATGGTTCTAAACAGACATGTTCATGGTTTAGCATTGATTTAGACAACTATATTATGTCTAACATGGCTAATAAGGCTAACATATACATGTGTTATTAATAAAGATTGAAAAATAAACATTTAGTATATTATCAAAAGAAATTTAAATGCTCATATAGTTTTATCGTTAGAATAAACTTATTGCTCACAACTAAAGGTGAGTTCTCCCTATAATCTTGCACTAGATAGATCTTTGATCTAAATAGATCATTGTGATCAAGTGATCATTTCTCCCAAGATCTCATTACACCAAAGTGTTCATTTCAACAAAGAGCTCAATGCTTTAAAGATCTCATTACACCAAAGTGCTTATTTCTCTAAAAATCTCACTTCACCAAAGTGATCATTGCACCAAAGTCCTCATTTCCTTGAAGAATCACTTAATTAATATTAATTTCTTAAAATTACCCTTGTTAATGTTCTTGATAAATATAACTAGTCATAAATGTATTTAATGTATAATTTTGGTATAAATAATGGCTTTTACTAACCAATCGTATTAGGCTAGGTGACTCTCTAATAGAGGTCTTTAGTATCATTCATATTTATAACATCCCCATATATATGTTGATTAGACATGTACACAACTATCTGATACCTTATCATGCTACTCTTGACCAACCTAACAAAGCATATGTCCCATACTACATGCACCAATAAGCAAGGAATAGGTGCATAATAAGTCATTATGCTCATGGCATACCCTCTGCATTTCTCAATTGTTTGGACAAACCGTTGAGACAAGAGAGTACATATCACACGCAAAGGTCAATAGAAAATATATAAACTAGATGGATATATATTCCTAATGGACATAGCTTAATATACATAAACCTCAACCTTATTTTCCTTGCATGATTTTTTTACCTTTAACCATTTTGCATAAGGATGTCTTCTCTAACCCCTTGCCTTCATTACTTCAATATAGGGTGAATAATGATATATGTACCTAGTGGACCCAAAAGGAAATCTAATCAATTGAGAATGACAAAAATTCATGGTGGCCAATTATCCTTTTGCTCTAATACCAAGTTTGTAACAACCCAATTTTACAACACATGTACATGGGTGGAAGAACTAATTCTTGACTCGTAATATTGATTGGGTTCCACATACATTAAATATCATGCATCAAGAATGATTGAAATATAACCATCACAAGATGACTTTTCATTTATCATTCTCCAAAGTTTACATGAACAAAAACTTAATATAAGATAATGGCATTGTATAAATACCTAAACATTGATGAAATAAGTCTTGTATATATAAGATGAAACTTCTATGTATAATGGCATCCCACCATGGCACTCTCTATAACTACACTACTATACCTTTAGAATAGGGGAGGGCTTTGAATCAAGTCCAATCTGTCATTTTGTCAAGTGGCATTTGGGAAATCTTGTGTATATAGCATATATAAGAAAAAAAACCTAGGGAAGGGGACTGCTTGACTCCAGCAGGAAAGAACACAGAGCCCTAGTAGCATTGACCTCCACTACCATATACATTGGGACCAACGAGCCCCAACTAAGCTAGACATGAATTCAGAATCAAAGAGGGAGAAATCTTGTGAAAAATATCACTAAGTAACGAACGAGTCAAAACCTTTGACACCAAGACCGAAGCTACTGTCGGTTCATTCATTCATGGCAAGAAATTTGTCTCTTTACTAAGTATCTAGCTCTACATCTTTTCTTGCTCCTCACTTGTGGACATCTCATCCCAGCCATACATTGGAAAACTAACTTCAATAAGTGGCACAAGCATTCTAGATATATGTAAAACACTAGAATAAGAAAAGGCTATATATTATTCTCAAACATTAGGCATGAAATATAACACAAAATTTATATAAGGCTAAGAATAAACATGTGATCTTTATTTAGGGTTAGATTGTATCTTTTTACATATCTTATGATGGAGACATATACTCTGATACATGGGTCTCATGACCTACACTCTGGTTCCTGAGTCATATATCTGAGTCGGTCTGCACTCTGGTGCACGAGCCTCATGACTTGCACCAAGGGCTCGGGTCATATCTCTTGAGTCAACCTGCAGTAAGGGCATGGGTCTAACTCCATAATTTGATGTTATCTTAAAACGTATCTTAACTTGAATCTTAATGCAAACTTATCTTAAAAATTAGGAGACAAAATGAGCCGATCTGTGAAAAGACCACTTCACCCTCACACTCACACACACAACATTATGTGTGTGCAGGACATGTTGGTCCAAACGCCATTGATTAATTATCGTAATCACATGAAAACGTCAAATTCCACCTTTTCCCATACGATGTGTAATACATAGTGAATATAGTTAGAAAAACTAGTAAAATACATCACTTGAATGTTCTTTATCTAGTATATACGCGAGCGATGTGTGCTCCATGGCTGGCTGAGGAGAACACCTTGTGAATTTTTATTGCATCAGGGTGCGTGGAAACCCCTCATATCACACCTGATGGTCGCAGCCAACTCCAACAAGCTCAATGAGGTCTTGGTCATGACTTAGGGTGGCCAGAGCAGAAACGTTTTGCTTGCCACAAGATTGCTGCAAAGACTCGAACCTGGAAATCCCATATTGAAGCCTCAATAAGGAAAAACTAGAACCCAGGAAGTCTAGTGACGTCTAGAGCGTGAGGTTTGACAAGAGATCAGGGCATAAGAGAGATAAGAAATTGGGAATTAACATGAAACATTGAAGAACATGGGAAATGTGGATCTAAGGTTTGCCTCCCATTTCTTTGAATTGAGGGAGCAACAAGCTATGTGTCAATTCTAGGAACCTCTTCTGCCCCATTGCGTAGCATGAGTGACTCTTTTCCTCCCTACCGTTGAAGCTCCTCGAGTTCTAGGGAAAACCAGTAGGGTAGGGGACTTGGCACAATGCATGTTATAACCCCAATTTTTGGGTTCAAATAGTGAGAAATGTAATTTCTCATATTAAAGCTAATTGAACAAATAACGATATGTTTTGTTTTGATTAAATGGATTCCATTCACAATAGCCTTAATTGGTTGTGTTTTGGGCTTTGTTGGCTATTGGGCCCAAATACCGAATAAATTCAATTAGTAAATGAAAAATCGAAATTCTAAGAAAAGAAATATGTGGAAACCTCTGGGAGGCAGATCCAAAGAGGATTTCGTGCCTCTTGGGTTCCTTGGATACCAAGGAGTCCAAGGTTGCAAAAAGAAAGCAATAAGAAACGAAAATATTAATTATGTATTTCTTTATTAAGAAAGAAATTGAAAACAATGAGAAAATGTGGAAAATAAGTATAATTGAGTCATCCTTGGTGGAATTTCGTATCCCAAGGATTACTAATAATAAAAGGAATACCAATGAGGAAAATTAAAGAGAAATAATGATAAACCCTCAAAAAGAAATATTTGATGAAGAAATAAACATAATAATTCATAATAATGCATATAGGTGCATTAAGTAGGATAATAAGTATCCAATCAAAAGAATTTCGAAATAAGGGAATATCTTGGGATCTAAGGAGTCCCAATAAAAAGGAAAGAAAGAGAAAATACCTAATTTGAAAAATAAGAAGATAATAAAGAGAGAGAAAGAGAGAGAGAGATGGTTGCTTCACAACCAAGGAAAGTAGGTTTCCTCTCAAGTTTAGGACTTGAGTCCTCTTAGGGCACGCCTTAGGGCTTTGTTTCTCACCCCTTATATAAGGGTAGAGCTCTGGTTCGGAAGGGAGGAGAACCCCACGTTTCTCTACTCTCTTCTTCAACCTTGCCACCATGCTAACCCTAATCGGAAGGGGATGGTGTGATCCCAGGAGCTATGAGAATAGTTAAAGGGCTGGAGACGCTTTTACAACACAGTAGAAGTCTTGGCATTTTGCTTTCCTAGACTCCTCGCTCTGGCGCGATGCCTGCAAGTGGGCTGCAGGGTAGCCGCAGCCCTATTGGGTTGGTCTCCGACCAACTGGCTGCATGCCAGATGATGCCTTCACCTGCTAGAGGATGCGGCGGAGATAGGGGGTGAACTCCGAGGTGGTTCACGCCCGAGAAAGGTGGGAGATGAACCTGTAGTAAGGCTGCATCTCGGCCGCGAGCTGTAGATTCATGGAGCTAGTTCCGGTCATCCTGGATGTTTAAAGGGGCACCATCGCCTGCGGGAGGGGAGGACGTAGGCAAGGGGGGAGTTCTGATGTGTTTCGAGCCCCGAGGTGGTGAGGAGAATCCGCGGAACTCTGCCAACCGCCGGCTAGGGCGGCAGCCTGGAACTCGCGCAAGGAAGAAGAAGCGTGGGTGATATTGGACCGAAATGCCCCTCGGGCATGTGAAGTAATGACCAGCAACGTGGGGGTAGTTTCAACCTTGCGTTATGTTTTAATTTGTCCTGGATCGCGCTGGATAAAACGGCACGCATGGGCTGACGTGTCAGCCTCTCATTGGTCGAGTAAGTGTTTTTCTTGCAAAATTTGTAACTAGTGAACCATAACTCGGATTAAAACAAGTTATATATGAATTTTGATCCTTAGAACGAGGGGAATTCAAAAAAAATATGTTCAGAAGATAATTCCTCTTGAAATTCGAAAAGTAGTGTAATGTATGAACTTTAATGTATTAATGGTAAAGAAACCCTACTTTGATATGATTAAAGTGATTAATAGGATTTAATGGATCATTAGAGTTGATATTAACCTGCTAAATGTAAAAAGGTACATTAAGATAGAAAAGGATGATCTTTGTATGTAATTAGTTTAATTTGAAGATTATGTACATAGATATGATTAAAAAAATTGAAAAGTACATAAATCTATCATCTTTAATGATTTAATTAATGAGGAACCCTTAGATTTGATAATAGATGGATAATTCAAGCTGATATTAACCTGTTGTTAATAAAAGTAAAAATAGGATTTTAAAAGATGATCTTTTTATATAGTTGGTTTAATTTAGGGTTCTATGTACATGAATATGCCTTAATGGGATTAGAAACCCTAATTTATGTTGATATGAATTCTAATGGTTTTAATTGTACAAATCAAAGAATAAAATAGAGATATGATGATTCAAAGATAAACTGAGTACCAAAGATCTTTAATGTGAATTATTTGGATAATTAGTGTTTCCTAGTGTATAAAAGTGGAAATAGTAATAAATAAGGTTCATATATGTGAGTTGAACTATAATGAAATATGATTTGTCAATTTGAAAGAAACCGAAGATGATAATTAGCCTTAATGTTTTGGATATGACCTAAAAGTGATAAATGCATAATGAAGGCTAAAAACCTAATAAAACCCTAAAGTTGGCCTAGAAATTATAAGGTGGAATCCAAGTTGATCTTGTGGATGTTTGAATAAAACAATGACACTTGGATGTTATGTATTATTTTTCAGGATATTGTTGATTGCTTGTTAATTGTGTTGAATGTTAATGCATGGACATCAAGTTACTATGGATCAGGTATGTGGTTACGCTTATGAATATCTCGAGTTAGTTTGCTGAGGTTTTTCCGAAGTTTTCATCGATGACATGAATTAACTATTGGATGAATTTAGTTCATGCAATTATAAAGTTAATAGGACTATCATATAATGTATATGCCTTCTAGCTCAATCCTTGATCCTCTATGTGTCGTAATGGTTGACCTGATAAAAGACTACCTAGAGGGTAGGTACATCAGGTCATGAATGACTTTGACTACCTAGAGGGTAGGGTCATGAATGACTTTGACTTCCTAGAGGGTAGGGTCATGAATGACTTTGGCTGCCTAGAGGGTAGGTCCATCAAGTCACCTTAATAGAGGTACCATGTAAGTCCTATAGGGACAACACAGAGTTGTGGATAAGGATGGATTGAGTAGTTTGGCTTAAAATGTAATCTTGGTTGCTAAATGACTAATTGAATGATTACATGGTTATCATAGTTGCATGATTATCTGTTTCCCCCACATACCAGCTTCGGCTGACCGACGTTTTGTTTGTCGGCGTTTTAGGTACAATGAAAAGAACAAACAGTAAAGTGGCACATGTGATACTAAAAGAGAATTAAAGTACAAAGGAGGATTAGATAGATTAGTATTGGCATGGATAGGAGTTTAGAAATCCAAGTTTTCTAAAGGTATGTAAAGAAAATTTTTATTACCATTTTCAGTATAGTCTGTTAGAATTTAATAATTTTTTATGGTTATATGTCGAACCTTTGATCCGAGATTAATGGGTGCGGCTTCAACCTCTTGGTCTCCCTTAATTGGGGGTTACTGAAAGGTGAGGTCGTAACATTTGGTATCAGAGCATGGGTTCCTCAGTTAACCATTAATATTTATTAAATTTTACAAACTCCATAGAACTCAAGGGAGTTATTAGAGGAGTATCCGAAAGACGGAGGTGTCTAGAAAGGGATCACGACCGGGGGCTGGCAAGATTTTCCTCTGCACCGCTAGTCGGAATATGAGGACTCCCGGACCCGTGTGATCACCTGGCCAAAGTCTTAGGGTATGAATCGAAATAAGATACCTTTAGGACTTCTCATCTTATTCATCCCTTCTCATCACAAAATTCTGATAAGGACCTAAAGGATTAGGGTTTTCTTTCTTCTCCTCACCCTCTTGAGGTATGGGTAAGGTTAATAAGGTTTAAGGAATCCTCCACTAAATTAATGAAAGGCATGTAAATAAGATGTCATGGACATAAGCTTAATAGATTAAGCGCAAAATAAATAATAGATACATGCTTAGGTCGTATGACATAAGATGTCATGTCCTTAGGAGAGACCTGAGGCTAGACCTTCTTGTCAGGAGGATAGGTTAGTCTTGGAGATAGAGATCTCCATTGCAAGTAGAGACCTGGCACATCCTCTGAGGATGATGCTAACCCTAACCCTAAGTGAAGGTTAGAGAGAGATGAGTTGGACCAGGTGTTTGCAAGGACATGCCTTTGGGATGCCATATGATCCATGGGTGACCTAACACCTTTGGCAACCCAACCCTGGGAAGGGTCGTGCATGTTATGGTAAAGGATAGCTCCTTAGGTGATGAGGTTAGTGAAGGACCTTAGAAACCCTATGGGCTTGTAGGGCATAGCTGGCACCTAGGGCACGTCATAGTGCTGACAGTAGGGTGAAACCCTGGATAAGGAATTATGATAGAGCATAAAGGGTTATGGATAATCTTAAGCAACCCTAAGTTCGAACCCAGGCTTCGCCCATGTAGAGCATGATTTTGAGGATGAACCTTCATGAAGAGAGGACCTCTAACGGTGAGGTTGAATGTAGGGTTAGCCCTAGAGAGAGCAGGAAACCCATCAAGAAGGTTGGAAGCCTAAAACCCTGAACTATGGATGATAGTGGTTGCTTCATGATCGATCCCTGAAGGTTGATGATATCTTGGTTGCCTTTAGAGGGACCAAACCCTAGAGATAGAAGATGAAGCATCTGTGGCTACAGTAGGAAGAAGAGTTCCTTAGACCTAGAAAGGTGTAGTAGCAGGTTATGAGGCCTTGCACCTTGTTAGTTGTCCTTGAGGATGACCCAACCCGAAGTGTTTCTTGAGTTGAAGGATGACAAGAAGTGCATGTCATGCCTTTCTCATGCTTGGTTCGTAGCTAAGAGATAAAGCATGCAGTTGGGCACCTACAAGTAAACTTAGGGTTCCTAGGCCTAAGAGGGGAAGTGGTATACCTAATGCTCATTAGGAGAATTAAGTTTCTATAGTTTCGAGCATGATACGCCTCATGAATAAAGGAAAAGGGAAGCCCCTTAAGTTTAAGGTATGTTTGGTGAACCCCCTTACAGCAAGGTTGATGATAAAGGGGAAAGTTTTATCTTGATCCAACATTGTGGAAAGAAGGATAAGTATGACCTAGCATGGTACAGTGAGTGGGGTGCTTATGCCTTAATGTTTTGCTAGGGTTATGTAGGCTCGTGTGGATGTAAACCCTAGACCTAAGAGCTTTTGTGACCTCAGAGATAGTTTTCCTCCCATCCTGGGAGAGGGACCCCTTTGGAAGGGTGTATATCAGTTTTGGTTAGCTTAAGGTAACCTAAAGAGGTCTCTTAGGATCTTGAGAATCTAAGTGAAAAGTACATGGTATGAGAATGAACCTATAGACCCATAGATATCCATCTCTAATTGCATATGAATGTGTTACCAAGGAGGTAACTGGTATGGGGCTTGACCAAGGTAGGCAGGTTGCCATGATTCCGATGAAAGGTTTAAGGCCAGTCCTTGAATGCAGAAAGAGAGATGAAGACTTGGGTAAGGATCTAAGTGAACATGTACTATGATGAAGAATCCTAAGTCTATCCTAGGGTCGGTTAGGGATAAAACCGATGAAAGTAGGAGTTGCCTAATTCCCCGGTTGCACATGACCATAGGGTCGGGAGGCAACAGATATCATTATCTGAGGGCCAAGGGTTAGGAGATTGATCACCTTCTTGAACTCATGGACCCAAAGGGCAGATGAGTAGGGCACTCTCTTGATGCATGAGGGAAGAGGGATGACCCCAAAAGAGTCGGTACCCTATAGACCTAGAGGAGATGACCAAGGATGTAAACTTTAGTAAGTTCAAGATCATGATGTCTGTGATGTAGAGACATATGTGGCACGTTGCAACTTAGATATAAAGGTGTATTGGCAAGGTGGGATGTACCATCTCTACTCTTGTAACAGGAAGAACTCTGTATTTGGACTACAGCCAAATGCTTATTTCCTCTTGTTATGGGGGTAAGAGATAGGACATTATGCATGCCATACACCAAGGATAAGAGATGATGTAGGTTGGAGCGTTGCCATGAGAAATGGGGATAGAGAAAATATCTTACCATGGTAAAGTGAATGAATGATGGATGGCTTGCAAATACTAAGAGGAATGAGGTAGTCCCCTTATGAGGAAGTTTCTATGATGAGCTATGTAGAACTTACAAGTTATACCAGGTTGAGTTTGGACACCATGATGATGAAATCAAGAGTGTTCTTAATAGAGATAGACATGGAGTTTGAGGTATTATAATAAGTGAAATACTTGGAAGTGTATGTCTTCAATGTTGCCTGATACCTACGGATGTGAAGTGGTAATGGATGCTCTGGTTAAGATACATATGGCTTGTTTGACTAGAAGCTGGAAGAGGTTGTTTGGCTAACCCTAAGTTTGAAAAGGAGAGGTGTTTGGATAACACTCAGATGTAACAAGATGCGTTGAAAAGTTAAGGGTTGTTTGGTTAGCCAGTCTAGTCCTTGATGCCATGAAAGGGTGGTGGTAGAACCTCAAGTGTGCTTCTTTGGACAGGAAGGTGATGAAACCCTGACAAGAGTGGTTTGGGGTTTCGAAGGAATCGATCTTGAAAGAATCATGACATATAGGAAATCATGATACACCATGGAAAATGGCAGTAGCACTTTGTATGCTTAAGATGAAATTTCATGTGGTTTATGGACATGCAAGCCAGGAGGTAAAGGATGAACCCCAGTAACCCAGTGTATCGATATGGAGGACAAAAGAATCCCTGAGAGGGAATGAGAGCTCAACACTATGGATGTTGTGATAAGTCTTCCCTGGATCGAGGAAGGTCGAGATACAATATGGGTTATGGTAGATCGCCTTACCTAGATGACATAAGAAAGAAAGAGTTTTGTGAAGGGACAAATCTAGTTGAACTACCCATAAGAGAGATGGTTCAACTACATCATGATGCAAGTTCAAAGAATCTGAGTTTGACCTAAAGGTTCACTTCCATAAAGTGGAAGTAGGTATATAAAGAACTCAATGTTAGTATAGTTATCACCCCTAACTATGGTTAGTATGATCCAGACTAAAGGGTCTGATGAGGGCATGTGTGCTCGTTCAGGGTGATATCTAGAGACAGTTCTAGTCCTATGTATGATGTGACAATGACCACCATAGCCAGTATCGGGTTTTATAAGAAGCTCTGTAAGGGAGGTTGTGTCGGTCACCACTTCGGTAAGGTGTTGTTGGTGAAAAGGACCACATGATGGTTAGAAAAGGACCACAGTGTGCAAGGGCTGAAAGGAGCCTAGAGACGATAAGAGTCGTGTGTAGATACAAAGTAACATACAAGTTACTATGGGAGAAAATGTGACATGAAAAACCGACCCCTCTAAATTATAATTAAGAGAGCTGATTCCCCGATACATGGGTCCATTAGAGATGGATGGGTGGAGAAGGTTAGGTTCGACCCAACCCCTCAGGATAGAGTAATGGGAGATATTTTCCATGTGTCCAATTTAGAGCACTATGTGAGGTACCCGACCATGTGCTAAGCAATGAACCTAGTGAGCCCCAAGGGAGGCTGAAATGGCCTGAGTCACCTGTGTAGTTTATAAACACCAGGATGAAAGAACTCAGAGAAAAGAATATGTACTGATAAAGGTTCTATGAAAATGCCATGGGTACGGCAAAGCCACATAGGGGCCAATGATGGATATGGAAAAGTCTTATCCTGAATTGTTTGTTTGCTTGCCTAAATTTTGAGGACAAAATTCCTATAAGAGGGGAAGGATGTTATAACCCCAATTTTTGGGTTCAAATAGTGAGAAATGTAATTTCTCATATTAAAGCTAATTGAACAAATAATGATATTTTTTGTTTTGATTAAATGGATTCCATTCACAATAGCCTTGATTGGTTGTGTTTTGGGCTTTGTTGGCTATTGGGCCCAAATACCGAATAAATTCAATTAGTAAATGAATAATCGAAATTCTAAGAAAAGAAATATGTGGAAACCTCTGGGAGGCAGATCCAAAGAGGATTTCATGCCTCTTGGGTTCCTTGGATACCAAGGAGTCCAAGGTTGCAAAAAGAAAACAATAAGAAACGAAAAGATTAATTATGTATTTCTTTATTAAGAAAGAAATTGAAAACAATGAGAAAATGTGGAAAATAAGTATAATTGAGTCATCCTTGGTGGAATTTCGTATCCGAAGGATTACTAATAATAAAAGGAATACCAATGAGGAAAATTAAAGAGAAATAATGATAAACCCTCAAAAAGAAATATTTGATGAAGAAATAAACATAATAATGCATAATAATGCATATAGGTGCATTAAGTAGGATAATAAGTATCCAATCAAAAGAATTTCGAAATAAGGGAATATCTTGGGATCCAAGGAGTCCCAATAAAAAGGAAAGAAAGAGAAAATACCTAATTTGCAAAATAAGAGGATAATAAAGAGAGAGAAAGAGAGAGAGAGAGATGGTTGCTTCACAACCAAGGAAAGTAGGTTTCCTCTCAAGTTTAGGACTTGAGTCCTCTTAGGGCACGCCTTAGGGCTTTGTTTCTCACCCCTTATATAAGGGTAGAGCTCTGGTTTGGAGGGGAGGAGAACCCCACATTTCTCTACTCTCTTCTTCAACTTTGCCACCATGCTAACCCTAATCGGAAGGGGATGGTGCGATCCCAGGAGCTATGAGAATAGTTAAAGGGCTGGAGACGCTTTTACAACACATTAGAAGTCTTGGCGTTTGCTTTCCTAGACTCCTCGCTCTGGCGCGATGCCTGCAAGTGGGTTGCAGGGTAGCCACAGCCGCAGCCCTATTGGGTTGGTCTCCGACCAACTGGCTGCATGCCAGATGATGCCTTCACCTGCGAGAGGATGCGGCGGAGATAGGGGGTGAACTCCGAGGTGGTTCACGCCCGAGAAAGGTGGGAGATGAACCTGCAGTAAGGCTGCATCTCGGCCGCGAGCTGTAGATTCATGGAGCTAGTTCCGGTCATCCTGGACGTTTAAAGGGGCACCATCGCCTGTGGGAGGGGAGGACATAGGCAAGGGGGGAGTTCCGATGTGTTTCGAGCCCCGAGGTTGTGAGGAGAAGCCGCGGAACTCTGCCAACCGCCGGCTAGGGCAGCAGCCTGGAACTCGCGCAAGGAAGAAGAAGCGTGGGTGATATTGGACCGAAATGCCCCTCGGGCATGTGAAGCAATGACCAGCAACACGGGGGTAGTTTTGACCTTGCGTTATGTTTTAAGTTGTCCTGGATCGCGCTGGATAAAAGGGCACGCATAGGCTGACGTGTCAGCCTCTCATTGGCCGAGTAAGTGTTTTTCTTGCAAAATTCGTAACTAGTGAACAATAGCTCGGATTAAAACAAGTTATATATGAATTTTGATCCTCAGAACGAGGGGAATTCAATAAAAATATGTTCAGAAGATAATTCCTCTTGAAATTCGAAAAGTAGTGTAATGTATGAACTTTAATGTATTAATGGTAAAGAAACCCTACTTTGATATGATTAAAGTGATTAATAGGATTTAATGGATCATTAGAGTTGATATTAACCTGTTAAATGTAAAAAGGTACATTAAGATAGAAAAGGATGATCTTTGTACGTAATTAGTTTAATTTGAAGATTATGTACATAGATATGATAAAAAAATTAAAAAGTACATAAAGCTATCATCTTTAACGATTTAATTAATGAGAAACCCTTAGATTTGATAATATATGGATAATTCAAGCTGATATTAACCTGTTATTAATAAAAGTAAAAATAGGATTTTAAAAGATGATCTTTTTATATAGTTGGTTTAATTTAGGGTTCTATGCACATGAATATGCCTTAATGGGATTAGAAACCCTAATTTATGTTGATATGAATTCTAATGGTTTTAATTGTACTAATCGAAGAATAAAATAGAGATATGATGATTCAAAGATAAACTGAGTACCAAAGATCTTTAATGTGAATTATTTGGATAATTAGTGTTTCCTAGTGTATAAAAGTGGAAATAGTAATAAATAAGGTTCATATATGTGAGTTGAACTATAATGAAATATGATTTGTCAATTTGAAAGAAACCGAAGATGATAATTAGCCTTAATGTTTTGGATATGACCTAAAAGTGATAAATGCATAATGAAGGCTAAAAACCTAATAAAACCCTAAAGTTGGCCTAGAAATTATAAGGTGGAATCCAAGTTGATCTTGTGGATGTTTGAATAAAACAATGACACTTGGATGTTATGCATTATTTTTTAGGATATTGTTGATTTCTTGTTAATTGTGTTGAATGTTAATGCATGGACATCAAGTTACTATGGATCAGGTATGTGGTTACGCTTATGAATATCTCGAGTTAGTTTGCCGAGGTTTTTCCGAAGTTTTCATCGATGACATGAATTAACTGTTGGATGAATTTAGTTCATGCAATTATAAAGTGAATAGGACTATCACATAATGTATATGCCTTCTAGCTCAATCCTTGATCCTCTCTGTGTCGTAATGGCTGACCTGATAAAAGACTACCTAGAGGGTAGGTACATCAGGTCATGAATGACTTTGACTACCTAGAGGGTAGGGTCATGAATGACTTTGACTGCCTAGAGGGTAGGGTCATGAATGACTTTGGCTGCCTAGAGGGCAGGTCCATCAAGTCACCTTAATAGAGGTACCATGTAAGTCCTATAGGGACAACACAGAGTTGTGGATAAGGATGGATTGAGTAGTTTGGCTTAAAATGTAATCTTGGTTGCTAAATGACTAATTGAATGATTACATGGTTATTATAGTTGCATGATTATTTGTTTCCCCCACATACCAGCTTCGGCTGACCGATGTTTTGTTTGTCGGCGTTTTAGGTACAATGAAAAGAACAAACAGTAAAGTGGCACATGTGATACTAAAAGAGAATTAAAGTACAAAGGAGGATTAGATAGATTAGTATTGAATGGATAGGAGTTTAGAAATCCAAGTTTTCTAAAGGTATGTAAAGAAAAATTTTATTACCATTTTCAGTATAGTCTGTTAGAATTTAATAATTGTTTATGGTTATATGTCAAACCTTTGATCCGGGATTAATGGGTGCGTCTTCAACCTCTTGGTCTCCCTTAATTGGGGGTTACTGAAAGGTGAGGTCGTAACAATGCACCACCAAAGGATCCCCATATCAGCTTCGTGGACACCAGAGGAAGGATCTCGTCGAATCAATTTGGTTGGGGTGGCTTCAATGCTTAGAATATCTCTGACAAGCTTGGGGAGGAAGGGGATTGGGTATAGTTGGGGATGCATTGATGAAATTAGACTGAGATTCGATTCTATGTGGACCATATGGAAGGTGATAATGGCATTATATTCTAGTTGGAAGGAAGGAAGTGAACTCTATAAGTAGCACACTCGAAGGGAAAAAGCAGGTGCATTGGGCTTTTTAATTATACATAATGATATAGGTCAAGCTAGGTTTCTTTGTATGTAGAACCACCTCCCTGAGACTTTGGTGGTGAGAATTGAGGGAGTAGTGGACTGAGAGGGAGGAAGATTCAGGTCAAGAAACCGTTGGGGACTATTATTCCCAACAATCATTTTTCAACATGTAGGAGACGAGGTTGCCTCCTCTCATATTCTAATCTAACGGATCCCACTGACCCCAAGATAAAACTAGCATGTGACACATTTCTTTGATATGATTTAACTGAAATCATTATAATCGGCAGAATGATTATATATTTAGGTCAATAGTAATTATTTAGTTGTTCTTTTCCTCTTCAAATCAATTGACCTAGCTAGGGCCATCTGAATCTAATGAAATGTTTCATGTTTGCTAATTTAAACATGTTGAATCCAAATATAAACTCAAAATTTTCATTAAAGCTAAGGAATTGCATGCTTTACATGATTTGGAATTTAGGATAATGTGTGCACTACTCATTATTGAAAATGAATTACACTACCAAAACAATGAGAGAAACTCTAATATAGTGTGAACTACACGAGTATTACAAAAGAGAATATAATATGTACATATGAGGGCTCATTGTGATTAAAACTCTAGTCATTCAATATAGGTCTAGGTAGTTTGCATGAATAAATTAAATTAAGTTGTAATAATACATTGAATCATCATGTGAAAGGGTTACTCTAGTGTGTTACTTCATTACAAGAAATTGTACATATTACTTAGAATTATTGGTCATGTTTTTTCTAGATTAAAATTCTAGGGTGTTACGATGTGCCTCCTTAAGAGATAGAAATTTCATATTTCCCTTCTCTTAACATACATTCTACCTTTAAAGAACACTATATCATCATAAACATTATGTATTCCTTCATGCTTCCTATCAACTATCCCACTGAAAAACACATATTTGTGGATGTATCCCTTGATCTTCTGGAATAAAGACCATTTTATCTAAAACTATACAAGATGTACAATGAATAAGAAACATCTATATAAACACTAAGATCTCTTACATAGAAACATGACTCTCCTAATATATTCCATGGACAACATCTCTATTTTACCTATAGAAGAAGAAGATTTCTTACTTAGAGAATCATCTACAATATTTGAATCAACTAAATATAAAACAAAAAGATCCATCTTACTTGTCATAATGATGATGGAGACCACTCTCTCCTGTTGTGTCATGCATCGTCTAGCTCAATAATTCTGTATATTATGCTCTCTACAACTTGAAGAAGAAATTTTTTTTCTAATATGAATGTACTATTCCAAGTATTGGTTGTTGTCTTTCACTTTAAACTCTCTATACACAATCCTAGGTGTAGAGACTTGCTTATTTGCAAATGCAACATTTCTTATACAAAAAAACACTAGAATGTTGCAACATGGTGTTTCTTTCTTCTAAACTGGCCTTTCTAGTTTCACTTACAAATTACCAATTCCCATATAGGATAATATATTGCACATGTACTACTGAATCTACTCTTTGATTTTAATGAAGTTTTCCATTTAAACTACACATTATCTTTTCTGCCTAGAACTTGTTAGTTATTTCACTAATCTTAGTTAATTAACAATCTACTAGATATTATTGTTGGCCTTTTAAAGATTACAATTACCTCCTAATGGAGATCACCTTCTCAATCCTCCTCACAATCCACATAAAAACATAGAAGATCTTTCATATCAAGTATGACTTTTTGTCCTAGATCACGGTTCTCAACTTGTCCTTGAAACTCCTAATCTTTTGTTAATTGTTCACAATCAATTGAGTACATATTTCATTAGGCCTTTGAGTTATACTAATAGTCATTGGTTATTATCAGAAGTGTTGTTTCATTATGTTAATTAGTTTTATAGTTACCTATTGTAAGAAGAAAAAAACATATTTACCTAAAATATCATTCAAAATCATTCTAGGCAAGCTTTACCTGGGCATTTTTGGATCTTCTATTTTCCATCAATGCCTTATAATTCCCTTCAAAAGATATATGGCACGGTAGACTTGATCTTCATAGATGACCCTCGTGATGCACCTACCTTCTTGGTATCATTTAATCAAACATATACATATGTTGTATCAGTAGTACCACTAAAGCATTTTGGATCCCAATCATCATAGTATGACATATGATTAGTACTTTGATTGTCTCTGCATATGTTGCATGTGACATTGTAGTTAAAAAGGGTGATTGCCTCTATAGTTTGTTAGATGGAACCCATCATTCTATCTGATATCAGCCTCATAAAGTTCATCTTTCTAGAAACTACAACAATGTTTTGAGGGTTATCCTAATCCTAAAACCTAACTGGATCCCATAAATGTAGCACAAACTAGCTCTCGGCTAGTTCCCCCTCACATCCTTATAAGATGAAACAACAGAAAAACATTGCAAATAGACAAAAAATGGAAATATAGGCCAACACAAAGACCCTATGTATGCACAGATGCACATGAACCATGTTCACTACTACCACCACTATAGGGACAATTATTGGATCATCCCTAAATATTTCCATGTTTGGAATTCTTCAATATAATCCTAATTTTATTAGCAAATTGTAACACCCCACTTTTCACACCACATGAGCAGAAGCATTCTTACTCAATGGGGGTGTCACAATATGTTGATCATGCAATTAAAGTAAATGGAACACTTTGCATTGATTTAAAACTGATTCATACATAGTTCTTGAGTAAAGGAAAATTGAAACTGGTTTATTTCATGAAAGCTACTCTACTTGGTAACATGACTAAACATATAGAAAAGGTATCTTAAAGTATGGATCGTCTTGGTAAAATGCAACCCACCAGGCTAAGCTTGAAGTTCCTCCTAATCCTTGATTGTCTTTGATATCCTTCACTTGATCCAAGTCATGTAGACATCGCATCCCCAGCCATGCAAAACAAACATCACATCAGTAAGCGGTATTTGGCACTTTATAGGACATAAAAATAAATATAACTTGATTTGAAATAAATTGACATAAGATTGAACATGGATTACTTAAGCATTTAGTCATTGATAACATTAAGGATTGAATAGTAATTATATGCATCTCTCTACGACACCCACTTAAAAGCACATGATTGGAATGAATGCCCATGATTTGGCTAAAAATCCCATAATGAACCGTTGAGGTTTATGATTGGCTATAAAAGTCCATAATTGGCAAAAATTCCCATGATTTGGCTAAAAATTCCATAACGACCCCTTGAGGTCCATGATGGAGAGAGCATATAAAAACTAATTCAATTTCATTTATCATTAACTTTTACATTAACATTAACATTAACATTAACATTAACATGATCTTTGAACTTTAACATGATGGGGTTTCTTCCCTCATAAACCATAATAGGGATTCCCCTTCTTAAGCATGATTCATAATCTTTAACCATAATCATAATTAGGGTCTTAACATTAACTATAAGTAAACAATCAAGCAAACAGTGATACATATACATGATGTCTTCTTGAGGACGCATTTATAAATCATGAAATCAAGTAATGTGCATAATAATAATAAAAAATCATTAAACTAAAAATTACTTATGCCAAATATGTATGGCCTGCTTACCCTACATTTAGAAAAGATCTTATTTCCCTTCCAAGTTTGAGTAAACCCTAATCACGTTCTTGGGGTTTGAAAACCTTAAATACCATATTCATAAAATTCAACATATAAATTTATATTCCATTCATCACCTAACCCTAATTTTGATAACATACAAATCCTTATTCCCAAATTCGATCCAAGATTCTCTTTTTATCCAAAAAGGTTAGAGTTTAACTATTAATATCATTTAAACAAGTTATGGTCATCAATTTCATTAATCTTATAAACTTAGGGGCTTTCATATATGAAATCACATTAAAGATAACATCTTTAAATACGTTGGAATTCATGTGCAAATTAGGATATGAAACTAATTTTATTGAACTCCTGGTATTATTCTGATCAAATTTCGTATATAACTTGTCTCCATCTGATTTTCCAATTAATTATTATAATTATTTCAAGATTGAACTTAACTGTCTAATCATAAAATAACACATCATTGTGTATTATAATATATGAACAAATTCAGTCATCTGCAGGGATGGGCCTGAGCCTATGGGCTCATCCCACATTGGCACCCCATGCGTGTGTGGATGAACCTAAGAAATGTACCAAAAGTCCTAATAACCCTTACCTATTAGCTTTGCAACCAGGGGAAAGGATGACATTTCCACCAAGGTCGCTTTCAACCTCCGTCTCTCGAGAAACTTGCTTGGGCGATCCAACACAGTGGTTGACTTTGAGATCCCAACTTCAGAAGTAGCGAGTGATCATACAGGCATATTCACCACACCTTAATAGACCCGAGGGTGGTGTTTGATTGCCCAGAGGTGGCCAAAGCAAGGAGAACGATGAAGGGGTCACCAACGGGGTTTAGAGATGAGATAGGAGAAAAAATTACGGGCCAAACTATGGAATTGGTGATAGGGCGAGAGGTTGGAGGTCCAGTGGAGTCTCCTAGACAAAACACGGGTTGCGCAGGGGAATTATACCCCATATATACAACCTTGGCCACAGAAGTTGGTCGTCGAGGGAAACGGCAAATTGTAGAAATCTTCTATGCTTTCCAAAGCAAGCAAAAGTCAGTATAGGTGTGCTCTGAATCACCTCAGGATTTAATGGGAGAATTTTCAGATGTTCCCATCAATTGGAGAGAGGGAGAGAGGGGTGTGAAAGAAATCTTGGGTTTACTATTTAGGACTTTCCTATTTGTCACGAGCTAGAAGACTAGTTATCCATCACATTTTTAATCAAACGGTTGAGAAGCCACATGACATGTGTGTCGGCTAGACCCAAAGTTTCCTTATTCAATGAGATATCATTACATTTAACAAATTTCCTTCTTAAATCAACACTTTAGGAAAACATCTAAATTCAATATCTATCTCTCCTTTAATCTTTTTTATCTAAATTTTAAAGGAAGGATTTTAATATTTAAATCTCTATGTGGGAAAGATTTGGGGCTAAAATACACAAGTTAAATGCCCTTTTCTTGCCCCCTAAGAAAATGCTTTATTTGATTTTTTAAGGCATTAATTGACTTCTTTTTCCATCCAAACCTAGCAAGAAAACCTATTTAGGTGTATTCTTTCTTTAAGTATAACATTGAATAGAATCTAATTCATTAGCTGCCTTCAACACCTCTTTTGTAGAAAATTCCAAACTATTATCATTTAGTTATTTAACTTTAATGTAATGCATTAGTACACTAGATAATTGGGGAAATACTTCCCGTTGTGATCCCTTGAGTCAAAATTGAGATAATAACGTATTTCCCACTCAAAAGTTATTTCAGCTACCTTTTATGCTCTTTTACAACAACTTCTTTTGAGGAGAGAGAAAAATGAAGAATATTAATGATTTTCTTATCTCAAAAGCCATCAAAAGAAAGAATACTTATTGTTCAAGTCATCTTAGTTCTTTATTTCAAATTCCATGCATTTTTTTGTTCTCTTGCATTTCTATTAAACATTTTCAAAAACATGAGAGAGAAAAGAAATACCAACATTTATATCTTTGAGTTAATTGTAGCACATAATGCACATATGAAAGAACAAAAATGCATATTGAGTCCTATTTTACTCTTATCACTTCATTATCCTTTAAGAAATTTCATTTGATGGGCTTTTTGCATTAAGACCCTCAACTATTTTTATTTAAGAAAAAATCATTCTAAGGTTTAAATTACTCTTGAAAATTTGGGATGTTACACAAATACACTTAGAATCACATCAAAACACTTATCTATAACGAACTAAGAAATCATTCTTTTGAAAGAATGTATTATCCATTGGATCAATATGTATGTATACATACGTATACATAAATACATACATAGATGTATAAAATGACCACTTAAAATATGATTTTCTTGCTCTCTAGGATTAAGTGTATATGAATTTCAAAACAAAAGACACAAACTACTCTATTTGCACTACTAATTCAAAGTCATTACTCCACTAATCAAATTCTAAATTTTCCTCATTGCATCATATAAGTAGAATAGAAATCATCTTAATAAACATGCACAAAAATTATCAACAACTGATGGCATATATAGTTTAGATTGAATTAGTTGACAACATAATCCATGATAAGAGTTATAGCATATACTAGATTTTGTTGAACTTGGTGTTTCACAATTTCTCTTTAGAAGGGCATGGTATTGAAGAAGAGTGAAACATCACTACTCCCACTCTTAATACAATATATTGACGTTTTGGAGATTGTAAATATTTCCTTTGAATTATTCATGGGTACATCATAATTTTGATTTTGTAATATTAATTTTTTCAACTTATGTAAGGGGTGAGATTATAAGATTATCATGATCACATTCTTTATCCTTGGAATGATAGTACCAGTGTTGAAATGTTATTATCATACACTAATAATTATTATTTTTATGATATTTTATTGATGGTTTCTTTTAAAGAACAACATATTTACATGTTTTAATTGGATAAGAAAAGATAAACTTTGAAAAATATATACTTAGGGAAACTAAAATTAGGAATGTAACTCTATGTACCATATTTTGAATTTAAAATTTGGTATCAAGAAGATATATTTGAAGAAGTGAAATTTAAAAATGGTAAGGGGTAATTGTAGAAATTAGATGATATATAAATATAGATGTGTCTTAATAGGCTTGAATTCTAACAAGAATATTATTTCAATTATATATTGTCTTCTACTGCAAATATTATTTTATAAAAGTAACTTAGTTTTTAACTTAGCTATGAATTTGGACATGAATGTGGAAGACATTTTATTCAAGGATATATCAATGATTATCTATAAATGGAGATTCATTTGTAACTATAATTCCATTGGAGGAAATTACATATTCTCTGACATGAAGAAGATCTTATGAGATTGAAACTAGAACCTCATTTATGGTACAACAAGTTTGATTTGTCATGACAAGCCATAATATATAAATAATAATTTTGATAATTTTATAGTATAAGATATTTTGGTGATAAATTCATCAACTTGATACTAAATTGATTAAATGTTGATGGTGAGATATGATATAATTCTAATCAACATATTAAATAAGAACCTCTACAAGGTATTAGAATGAAAGATTTGGGTCTAATATGGTAGATTCCAGACATCCACATCATATGTGATGGAAGAATGATATTTTTTTGTATGCTACTAAAATGCTACTTTGAATGAATTAGAACATGTTTTAGCACCAATAAAGTCAAGGTTGTGGCTACAATACTATAAGTAAAGTTTAAGTTTCATAAGAGATGATTTGCATTCAATGATGAGCTATATGAGATGATTGTAACAACATAATCTTTTTTCCATATGGATATCAAAAAATGTCATAATTTGTACAAAAGCATGAAACCATTATGGGAAGAATATATCTCTAAGACCTTGAAAAGAACATAGGACTCAATGAAGTGGATCTTCAAATGGGTTAAAAAATTATGCATTGATGTTTGAAGATGTAAAATTATTTTTCAACTGTATTTATTGATGTGGGTTTTAGCATATCCAAATCTACCTATTTTTCCTATAGAAACCCTAGTCTCGTGGATAGGATGTTGTTTTTCCTATAACTTTAGAATTGACCAAATAAGGTCAAGGATATGCCCTAACATATATTTTTCTACCTTAATGGAACATATAATACTCATAACATGAGTAACTCTAATACAAACCCTAAGTATGGATACATATGACCATGAGCATGATATAGATCTGGATTTATAAACCTTGATGAGATTATAAGTTTGGTATATGAGACCTAACCCAAGATTTTATAAATGATGATGATGATGATTAGGTTTATCATATTCATTTTGATCTAAATCCCAAGTTAGAGTATACTAGGCTTAAGTATACATGATTAGTACTACAATTAATGTATTAGTGAGATTGGGTGTAATGACCCCACCTCCCAGTAACCCCCAATTAAGGGAGACCAAGAGGTCAGAGTCGTTATCCCAATTTCTGGATCAAAGGTTCGTCAAATAATCAATAACAATCATCAAATTCTACTAACTAAACTGAAAGGCTGGAATGAAATTTAACTTTTCATACCTTTTTCAAAAACTTGGATATCTACTTCTATCCACATGGAGTCTATTCTAACTAATCCTCCTTTGAACTTCAAATCATATTTAAGTCCACATATGCCACTTTATTGTTTGTTCTTTTCACTTGTGCCTAAAATTCCGACAAACAAAATGTCGGTCAGCATAAAGTTGGTATGTGGAGGAAACAATAATCGTGCAACTATGATAACAATGTAATCAACCATTTATCATTTAACAGCCAAGATTACGACTTAAGCAATACTACTCAATCCTTACCTATCCCCTATCTCTATGATGTCCCTACAGTGGACCTGGATGCTACCTTCATCATGGTAGATCCCCATTAAACCCCGCATGATCCTACCTCACAGGTAGATCAATATCTAGGGTTGAGTCGCTTGGCACTACTCATAGGGTTTCAAAGCCCATTAAAGCATATTTATGCGCAGGAAACTCTAAATTAACCAATTACATGCAAAGTTCATCCTTTTTGTGTTTAATGTACCTTTTTACAATTAATAGGTTAATATCAACTTTAATCATCCATTAAACCCTACTAAATACATTAATCATCTCCAAATAGGATTTCTTAATCTTTAATTCATTAAAGTTGATAAATTACACTACTTTTCGAATTGCAAGATAAATTAGCCTTTAAATATATTTTATTGAATTCCACTCATTTTTCTAAGCAAAATCCATATATTACGCGTATCCATCTGAGCTTCGGTTAATTAGATATGAATTATGCAAAATTGACTTACTTTGGGCCAATCAGAGTGCGCCAAGTGTCCTGCTCCATGCAACGTTGTTTGATTCAGTTGAAAACATAATTGAATGATGAAACTACCCTCACGTAAGTGGCTGGTCCTTCATCCCACGGAGGGGCAGAACGGTCCAATGATTGGCCCGTCTTCAACCTTGTGCAACCTAGCGATGTTGCCGGCCTGCAGCTCAATTGGGGGTGCGCCCCCTCCATCCTAGGGCTCATAGACCTCCACCGATGGCCTCCCAAGCTCCTCTACCCTCAGACGCACCTAGGGCACCGCCTAGGTTGTGATATAGCTGGCCAAATCAAGAGCACACGACCTGTCATGTGTGGCCACCGTTGCAGCCATGTAGCTGCAGCTGCGTGCAAGTCAGAGCTTTTCCTCGATGGCGGAGCTATTCCCTGGTTCCGTGGAGCATCAGGCTCCCCCTCGCAACTCCATCTTGCCGCCTCATGGCTTTAGGTTCATGTCATTCCTCTTAGTTAGGGTATGTAGGGAAAGGAACAAGAAGAAGAGAGGGGATACGTGCAACTCCTCAGAACTCGTCCCTGAGCTCTACCCCTTATATAGGGGAGGGTTTTTGCACCCCATGATGTGCATCCACAAAGATGTAAGGTCTTTTCCCAATAGGAATCCAATTCCTTCATTAGGAAGTAAGCTTTCTTTCTCCTTACTACCCCTTTGATATTTCTTATTTCTTGGATAATTAGGAATTCAAAATTCCTCTAACTTACTCTCTTTATTCTTGCTTTTTAATCCATTGGCATAGATTTCTATTTTCTTTTTCTTTTTTTGGTCGGCCAAAACTCTGTTGCTTTTTTTTTTATTTTTGTTCTTTGGTAAGTACAAAACTCGTTGGTCTCAAAAGAAGAGCCAACCAAAAAGAAAAACTATCTTTACATCCCATAAGAAAAAAATATGGACTATCTATATATTAACCAGGAAAGATCAAAAAGGTCCATCCAAAGGAGACCCAAGAGGCATCTTCAGAAACATCTACAGGGACCTCAGAAAACCAGCTTCAAGATGCAGCAGCTCCTCATCAAAACCCATCAACCCAACGGCCAAAAATAACAAAGAAACAAACCAGATTTCTAGCAGTAGCAAAGACCAGCAGCCTCATAGAAAAAAAACCAAGAAACATCAGACAAAGACTCCGAGAACCAGCAGACAGAAACTCCGAGAACCAGCAGCAACCTTGGGAGAGAAGTAGCTGATGTATATTCAACATACTCAGAATGAGAGCATCTAAAAAAGAAACAAAGCTACTAACTGCCCATCTGAAAAAGACTTTGATAAAAAAGGAGGCTGTGCTAAGGTCCTGAACATCTGCTTCGTAGATGGTACCAAGATGGATCTGTCAGTGACCAAGACATAAGCAACCAGGATCATATTGACATTAACTTGACTGGACCAAGAAGGAAAAGATTCCGAAAGATCGGAAAAGGACAGGTCTATGTCCACTATATGATCACTCTTAGTAGCTGGCAATATCCCAGATAGACAGGTGTTGCCAATGTGAACAAACTTTGTAGAGAACCTTAGAGAACCAGCATCAAGACGCAGCAGCTCCTCATAAAAACCCAGCAACCCAACGCCATCAATCAAAAAAGAAACATCCCAGATATCCATCAGCAGCAAAGACCAGCAGTCTTAGGAGAAAAAAAACAAGAAAACCAAAAGACAGAACCTCCAAGAGCCAAAAACACCAGAGAACTATAACCTTCTTGAGCGAGGTCTGCCACTCCCATCAGGATAACCTTGTACACTCAAGAGGAAAGAAATAACATAACCTTGGGAGAGATCTGCCACTCCTCAAAGGATAATCTCATCCACCAAGAAGCAAAGAAAAGAAGGAGAAACATGGGAAACCAACCAAACTACCAAGAAAAAAGACCAAGACTAAGAGCATCAACAGAACAACCAAACAAAGCAGGAACGCCAAGGCTTTTCCACCACCAAGAGACTCCAGCAAAAAAAACCATCCTATAGAGAGCTCTGCCACTCCCAAGGGATAAGCTCATCCACTATAGGCAAAGCAAACACAAGATGAAACCTAGAGCAAAAAAGGCTTCAAGCAAAAAAAACCATCACCAAAAGAAGCAGACTTCAGAGGACAGCAATGAGACCAAAGTAATCACCTTTAATTCTGTCCCACATACTTCTAACAGATAGAAAAGAACCTTCATGACTTCTTCTATTCCTTTCAGCCCATAAGTTGTAATGACAAAAGAAGTACAGAATCTTTGCAGATTTCCCAAGCATCAGCGCCTTATTCCAATTGTCAATATACTTCAAATTAGGCAGGTTGGTAGTACTAGCAATCCAATCAAAGAACTTCTTGCAGAAACCACAATCGAAAAACAAATGGTTGGTGTCTTCATAAGAATTAAGACAGAGGTTGCATCCAGAAGTCACATGAATACCAATCCTTCTAAGATAGTCATCATTAGGAAGTTTATTAAGCACCGCTTTCCAAATATGACAAGAGAAGCGACCAGGAATCTTGCTGTCCCAAATCCACTTGAAGATACTATTGTAAGTTCCTTTAGAATGAAGGGAGTCCCAGAAGATTCTCATAGTAGGATTAGAGACCTCCTTAAAAGAAATAAAGTCCTCTCCCCCTCGAGGGGATTTCTGGACAGAAATCAAATCATAAAACTTTTTATTCATTCTGTTGTCTTTAATAGACCAACTCCCATTATGAATGATAGCATTAACATTACAAGAGCGATCCAACCCAGACTTAAGGAATCCATCTCTCCCAATGATGTCTTCAATCCAATTACCTCCAGCAATCCAGGGATCAGCCCAAAGCTTGACATTAGCACCATCCCCAATATGAAAAGTGGTATGAGGTAACATGAGATCCTTAACCTTGATAGTCTTTCTTGAGAGCCAAGACCAATTAGGATTAGGAGTAGCCGACCAGAAAGAAGCATTCTTTAAGTATCTTTCATTAATCCATTTGACCCACAAAGTATCTTTTTTAC
The DNA here is from genome assembly GCA_963693085.1 of Alisma plantago-aquatica. Lineage (NCBI taxonomy): Eukaryota > Viridiplantae > Streptophyta > Magnoliopsida > Alismatales > Alismataceae > Alisma > Alisma plantago-aquatica. The sequence goes on from OY856409.1 coordinate 401,280,265, forward strand.
TGGCCAAATTCCAAGCATTGATACATAAACAAGCAAGAGAAGTCTCTTTAGTTTTTCGGAAACCTAAACCACCTTCATCTTTAGGAAGAGTAACCTTATCCCAAGGCACAAGGTGAAGAGTGGAATTACCTTCCGAATTGCTCCATAAGAAATTCCTGCAGATAGAATCGATGGTATTGCACACAGACATAGGCAGGGGGATAGAGGATGACCAGTAAAGATGAATAGTACTAAGAGTAGATTTAATGAGCTCACATCTCCCAGCAAAAGAAAGAACTTTAGACTTCCATCCCTCCAGTTTACCTCTAACACGGTCAATCAGAGGGATACAATCCACCTTCTTAAGCTTACCAATGAACATAGGAATACCCAGATACTTAGAAGGAAGAGAGCATTTAGAAAAACCAGTGATAGCCAGAATATTATCAACAGGAGCATCTTTACTAAAAAGAATAGAACTTTTGCAAACATTAGCTCTCAAACCAGAGCAATCACCAAAAGTATCAAATAACCCTTTAATAGCTTTAGCATTGCCCTCATTGGCCTCAGAAAAAACCATAAGGTCGTCAGCAAAGATAACATGTGAGACACTAAGAGAAGCAGAAGCTTTAATAGGAGTAAGCTTCTTCTCGTTCACTACCTTCTTGATCAGTTCAGTAAAACCTTGCATAGCAATGACAAAGAGATAAGGGGCCAATGGGTCACCTTGCCTAATGCCATTAGAGGGTTTGAATTTAGGCCCGGGTTCACCATTAATGAGAATCTGATAAGAAGTAGAATTAAAAATAGTTTCAATGAGCTTAATCCATCTAATAGGGAACCCCATCTTAAAGAGAATAGAGAACAGATAGCTCCATTTCACATAATCATAGGCCTTAGTTAAGTCCACTTTGACACACATCTTGCTAACATTATGTCTATTGAAATCATGAATAAGCTCATTTGTAAGAATAACCGCATCTTTAATACTTCTATTCTTAATAAAAGCACATTGATTAGGACTAATGATATCAGGAAGGATGAGCTGGATTCTATTGGCCATAATTTTAGAAATCAGCTTATAAGTGATGTTACACAGCGCAATAGGATGCCAGTTCTTGAGCTCACTATTGTCTTGACCTTTTGGAATAAGAGTGATGAAAGTATTATTAGCTTCCTGCAGCAAACAGCCATTCTTGAAGAATTCAGTAATAGCTTCACTAACATCATTCTTGATAATATGCCAAGATTTTTTAAAGAAGACACCATTAAAACCGTCAGGCCCAGGTGCCTTGTCAACCTTCAAGGAGTTAATAATATCATCAATTTCCTTCTGAGAAACAGGAGCCATAAGAATAGATTTATGAGACTCCGAGATCTTAGTACCCCTCCACTCATCAAGAAAGACACCATGCGGACAGTTATTATTAAAGAGATTTTTGTAATAGTCATAAATAGCTTCCTGAATAGCATTAGGATCAGAAGTAATAGACTCATTGACCTTAAGAGAAATAAGGTTGTTTCTTTGTCTTCTGGTTTTCATAGATAAGTAAAAAAAATTTGAATTGCTGTCCCCCTCCTTGAGCCATTGAATACAAGACTTCTGTTTAAGTAATCTCTCTTCCTTCAAAGAAGCCTCCTTAGCAAGCTTTCTAGCCTCAATAGTATCCTTTAAAAGACTTTGGTCATTAGGATTTACATCAGCCTGTTCCTGTAACCAAAGAGCATGTTGCCTTTTCCTATTCGCATCACTGATATAATTGCATAAAACATTCTTATTCCAACTAATCAACTTGTTTTAAAGAATCTGCAATTTCCTGTAAACTCTAAACATAGCATATCCCTCAATATTGGCATTCCAAGCTTCTTCAACAATATCAAGAAAACCCTGCTCTGAAGTCCAATTATTAATAAACCTGAATGGGGATTTAATGTGGCGAACATCACCAATCACAAGGCTGAGAATTTTATGATCACTAACAATATTGGAGATGACATTACCAACAAAATCAGGTAAGGAATTAACAGCACTCACATTGTATAAAATCCTATCAATTTTAGTAGCAATATGCTTCTCACCAGGTTGATGGTTGTCCCAAGTAAATTGAGGTCCCTTAAGATCAAGATCGAAGATATTATTATCAAGTAAATAGTTGTTAAAATCTCTCATCGATTTAGGAGACGGAGGGCAATCACCGAACTTCTCATAATCTTTGCGAACAGAATTGAAATCTCCAATAATGAACCAAGGGGAATTAACAGAAGGACTGATATTTTGAATAGAATTCCAAAGGTTTTCTCTATCGTAGTCATCATTGTGGCCATAAACAGAAGTAAGAGTAAAACTTAGGTTCTCAGAAACAACCTCACCATGAATGACCTGATCAGTCTCTAAGATCTTTCTCACGGTACAGACATTAGGATCCCACAAGATAAAAATCCTACCAAGGGGATGAGAATCCAAATTGGTACAGAATTCCAACAGGGGAAAGAATCTTCTCATAAACGAGTTAACCTTCCTCTTCCTAATCTTAGTTTCTATGAGGATGATGATGTGACCTTTCACCCTCCTCAACTCCTCCTGGACATCAGCGATCTTATTGCTAATACCTCTGACATTCCAGGAGGTGATTTGAAAAGAGCTCATGACTGCTTCTCGGCTGTTGAGCTGACAGCCTCAGCATTCGAAGGAGAAAGAAGAAGATCTCTTAGAACAGAAGAGAACGAAGATCTTGCCAGTCTATCATAAATGCTAACATTAATTTTAGCTTGGCATCTGGGGGGGGCTTCTTACCTGCTTAGCACTGTTATGCGCCACCGAGAATGAGGACGATTGAGAACTACCTATACTGACCAGTGAAACAACAGGGGTAATTAGATTAGATGGTGGAGAAGAAGAGTTGATCCCTTGAGGAGCATTACTTTCCATAAGAATATCTTGAAGTATAGCTTTAGTTTCAACAGCATCATAACCAAAACCTTCATTAACTTCACGTGAAAGCTGTAAATCTTCAATTGTCTCAACCTGTTGTGACAGTCCCTTCAATCTAGCTATTTCTGCTTCATCCACTATTTCCTCCACTATGTAAATAGGCTCTTCTTCACGTTCAGAAATCTGAGCGGGAATGGGAGGGTCAATTGATTTCTTTTCAACCCACTGTTTCCTCTGAACACCCCCGGTACGAGCTACAGGTGGACCTGCTTTCCGAATTGGAGTAATAGAACAGTTGCCATGTCCCAGGAATCCACAATGAACACACTTATAAGGAATCCACTCATATCTAATATCAACAGATCATACTTCCCCTTCATCACTAATCAAAGAAACTTTACTTGGGAATTTCGTAGAACAGTTCATCAGCACTTGAATGCGAGCATAATCAATGCGTTTCAAACACCTAGTATTCTCATCCATCTGTACAGGTCTGCCGATAAAAGAACCAATCCTCTCAAAAAAACCAGGATCCCACATTTCTAACGGCAAATTGAAAATTCTAATCCAAACTGGAACCTCAATAAGAACCGTCTTCTTTTGTTCATCACCCGGCTTCCATCTCTTCAGAACTACAGGTTTGCTTAGAACGTACCACTCACCATTAAGAACATGATCAAGATCACTCTGCTCATCAAACCTAACTAAGAAGAAACCGTCATTCCTATCAAAGATTTCAAAGGATCCTCTCGTACACCAGATTTCAGCAAAATGCTTAAGAAGAGTCGGGATGTGAGGATTGAAATCAATCACGTAACCCATCAGACATTTACTCCAACGTTCCGCATTCTTGATGGTCTCATGTTTCGGGTAGACGATCTTACCATCCCTGATGGATATTTCCTTAAGATTCAGGGAAGATGGACCCCTCGAGGAAATACCAGTCATATCTTCCCAATTCTTCGGTAGCTGAGGAGGATGTGAACTTTGAGCTACATTTGGCCTTAATAGAAACTGATCATCAACTGTTCATTTTGAAGCATCACCTCCCGTGAGATCCGACTTATCAGGCGGGTGTCGAAGCATCGTCGTCGTGACAGTCATCTTCTAGCTATGGAGAGGAAACGCCGCCGCTACGCTACCGGGGGGTGTTCTGGGGGATAGTTGAGGGACTTTCAGTGATCTGGATTTCTATTTTCTTTTAATAGAAATTACTTTCTTTTTAACAATACCCCAAAAACATTCATTATGCATCATATTATCTTCTTATTTGACATTGTTGTTATTTTCTCTTTCCTCTTTCTTCATTGGGACTCCTTTTAACATTAAGAATCCTTGGGATACGAAATTCCATCAAGGATAACTCAATTATACTTCTTTCCACTTATTTCCCACATTTTATCATTGTTTTCAATTTCTTTCTTAATAAAAAAATACTTAATTGATCTTTTCTTTTCTTTTTGCATTATCTTTGCAACTTTGGACTTCTTGGGACCCAAGGAACCCAAAAGGCACGAAATCCACCTTTGGATTAAATTCTTTTGCCTTCTAGAGGTTTCTACAATTTTCTTTTTTTCCATTTCTTATTTATAATGGGGTTTCTTTTGTATTTTCCTTGTTATTGGGCCCAATAGCCAATAAAGCCCACAAAACAATCATCAAGGCTATTGTAAACAAAATCCATTTATTCAAAAAAAATCATATCTTTATTTGTTAAAATATATTTAATATGAGGAATCATATTTCCCACCAAAAGAACCCAAAAATGGGGTTGTAACATCCTTCCCCTCTTATAGAAATTTTGCCCTCAAAATTCCATCAAGTAAACGAACATTTCAGGATAATATTTTTCCATGTCAATCACTGGCCCCTATGTGGCTTTACCTTATCCATGGTGCTTCCAAAGAACCTTTATCATCACATATTCTTTTCTCTGAGATCTTTCACCTTGGCATCTATAAACCTCACAGGTGACTCAGGTCATTTCAGCCTCCCTTGGGGCTTACTAGGTTCATTGCTCCGCACCTGGTCTAGGTACCTCACATAGTGCTCTAAATTGGACACATGGAACTCATCACACATCACATTATCCTGAGGGGTAAGGGCCAAAACTTAACCTTCTCCACCAAACCATGTCAAAAGAATCCATGCATCGAGGATTCATCTCTCTTAGCTATAACTTAGAGGGGTCGGATTTCATGTCACATATTCCCCCAAAGTGAACTACATGTCAGTCTACTTTGCATCAGCTTATGACTCATGTCGTCCCTGGGCTCCTTATAACCATTTCAAAATCAAAGCGACTTCATCTGCACACACTGTGGTCCTTTGTTGACCTTCGCGAGGTCCCTTCACCAACATCATCTTAATGAAGTGGTGATCGACACAACCTCTCTTACAGAGCTTCTTTACAACCCGATACTGGCTATGGTGGTTATCGTCATATTTTACCAAAGACAAGAATTGTCTCCATGTATCACCCTGAATGAGCACACATGCTCTCATCAGGCCCTCTAGTCTGGATCACACTAACCATTAGTTAGGGGTGATAAGCGACACTAACATCGAGTTCTTCATGTACCTACTTCCACCTTATGGAAGCAAACCTTTAGGTTATACTCAAGAACTTTTGAACTCGCATCATGGTGTAGTTGAACCATCCCTCTCATATGTAGTTCAACCGGATTTGTCCCTTGATAGTACTCTTTCTTTTTCATGTCATCTAGGTAAGGCAATCTACCATAACCCATATTGCATCTTGACCTTCCTTGGTCTAGGGGAGACTTACCATGACATCCATAGTGATGAACTCCCATTCCCTCTCAGGAATTCTTTTATCCTCTATAGCGATACACGGGGTTACTGATGTTCGCCCTTCACCTCCTGACTTGCATGGCAACATACCCCATGCAACTTCATCTTAAGCATCCAAAGTACTATTGTCACTTATTATCCTGGTAGTACCATGGTATATGGTAATCTTAAATCATGATCTCCTGTATGTCATGATTCCTCAAGATCTATTCCTCAGAAACCCTAAACCACTCTCATCAGGGTTTTATCACCTTCTGTTCCAAAGAAGTGCATCTGAGGTTCTACAATCATCCTTTCTTTGCATCGAGGCCTAAGCTGGCTAACCAAACAACCATTAACTTGTTCAACAGATCTCGTTCCATCTGAGTGTTAGCCAAACTTATCTCTTTTTCAACTTAGGGTTAACCTAACAACCCCTTTCTAGCCTCTAGCTAAACTAGGCAACTACATCTCATCCAGAGCATCTATTACCACATCACATCCTTAGGGGTTAGGTAAAGTTGAAGACATACACCTCCATGTATTCCACTTATTTATCTCATCTCAGATCTAGGTCTATCTTCATCAAGAAAACTCTGAGCTTATTCTCTTGTTTTTCAAACTCAACCTTGTATGACCCATATCTCATGATAAAAACACCCTCATAAGATAACTACCTTGTTTCTCTTATTGTTTGTAAACCATCCATGTATCATTCACTCCACCAGGACATATTATCATCTCTGTCCTCATACCTAATAGCAATGTTCCAACTCACATCATCTTTTGTCATTGGTGTATGGCATGCGTATTGTCCTATCCCTCACTCCCATAACAAGAGGAAATAAACATTTGGCTGCAGTCCAAATACAGAGTTCTTCCTATTCCAAGAGTAGGTATGGTACATCCCACCTTGCCAGTACACCTTTAAATCTAAGTTGAAACGTGCAACTTATGCCTCTACATCCCAAACATCTTGATATCAAAGTTACTTCCATGGAAACTGGTCTCGAACCTACTTGGGTCCACACACAATCCTTGGTCATCTCCTCTAGGTCTATAGGGTGCCGGTATTTTTGGGCTCATCCCTCTTCCCTTATGCATCCAGAGAGTGCCCTACTCATCCGCCCTTTGGGTCCCATGAGTTCATGAAGGTGATCAATCTCCTAACCCATGGCCCTCAGACAATGATAGATGTTACCTCCCAACCCTATGGTCATGTGCAACTAGGGAATTAGGCAACTCCTACTTCCATCGGTCTTATCCCTACCTGACCCTAGGATAGACTTAGGATTCTAACATAGTACATGTTCAACTTAGAACCTTACCCAAGCCTTCATCATCTCTCTCTCTGCATTCATGGGTTGACTTTCATCCTTTCATAGGGGTCATGGCAACCTACCTACATTGGTCAGGCCACATACCTATTACCTCCATGGTAACACAACCACATGCACTAAGAGATAGTTATCTATGAGTCTTACATGTTCATTCCCAAACCATGTACTTTCACTTGCTTCTCAAGATCCTATGAGACCTCTTTAGGTTTCCTCAAAACCCACAAAGCTGGTATACACCCTACAAAAGGTCCTTCTCCCAGGATGGGAGGAAACTACCCCTCCTGATAACAAAGGTCACAAACACCCTTATGTCTTGGGTTTACATCCACCTGAGCATGCTTAACCCTAGTAAGCTACTAAGGAACAAACTGACCACCTACTAAACCATGTTGGGTCATACTTGTTCTCATCCTCAACACTAGATCATGATCATACCTTCCCATGTCATCCACTTAGCCGTGAGGGGTTCATCAAACATACCTTTAAACTTAAGGGGGTTCCCTCTCTTCTAACCATGAGGAGAACCATGCTCGAATCTATAGAAACTCAAATCTCATCATGAGCATCAGGTACACCACTTCCCCTCTTAGGCCTAGGAACCCTAGGTTCACTTTTCGGTGTCAAAGTGCATGCTCAACCTCTTAACTACGAATCAGGCATGTGTAAGGCATGACATGCAGTTCATGTCATCCTTCAACTCGAGCAACACTTCAGAGTTGAGTCCTCCTCAAGGACAACCAACAAGGTACAAGGCCTCACAACCAGTTACTAAACCTCTCCATGATCTAAGGAACTCTTTTTCCCATCTCAGAAGGTAAACATATATACCATAGGCACATAGGTACTAGAAGCCTCATCCTCTCTCTAAGGTTTGGTTCCTCGAAAGGCAACCAAGATATCATCCACTTAGGTCGCATCATCCTCAACTCCCTACTTTTCCTCATATCTCAAAGCCTAGGCTTCCAACCTTCTTGCTTGGGGTCTTGCTCTCTCTCTCTCTAGAGCTAACCCTACAAACAACCTAACTATTAGAGGTCCTCTCTTCATGAAGGTAGATAAAGCTCACAAGCATACCTCTACATGGTGAAGCCTATGTTTACGCTTATGTTTGCTCAAGGTTATCCATAGCTATCCTGGACTACTACTCGCACTACTGACGTATTCTGGGTGCCAATCAGAGCGTGCCAAGTGTCCTGCTCCATGCAACGTTGTTTGATTCAGTTGAAAACATAATTGAATGACGAAACTACCCCCATGTAAGTGGCTGGTCCTTCAGCCCGCAGAGGGGCTGAACGGTCCAATGACTGACCCGTCTTCAACCTTGCGCAACCTAGCGATGTTGCCGACCTGCAGCTCAATTCCGGGTGTGCCCCCTTCATCCTAGGGCTCATAGACCGCCGCCGATGGCCGCCCAGGCTCCTCTACCCTCAAACGCACCTAGGGCACCACCCAGGTCGTGATTTAGCTGGCCAAATCAAGAGCACACGACCTGTCATGAGTGGCCGCCGTTGCAACCATGTAGTTGCACCTGCGCGCAAGTCAGGGCTTGTCCTCGATGGCGAAGCTATTCCTTGGTTCCGTGGAGCATCAGGCTCCCCCTCGCAACTCCATCTTGCCACCTCATGGCTTCAAGTTCATGTCGTTCCTCTTAGTTAGGGTTTGTAGGGAAAGGAACAAGAAGAAGAGAGGGGATACATGCAACTCCTCAGAACTCGTCCCTGAGCTCTACCCCTTATATAGGGGAGGGTTTTCGCACCCCAAGATGTGCATCCACAAAGATGCAAGGTCTTTTCCCAATAGGAATCCAATTCCTTCATTAGTAAGTAAGCTTTCTCTCTCCTTACTATCCCTTTGATATTTCTTATTTCTTAGATAATTAGGAATTCGAAATTCTTCTCACTTATTCTCTTTATTCTTGCTTTTTAATCCATTGGCACAGATTTCTATTTTCTTTTAATAGAAATTACTTTCTTTATAACAATACCCCAAAAACATTCATTATGCATCATATTATCTTCTTATTTGACATTATTGGTATGTTCTCTTTCCTCTTTCTTCATTGGGACTCCTTTTAACATTAGGAATCCTTGGGATACGAAATTCCATCAAGGATAACTCAATTATACTTCTTTCCACTTATTTCCCACATTTTATCATTGTTTTCAATTTCTTTCTTAATAAAGAAATACTAAATTGATCTTTTCTTTTCTTTTTGCATTATATTTTCAACTTTGGACTCCTTGGGACCCAAGGAACCCAAAAGGCACGAAATCCACCTTTGGATTAAATTCTTTTGCCTTCTAGAGGTTTCTACATTTTTCTTTTTTTTCATTTCTTATTTATAATGAGGTTTCTTTTGTATTTTCCTTGTTATTGGGCCCAATAGCCAATAAATTCCACAAAACAATCATCAAGGCTATTGTAAACAAAATCCATTTATTCAAAACAAATCATATCTTTATTTTTTAAAATATCTTTAATATGAGGAATCACATTTCCCACCAAAAGAACCCGAAATTGGGGTTGTAACATTCGGTGCTATAATCACATAACATATCCTAGTAGGTATAAAATGATCCTAATTACCTAAGCAAGGTTTAATATGTAAGTGAGCTCATTAAATATGTATATATGTCACCTTATTCACTAATACATGCATTATGGCTAAAATATGATTGATAAATAATTGGATGGAGATAAATATGCATAAATGACTAGTGCGGGTTAAAATGTGTTTTAACCATGTAAAAGAATAATCATTGGGCATTTTATACATGTGTGGATAATTAATGTATCACCATGTAAGTTAATATTGAATTATTCAAATTATTGAGTAAAATATCATAATTCGTGTAGGATAATACAAAGTAGCTTTAATGCTACTAAGATGATGATAATTGAACTCTAAATCATAAATATTGATAATTAGTGGTGATGCATAATAATTAATATTAAGATAATAAAGTTAAACCCTAGTTATATTGAACTCATATAATGCATTTCTAAACCTCAAATCTAATCTCAAAATCGCTTTCCTTGGGTCCTAATTAGCTACGGTGCCAAGTTTCAACCCAATTGGATAATTCCAGATATCGTATTTTAGTTAAAGAAAATAACCCTTAAAGATGTATACGTAATGTAAATTGGTTACAATTTGTATGATTTAAAATAGATGCCACACTACTCTTTATTTTTCAGAGATCTTTCTAAAGTATGTACTAGCTTTTTATGTGGGCTATGTGTGACAAGTTTGACCACCATTAGCTTTCACTTCTTCTTCTACCTTAAACTTGTGGCTATCGAGACTCCTTACACCTCACACGGTCTCTTCCTCTCATGATCTTTTTCTTTTGTACTCATCATCCTGAGATCTTCTTTATCCCAATATTCATCTCCTCACCCAAACACATAGAGCCATATTACAGATCTTGTACTCATAGGAGCTCTCCCTAACTCATACTTCTCCTCTCCCATGTTTCCAACCACCATTGGATTCCCTATCCAAGCCATGAATCCAAAGATTATATATATATATATATATATATATATATGTGTGTGTGTGTGTGTGTGTGTGTGTGTGTGTGTGTGTTTTGTTATCTCGACATGAACCTCAGAAACTTAAGAGAAATATTCATCAATCGTTTGATAACCGATTGTTCTATTGTGGATCACCTAGCATTGGAAACCAGACTTGTGACAGTGAGTTCTTGGGGTGTCGACAGCTACTGGATTGTGTTTCTTGTATATGTATAACTTGGTGAAGCTTTTTCCAGCTTAGTTATATCTTTCAAGGTGTAAAATGATTTTCCCCTATTTTCATCCTTTTGTTGATGGTGTTTCTCTCAGTTGAATTATTGTACCACACTCATTGGTTTCCCTCAGTTTCTCCTTTTCTTGGTTTCATTTTAGTGTTGTTGATCTTCTATGAACATTGGTTTTCATCATGTGTTTATCCTGTTGGTTTTAGGTGAGATCCTACATCTTGCCTACCATAGATGGTGAGTTGTAGTCTTCTTTGGGGTTTGTTTGAACCATGTGCTCTTGCCTGTAGGTTTCTAGGATTGGAGGAGATCATGCTTTGGGATTGTGATCCTCTCACGTGAGGATATCTCATGTCGGTTGAGCTTTGGTTCCCAAAAATCAAGCTTTTATAAGATTTGTATAGTCACATTGTTGAAGAATGAAGAGAATAAGATCCTCTTTGGTAATTTTCGTGTTTTGGACTAATTTGGAGTTCATGTTATCAAATGGATGATGAAATTTTTAGTTCTTTTGCCTTTTATTTGATGTTCTACTCGTGTGATTTTTTATCTTGAGTGAATGACCCACACTCCCCTATCACCAATAAATGTTTGATGTGTGATGTAGGTGAAGTCTGGTCATTATGTTTTGGTTTTTATTTTAATAATTTTGTATGCATCTTTTATCTTGTAAAATTCATGGTAATTCATTCATAGGTTGAAAATTTATAAATAAACACTCATTGAAATCAGAAAATAACATGAAATTATACTATAATAAAGAGTCAATATTTAGGGTTTATAGTATAATATTAATTAAGAACTTGTATATTAATTTAATGTAGGTGAATGTTACCCAGTTTGGGTATATGGTTTGACCTTGACCCGTTGATACTCCAATGGAGGTATGTCACATTTCTCTTGAGTCATATAGTAAAATGATTTATATTTTCTCTCCCTCTATTGATGTGATTGATGTATTTCTGTATGAAAGTACCCTTGTTCTATTAGGTTGATATTGATTGAGAAGCCTCTAAGGAAATTGGCATTCATTCTTCTCCTAATTATAGAAAAATGCAAATTGAATCCTTATTTTTATGTATCATGTTATTCTTTATATCACATTGTTTCATTTCTTTGTTCCATTCTACAAATGGAAATCCTAATTTCATAAACATGTTTGTATTGAACTTATATTGCCTCTATATTATATGGATGTTAGATTTTTCTTGACTATTATTATCTATTTTAGCAATACACTATGGGGTTTGGCCCAATGTAACTTTTCCCTTATATGGGTGATTGGTAGTATCACATAGCCCCAAGTTCTCTAGTCTTGGTTATATACCAATACATAGAGGATTATAGGTGCTCTCACATCCTTCCTAGGTTGTGGAGGTGTTCCAACCCTTCATTTGGGTTATTGTAGTTTGTTATATAATATGCATGCAATTGTATTGATTGGAAAGGTTCTATTACTATCTCCTAATCATTAGAAGTTTATTGTTTCTTCATATAACTTTGTATCTTACTATATGAAGTATATCTGGATATCCAATTGGGATCTTCTTCCCTCCTTGCATTGGAAACCTTTATAATTAGCTTTAATATCCTTTATTCATACATTGTCTAATCCATAATTTATGCACATACCAACTTTCTATTGAAACAAAATCCATATATTCTTCTCTGATGAGGGTGTTCCCAATCCCTTAGGTGGGGAACACTTTGGTGCATATGATCTCAAACCTCATCTTGCTTAAGAGGAGGTGGATTTTGGATATAGATTGAAGTACAAAGGTTGTCCTCAACAACTTATTAAAAATTGGTGTAGTTTCTTTAGTTTTCCTTGTATACGCGTGTGTGGTGAAAGACTATATTTAGATTGAGAAATGTAATAGTCATATATTTTTGTATTCCTCTACTAACATTTTTGTGTTTTCAACATACTAATTGAATAAATGGGATTTTTTATGCTTTACAAAATTTTATGATGGTGTTTGGCATTGGGTATATCTCCTATTGTTTGGTTGAGTGCATCCCCTATCTGGTCCCACTCCTTACAAGTATGGTATTAGAACCAAGGTCTCTAGTTATTATGACCATATATTTCAATCTTATCTCCCTTAGGTTGTTTACATCTGCCATAATTTCCTTATAGGATCCTTAGCCTATATGGAAACTCACTAATTGATATACCTACCCTAGTATCTACCTAAGATGTTCACTTTGGTATGGAAAAAGTGTATAGAATCTAATGACGTCTCAATGGGGATCTAGAATAAGTTGACCTTCATGTGATTGGATATTAGTTTATTTCCCCTATAATGTAATTGAGGTGTCCCTGTATTACTTATGTGGTTGTCAGTCCTGATTCTAGAGTAGAATTATGTGATGAGGATAAGAAGAAGAAGAGATACCCCAAAGTAAAACCATATGATTGTGTTGATCAGCCCTTCAAAGATAGGCTTTGTAAAAAGTATGATGATTAAGAGAAAATGGATAAAGATATATTCTAGTTGACATACCATTTTACACCTATCTAGATTTATTTGTTGGGGGAAATCATTTTAAGGGATGGAGCGTAGTACCTTGTAGTATATGGATGTGTTGATTTTGAGGAAAATTTTCATTTTAAGATATGGACTCCTATAACATATTGAAATCTACATGCCCTACCTTTAGAAAACCTATTCCTTTAGATTGGATGTCTATTTTCCTAGATTGTAGAACTAGAAAAACAACGTTAAGGATATTCTCTAATATATTTCTTTGTGCATCAATGGAATATAAATGCACATAACATGACTAACTTGAAAACGAACCCTAAGGATAAATATGACCATGATCATGCTCTAGATTTATAAACCCCACTAAGATGATAAATTGGATATATGAGACCTAACCCTGGACCTTTTACATTTTGATTGTGTGGATTGGGTTGATAGTATTCGTGTTAACCTAAAACCTAAGTTGGACTTCAATATTCCTATTACATACATACTTGATACCACATATCATAGATTGGTGACACTAGGTGTAATAATCAGATAACATATTCTAATATGCTTATATGGACCTAATAACCTAAGCACAACTTAATATGTAAGTGTGCTAATTATATATGTAGTATATGTCAACTTGTTCACCGATACATATATAATTACATAAATATGCATAAATAACTAGTATGGGTTAAAATTTGCTTTACCATAAAAAATAATATTCATGTATAGTTTAGGGTATTAGAAGTGAAATTTTAACCAATGGACTGAATGAGTAAAATACTACAATACATTAAAGATAATATCATGTACCTTTGACGGTAGTAAGATGTTTATAATTGGAATCCAAATCATAGATATTGATAATTAATGGTGATGCATAATCATTAATACTAAGATAATTATGTTGAACCTTAATTGTATTAAAACTCAAATAATATATTTGTAAAAGCTAAATCAAAACCTTAAAACCATATCTCTTGGGTCATAATTATCTAAGGTTCCAAGTTTCAACCCAATTGGATAATTATAGATATCCTAATTTTATTAAAAACAACAATCCTTAAAATATCCTAATGTAAATCAGATTATAGTTGTTTTGATTTAGATTGATGTCACTATATGCATTATTTTTCTAGGTCTTACCTAAATGTTTCCTTAGATTTTACTTGGGCTCTATATAACAAGTTTTATCATCATCATATAGCTTTGAACTCTTAGTAGACCTTGATCTCATGGCCACCTTGACTCCTAACCACCTCAAGCAGTCTCTTCCTCTTGTGGCCTCTCTCTTTTCTCCTCCTCAGTCTGAGATTTTCTTCTACCGATGTTCCTCTCGTCACCCTAAACACATAGAGACCTAATGTTACTAGGTCTTCTTCCGAAGGAGCTCTTCTGATCTCATACTTTTCCACTCCCATGTTTCTGATCCCACCAGATGCCCTATCCAAGATATTGATTCATATATATATATATATATATATATATATATATATATATATATATATATATATATATATATATATATATGTGTGTGTGTGTGTGTGTGTGTGTATATATGTATCTATATATATGTTTCTATTTGTGTGTTTCTTTGTTCTTTTACTTTGCAAAAACCTAAAAAAACTAAGAGAAATCTTCTTTGGGCAAGTGATATCCAATTGTTGTGTTTAGAATCTCCATCTAACTATAGTCAACAACCAAAGCTCGAGAGATAAGTTCTCGGGGTCCGAATGACTACTGGATTGAGTTTCTTGTATATATCAAATTTGTGAAGCTTTTTGTGACTTTGATTTCATCTTACAAGGTGCATAATTCTTCGCCCTCTTACATTCCTTTTGTTTGTTGGTTTTGTTCCTAGTTGAAATTATTGTGCCATACTCATAGATTTGTCTTAATTTCTCCTTCATTGGTTTGATCTCGGTGTTGCAGATCTTTCAAGAACATTAATTTTCATCATGTGTTTTTCTTAATGGTTCCTGTGAGATCTTGCATCTTTCCTGCCATTGTGGGTGGAGCTATAGATTGTTTTGGGGTTCTCTGCAACCTTGTCGACTCATATCTAGGTCTCTAGGATAATAGGAGATATTCTTTGGGATTATTATCCTCTTTAGTGATAAGAGATCTCATATGTGGAGCCTTGACTCTTAAAATCAAGCTCTAATAATTTTGTCCATTCTCGAACCAAAGAACAAAGACAAGAACCTATGGTAATTTTTGTTTTTACTCTCATTTGGATTTAATGTTGTCGTATGACTGATGGTATTTTTAGTTTGATTATCTTTATTAGATGGTAATATCACATGATGTTCAATCTTGGGTAAATGACCCACGGTGTATGTCACACATCAATGTTTAATGCATGATGCAAGGGGTAGTCTGGTCATTATGCCTTGGTTTTTATTTTAATAATTCAATATGTAGAGTTTATCTTGTAAAATACGTTCTAATTATCATATGCCAGGTCATTACAAATAAATACTCATTGGAATCAGAAACATAAGATAGTCATGTCTTGTAACCTAGTTATACTGTTATGAATAGATAAAGTTTATGGTTTATAATATACATATTATTTAATGTTTGAATAGATAATGTTTATGAAGATTACCTAGTTTGGATATAGGGTTTAAACTTGACCTGTTAATACTCAAGGTGAGGTATGTCTCATCTCTCTTAATCCATATTATACAATGATCTATATTCTCTCTTTACAAGATTAATGTATTTCTCCTTAAAAGTACCCTTGTTCTATTAGGTAGATTTTTATTGGAAAACCTCTATTGAAATTTATATTGGTTCATGTGTGAACTATTGATAAATGAAAATTCAATCCTTATTTTATGATCTTATCTAGCCACCATATTATACAGATTATGAATTCTTCTTTAATATAATGTGTATATCTATAGCTATACATTATGGGGTGGGCTTAGTCTACAAAGTCTTCCCTAATATGGGTGATTGGAGCTCTCACCTAGCTCAAGTTCTCTCATCTTAATTATATAACATTACATAGAGTATTGCAGGTGATCTCACCTTCTTCTAGGTAAAAAATGTGGAAGTTCTCTACTCATACTTTTAGGTGATTGTAGTCTGCTATATAATATGCATGCAATTGAATTGATTGGATTAATTCCACTACTTTGTCTATATTTTGTTGTAGGGCAAGAATTATTCTTTATAAATCAATTGATTCTTCATATAACTTTTATCTTACTATACAGAGTTTCCCTTGAAAGCCAACTAAGTGCATCTACTTTCCTCCTTGCATTGGAACCTTTATACTTATCCTTAATGTGCTTTAGTTATACATCATTTGATCCATATTTTAAGCACATACCATTTTTTCCAATATAATTTCCAAATGGTCTTCTCTTACGGGTATGTTCACAACCCCTTAGGTGGAGAAGGCTTTGGTGTAGTCGAGCTTGAACTTAGATTGCCTAACATGAGATGATTTTGGAGATAGATTGTAGTATACAATTTTCCCTCTACTACTTATAAGAAATTGGTTTTATTGCTTTTATTTTCCATGTATACACCATGTTTGGTGAAAGACAATATTTAGATTGAGAAATGTAAAATTCATGTATTTTTATATTCCACTGCTAAACCTTTTGTGTTTTGAACACACTAATTGAACAAATTGGATTTTACCCTTCTCAAAATATTATGGTTGCATTTGGATTGGATATATTTCCTTTTTTTTGTTGAGTAAATTAGTAGCTCCCCTATTGGGTCCTACCCCTTACAAGTATGATATCATAGCCAAAGAAGTCTATTAAATTAGAATATTTCAATCTTATTTTGCTAAGTTGTTTACCTCTCCCATAAGTTCTTTGTAGGAGACTTATCTTACATGGAAACTCCCTAGATGAGATACCTACCCTAGTATCTACCTATGATGTTCATTTTGGTATGGATGAAGTTTATAGACTTTGATGAGGTGTTGATAAGGATCCATAACAAGTCAACCTTCTTATGGATACATATGACCACGACCATGCTCTTGATCTATAAATTGTGAGGCGATGCTAAGTTGGAGATATGAGACCAAACCCTAGAATTTGTACATTTTAATGATTTGGATTAGGTTAAACTGTTCATGTTTATCTAGAACCTAAGTTGGAGTCAACTAGCCCTAATATATACATGTTTTGTACTGCTTACAATACATCAGTGACTCTAGGTGTTATAATCACATAGCATATCCTAATTCACAGAAATTGTACCTAATAACCTAAGAATGTCTTAATATGTAAGTGAACTCATTAAATATGTAATATATGTCACCTTGTTCACTAATCCATATATAATCACTTAGATATGATTAGTAAGTTGTTTCATGGAGATAAATATGCATAAATGATTTATATGGTTTAAAATATACTTTAAAAATTTATATGAATAATATTTGGATATTTTATATGTGTGGGGATGATTAACATGCCACCATGTAGTGAATATTACAACTCTTGGACTTAATGAGTGAAATACTAAAATATGAAAGATAACAAATGTAACTTTGATGGTAGTGAGATGATGGTAATTTGACTCTATATTTAATATTGATAATTAAGGGTGACGTATAATAATGAATATTCATATACTTGAGTTAAACCCCAACTGTCATACAAGATATATCTAAAAGTTGAATCTCACCTCCATATTGGATTCCTTCTATCTTATGTAAGGTGTCATGTTTCAAAATTAGATAATGCTAGATATACTAATTTAGTAAAAGAAATTAATATTTAAAATTCTACCCCTAATGTATATCAGGTTATAGTTGTAACTTGTTTAAATTGATGTCATATTGCTATTTTAGTGATAGATATTTCCTAAATTTTTCCTTGGATTTTATGAGGAATCTAACTAAGTTGTTCAATTAGCATTGTACAACTTTAGGCCCTTCTTCTGCTTTGATCCCACTACCACCTAGATTCCTTATACCTCCTACCATCTCTTCTTTCCACAATCTCTCCCTTTTATCCTCCTCATCCCATGATCTCCTTGTCCCCATATTCCTCTCCTCCCCTCAAACACATAGAGCCCTAATATTACTAGGTTTGGTTCCATAGGATCTCTTCCCAACCTCAAATTATCATCTCCCTTATTTTCAATCCCCACTAGATTACCTTTTAGCCTCTCTCTCTCTCTCTCTCTCTCTATATATATATATATATATATATATATATATATATTCATACATTCATACAGACAGACATATATATGTATGTGTGTGTGTTTATGTGTGTATGAGTGTATGTGTTTATGTTTTGTTATCTCAACAAAATCCTCAATTTGATCATGTAATACCCAATTGTTGTGTCCCTGGTCTCCATCTACCTACTGTTAGCAACTAGACATGGGGCGGAAAGTTCCTAGGGTTTAGATCGATGCTTGATTGAGTTCCTTGTATATGTAGAAATTCGTGAAGCTTTTTATGGATTCACTTTCATCTTGTCATGTGTGAAATCATTTTCTCCTCTTTTCTGCCTTATGTTGTTAGTGTTGTTATTGGTTGAAATTGTTTCATCACACTCATTGGTTTGCCTCAATTTCTCTTCCATTGGTTCAACTTGGTGTTGCATATCTGATGAGAACATTTTTTTCATCATGTGTTTCTCCTACTTTTTGCTCACAAAATCAAACATATTTCCCTCCATGAGGATCGACATGTAGTCCATTTTGGATTCCTACAATCCATGTGACCTCGTCTCTGGGTATTGGAGATGGGAGAAGATCATGATTTGGGAGTGTAATACTCTCTAATGAATATTGATCACAAGTGTTGAGATTTATTTCTTGAAAATCAAGCTTTAGTAAACTCTATACAAACTCAGATCAAATAGCATAGAAGAAGATCTTGTATGGTAATTTTGTGTCTCCCCTGGTTTGGATTTCATGTTGTCATGTCGCTAATGGACTTTTTTATAATTTTGACTTTTGTGTGATGTTCTAATAATGTGATATTTGATCTTGGGTGAATGACTCACACTACCCTGTCACAGATAAATGTTCGAATGTGAGGGTAGTATGATCATTATGCTTTGGTTTTGTTTTCAATAATTGTGTATCCAACATTTAGCTTGTAAATCTATAGTAAATCACAAATAGTCAGAAAATTACATATAAACACTTGTTGGAATTATAAATTCTAAGATATTTTTGATCAAAGTCCTCTAACATAATCATATTGTAATAAAGAGTCACTATTTAGGGTTTATAATATACATATAAATTATTGTTTTGTATATGTAATTCAATATAGGCGAAGATTACCATGTTCGATATTGGGTTTGATCTTGACCTATTGGTACTCAAATTGAGGAATGTTGCACCTTTCTTGAGTCATAATCAACATGATATACATTTTCTCTCTATTGAAATGATTGATGTATTTCTCCTTGAAAGTACCCTTATTCTATTAGATTGTTATTGATTGAGAGTCCTATATTGAAATTGATATCGATTCACCTCTGTATTGATACGCACAGATTGAATCATGATATGTTGTATCATGTCAATATTTATTTTATTGCATATAATTACATTGTTTCATTCCTAGGTTCCATTATATAGATGGAAACCCTAAATTGATGATATGTTGTAGATTGGGGATAACTTATCTCCATATTATATGCACGAAAGACTTTACTTGACTATTATTATCTTATTAAAGATGTACATTTTGAGGGTGGGAATAGTATACAATATATTCTCTTACATGTGATATTGGTTCTCTCACTTAGCCCTAGGATCTCTCACCTAAATTGTATACCATTATACATAGGATCATAGGTACCCTCACCTACTTCCTAGGAACAAAATTGAAAGTGTTTTGGCCCTACTTTTGTATGATTGTAGTCAACTATATAATATGAATGAAGTTGAATTGATTGGATCAATTCCTTTGTTTTATTACATTTTGTTATAAGATAAAAATATTCATTTTAACTTTATCATTTCTTCATATAATTATATATCTTACTATATGAAGTTCCCTTGAAATCAATTGGTTATATCACTTCCCTCCTTGCATTCAGAACCTTTTTACTTAACTTTGATGTCCTTTAATCATATATTGGCTCACCTATATATTAAATTGCACATCGGCCTTCCACTACTAAAATTTATGTTTTGTCTTATATTGTGAAGGTGTTCCCAACCCCTTAGGTGGAGAAGACTTGGTACATCTATGCTCGAACCTTATTTTTCCTAAGAGGACATGGGTTTTGTAGATAGATTGAAGTAGAAAGATTTTCCTCTAGACCTTATTGTCAATTGATGTAGCTGCTTTAGTTTTCCTTGTATACACCCTACAAGGTAAAATACTATACTTAGAGAAATGTAAAAGACTGATATATTTATATTTTTGAGGTTGAACATTTTATATTCTAACATACTATAATTATATTCTTATCCTAAACAAAGTTATGATAATGTTTGGCATTGAGTATAATTTTTTTTCTAATCGGTTGAGTGAGTGGACCCGGTATTGGGTCCCACTCCTTACATGGGTAGTGGTTGACATGTAGTCTACATCTGCTACATCTTTACTTTTTGCAAGAGTAATGACATGGAATTCAAATGGGAAAATTCTACTAATATTAAACTATGAAGGTAAAGTATATATAAAAAAAGGAAGTAAAGACACAACATTCTATGCGTTGGGATTTTGTAAAAAAATGAGGGTTAAGAGATAAAAACAAGTTGTTTGTTACACCAACAAAGTGTAATTGAAATGATTGTTGGTCGTATGTCCTAAGTCCATCATGTGATGACTGTAATATGGATACCTTATATGTATTTTGATATTTACAAGATCTAGTTCTACTTATTATATTTGTTTTAGTATCTAGAAAATGAATAAATATAAGAATATCTTAAGAATGTTTTAAACCGATGCACATGGATGGGGTGAGGACCTGAACATGAGATCATGTGTATACTAAAAAGTAGTCATTCTTCTTCTATCCATGATCAATTGTTATCTTCGATATTATAGGACAACAATATTACATAAGACTGGTTTGTATGTTGAATAATGAATATGTCATTCAGATACATTGGTACTTGTCATAGAACAAGTTGTACTATACATACCCGCTTTGACAATGACACATGGAAGCCATGTCATGGTAGTCAAAGTCATATCTAGACAATTGTGATTGTGATCCATAGACCAAAACTCACTGCAATGATCACATGTTGTCCTATGTACTTTAAATCTACCCCAAATGAATCTGAATAAGGCACAATTAAACTTGTGGATTATTATGAGTGATGTTCATCGAATTTGTCCCTCGTGTTGGAGTGATATCATGGACACTTGATTAGTGAAACTATGAAATATATGGTCATTCTTTGTGAAGTCCATATATGATATTGAGCTCACCAATATCAATATCTTGATTTATTTCAAAAAATAAGTTAAATATTCAAAGGATGACTACCCCATACCTTGGGAATAATCTGAACATGAAGACATTAGTCACTTATAGGTTGCAGTGGTTCTCAACGTATTACTATTACTTAGATAGAAATTATGTATTGCTAGATATCCCTCTTTTCTTGTGAAGTCTTTGATATCAATTTCAATGTAATATGGGGTCACACACATGAATATGCTTAAAGAGTTGAAGTTCATAATCATACACATGATTAATGTAAAGGATGATTCTCTACCCAATTGATGGGTAGGACAGTTAGTCAATTGGATGGTGTTTATTAATAGGTCAATTGATTGTTAGTTGACCGTTTGGATACCATTTAAGAAATTGATCAACCCGTCGATTGAGTAATCCAACTAATTAATGGGATATCCCACTGGTCAATTAAACAAAAGTCCAAAAAAAACAAGGAAATGGAGAGTTGTTCAATTTGGAATCAGACTGGTAAATCAGACTGGGCTAGGACTTGACTAATCTGGCCAACTAGTTGGTTGGATGTACCAATTGGATGAGTAGGTAACTCAACTAGTCAATTAGATGACCATATAGTTGTTTGGGAATTCTATCTAACTTTCCTAGTTTAATTTGCTTTGAGTTACAATTAGGAACATGATTAGATTTATTGAAATCATATTCCATTACTCTCCTATTTATAGGGGTGGACCTCTAAAGGTAGATATATACATAGAGACATGAGTTTCCTAGGAGTTCTTCCTCTTGGAGAGAGAAAAACTCATCCTAAGAGTGACAACCCACAATAGGAGGGGAAGGAGAGGGAGTGATGCTAGAACATCAATGAATCTAAGTTTTTCTTTCTCTTGGAATTCAAGGTGGTGTACTAAGAGCTTTCACATATGCATGTATAGCATAGAGGTCAAGGCCCTTGTAAAGGATTGAGGATGAGCAACTTATCCAAGGAGAAAATAAGGTGTTTTTGTAAGAGTGAAGAAACAACAACAATAACAATAATGATTTTAAATATGTATATGGATCAGAAAGTAAAAGTTCTAAACTAGCATAAGATTTGTCTAGTTGTTGGACAACTAGTGTGCACCAAGGTATAATTGATATCGCTTCAATATCTTAAATATATGTATACATTATAGTTAGAATATATCTATTGTCTAATGGTTTTTGTTGGGAGACATTTGTATTTCTGCCCCCTTCCCACAATACCCTGCAACGACTATGTGTCAATCATTGACCAATCACAATGACATTAGTTAACACCATCTGCATGTTGTAATATACAAGAATTTAGTGGTTGTATAGTTATGAATACTTAAAGGTTTTTGATATTATAAGCAAGAAGGTACCTCCTCTAAAAGTGAAGCTCATTAAAATCTAAACAACATGTAGTCCCTTATAACTCAATAGGTAACATCTACCTTTTGGCCAAATGTGTATATTATTAGAAGAGATGATGATCTATGACCCAAGTCAAAATTAAAGTCTTTGATATTCTTTTTTCCAAAATAATGTAAGAACTAGGATGTGCATTGTTATAGGTTTACTTGTATTATTTTGACTCACACTATTAAAGGATATCCAAATTAGGTTGGACATACTCCTATATAAGGTCTCCACGAGGGCATGTTAAAATTCATCTAGAGTACCCACAAGAAGCATGAGTATTTTTTGTCCTTATCATGAAGAGATAAGGTGTAAAAACCTGGTAGGATTACCTTTAAGCATAATATAGATTAAAAAATCCTAATATTTGTAAATTGACTCTTATGTCATTAAAAAACATTGATAAAATACTATTTAGTGAAAGACAAACAAAATATAGATATGCATACAACATCATGTTGACATTTATTAGTCTATTAATCAAGTATCAAGTATTTTATTAACATTATCACTAAACATTATAAAAGACTTGATATCCTATTATAATAATTATGGTTTGTAAAAAATATTCAAAATAACTTGAGTAAATAAACATTCTTAAACCATATCCATAAGATATAAACTTAATAAAAGTGTTAAAAAATTAATGATAAACATCAAGAATAATGTTTGGAATCCTGAAGCTAAGTCTATATTCACAAACTACAATTAGCTCTACCTTAGATATCTCATGCCTTCTTTATGTATTAGAGAAGAACCCACAAAAGTCAGTAAGTTTGTATGGGTTTACTACTTAAAGTGGGTATTTCACGTGATTGGAAAAATGTAAAAGAAAGATATAATGATTAAATCTATAGACACAAATGCTTATAAAGTATAGATTAAGAACTTTCAATATTTGTAAAAATATAAAAAAAGCATGCAACACAATAAGTATGAAATGGAAATTATCAACACAAAAGACAACTACAAATTGTGAAATCCCTAAACCCTAAACCTGAATGGAAATTTGATTCATGATATAATTACTAATAAATTATTGTTCATATTTCTTATTCTTTATACATAATATTTTATTAACTAGTCATGGAGTAGTTTATTGTTTAGAAAACAACTTGAAAATGTAGTCCACTATCACCAAGATGTAAGGAAAACTAGAATAAGAGGAAAATGGACCCATGTAGTTACTCCCCATACACTAGAAATTTTCACTTCTTTCCATGAGGTTAAGGGCATCTCGTGCCTCTTAGATATGTTCCATGTTCATTGACATTGATCACAAGATAATATGATATTGTATGTGTCATTGAATAGCCTAGGCCAATAAAATCCAAAATGGAGAACCTTTGGAGTCTTCGTCACACTCATATTATCCCTCATGGGTACCAAGTGGCACTGCTTATGAATGAGGTGGCCTTCCTCCTCTATGACACATCTAGTAAAGACCATCAACATAGAGTTGTAAGAGATATGGATAGTCCCAACAATAGCTCTTCACGTCGGGGACAAATTTCTTCTTGGAATTTCCCATCTATTCAAGATGCATGATGCATACAGAAAGATAGTTAACATAGTATCCAAACCATTGGATGGCTGAAGAAACCTTCATCAAATGGTCAACTCGAAAGGAATCATTGATCAAAGCAATTTCATTGTCAGTGGAATGAATTCAGCTCAGATGATCAGCCACAACATTCTCACTGCCTTTTTGTCTCAAATCTCAAGATCAGACTCATGTAGTAGTAAGATCTACCTAATCAATCTATGCTTGGCATCCTTCTCAGTCAGCAGGTAGTGAATAGTTTCTTAGTGAGTATAAGTAATCACCTACAACCCTATAAGATAAAACTAGAATTTTTCCAAAGCATAGATTATGGAAAGCAACTTCTCTTTAGCTCTATCATTACTGAAATTTGCTTCATCCAATGTCTTGGAGGCGTAGTAAATCACATGGTGCATTTTGTCTATCCATTTTCCAAAACTACCCCCACAACATAGTCACTTGCATCACACATGATCTCAAAAAGGTTGAGCCTGGTACAGTGTCCAAATTATGGGACTAGAAATGAGAGCCAATTTCAGATTATTAAAACTATCCACACTAGTTGAATTGAATGTGAATGCATCATCCTTTAGAAGTAGGTTGGTGAGAGCCATTACAATCTTCAAGAAGTTTCTAATAAATATAATTTAAAAACATTCATGAATGATTTAACCTCCTTTACTATAGATGATTGCTTTGTCTTTACTATTACTTCCATTTTAGTCTTGTCCACTTCGATTCCTCTATTCCTCGTCATGTGTCCTAAAACTATGCTTCCTTCACATGAAGTGGAATTTCTCCCAATTTAGCATCGTGTGCTTCTTCACATCTAGCTAGGATGAGAGAAATATGATGCAAATATCAACAGAACAATTCTTAATATATAAATAAGTAATCCATGAAAACCTCCATAAATGTCTCTATCAACCCCACAAGGATGGTTGTCATGCCGTGTTAGAATGTAGATGGGGCATTTCACACCCAAATGCATCTTCCAAAAGCATATGTATCGAATGGGCATATAAATGTGGTATTCTCCTGATCATCCAAGTGGATTGTAATTTGATAAACCTAGAATATTCACCCAGGTAACAAAATAATTCCTAGTGTTCCAGATTCTCCAAGACTTGATCAAGGAAGGGAAGGGGAAAGTGATCCTTTCTTGTGGCTTTGTTCAACTTTTGATAATCAATGCACATTCTCTGCCCCGTGATGGTGCGGATGGGAATAAGCTCTCTCTTCTCATTTATGGCCAAGGTAGTGCCTCCCTTAATGGAGACCACCTGAACCTAACTCACCCATGGCAATTTGTAAATGGGATAGATGATCCCAAAAACTAATAACTTGACCATTCATAATTAAACCACCTCCTTCATATTAGGACTCAGTCTGTGATGTGGGTCTCTATATGGCTTGTAATCCTCTACCAATAGGATTTTATGCATGTACATAGCATGTATAACACTTGTAGGATCTGTTATCTTATACCCAAGGTTGATTTCATCTTCATTAGCCCAGTCAGTAGTTTGTCTTCATATTCAGTGGTGATATCGATATTTATTGTGTCTAGGCAAGGTTGTTTCTTATCTAGAAAGACATATGTCAACCTTTTAGGTAGGGGCTTCATTTTTGGTTCCTTGGTGTTGATTCCTACTTCTCAACAGTAAAAATGCATTTTAGTTTTTCAAAAATCATGTTTAAGTCTTCCTCAAATGTATCAAGGTGAAGTAAGCACTATTCAACCTGTGCATCTCCTAACTCCAAGTCTTTTGGGTCAAACAAGGATGTCTATAGAGGATAATCAAACTTTATGTTATCTTGTGTGAGCTATCACATTTTGTCAATATAGTCAAGCAAAAAGTCTTCATGAAAACTATGCCCCTTCAAGCTGTCAAATACATGAAATTCCATTGTTTCCTACCCGAATCTTAGATGTAATGTACTTGCCTCCACATCAATGAGGGCTTGTGAAGTAGATAGTAAAGGACAGATAATGATGAGTGGATATCTAAGATCCTCCTATACAAATATTTTCCTACCCTAACTATGATGTCTTCATTGATCACCATATGCTTGGTCCTTAAATAATCTTCTAGTTGGATCACCGTGGTCATAGGTAAAAAATATATAAACCCAATAGCTAGATAGACTATGTGGCATGGACATACTAGCTCTGAGATATCATTAATCCCTTTTTGCAGACTTTGCCTCCTATGAAACTAGTGATCCAGATGAACTTGGGTCCTTCTTCTTAGGCATTTTGTTTAGATTACTCTATGAATATGTCCTTGCCAACCTTCAAGGTATCAAACACTTCAAAATAGTATATTTCCTAGTGAGAATAGTCTTCAGATAGTTAGACCAAATAAGAATTTCTACTAGTGCATCAAGGAACATGATGTCAATATGAAGCTTTTTCATATCTCCCTTGAACTTCATGAAACGAGTGTCCTAATTTGTCTTCTTCAAGCAGTTCTAATTGGGGGAACGTCACTTGTATAGTGGAATATCTAGCTCAACTATCTTTTCCCATGCCTTCTCAATATCATTCACCTTTCTAGTGTCTACCTGAGTTTTCCCAGTATTCTCTTCCATTCCTTTCATTGTATGCTCATATGTCTTTTGTACCTTTTCCTCATCGATTATTGCAAAGTGATCATCATCAATCAGGTTTGGGGTTGGTGCATTGGGCATAACCACTAACATTGGCATAGGCATTCCCTGACCAGATAGCTATAGACTTCACCTACTCTAGGTGCTTAGGATGTTTTTTGGTTGTCCAACAAATGCACGTCCAGGGGGCATAGAGTAGTGGTGAGATGAGCCAATTGAGACTCAATGGACTTCTGATAAGCTTGTTGATTGGAAATTATTGGTTGTTTATCTACAATCATGGACTAATGAGACTGCATAATTTTATTTATGGTTGATAATTTGTCCCTATCGGATGATGGTGCACTCCCTTGTTGACCTTTAATTATTTTTATCGTGGGACCAAGTTGGGGTTCTTTAACTGGTACCCCGGATTATAGCCCATGTTCTGGAAATTCCCTTTGTAGTTCCCTTGATTCATGAAGTTCCTTTGTTGGTTGTTCTGGAAACCTGAGAGAGCCCAACCTTGGTTGTTCACCTATCTTAGACTTTGTTGCATAGCATTCTCATCTCTTGTTGGGTTACCATATTGAAATATATCATGGTTTCTAGTTTGGTTCGGATTGAATAGTAACCCTCTTTCAGAATACTTTGTGCGGAGTTGAGTTTTCAAACCTACTTCACATCATGATGGATGTCATCTACATGACCTTGATCTAAATCCTAATGTATGTCTTCTACTCTACATAATATCTTGAATGTTTGAGTTAACAATTATTATCAATTAGAAAAAGAAAACCCTAATGCATGTATACCTTGATTGCATCTGGGGTTCAACATCTATCATTGGATATTATAATCTTGAATTTTAGTTCCTCTACTTCTAGGATCATAGAAGACATGCATTTATGGAGACCAATCCATAAAGCACGCACGAAATAAATGAAAACAATCATATATTTCAATAATGGAAATTAAGAACGTGAAGTACAAAATACAGGAGACGGGGATAATCCATGTACCCCTTCGAGGGAACTACTCACTCATAGCATAATAGAAAACACAAGGAAAAAAGTAGAGAGAAGAATCCAGGTCTTAGAAGATGTAGATAGGTGAAGTTGTCATCTCCTGCAAGAAGGACCACACTTATACATCACAACAGTCTAGTGTGACTTTGGGAGGAGGGTGCCATGAGGCTTCCTTCTTCTACTTGAAAAATTAGTGATCTTGGGCTAGGGAGTTTATCACTTGTCCATTAGGTTGAGATACTATTATATGAGTTCTATTGGGCCCACAAAACCACTCAATAAAGTGATGCTTTTTTGTGTCTCATGGATTCATGTCAATAAGGTGATTGGGTGACTAGTCTGGTGATTGGACACTTATTCCTTGATAGGTCCAATCTCCAATCGATTGACTGGTGTGAAAGGTTAGGCGGCTGGGATGTAATCGACATCCCTAGTCTGTGTGAGGAAGATCCTAGTTAGATGACTCATGGAGTGAGTTTGACAACCTATTTTTCACTAAGTGCCTCCAAAGAATTTTAGGTGGGTCTGATTTGTCAACTGGTTGACAGATCTTTTCTTTAAAGAGGACCTTTTTGTCCAATTAGGAAACTCACAAGTGAGTTATGTGACTCCCAAGATGTCATTGTTCTAGACATTCTTTAGGCTTTTTGTCCATAACCAGTCATATGGCTCGTGGTGCGAGTCGAGCGACTCATTAGATGCATGATGTGCCATCCTTATGTCTTAGTCCAATCAAACATCTGGTGAATCCATAACCTAATTAGGGCTCTCTCTGTAGTGGGGTTCTTCAAATTAGATGTGGGCCAATTTAAAATGGTTGGGAGGGAATGAGGGAATATGGACCCTAGAAATTGTGAGGATGACCTTGGATTATCTTGGGTGTTTGTTCTTGTAATAAGAGAGAATTTCACATCACAAAATGAAAAATAAGAGAAAAGAGAAAATTAAGATAATCTATGAAAAATTGAGGAAATAAGCATATTAAAGTGACTAAATCTACTCTAAAATGTGCATGTAAAATGAGATGAATATGCATTTATCAAATAACCTGAAAGTTAAATGATGTTCGTCCTCTAGCAACACAGAATCAAAAATAGGATGCTAAATAATACTACCATCATGTCATCTCTCTCTCAATAACGTTTTCACCCATATCACCAAACACGGACAAGAAACCCAATTTCTTGTAATCATAAAAACACAAAGAAATCTAAGGAAGGTTGATCATGTCCATCCTTACATGGAACGTGCAAGGTGCTTCCAGGTCGAAGAAACAAAGAAAGCTAAGGAAGGTTGTCGAAGATTTTAAGGAAACTTTAGTTATTTGCCTGGAAACACATCTTCTTAGGGAATTTGCGGATAGAACGAAATATATCTTCCCTACTGGGTGAGAGTTTGATTATAATATGAACTAGGTGGATGGTGGGTGAATAATGATGGGTTGAAATCCCAGGGTGTAGGATCATCATATTATACATTCTATGGAACAACAACTTGTTGCTAGTTGCATCAACTAGGGTGGTCTTCAGTGTGTTATCTCTATTGTGTATGTACATAACTTGGATTCATGCATGAGGAAACTCTAGAAACTACTTGATACTACTAATCGAGTGGATCTTCTAAAACTAGTAGTTGGGGAATCTAATTACCTCAGAAAGGGGAGAAACCTATGCCTAATTTAGTCATGAGTAGATTCACTGAGGCTATTAAAAAAGCAAGTCTTGTGGAGATCAACACGACAGGCAATTCAGTTACATGGAACTATAGATAGTTTGAAAGGATCATGGACAACCTTGATAGAGGGATGGTGAATGATTTTTGGCTCAAGATCTTCCCTAAGGCTGAGATTGCACTTGGAAATCACCCTAATTGCAACCTTGCATGATTTTTGGTGAATGACAAAGAAGGCGAAGAGAGGGAAGCATTTTTATTTCTTGAATCACTGGTTGGATTAGCCAAGCTTTGAGATCAAAATGAAAGAGGCTTGGAACAATCTTGTTGTGTGGAATCCTTTATTTTTGGTTGCTGCAAAGAGGAAGAATACCAAACTTAGCTTGAAGATATGGTCTGGAGAGCATGTAGACCTCCTCAATAATCTTAGGAATGCTAGATAGGTGTTCAACAGGGAAGATACTCATCTAGGATGTGATCCTTTGTCATAGTATTCATTCTAAGAGATAATGATGGGGCTAAGAGGTTGGTAACCTTGGAACAGGCAGAAGAAAGGATGTTCTAAGAAAGAAGACAGTTAAAGTGAATTAGAGATGGCAATCAGAATATAAACACCTATGATGCATGAGGAGGAATGACATGAGAGACGATGTGCACTCCTTGATAAGGATGATGGGTCAACAACTAAAGGAGACGATGAGGTCGGAGATGAAGTTGTCTCCTACTACAACAAGCTCTACAATGCTCTCCCAAACATTCTCATACCATGTGGAGGGTCACAGAGGCTATGAACTCATTGTTATGTGGATAAGATCTGGATGAGGAGATTAGGAGGATGTCTTTGATCATAGAAGCTTCCAAAGAACTGATGGGACCTAACAGACTTAATGCTAAGTTCTTCCATAACATGGGGCACATTGCGGGAGGTGATGTTTTTTATGTTGTGAGACGGTTTCTCTCTAGAGGAAGGATAGTTAAGAGTGTTAGCCATTATTTTATAAAGCTTATTCCCAAGGAGAACCTGGTGGAAAACACAAACAACCTATTTCCTATTGCTTGTTGTTCTATTATGTACAAGATTATAAACAAGTTATTGGATAAAAGGATGAAACATTTTTTTCTTGACATCATCTAACCTCACCAATTTGCCTTGATGCATGGAAGGAACATAGCTAATGGCATTCCCATCGTCATTGAATTCCTTCTTGACTTCAGAGTTAAAAACAAAGTGAGTAAATTATGTATTAAGTAGGGTTTTACTAAAGCTTACGTCAACACGATCTAGAGTTCACTACGGAGGATCATGGCAGCATAGGGCTTCTCTCAATGGTAGATTGATTTGATGGTTCAATGTGTAGAAACCACATCTTTATCTGTGTTGGTGAATGGTTTACCCAACATCCCCTTTCAAGCATCCAATAGCCTTCTTTAGGGTGATTTGATGTCTCCCCTACTATTCAGCATAGTCATGGATCGATTACCTAATTTGGTTATGAAGGAGGAGCACGTAGAGATGATCACTCCATTTAGAGTGGGGAAACTAAGGTCCTTCCCACATGATTTTCAATGACGCTATCATTCCCTTCCATATGAGGAAGAAAAAGGTCTCTATGTATTTTAGGAGGATAATGAGAAGATTCAACAATCACACTGGTATTTTCATGAGAAGCGTCAAATCCCATGTCTATTTCTCTAGATCATGTGATTCTAGGGAGGTAGGATGAAGAGACTTATCAGGTTATAGGAATCCACACTTGACACACGAGAATTTTAATTTTTAGTGGTAGGGATAAGGATTCTAAGTTTTCTCCTTGCATCAACAACATGTGAGATACCATTAGCAGATGGATGAAGATCAATTTGTCCATGGTAGGAAGGTCCACGTTCATTAGGGTTGTACTGGTGAGCAAGCTCTGGTTCTTGTGTGGTTAAGAAGAGATCTGATAGTTCATTCTGAGTAAGATGTGTTCCATTATCGGTGGTTTTGTTTGGTTAGGTAGAGCCCATGTGGTGGCTTCGAACACTATAGCCAAAGAATACCATTAAGGTGGTATTAACATCATAGATCCTGATGATATTTCTTACATGGCCACTTCTAAAAGTATTGACAAATGCTTGAGGAATCAATCCTCCCCATGGATAGACTGGATATGGGAAAGATATGTCTATGATCTGACTTTCTAAGTGAGCAAGAAGGAGTACTCGAAGACTTGGAAGAAGATGGTAGAGCTATGGAAGTAAGTGTAGAAAAATTACATGCTAGTGAATAGCTCTTGGACCCAATGCAATGAGAAGGTGACTCCATGGACGATTTTGTATCACTCTCCCCAAGTCCCTTGGCACGATGTCCTATATGGAGAAGGTAAGGTTTAAAGGTGAATCCTATTTGTCTGTGGTGCAAGGAGGAGTAAGAAATCCACAAACATGTTTTCTTTAGATGTAGGTTCATTACTAATCTTGGTGCAGAGTGAGACTGAACCCTAGGTGGGGTGGGTTCCATCTCAAACTTTCAACGATGCCATCATTTTGATAATAGAGAAGTCTAAGAAGAACAAGATGATGCTCCTTGAGGGGTCCTATTTTACCTCTTAATGCTATGCCATGTGGCATGAGAGGAATACATGTTCCATGGGAAAACTAAGCTAGATTCCATAACCTTTTTTAGAACTATGTAAATATCTTGAAAGGTGTTTTTTGTGTGAAACGTGATCTTGGGCTTAGTATGGATTCATTTATCCTTAGATAGTGGGATTTTGTTGTTTAACCCACTTTTTATAGTATATGAGATTTTGTGAGCTCCTTATACTTGTTTCTTATCTCTCTTTCGGTTGAATACTAATTACCCTTTTCCAAAAATAAATAGACTTGTTCCCAATTTCACATAAAAATACATGTATTTATATCAAAAATTCATAATAAGACCAAAGGCACAAAATTCCTGAAGTTCATATGATCCCACATAATACAATGAAATATGCACCAGAACAGCAATGGGCTGCTAGAAATGGTATTTTGGGGTATGTGTAGTTCCCCTAGGTGGAAATTGGAATGAATGCGGGTATGGGAGAAAGGATTATGGATATTTCCTCTATTCAACTTGAGATTGTATTTCGTGGGTGAAAATATTTATATTGCATATATTTTTCTTTTGTGCACATTTCTATCTTTTCTTGTTTGGTTCTACACCCCTATTATGTATGATGGGTCAAAAGAAGTAAAGAGAGTGAGGGAGGTTGTGTCATTCCAAACTTAGGGTTTGGTACTATTTTGGACTTTTATCTATTTTCCTGAATGGGGGTAAGTAGATGATGGAAGAGATGTAGAAAAGGGGCTAAACTTGTATATCTCATTTTTCATAATTCAACATATTGGGACAATCATCACATCAATTCAATTGCACTTTGCAACATTGAATATAAGAGACATTTCCATATATAAGTTATGATAGTTGGTAAAACATATGACTTTCCATCATTTCTAGGGAATGGTAAATTAAGTTCCTTGGTGACAAAATATGTCTAGTAATGGAAATATTTCAAATACATAGAAGATTTAGTTCATTTAGTAGGGTTACATGATGAAATGATGCTAATGTATGCAATGCAAACATGATTCTCTGTATCTTCCCTAATAAATGGGTCAATGGTGACATAATAGGTTCCCTATTGATTTGGGTCCTCTCTATCTTTCCTCCCAATAGGATTACATATCCAAGTTAAATAAAAGGTGTGTGACAACATGATATTTTGTGATTTTGGCAAGTCATAATTATGTATTTTGTCTTGCTAACTCCTTTTCCTTTCTTTGGTATTTTTTATAAGAAGAAAATAGACAACTAGAAGAGATTCATCAATAGTGGGGAAAGAAGTAAAGAAATAATCTTTAAAAAGACACATCAACCTTAAGAATGAAAGAATTTAATATAGAAAAACTACGCATAGTAAATGTCTAATAATCAAATATCCAGAGAAAATTCAAGATAATCTCAACATGGTAAATTGCGGAGACTCTGCTCAGAACTAATAGACTTCAAATGATATTGAGAAATGTTTTCTAATATGGAATGTCATCTCAACACAAATTCCATAAAATTCTACCAAAGAATAAATTTAAGGAAAACTTTATCATCAATGGTCTTCAGTTACAAACAAATGGTACCCGACTTCAACACAAATTCAATATGAAATGGATTCAACTTTATAAGCCAAATCCCAAAAAAATAGACTTCAAATAAAGAATAATATCAAGAAAAGTCACCAATTGAAAACTGAGAAATCCAAAGTTTAGAAATGTGATATGGAACCAAGAATATATTTTCAAGGAAACGTTTTATCAAAAAGGTGAAAATGAGGCCCATGTAGAATATAAGAAGCTTCCTAGAATCTATTTAATTAATAATAGAGAATAAATTCAAATCAATCCACTATAAATAGATCAGAAAGATAGATCCTAGAAAGATATTTCACCAACCAAATAATTTCAACTACTTGAACATAGAGAAACTCATCACAATTAGACATAGTGAGGCATTCATTGTCAATATCCATCAGAACCTGTGCATCTTCAATAGAAGAAAATATGAGTGATTCAAATTTCAAATTTCCATTTTTCCCTACATAATCCCAAATCAATCATTTTTAATATTACACCAAAGTCAATTGGAAGATATTCTTTTATTAGCATGGATTCATTGATTCCTTTCCATCCAAAAGAAGTTATTAATTAGCATGTATAAAATCTAAAATACATTGTGATATTAAAGCTATAAAATCTTCCCAATTAGAAAGGTTATCAATGAAAAGTTTCACCTTTTTGAATTTTGACTAAACCAATTTAACATAATGATAGTAAAGCAAAATATGATCAATACTTTCATAGTCACTAAAACAAAGAACCAACAATAAACAAGAGGGATTCATCTTCTTATAGGATAGTTAGAGGTAGGTAATTTTTTATGACCCACCATGTACATATATAATAAACATCTCTTTGGAGCTTTGCACACCCATATCCATTTGAATAATTCACTTTTAGATCCCTCATCTTATACTAACTCCAAAAAAATCATATTGGAATCACTTCTCCATTTAAACATATAACATCCTCATTACTAGAATGGACAAGGATTGGGATCAAAGATAAGAAATGAAGAGAGGGTTTATACTCTTACTTTTGTTAAAACTTCCATTTTCCATACACAACAATGGAATCCAAACAAAAGTGATCATTCAAACATGACTTTAAAACCATACAGTATCAACAAGGTCAGTAAGAAATCTTTTATTGCACCATGGATCAAGTTATAAATATATCTTATCTCCTTTGACAATTATGAAAAATATGTATAAATAAGAAGGCTTCTTGATTCTAAGAATATTTTTCAAGACCTGATACATATTGGGAAATGCTCCAATAATTCACATGAAGTCTTTCTTTAGATATATTTCACTCATCTACTTTATCCATGGAGAATCCTTCTTCTTTACAATATCCCAAGCATTTAGGATTAGACAATCTAGACAAATATCTTTACTTTTCCTTATACCAAGATCTCTTCCTTTTCTGGAAAAGTGACTTTGTTCCACTAAGGCTCTGATTGGTTTGGTGTAAATCATAAGTTATGTGGAACTCATTTTACAGGAACTCTAGTTCAGGAACTCAAGTTTTGATCACTTCCATGTGATTTGTTTGTTGTAAATTTGAATATGGACATTATTAAAACGTTATAAATTTTTATTGTGTAATATATTATAAGTAAGTATGACAAACACATGAAGAAACAATAATAAAAATATTTTTTTAGCATAATAACCTCAAAAACTGGTCATGGTACGAATGTCTCTTCTTAAGAAAAAATTTAGGTGTTGAATAATTATAGTTAATTGTCATTTTTCACATCAAATTGTTAAACATGGAGAATAAAAATATGTTAGATAATTTTAGTCACATGGTGCAGTGTGATTACTTTTTCATAGCGTTCATATACTTTTTTATTTCATAAATCACAATGATAATGTGCTTACAATGTAAATATATTATATAGCACAATTATAGTGTATAAAACTTTCATATTATGTTATTGTTTTGGAAATAAACCACATCCACACTGCTAACATTTCTAGTTTAAATATTTTACATCTTTCATTTATGAAGAATGAAAAATATAATTGTATATAGAATGTTTTTATAAGTTTCATTACTCTTTGTCTACTTTTTTTAGAGGGAACTCAAGAACTCTAGTCTGTATGTAAGTTTGTACATCACCGAAAGTCACGAAACTCAAGCTCCAACACTTACTTTATACCAATCATGAAAAATTGATCAAGGAACTCTAGTTCATAAGTTTTCTGGACCAGTTATGACAAACCATTCAGATCCTTAACAAAGTGAAGATTTGGTTTTCTTCTGATTGCCACCACATATAGTTTCTACAAATCTTATCAATTTCTTCCAACATGAAACTAGGAATAGGAAAGGACAAAACTCGATAAAGATGCATGGTAGACAATGTTGAAGTAATTTTCTCTAATCTAGAAACCACAAGAGCATGTTTGATTTCCAACTTTCTAACATACTTTTGATCTTATCAATAAGGAAAAATAGTAGCTTTTGGAAAGTGTTCCATCAAATAGGGAAATTCCAAGATACTTGAGAACATTTCCTTCATTAACATGCATAATATCAAGATTAAAATATTTATTAGCTTCTTTGTTGAAGAAAATAGAGCTTTTTGACTAATTAATGTATAATATAGACTCTTTCCTGAAACTTTCAAGATTGATAGGAAGGTTAGAATAACAATGAGAGTTTATATTATAAAAAATATGAGATCATCAACAAAATTGAGGTCAAAGACACTTAAGTGTTTTGAAGCATTAATATGAATAACAGCTTTGTATCTTGTACTTATCCTCATAAGTTCAGTGAAACCTACCATAAAAATTACAAGAAAATAGAAGGAAATAAGATCCATTTATCCAGTACCATTTAAAGGTTTGAAAACATTTGAAGCGTGTCCATTAAATAAGATTTGACATGTATCAAATTAAATGTTTTCTCAATTGAACTTATCCAAATATGAGGCAAACCCATATTGTGCATAATAGAATACAAGTATTTCCATTTCTCAAAGTCATAGGCCTTTGAAATATCCAACTTAAGTCACATATTACTACTGAAATTTGTTTTGTCACAGTCATGGAGAATTTCATTTGTGAGGAGAATGGCATCCTTGATGCTTCTTCCCTTAATAAAAAGTACATTGATTAGAATAAATGATATTAAAAGATGACCTACAATTTGTTATTCATTATATTTGAGATGATACTATATATAAACATTACAAAGAGTTGTCGATCTCCAATTTCTTTTGTATAACATATGAAGACCTTTTAGAATGAGAGATATGAAGGTTGTATAAGAATTCTTGATCAGTTTACCATTATGAAAGAATTCATTTACATTCTGCTTCACATCTCCTATGTGATATACAAGTTTTTTGGAAAAATAGCCCATTGAAACCATCATTCCCAAGAGCCTTGTCCACCTTAAGATAACTCAATAACATCATCAATATCTTTTTTAGTAACAAAGAAACAATATACCTTCTATATTCAATAATAAAGTAGGGTATGAGCATTCAACACGCCAAACATGACTTTCTAAATTATGATTAGTAAAATGAATGGAGGAAAATTTGAAACAAATAACTTAATATAATATACCTTCGATATTCAATAATAAAGTAGGGTATGACCATTCAACACGCTAGCATCACTTTCAAAATTATGATTACTAGAATGAATGGAGGAAATTTTGAAGTAAATAATTTAATATCATTGAGATCGTGACTAAGATTGCCATCAATCGTAAGGATTTAAGAGGTTCCTTTTACTTCTAGTCTTCATAGTAGAATAGAAAAAAGCTCAATTTGAATCACCTTCTTTCAGTCATTGAATCCTAGATTTCTATCTTAGTAGAGATTCCTCGAGAATAGAGGCTTCATAGATTCCATTCTTAGAGTTTTTGCAACATTTTGTAAATCACCATTAAAATGAAAGATATTCTTATTTTTGAGAAAATAAAATTTTATCATTGGAAATATTAGCTTTTTTAAATAAATACCTAAAATTTTTTTTATTTCACTCCTTGAAATTGAATATGAGATTATTGAACTTTTGATAAACTATGGACATAGAATAACCTTTGACATTGATGTCCCATCCTTATTTTAAATACATATAAGACCACAAGCTACTCAAACGTTAATAAATATAAAGGAGGATTTCATAATCATGGGATTCCAACTTCTAAAGAAATAACTTTG
The DNA here is from genome assembly GCA_963693085.1 of Alisma plantago-aquatica. Lineage (NCBI taxonomy): Eukaryota > Viridiplantae > Streptophyta > Magnoliopsida > Alismatales > Alismataceae > Alisma > Alisma plantago-aquatica. Next base: position 401,318,525 of record OY856409.1, read on the forward strand.
TGGTCACTGGTTATATTGGAAATAACTTCACCATGAAAATTAGAATTGTAGAAAGAAAATTAGATTTGTAAAAAAAACATTATGAATCTTGGAAGTGATGAAATCCAACTCATCTTGATGGTTGTCCCAAATGAACCACAATTAAGAATGTGGCTACTAAGTTCATCAATATATTTTTTGTGGGGGGGTATTCCTGGTGCATTTTGGACTTCCTTGGGTTACAACTATCTAAATAGATTTGATTAGATGCAACTTGGGAAAACACACGTGGATCTTTCAAATTTTATAATGGGACCTAGTCAAATACACCGACTTAGACTATTCGCACTTTACCCGCAAGCGGACGGGTTCGTGTTGTAGTATAGGAAAGTGGTAAGAGAAGGGTTGATCCTCAGGGAGAGAGGGGGCACTAGAGCTATGTTAATGTGAGCTACATTCCTAAAGATGAGTGTAGGATTTTAGGGTTTAAAGGTTGGTTTTGGTTTATTACACTACAATTGTAAAAAATTAACAACAAGAAGGAAACTAGATTACCAAAAAAACCTAGATTACCCTAAGCAAGTTAAATCTAAGAGGCAAGGATAAATAAGAAACTAAGAGCAAAGAACGACAACTAGCTACACTAGATTAGCAATTCGAATTAATGACTAAGAGGCAAGTTAAACGCAAGAAAAACAAAGAACCTAGGTTATTGCTAGATAACATTATTAACACAAGCAAGCTTCAAAGAGCACTAACTACTCAAGCAAATCCTAACTATCAAGAACTAAGCAATTAGCTGAGAAATAATAAAGGGCAATTAACTAAACTAGCATTAACAAGCTAAGATGATAAGGTGGGTTTTAAGCAATAAAATGGATTGGTGGGACGTTTGGGGATGAACTTTGATATTAGTTGGGGGAGGTTACATAAATAGCAAGTTTTAATCTTCAATCTATTGCCAAACCAAACAACAAGGCAAGTGCTATTGGAATATACCTTGTGCTACTAGTTGGGGAACTAAGGCTAGGTGTAATTCTAATAGGACTTGGTAATTCTAGGTTTCTAGGGTAAGTGGTATTAGGGTAATTTAGAGTCAAGGGTAGGAATGGGAGTAGAGATGAGAGTGTTTCACCTCATGTTACTTGCCATCTAGCCTTTAGAAACTCTAGGCAATTGCACTAATCACACTTACGCTAGCTACTTAGATCTCACACCTACTTGTAGGAGAATAGAGTTGTATGTGGGAACAAAGGGTGCTAGATAGGGATCTACTATTTGGACGTAGGAGCAATTCCTAAGATAGCCACATACATTCCATTTTCCCTAGAAGCTAAGTGTCATCAAGCATCATAAAACAAGCAATCCATGTTTAAAAGCACAAACCACAAGCAAGATAATGGGAAATGAGATAGAAGTATAAGGCAATCATCATAGAATGGAAATATGTTCATTACAAGTTATTTTCCCTCAAAATGGTATCAAAGTAATATTTTAAACCCAAACAGCCCACCACTAGGGGCTTAGCTAGACATGATCATATAAAAGAGAAAAAAAAGGAGAAGAAAGGGGTAGGAATCCATGGAGCTTGTGGAAGCTTCTTCTCCTTCACCTCCTAGCTGTTTTAGGGTGTGGATCCTCCTCCAAGGTAGGTGAATAGCATGGAGATATATGGGATTATGGTGGGAAACCTAGAAAACTAGGTTTGTATGGTGGAAATGGAGTGGGAGGTAGGTGAAAGATTTTGAAAGCAAGGAAATGTCTAAGGAGTAGCTGGGAGGGTGTTAGGGAAGCTAACCTTCATGCTGTGGCCACCACCTATGTACATATAGGTGGTGGGGAGGCACTAGGTTAAGTGGGGGTAAAAAGGGAAAAATAGTGGAGAAAATGGGTAGGTTTAGGTGGTCACCACAACTGCGGAGAGATGCCACAGTCATGGTGGGGGTTATATGGCATGGTCGTGGGCAATGGAATGGTCGAGGTGGAAGGTGAAGGTGAGGTGTAAGTAGGAATGCTAGCCACTGTCGTGGCGGGTGCCACGGTCGTGTTGGGTAGAGGGTACCATGGTCGTGTTCAGTAGCACAGTCATGTTGGAGGAAGTTGTTGTGGGTGAGGTTGATCTGAGGTTGTCTTGTCTTCATCTCACCATGATCGTGGTGGTCACCACGGACGAGGTGGACTTCAAGGGACACGATCATGCTGATGGCCACGACTGTGGTCATTCATGTGTAAAATGAGTCGAGTTACTTTTGATTTTTGGGGTCTTGAGGAATAAATTGCCACGATCGTGGCAGGGGTCACGGGCAAGTTGGAGCATGTTAGCCATGACCATTCTAATGACCACGGTCTTGGTGTCTTCAATGACCATGACCGTTTTACTGACCTCATTCGTTGTCATTCATGTACAAACTTGGCAGTGTTACTGTAACTTTTGGAGATTAATTCCCCATGACCATGGTGGTTTACCACGGCCGTTTTGGGGCTTCTTTTTGTTGATCTCCACTTCTACTTCTTCATTTGACCTCCTTTTTCTTTGAATTGATTCTTTTGCATCCAAAGAGAGCTCGGGGAAGAGGTAGGTCCAATCTTGTAGTGCAAGGACCCAAATATGTTCTTCATCTCTCTCCCTTGCATCAATGCATGCATAAGTACCCTATAAAATACACACAAAGAGGTATAAGTGCATTTGACATAAAATATCACATTGGAGGAAATAGCTTTCAATCGAAAATATTTCAATGTGATTAATGCAAAAAGACATAGGATGAAGCCCTAAAATAGGGGTGCATCACCACCCAAACTTAAAACATACTTGTCCTCAAGTATGATCCAATTTAATCTCTCTTTCAATTCAATCAAGGAGCAAAGATAATGTAATCATTGTGATGTTTATTGGCTAAAATGAGTTCACATGTGGAATTAGGCATGAAATACACTACTCTCTACTCACTTTCATTCTTTTCAAGTGTGAATAAAGCATAGAGCACAAGAACTTAGAATATGGGTCGTCATTCACATATGCCAGTAATGCAATTTTCATAATGCTTTGAGTAAGCCGTATCATGCATGAAATACATTCAAAAGGTTAGGATTACTATTTCACTTGCTATAGATACCTCATACACTTCATTTCATTGCTAATAACCCACTTGGCTTGTGTACGAACACCCTTTATTTGGATGCTCATACCTATTTGGATGCTCTTAAACAGGAGCACCCTTTATTGTCTTTTTGCTTCTTTATTTCCTTTTCCCTTAGAGTAGATAGGGAATATGATGACAAGAGTGAATCAGGGAGGTAGAGGTATGACCACCCCAAACTTTTGGAGGTGGTCAGGGCTGATATGTGCACTTTGGCATCCTTTCATGATACAAAGAGGTAAGAATATGGTGGAAGAAGTGTCGGATCAAAGAGGGGTCACAAGTAGTTGAAATTCATGTATACTCTCACTCAAGCAAGTCAGTCCATGTAACATCACCAATCAAACAAGTCATGCATAAAATGAATAGTATAGTAGATTGCATCCTTTCATATAGAACAAATAAAACCCAAACGTTCAAGACTTGCAAGAATCACTCTTTTATTCAAAATAGCAAATTATTTCAAGAGGCTTGGAGCACATGCAAAATTCCTACATAGGACTCATTCTAGTGAAAAACATCAAAAGCAAGTTGCATTGTCCAATATTTAATCATTCTCGTCACAACAGATAGAGATTCAATTGAAACGTGCTTTTGGGTAGGAACATTCAAATTTGGGCAAAATTGGCCAAAATGGTTCCAATTTGCTTCCAATCACATCTAAACAGATATTTAGGAAATTAAAGCATAAAGTAGAAAATCCTAATTAAAACACACAAAAGTTACCAAAATCTACATGGAAATGCAATGCATGACATGGAAGAGAAAAAAGAACAAAAAAATTGAAAAATTACACAAAATGCATGAAATTAAACTACATGTATGCATGAATGCTAACAGAAAGAAATCTACACTAGAAAGAGTAAAGTCAATCAATCAAAAATCAGGCAGGACAAGCATAAACAAAATGAGTGTTAGATTCAGGGTGGTACATACCACCCTACCACCCAAACTTTTGAATAATGTTGTCCTCAACATGAAACTAAAGCTTAGGGAAAGTAGGGTAAGGATCAAGGCTGGTGATTCTGATCAAAAGGCAAGTCTCCCTGCTGTGGTTGGTTTGGCTGGTATGGTTGGTGCTGATGAGGGTATTCCTAAGGAGGTGGAGGACCTAGACAGGCTAGAAGGAACTGGTAGTAGTGGCCCCAATAAGGATCTTGACGAGAGAAGGCCTCTTGATATCCCGAAATACCACCCCAGAAGTCTTCACCCCATTTGGGGTTTCTCTGTGCCCGATCATAGTGGTAGTGGTACAAGTGGTTGACCTGATAGTTCATCTGCTATTGGTCATGCCACATGTACTTCCGGGTGAGCTGTATTTCTTGTTGTGTCTTTTGAATACCTTCAAGTTATTCCTAGATGGATGCCATTTCATAGGCGTTTGTTGAAGGATCATGTAGTTGGGATGTTGCCTCATCCCTTCTTCTCACCCTTCGGGCATGTTTTGTTTACTCTTCTTTCTCTCCTTCTTGTTGATGTGCTAGGGGTGTAAACAGTGTGGGTATGGTGCGGGTCTGGCCATACCCATACCCATCTAACTTAGCAGGTTCGGTTCTGGTTCTAGACCCGCATAATACAAAACTTGGACCTGCACCATACACATGCCCGCAATAATAGCGGGTATGTGGTGCGGGTATGCGGGTAAGTGGTTCTATAAAACATCATATTGTTTATGTAAGAGAAATGACTTTGTTCTATATATTTTACTACAATAAGATATTGTTATTATATAGTATATTAACATGTGATAGTTATATTAGATAATTCTATGTTTTATACATTAACATTAATTAAGTTAATTGTTTACATATTTATAGTCATCATCATAATATTAATTTATGTAGAAAGTAATGTAATTTAGTAGACATTTGGATTTTAAGTTTACATATGGTATGTTCATTATTGTAACTAGAATAGTTGATTCTTAACTATATGACTAGTCTCAACCTTATTGTGGTTAGAGTAAGATATAATCTCAAGAATTATATTAGTTAGACTAGTAAAGTATGATCTATGTAACATATTATTTAAGTAGTTACTTATGTATAGCGGGCACACAGGTCTAGCAGGTTTGGGTCCAAGCATACCCATTATTGGACCCGCTTATATGCGGGTCCGAGGGTATACGGGTCCAAGGGTATGTGGGTATAAAAAATAAGACATGTGACGAGTTTTTTAAGGGTCGGAATTTGCAGGTTGGCAGGTCTACCCATACCCATTTATAGCCCTATGATGTGCATTGGATTCTCCTACTTCTTCATGTGTAACAGTGGCATTATAGTTCTCCCAAGGGTTGTCTTGCTCCCATTACATCAGTTTTTCGTGTAGTAAGTCAGGGATCCCCAAAGAAGAGAGGAGTGGGGTAGCATGATAGGGCATATAAAGAATTCTTGATGTTGCTATGGATTTCACATAATATATCATCCTCTTATTTTTATTATGATCATCTGAGAGTGAATTAGGTACTTAAAATCAGCAAATTGAGCTCCCTCGGCCTCTTTGAGTCCGGTTACATCATAGCCTAGGGCTAGAGAGATCGAGGTCACAATTCCTCCCATAACGAATGGAGTTTTTCTTTGAAAGGAATTGTACTCATGTGATCTATCAAGAGTGACCCTAGGTTAAGGTGTAACCTCTTATTTATTCCATGCAAAACAAAGAGGTCCTTTTGTGAAATGCTACCCTGGTTGTCATACCTCCCCACAATCATGTTGGTGAGGACTTTTTGCACATATCTAACCAAGGGATTGTTGATTAACATAGTATTTGACTTTCCAACTATGTATTCTTGCACCCTAGCCAAACTGTACCAGAATTTACCATAGTCCAAGTCAGCCTCTTTATCAACTAAGTCGTCATTCATCTTGTTGGCTTCTTCATGATCCTTTGCAAAGATGTATTTCAATTCAGAAGCCATAAGAGTGTGGATGCTTTTGAACATTCCAAATTTGATGGCTTCCTCCCCTTTTACTTTGACCTTCTCGAGTGTGGTGAAAAACTATTGAGTCAACTCCACATATGTGGTTTGTGCCATGAAAAGCACCTTCCACAAATCGATTCTCTTCAACTTGTTTTCCACTTGTACTTTAATGCCCAGGTCATCAATCACCTTCTTGCACCCATACCTTGTAGAGATGACTCTCCTCGACATGCATTCAGGATATATGGGTGTGATTTGCATTTTCCTTTGACCTCTACCATAATAAGTCCCATCAGGCACTTTGCCAAATCATTTTAATCTATTCGCCTCCAAGTAGGTCATGGTGTCCTCTGGCTCAGAATCTAGCTCTTCCTCATCAGTACCATCTTCTTGTTCATCATCTTGGTAGGATCTTGACCCTGAGCTTGTGTAAAGATTGAGCGGTATCCATTTCTCAGGGTATCGATGTGGCACATCCTCTTCTTCAATAATCAATTTATGCCTTGCATGCGGCTTCTGTTGTGGTCTCTCCCCTAATGAAGAAGTAGAGTGGTGAGCTGGCATAGTCTTTGGAGGGATCCTCAACAAGGATGGGGTTGCTTCCCCCTTGCCTTGCTTTTTGTGAGTAGTTACCTCCAATTCAACCTCATCAATCATGGCATTGAGGTTTTCCTTAGATGCCTCCTCCTCCTCCTCCACATAGGTCTCATCAATGATGTGATGGTTGTCTGACGACTAGGTGTGGGAGGCACTCACGGATGTCGAATGAGGGAGCGATCAGGAAATGGAATTTGATGGCGATGGAGTGTGGGAAAGTATGGAGACTTGAGAAGAGGCCCTCTTGGTGTGCACTTTACCTCCAGTGATCACCTCAAGGCTCTTTTGAGCCCCCTTCTTCACAGCCTTCCCTATCCCCTTCATTGTGTAGAGGTGGTGGTGGTATGAGGGCTGTGATTTTCATATTTTTTGGAGAGGGTGAAATGGAGGTTGTGGGATGGGTGGAATAGGTTATAATGGTTGTTGTGATGGTGGAGAATGGATTGGCTAATGGTTTTGGGCGAGATTTGGTAGCTTTTTGTGGGTTTTGGGTGGGATGGTTGTAGATGGGGTGCAGAATGAAACTGGAGATGGTGGCTAGATTGATGGAGGGGAGAATGGATTGGCTAATGGTTTTGGGTGAGATTTGGTATCTTTTCATGGGTTTTGGGTGGGATGGTTGTATATGGGGTGGAGAACAAAAATGGAGATGATGGCTAGATTGATGGAGGATTTGAGGTGAAAATGGGAGAGGGAGGGGTGGAAGAGGTATAGGAGGTGATTGGGTGGAGGATGAGAGTTGGAGGAGCAAGATTGAGAGGGCTAGGGCCATCACAGGTCACCACGAGCAAGGAGAGGTGCACAAAGTGGATTAAAATGAGGGGGTTCATGGTGGATTTGGGTCGTTTAAGTGAAATTTGGGTGGGGTATGCCCCCCCACGGTCGTAGTGGGCCACCACGGTCATGGTGAGGGTTAGGCGAAATGGCCATGGAGGGTGCCGCAATCATGGTGGTTGACGAAGAAGTCTATAGCTCAACCCTTGCCAAGGTCGTGGTGTCCTCCTCTTGCCTCGGTCATGGTGGTCACCATGGTCATGTTCGTTCATGTACAAAATCACCTCCATCACTGTAACTACCTCAAACTTTTGTAATTAAATCACCACAGCCATAGTGGGTGCCACAGTCATGCTCCCAACATGTCTCTATGCCCGTGGCAGTGGCCACAGTCGTTTGATTGCCATGACCGTGGCCATTCCTTCACAAAACTTGCCATGATATTGTAACATTTTCAATTAATTCCACCACGGTCATTTTGGACCACCACAGTCATGGTGGGGCTTTTCTTTCCTCTATACTTTGTCAATGTAATTTCAAGAACTTTGATATTTTTGCACTACTTTGATACTATACTACATTTTAGCCTCAAAAATCATGCCTTGCCCTCTTTTTCTCTCTCTTCAACCTATCACATGCATCTCATCAAAACTTAAACAAAAACTATCAAGCACAATTGTTCGTGTGTGTATTTTTGGAATAGTGTGAAAACAAAGCAAAAGTATCAAAAAGTGAAGGTTGGGTGCAAAAGTTCCCAAACCTAGGTGGGTTGCCTCCTACTAGAGCTAAATTTTATGCCTTCAGCCAGGCTTATTGATTCTAAACTCGATCATCTGATTATCCCCACAGAACTTTCAAAGAATCCTTGTAGTAGATGTATCTCTCATGTGCATTCAAGAACATCTCTTCATCAAGAGGGTGTTCCTCAACTAACATCACAATGTCAAAACTTTGGTTGGCTTTATCTGGACCTACTTCAACAAATGCTTTCAATCTTTGCACGTTGACGGTGAACTCCTTTGCCTCATCCTTTTCACATATCTCAACAGCCTCATATGGATATACATTCTTGATTAGATAAGTCCCTTCCCATCTAGACCGAAGATTTCTAAAAATAACTTCATCCTAGAGTTGTACAACCATACCCATTGTCCAGGCTCAAAGTCCTTCTTCTTGATCAGCTTATCATGTAGAAACTTTGTCCTTTCCTTGCAGCTTTTGGACAATTCATAGGCCTCATGTCTCATTTCTTCTAGCTCATGCAGTTGCAACTTTATTTTCAATTTGTCAATGTCTCCATCCATGTACATGGCTTTCAATGCCCATAAAGCCTTGTGTTGCATTTTCACGGGTAGATGGCAGCTTTTTCCATACACAATTTTGAATGGCATGGTGCCAATCGGGGCCTAAATCAGTCCTATATGCCCACAAAACTTCATTGAGATGTCAATACCAATCCTTACGGTTCGTCCTCACTGTATTCTCAAGAATGAGCATTATCTCCTGATTATCTAACTCAACTTGACCACTTGTTTGAGGGTGGTAAGGAGTAACCACACAATCATTCACTCCATGCCTTTTTAGTAGCCCTTCAAATGTCCTATGGATGAAATGGCTTCTGTCATCATTAATCATTACCCGTGATACACCGAATCGGTTGAAGATGTTTGACTTTACAAAATCACAAACCACTTTATGATCATTTGTTCTAGTAGCAATCACTTCAATTCAACATGATACATAACCAACGGCCACCAAGATGTACACATATCTGAAGGAGGGAGGAAACAGGTGCATGAAGTCAATCCCCCAAACATCAAACAGCTCAACCACAAGAATGGGTAATAGAGGCATCATGTCCCTCTTGGGGATAGTGTCCACCTTTTGGCACTTCAAACAGCATTTGCAATATTCATGAGCATCTTTGAATAAGGTTGGACAATAAAATCCACTTTAAAGAATCTTAGCAGTCATGCATTTTCTGTCAAGATGAACTCCACACACACTGGAGTGGCACATGGGTAGGATCTCTTATTGCTCATTTTCCTGGACGCACCTTATGATGAGTTGGTCGGGACAATATTTGAATAGATGTGGGTCATCCCAAGCATAGTTTTTCCCCATAGAAAACAACCTCTTACTCTCTTCCCTTGTCCAATTACTTGGTATCCTCCCACTAGCTAAGAAGTTAGCTATGTGCTTGTAATATGGTCTTTGGGTGGATGAAAGTAAGAAAAGTTGCTCATGTGGCATTGTTTCCTTGATTCGATTCATCTCATCATAGGGTGCCTCAATGCAGGAGAGATGGTTGGCCATAGAATTTTCCACTCCCTTCTTGTCAAAATATCTAGATCAAAATTTTGAAGAAACAGAATCCAACATATTGACCTTAGCTTATAGTCTTTATTCTCCATGAGATATTTCAATCTTGCATGATCCATGTATACCACCACCTTGTTTTGCAAGAGATAAGAACGAAACTTGTCAAGAGAAAAAATCACGGAAAGTAACTCCTTTTCCATGGTAGTTTAGTTCTTTTGGGCCTCCTCAAGGGTTTTTCTTGCATGATAAATGGAATGCAGAGCCCAACTAATCCTTTGGCCCAGCACAACCCCCACTTCCATATCTGATGCATCAGTCATGATTTCAAATGGCAAGGAGAAACCAAGAGGCTGCATGATAGGAACAGAGACAAGCTTATGCTTCAAGTAGTTGAAGGCTTCAACACACTTGTCGTCAAAGTTGAATTCCACCTCTTTTTCAAGCAAATGACAAAGTGGGCTTGAAATTTTACTAAAGTCTTTGATGAATCGGTGGTAGAAACATGCATGCCCCAAGAAAGATCAGACATGTCTTACAGTGGAAGGAATAGTGAGAGTGGAAATTAGACCCACTTTGGCCTTATCACCTCAATTTCGGCCTTAGAAACTCGGTGACCTAGAACAATGCCTTTGAGAACCATGAAGTGACTCTTCTCCCAAGATAGCACTAAACAAACCTTGACACACCTTTCAAGCATGTCTGCTAGATGGAGAAAACATTCATCAAATGTCTTACCAAACACTAAAAAAATATCCATGAAGACTTCAAGTGACAAATTAGACATATCAACAAAGATGGATGTTACACATCTTTGAAATGTAGAAGGAGCATTGCACAACCCATATGGCATTCTCCTATAAGCAAAAATACCAATGGGACAAGTGAATATTGTCTTCTCTTGATTCGTTGGATGAACAACAATCTGGAAGTAGCTGGAGTACCCATCAAGAAAAATAGTAGAAACTATGTCCTACTAATCTCTCCATGATCTAATCAAGGGATGGAAGAGGGTAATGGTCTTTCTTGATTTTCTCATTTAGCTTTCTGTAGTCCATGCACATCCTCCACTTGGATTTCTCTCTCACATGCATCAACTCTCCACTCTCATTCTCAGATACTGCGATCCCACCCTTCTTGGTCACAAACTGGATGGGACTCACCCATGGGCTATCAGAAATGGGATATATGATTCCAACATCTAGTAGCTTCATGACCTCTTGTGTTACAACTTCTTTCAATTTTAGATTCAACCGTCTTTGCATTTGATGGGTTGGTCTAGCATCATCCTCAAGGTAGATTCTATGGACAAAAATGGAGGGGTCAATACCCCTCAAATTAGTAATGGACCATCCAATGGCCTGAATGTTTTTCTTCAAAATCTCCATCAAGGCATCTTCTTGTTTCAAAGAAAGGATATAGGAAATGATCATTGGGAGGGTGTCATTTGAGCCTAGAAAAGCATACTTCTTCCCTTCAGGAAGAGACTTGAGATCAAGAATTATAGGCTCTCTAAGGGAATTCTTCAACGGTTCAGAAATGGACATGAGGTCCTCACTTGAAGCCATTAGGGCTGGCTCTTCTTCCTCATCATCATCAGAAAATTCTACAATCAGCTCTAGACCTCTACCTTGAGTGGGAGTTTGAATCCATGTAGGTAGACATTCTTCTACAATCTCATCAAGACACCCAATAAGATAACAATCTTCCTCTGTAGCACCTATCACCTCGGCCTTAGCAGAAGACTTGAAAATGTTTAATTGGGTCTTCATGTGCATTAAGGTCACATACATGGTGTCGGTCCTCACATGGATCATTGAATCAGCTGTAGCTAATGAATGCATATTCATCTTAGTTTTAGTTGCATTATTAGTCTAATTTAGCATTCATATAGCTTAGTTTCTCCAAGAATAGCTTTCTTTTGATCTACATAGGTTTTATATTAATTTATAGGAATTTGATACTTTTCTTGACTCCCTTTGTAGGTTTTGAATTCTATCACTCTGCATCAAGTTTGCCTAGGGGGTCTCACGGGAGTCGGGAGGAAGACGCCTCTGGCGGGTGCGAGGCACTTTCAGAAGGTAGATCGATACACAAAAATTGTGTCCAAGACCAAAATTGACTTGTTGGTCGACATGCCAACCGACCTTTAATTTTCGGCAAATATCAAGCATCGATAGACTCATTGACACTTTGGTTGATACCCAATTCTCGATAGCTCCATCGATCCACTAGATCGACATGTAGGAGGTCGACATACAATCCATCGATAAGCAAGGTCGACACCTTTATCGACCCCTCTTCTCGATAGCATCATCGGCCAGCAGCCGATAAGAGATCATACCATCGATCGACAATTTTGTTGACACACTTATCAACCTAAATAAATGCTCATCATCCTTGTTAATCCTCAAGGTCGACAGTCCCATCAACCTCCAAGACTGACGATAGGAAGTTCAAAAGCCATCGACCGATAGACCCGTCGACCAATGGACCCATCAATTGACATTGATAGAAAGTGGTCGACACCAATAGGGAATGCAAGAGGTCAACATTTGTGAACCTAGAAATATACCCCCAATGCAGCCATACAATGCATCTTAGATATTTTGGAGACAGAAACGTCGAAACGTTGTTGTTAAGATCAGAGCAAGGTCGAAGCCTATCGACCAAGATAGTTCTATCAACTTAGCTTGGCGACACCTATCAACCCAAGCATTGATCAATAGATCACTTTTCTTCCTCAACTCCAAAGCCATCAATCCCCTTTTCTAAGGCAATCAATCACTTCCCTGAGTTGTTGTTCATCCACCTGCTTCCACTGCAAGTCAGGGTTAATCCCTAAAGGAGAAGGAAGGAAGTCTGCCATCGCACACCACGTCGAGCCTCTTTTGTTACAATCATGACAATGATGGTTTCCTCCTCCTCCTCTTCTTGTGATATTAATCTCGCCATGTCAAGGGAGTAGAATTTTCATTGGGGTGTGGGGACTAGCCCCGCTATCCATTTCTTGTAATTTCATTCATGTTCCAATTCTTGCATGGACTCCTATAATTCATAGCTAATCGTATATTGCATGTCTTATGGATTTATCACCCACTTTACGTGATTTATTATAATATTTTATCATGTGAACTTCAATGTTTAAGATTTGAATACCAATTAGGCTTGGTTGACACCCTGACAAGAACTTCCAATGGAAAGTCTCCAGAGTAGTGGATAGAGGGTCCATAAGTAACGGGACATCGAGCTTACAAGGATATCTACTCATGCAAGTTTTTGACGCCGAAAGGGGAAACTTGCATAACTCCAATTACATCTTCAAACAGGTTTGGATTTGAATGATTGTGCAAATTTGCGTAGTGGTGGTGAAACCCAGTTCCACCCTAGTGTTTCCATCCATTCATAACTAGAACCTTTCTTTTTATTCTTGCAATCTTAGATTAACTAAATTAATCTCAATTTTTGTGATAAATACTAGTTCTTGATAAGTTACTCTAATTAGATAGTTCTTTAAAAAGGTGTCCCTTGGGATTCGATCCTCAACTATACAGTGATAATATGTATCCACTTGTGAGGGGCATTATTGCACTTTGGTTTAGGTAAACTCTAGGAATTATGTTCCTAGTAAATTTGGAGTGCAATAATACTTCACTCAGTAGCCAAGAAGGGTCTCCCCAAGATAATAGGCACTTTCCTCAAGTCTTTTTCCATGTCCAACATGATTAAATCGGTAGGGAATAATGCGAAGGTCTCATCATCAAGTATGACCAACACATAATCAACACACCCTCTTAGGCATTTTCCTAGATCGATCGGCCAATTGCAAAGTGTAGTGAGCTGGACCCAGTTCTCCCATTTGTAGTTCAGCAAACACATCATGAGGCATCATATTTACACTAAAACCCAAGTCAAAAAGAGCTTGATCTATGAGGTGTGCTCCAAAGTAACAAGAGATGATGGGAGCACCAAGATCTTTTCTCTTCCTTGGCATGGTGTGTTGTACAATTGAGCTCACTTGCTCAGTGAGCTTCACTTTCCTTGGTGTCCTTCCTATCATTTTCCTCTTGAATGTGCACAAGTCTTTTAGAACTTAGCATAAGATGGGATTTTCTTGATTGCATCAAGCAAGGAAATGTTGATCTTCACCTGTTTAAAAGTTTCCATGATGTCTTTGGTTTGCTTCTTCTTCCTTTTTTAGTGGATAGTTCCTCAAGTGCATCTAGGAATGGAGGGATTTGTACTCCCAACCAGATCAAATCAACAGAATCATCAATCTGTATCATAGGAATAACAATATCATCTCTATGTATCACAGTATCAACCTGGGTGCCTGTCACAGTATCCTCAACCTAAATATCAGTATCACCATCCCTAATCACAGTATCAACTCTGTCATCATTGGTTGCACTATCAATAGAAGTATCTCGTGGCTCTCCAAGGTCCTACAACTCCTCAACAATGTCATTGTCTTCACATGCTCATGGGTAGTAGAAGAGGAAGCCTGTGGAGGTGGGTGTGGCTGTTAATGTGGTGATGTCCTTATGTGTGGTGGATAGGGGTTTTGGGGGATGAATTGTGGTTGAGGTTGCGGTTGTGGTGGATGGGGTGGTCTTATGGAGGGGGTTGTTGGTATGAGTGATGTGGAGGTGGAGGATATTGGTAGTTGAATGGGGGTTGTGGAGGTGGAGAAGCATAAGGATTGGACGGTCCTTGGTATTGGGGTGGAGCATAGGTACTTTGGGGAGTGCTCATAAAACTACCATCATTGTTTGGGTTAGGCATAGGTTGAGATGGGAGCCTCCCTTCTTCATGACGAGCAAGTGAAAGAGAAATTTGATAAATCCTTTTCTAAAGGCGGTTAATCATTTTCCCATGAGAAGACACGTCTTTCTTCACTTCATCTAGGCTCCTTAGCCTCCCAAGCACTTCTTCTTCAAACTTTGAGATGACTTAGGGCCTTGATGTTGCCTTGGCTGCCCTTGCCTCTCCACATTTTTTTATTTCCATGAGTATTTAGGATGATTTCTCCACTCTGGAGTATAAGATTTGGACATCGGGCCTTGGTTGTTTTGTTTGCCAAAAGCATGCAAAGCATTCACTTCTTCATCAATGACATCAATTGCCATTGTAGATTGTCTAGAAGAACCTCTAGCTTGGTTCTTCATAATGCTCATCATATCAGCCATCATCTTCATCATTTGGGGATTGGCTTCTGTTCTGACTAGAGCTATAGGATGGGGGAAGGAATGTAGTTCCAGTTACAATGCTCCCCTTTACTTGAAACTCTGTGGCGAGAGTTCTCTGCAAGATGCTCAAATAGGGGCCAAGACTCCTTCGGTGGCTTTTCCATGAATGTGCCTCCATAAGAGGAATCAATAGTAGCATGGCTCAGTCAACTAGCTCGGTGTAGAATGTCTAAACAAGTTGCCATAGAGATACTTTATGATGCGGGAATCACGAAGGAGCTTCTGAAATCATTCCCAATCTTCATGAAATCGTTCATTCTCTTTTTGTGTGAAGAAGGTAATGCAACTCTGGATCTGAGTCAACTTGGGGATGGGGGTAGAACTTCTTAAGGAGCTCATTTTTCAATGTATTCCATGTCACTAACTCAGGCTTGGACACGTACCACTCATTTGATTTTTCTTTCAGGGAAAAGGGGAAGAGGGTTCTTCGGATTGAGCCATCAGTTGCGGCAGGTGTGCAGAATGTGGAGCAATTTTCAAGAAAAGTATATATATGGTGGTAATGATTCTCATTCTCCATCACGTAGTAAGTAGGAAGGAGTCCAAAAAGGGTTGGTGGAATGGAGAATTGTTGACCGGCATTTGGTCAACAAGGGTGGTAATTGGGGAGTTGTAGTTCACCGGGGTGAAGTACTCATAGAGAGGGCGGTTGGGTTGTGGTTGAGCTTCACCATTAGGATCAGGGTCTTCCATTTCAACTGATTGGTATTATTTGCGGTGGATTTGGTGTCTTCGTCCACCTATCTCAGGTTGTATGGAACCAAGTCGGTACAAGTCAAACGTGTACTGCTCATGCACAACTGTCACTTGCACAATACACAAACAAGCAACAAGAGCCAAGTTAGACGGCTAGTATGCAAAAGTGAACAAAGAATAAAGAATAGCAATGGTGAGGGAAGTAGGAAAAGATAAACTACACTAACTAGCTAGGTCGAGTGCCTCTACTCTCCGATAACGGCGCCAGAAAGCTTGGTGCGTTTGGACTTCCTTGGGTTACAACTAGCCAATTAGATTTTATTATATGCAACTTGGGCAAAAACACATGGATATTTGAAAATTTATAATGGCACCTAGTCTAACACACCGGCTTAGACTTTTCACACTTCACCCACAAGTGCACGGGGTTCTGTTTTAGTATAGGCAAGTGGCAAGAGAAGGGTTGATCCTCAGGGAGACAGGGGCACTAGAGCTATGTTAATGTGAGATACGTTCCTAAAGTGGTGTAGGGTTTTAGGGTTTAAAGGTTGGTTTTGGTTTATTACACTACAATTGCAAGAAATTAACAACAAGAAGGAAACTAGATTACCAAAAACCCTAGATTGCCCTAAGCAAGTTAAATCTAAGAAGCAATGCTAAACAAGAAACTAAGCAAGAGCAAAGAATTACAATTAGCTACACTAGATTATCCATTTGAATTAACGACTACGAGGCAAATTAAACACAAGAGCAAGAAAGAACCTAGGTTATCACTAGATAAAAAAATTAACACAAGCAAGCTCCAAAGAGAAATAACTACTCAAGCAAATCCTAACTATCAAGAACTAAGCAATTAGCTAACAAATAGCAAAGGGAAATTAACTAAACTAGCATTAACAAGCTAAGATGATAAGGTGGGTTTTGAACAATAAAACGGATAGGTGGGCCATTTGGGAATGAAACTTTGATATTAGTTGGCGGAGGTTACATAACAAAAAAGTTTTATATCTTCAATCTAGATTGCCTAGCCAAACAACAAGGCAAGTGCTATTGGAATATACCCTATGCTACTAATTGGGGAACTAAGGCTAGGTGTAATTCTAATAGGACTTGGCAATTCTAGGTTTCTATGGTAAGTGGTATTAGGGAAATTGAGAGCCAAGGGTAGGAATGAGAGTAGAGATGAGGGTGTTTCACCTCATGTTACTTACCATCTAGCCTTTAGAAAACTCTAGGCAATTGCACTAATCACACTTATACTAGCTACTTAGATCTCACACCTACTTGTAGGGGAAGGGAGTTGTATGTGGGAACAAAGGGTGATAGATAGGTATCCATTATTTGGACCTAGGAGCAATTCTTAAGACAGCCACATAAATTCCATTTTCCCCTAGAAGCTAGGTGTCATCATGCATCATAAAAAAAAAAAGCAATCCATGTTTAAAAGCACAAACCACAAGCAAGATAATGGGAAATGAGATAGAAGCAAGAGGCAATCATCATAGAATGGAAATATGTTCATTACAAGTTATTTTCCCTCAACATGGTATCAAAGTAACATTTTAACCCGAAACAGCCCACCACTAGGGGCTTAGCTAGACATGACCATACAAAAGAGTAAGAAATGAGAAGAAAGGGGTAGGAATTCATGGAGCTCACGGAAGCTTCCTCTCCTTCACCTCCTAGATAATATAGGGAATGGATCCTCCTCTAAGGAAGGTGAATAGCATGGAGATATGGGGGATCATGGTGGGAAACCTCGAAAACTAGGTTTGTATGATGGAAATTGAGTGGAAATGGAGTGGGAGTTAGGTGAAAGGTTTTAAAAGCAAGGAAATGGATAAGGAGTATCTAGGAGGGTGCTAGGGAATCTAACCTTCATGTTGTGGCTGCAACCTATGTATATATAGGGGGTGGGGAGGCACTAGGGTAAGTGGGGGTAAAAAGGAAAAAATGGTGGAGAAAATGGGTAGGTTTAGGTGGTCATCATGGTCGTGGAGAGATGCCACGGAGGTGGTGGGGGTTATATGGCATGGTCGTGGGCAATGGAATGGCCAAGGTAGAAGGTGGAGGTGAGGTGTAAGTATGTATGGTGGCCACGACTGTGGCGGGTACCACGGTCATGTTGGGTAGAGGGTACCACGGTCGTGTTGGGTAGCACGGTTGTGTTGGAGGAGGTTGCCACGGGTGAGGTTACACTGAGTTCATCTTGTATTCAACTCGCCTCGGGTGAGGTGGCCTTCAAGGGCCACATTTGTGTTAATGGCCGCGATCGTGGTCATTCACGTGTAAAATGAGCCGAGTTACTATTGATTTTTGTGGTCTTGATGAATAAATTGCCACAGTCATGGTAGAAGCCATGGGTGAGTTGGAGCGCACTGGCCACAACCATTCTGATGACCACAGCCATGGTGTCTTCAGTGACCATGATAGTTTTGCTGACCTCAGTCGTGATCATTCATGTACAAACTTGGCGACGTTACTGTAACTTTTGGAGATTAATTCCCCACGATCGTGGTGGTTTACCATGACCATTTTGGGTTTTCTTTCTACCGATCTTCACTTCAACTTCTTCATTTGACCTCCTTTTGCTTTGAATTGATTCTCGTGCATCCAAAGAGAGCTCTAGGAAGAGGTAGGTCCAATCTTGGGGAGCAAGGACCCAAAGATGTTCTTCATCTCTCTCCCTTGCATGCATAAGTACCCTGAAAAACACAAAAGGAGGTATAAGTGCATTTGACATAAAAGATCACACTGGAGTAAATAGCTTGCAATCTACAATGTTTAGATGTGATTATAATGCAAAAAGATATAGGATGAAACCCTAAAATAGGGTTGCATCAGTTCTTGCCATCTCTAAATGTTTCCTTAATGCATTAAAATCTCACATTATAAGACCGGATTTAGACATAACATCATTGATATGTCAATGGAATTCCATAAGAACATTTTTCAATGTCATCATTATGTCCATAAAATATTTTGCAAAATAAGTGAGACACTTTCAAAATGATTCTAGCATGAATCAATCGATCTAATCCAAATATCTTAGTAACATTAAAAAAAATTAAGCTAAAAGGATAAAAACTATACCACATAATTGGATTTATGAATAAATAACCAAATATAATTAGGAAAATATCTACGCATGAAAGGAATATCGCTCTATTTTCTAAGCTTTGTATCATTCCCAATAAAATTTTGGTAGTTTAATCTATTACCTCTTCTTGAACTACTTTGATTTTATTAGTAATATCCTAACATTCCAAGAATATAAGTAAAGATGTGTGTTCACTTCTGGCCTTGGAATGGATAATCCAGCCTTAGGTATAGTTCTTCCTTAATGAATTATATGCCACTAAAAGTATTGTTCGTAGGATAAAACAAAGAGTTTAAAATCTTGTGGAAAATCTATGAGTTTGGTCTATCATTGTATTCAATAGGATATTTATCCTTCCCCTTAACTTCTTGGATGTCTTATGAGAACAAAATGGGGAGTCACTTACACAAAAAATCAAGACATGAATAGATAGTATTGATCTATTCCTTGTTCCTATCTAAATTCTCACTAATTAGCCTATTAGAAGCTTAGACAAAGAAATATCTCCCCTAAGTTCATATGAGACACACAGGTTAGTTGTTTCTGTATAATCATTCATGATATATATATATATATATATATATATATATATATATATATATATATCCCCATTGCAACCTCATAGAGATGAAAGTACATAATATATTTTGTAAAATGTTGATAGTAATCACTAGATGTGTCATACCAACACAACAAGGTGAAAGGTGAACATAATGATCATAAAAGTCTGCCATAGGGTGGGGTACCCCTTTAAAGCAACCCCTCAACTAAAGTACTCAATTATAAGTCTATAGTTCACAACCATCTCCTCTAGGATTTTTCTTCATAGCAGTGATAAGTTGTCCACTGTTGTTGAGTTTGATATCCAAAAAGGTCTTGATGACCATTAGGATTCACACACTAGATTCCTATGCAAAGAATATACTCGTTATAGATAGTGTGTGCCATCCTTATCAGTTGTTCTCTAGTACAATTGTTGTTTTCATGAAATCGTTTGTTCCTCTCTACCCATATCACTCAAATGATTGCCTTGGATATAGTTTTGTTGTTATATGCACCTCTTGAATGACTAATGCCATTATAAAATCTATGTTTCATATTGAGCCTAATGCATGCCTTTATGGTGGTGGTTGTAGTGTATGTGACCATATCAATCTGGCATGTGACATGCAAAAAAAAGGTGTTGATTAGATTCTTCAAGTGATCAACACATAAAGCATATTGATAGACCCTGGTATCATATTCTCCTAAAGTGTGAATTAGTTGGGTTTTTTTCATGCCATAGTAACCATACGATAATGTGTACTTTGGGTGGGCAACATAATTCTATATAATCTTATGTGGAATTGTGTCCCCTATAGGTGTAGAAAAGGTATATATTATGTGTTTTATATTTGTACCCCATTTCCATGAAATGGTATCTTATATTCATTTATAGTTGTATCATCATATCCTCCAAATCAAATGTAAAGATGTCATTGATTATTCTCTTGAAGGAGTTGTGTCTGTGTGAGCCAAGAAAAGTAAGAGTTTTTTGTGTTGTAATGTGTATCAGATTAACTAGGATCGTGGCTTGGTTTGTGAGGTGATTGATGGGGACCATTCCATTCCACCATGGGTCTAACCAAAAACTAATCTTGAGTTTGTGGTGTGGAGTAGTATGAATGGTATATTAAATATTGTAGATGGTTTTGGCAACATACGTTAGGTGAAGTAAAAGACAAAGTGGATCTAGTAGATGACAATTGTTTTTCTTTCAATATTTGCATATGCTTCTGCTCTTGAGAGAAGAAACACGGTTCCTCCTTATGACCAAATTAACCACATGACTAGTAAGTATTTGGTCTCCATTCATAATACAATTCAACTTTATGATATTCACCACCAATCACTCATCGAGGTTAGAAAATCAGAAAAACTGGAAGAAGTGGGCATTAAAACTTGATTACGAGTGAAATCCACCCTAGAACAAATTCTTGTAGGCTCTTTAGCACATTGAGTAGCACCTAAAAAGCACTAGTTATTTTGAACATTCTTTCACCTCAAAGTTCCAAAGGTAGATTATATACTCCCAACCTGACATGAATCTATTTCAAGCAATGTTTCATTGACATGTCTTCTGGTCACCTATTAGAGAGAGGTAGAGGTGTGTTCTTGATGAGACAAGGACTGGGTTAGAGTTCATATTTCATATCATAAAGTTCAAATCTCTTATAAGAAATAAATATTTTCCATGATTGATAACTTCTATAGATCTATGTGGTTCCATAACCAATAAAAACAATGCTCTAGTGTGGGAAGATTAGGTTTAAATCCTAGACCATACCAATGAGATACTTACTCCATCTACTGAAATTTTCTATAGTTTTAGATAGGATAGAACAATTTTCCATCTTCAACTATGGGTTATATTGGTCGAGGGATGATACATCATCAAATGGCTTTGCCTTGGAAAGATCCATCCAACTCTTCATAGTAGTAGAGAAGGGGATATCAATGTCATTATGAAAATGGAACATGATCCTCACCTTTCTTCGTCCACCATTGTCATACTCCTTGAGGTTGGATGTGATGGTTTTCATCTCTAGACCACTCCTAAAATGTGTCTTTATCTTGATTGGGAAACATTTTAGATATGGAGACTATCCAAATCGAGCACTTGTCTTAATTATGTGACTTAATTGAAATATCAATTATTTTACTAAGTGAAAATTCATAACCAAATTGCATTTGATTTACAATTAATTCTTTAGAATATTTTTGTGGTTTTGGTACCTAGTGCCTATTTTAGAACCAATGCTACTTTAGTCAGTTTGTTAATACAATTTAAAACCATAGATGAAATTAAAATTTTTTAGTTTGTTTGCGACATAGGTAATTAACTAATGAATTATCAAGTTGGTTCTTAGAAACCAAGTTTAAGATGATTAATAGGTTTGATTTGTCCCAATTTTTGTCTTAAATTTGTTTAAGTCAGCTTGTGATGTGGGTTGGATATTTAGTTCTTGGTTTGGGATTAAATTTAAAAGAAAGTAACAAACTTTTTAGTTGATGGATGAGAAGAGTCCCCTCATACTCAGACTAATGGATACGGGTAGTCAGATGAGTAGGGAGTCCTTTTTCATCACCATGACACATGTTGATTTCCACATGCATAGGACTCTCTCCCTCCCTCCCTACCTCTCCCCAGTTGATAACAACCCATGATTCCCACATTGTTGGCTTTTAGGAAGTTCAGAAAAACTCAACCAACTCCTAACTTGGGGCATCTATATAATGCTCAATCTCCCCATTGACACTATTCCTAGGGTGGTAATCTGAGGCCTCAAAACCCAACCCAGTGCCTAGATAACGTTATGTGAGGCTAATCGAGACAATAATAATTATGATCTCTGGGAAGATCTCATTAATATCTCAAATAATATGAACCAACCATGGTTACTCTGTGGATATTTTGACTCTATGAGAATGAATTATGAAAGAGATGGCAGACCCAATCCATCTCACCTCTCGATGCTTGAGTTTAGCAACTTCATGGATAGTTCTAATTTGTTTGAATCTTCATTAGAAGGCCCTTTTTATACTGAGGACAATAAACAATCCGTATAAGCTTCACTACCTCTAGAATTGAAGGATTCTACTCAACATCGTATTCCTTGATGATAGGTCTCACTACAACATAAAGGTTTTTACTGCCATTGCCAGGAATCATAAGATCCTTAGAATCACTATGAATGTTAATGAAAGTAGGAATAACATCCCCTTTCATTAATACTTGGGCTGACAAACCAAATTTTGTGACATTGTAAAGGATGTTAGGCCCACTCCCGTTATTGGGTGTCCCATGTTTAGAGTGATGAAGAAACTTAAGCTGATTAAAGAAAGAGTCATATCCTAGAATAAAAGGGAGGTTGTAAATACACTTAGAATGCAAGACTAATTGAAAGAACTATTTTAAACTCTCAAATTGATGTTGATCCAATCTGAAAGACATGGATCTTCAAGAAAAAGCTAAAACTAACATAGTTAAACCTCTATTATCCCTTGAGGAAGAGGAGTTTATCCTAAAGAAGAAATCTAGAACCCAATGGATTAATTTGGGTAATAGAGATTCTAAGTTATTCTATGCTTCCCTCATTAGAGAAGATGAAGAATTTAATCAGATCCTTATCTAATGATGGTGCCTAAACTAAAGATGAATCTCATATTAAAAGGTTCTTTAAACATTATGATAATTGTCTTGTTAAATGGGATGATATTGGGTCTATTTTGATGAAGACAAACTCAATTTTCTCTCAAACTATGTTACAAGATATGAAATAGATGAGGTCATCAAAAACTCATATATTGACAAAGCCCTAGTTCCAGATTGTTTTAATGCAAAAAAAAAAAAACCACACGGCACAACATTGGGGATGATGTGACGAAAGCAATGATGTATTTCTTCTCCAAAAATCATATCCTCAAGGAAATTAATAATTACCTTCATTACGCTTATCCCCAAAGTGAGTGAAGCTTATAACATCAAAGATTTGAGTGCCATTTCTCTTTCTAACTTCATATTCAAAACAATCACCAAGATCATGGGAAATTGCTTAAAAGAAGTTTTGCCTGATGTTATTGATTATAACTAGGTTGCTCTTATTAATAATAAAAATATTAATGATGCCATCTTACTGTACAATGAGCTAAGTAGTAATATCTCAAAGCTGGTTCCCCCAAGAATTTATGTCTCAAAGAAGACATAAGCAAAGCTTATGATTTTGTTAAATGAGAGTTCATGTTCACTATTATGGAAAAGATGCATTTTCTAGTTTGTTGGATTGAGTGGACCCGAAGTATCCTTGACTCTGTCATCTACCAGATACTTATTAGTGGGGAACCATATAACCCCTTCTAGCCTTCAAATGGATTAAAGTAGGGAGATCCCCTCACCCCTCTACTTTTCATGATTTGTATGTAGAGCTTTTCTGCAATGTTGAACAATAAAGTGGTCAATGTTTCTTTCAAGCCTCTAAAAGCCATTCATACTATGAAGGTTTCACATACCATTTATGTTGATGATCTTATGATCTATGTAAAGTTTGATCCAGCAAATACCATCACTCGCAATATTATCTTAAAGGATTTTGGATTTTGTTTTGCCTCAATATCAATCCTACCAAAAGCATGCTCTACTTTAGCAAGATCTCCATCAATAAAGAGTTTTTAGAGCATATATATATATATATATATATATATATATATATATATATATATATATATATATATATATATATATATATATATATATATATATATATATATATATATATATATATATATATATATATATATATATATATATATATATATATGTGTGTGTGTGTGTGTGTGTGTGTGTGTGTGTGTGTGTGTGTGTGTGTGTGTGTGTGTATGTATATATTATCATATATATATGTATGTATATATATATATATATATATTCCTAAAGGTACTTTCCCCATGAATATTTGGGATTACCTCTATTTCAGAGAAAATTAACTAAAGTCATTTTTCATCCCCTAATTGAAAAATTCAAAAATTAAGTTGGAAAACTAGAAATCTAAGGTGCTTTCTTTTGTTGGTCGCCTTGAACTAGTTAATTCCATGTTGCCTACTTATAGTATGTATTGGTGTTCTGCCTTTCCTATCTCTACTAACATTGAGGATGAAATCGATAGAATATATAGGAACTTCTTGTGGAACAACAATAGTGATAAGAAGTGCCCACCATGTCTTCTGGAAAAAAGTTTTGCTGCCCAAGAAAGAAGGGGGTTGGGTATAATGTTAAAAAAAGACATTTCTCTCTCAGGATTAATCATAAATTGTTGGTCTTTAGCTATAAGTAAAGACAACATGTGAATCAAATGGATCCATGTGAAGTATATCAACGGAGACTTAGTTTGAAAAACAAATCTAATAGTAATTGGTTATGGATGTGGAACCAAATTACTAAAGTTTCCCACATTTTGCTTCAACATGCATCTTATAAAATGGGTAATTGTGGAAGGACCTTCCTTTGAAGAGATTTGTGGCTCCCTGGATGCCACTACCTTAAGGAGTATGTTGACCCCAAATTTTGTTTCAAATTGAGGTTGGGACACTAGATAAAGTATTTGATATCACTCTTAATAACAATAGGGATGTTAAGCCTTACAGAAGTCTAAAAGCTCTACACAATTTCCTCATGACCCTAGATAATCACATTCCTATAGATGATAATACTATGTATGATGGTAGTAGTGTTGTGAAGTTCAAACATTTCCAGGATAGTATTAGACAAAAAGATGAAGTCAAAACCTGGGCAAGAAGGATGTGGAAGTTTAAAGTTCCAAAAAACTTCAGACTCACTGTGTGGAATTCAGATTGAATAAAATTTGTATTGTTGCTAACATCCAAAGGAAGGATTCTATTTTCCCTCCTTCTATATGATCTGCATGAACAACATTAAAGATTCTAACCATGTGTGTTTTATAATGAAGCATTACTAAGAGGATCTAGATGAAAGCCAAAAATGTTTGCTTCCTTCAAATTATTCTTAAAACCTAGAATGATTCCACATCCTGTAGTAACAAGAAGACTCATAATTGTTCTATTATGATTCTTCATCACAAATGTAAGATCATCACTAAAATGATCTTTGGAGAGTTAAAGTTTATGTAGATATCATATGGGGGAACATCATCACAGATTATAACATAATCAACTAATATCTTCAATTTTGCTTGTATCTATTCATGTTGTGACTTCAAAAGGCAACTTGTTTCCTGATTATTTGGCTGATCATTTAGCTTGATGATTGCATGTTTTACCTATACACATGTTTCATATTTTTGTTGTTTTCTTAGGCCTTATGTTGTTCTGTTATGTATATACTCTTCTCCTCTCCCCTTTCTTACTTGTATGGATAGGTTCTCTTCTACATAGCCCTCCTCCTCCTATACATGTATATAGATGTTCTATTTAGGTGTGGAGTTGTACCCCTGTCGAAGTAATAAGAAGAATGGCAAGGCGCTTAAGTGACAAATTGTTCCACCAACAATGAAAAGGTCAAAGAACTCATTGCCTTAAACAAAATTGGACAGGCATAGATGATTTTTTTTATAAAAGCAATCGATAAGTAAGCAATCAATTTTGCTGGAATCATAGAGCACGGTCTTATTCAATTGAGAAAATAGTTCTACGGCAAGGGTGTACTAGGTTTCTCCTCAAATTGTCTTGTTTTGAGCTAGAATACCATGCTTAATAGATGAAATTTCTGGAAAATAAGGCACACAACAATTTGAAAGGACGGAGATTGTGTCACTTTGACGCAAGGAAATAGGGGCTTTTGGAGCATTTGATGCAAGTGTAGTTCTTCTCATAAAGAGGAGAAACGTCTCCTTATCAATATTGTTATGTCAAAGGGGACATAGTCATGCTCATTCGCAGACCGACATCTACATCAACATGGTTGTGCCAAAGGAAGATAGTCATACTAATTTAAGAACTTTGCATCAACATGATTGTGTTGGGAGTTGAGAATGACATAAAAATTGAATTAGTGGATTTTGCGAAGGTGCATCACTCTCATGTTCACTAGGAATATGCATGTATTCATTGGTGCACATCAATTCTTGTTGCAAAGTCGACCATGTTGGAGGCAAGCTATTGATGAATTCTAAGTGTTGGATTATGACACAATCAAATATGGAATACATGATGGTATGAATTTATCACGATGATATCTTTGTTTGTGTTTCACTAGATCGTTTGTTAATCGGTTTTCATACTTGTCCCTGAATGGATTTGTCGTGTTTGTCATATTATTGGTTTTACCCACACAAGCATTTCATAAACGTGAAGAAAAAAAAAGTGTGTTGTGTACTCAAAATTTTGGAGTATAACTCGTTAACAAACTTAAAACGAGAGGCTGCCAAAAATTAACGGATCTGTAAGACATCAATCCCAAATTGATATGTTAAAAGTTGCACACAAAAATGATACCAACCAGGCACCACCGACAAAGCAAGGTGCAGCCATCATGAAGGCGCTAACGAAGCTTATAAAACGAATCAAAATGCTATGTCCCACTGAAATAGGTGTTGTC
This sequence comes from Alisma plantago-aquatica, assembly GCA_963693085.1. Lineage (NCBI taxonomy): Eukaryota > Viridiplantae > Streptophyta > Magnoliopsida > Alismatales > Alismataceae > Alisma > Alisma plantago-aquatica. The sequence continues at coordinate 401,345,409 of OY856409.1, forward strand.
ACATGGTTGACCAGATATGTGAATGGTTATGGTAGTTAAAAGTAAGTGAGGAAGTACTATGAATCAAAACCTCAAATGAAAACGCAAGGGCAAACAAGAAATAATAGTAATATTAAAGTATAATAAAAATAATTTGAATAATCGCATCGTGTCATATGACCAAAAATAGTGGCAACGTTAGTGAAGTGTGGACGCACGATCGGGGACGTGGCATAAATGAGTGCACTGAAACTAAGATGTAATAGATGTTCTATTCATCGGCGGGTGCACATGAAAAGCCTTTATGACAGCAAGTAATTTGCCACGCTTACAGCACCTAAACCGCAATAATGCTGATATCTATCGCCCGTGAGGAACCTTGACAGCAAGTAGTTTTGCTGTCAAGTGAGCATAACTTGAGAGGAGAACGAGGAGATAGGCAAGGACATACATGTTTTAGAAAGGATTCTTATGATGGCCCCAGTTTTTCTTGTTACGAACCACAAGGTGAACACCGGAGGGAACTATTATACTATAAACATGGTTTACAACGGAAAGGATGTGACATCAATATCGTTCCCATATAATGGAACGCTCGTAATGGTTTGGGCACGTAAGTACGTAACCCTTGTGGAGTAGGAGACCACTGTCTTTAAGACCCCCTGGCCAGCATTTCAGAGATTCACATCAACTCCAGCTTTTTCCGAAGAGATTTGGGCAGCAGGAGTAGTGAATGCCTCAAGGGCAACCAGCCAACCAACCACCATCATTTATGCTCAAAGTTACATTGACATCAGGTTGGTTTCTTGTCGTGTTGGCGTCTAATCCATATTTTTTGGGTTCCACTTGTCAAATGAGGATTTTACCTACTAATCAGGAACTTGCAAAACCAGAGTTGGATGCGTGTCAAATTGAGTCATTCACTCACGAAATACCACCCAATCTTTTTAATCAAAATTTGGTCTCATCTGTTTAACTTGTAAGACTTAATCAATCTTTCTATTAACATGTTTTACAGGTTGATCTAAGCAGGAGTAGAACTAGAAATACACAACAGGATGACTGAATTTATAAAGGAGGGCTAAAAATAATAAATTGTGTACATCAGGATTTAAATAAACAAAGTAACATTCCAGCTAACTATTTTTTTTGTTTAGCATACTACAAACAATATTTCTATATACATATTATTAATATTTTTCAATTTGTTTAAGTACATTTTAGTATTTTTGAGGAAGAGGGGACTAAAGTTCCGGCAGCCCCCAGATACACACCTGGACCCAAGCGTGCCACTGAATACTCATTCAGATAGTAGGAAAACAATGTCAAATGCGAAGGTTGTATTTTGATTGTAGGAGTGAGTGGTTATGAACATCTGAGTAATTAGTTATGTTATTCTCAGCACTCAATATTTGAAATATTTGAACTCGCACTGTAAGTGTGTGTGTGTGTGTGTTTTGGTGTGTATATGTCTTGATCGTATCTCATAGTTTTGTAGTTGTAATAATGAAAACCTAATCTGTAGTTTATGTTCGTTCTATATTAGCGGCAATTGACAAGATCAACTTAGTGTGATTTATGTTAAAAGACAATAATTCAATGATATTTTTTACATGTCCAATAATAATGACCACAAATAAACAATGGTGGATCCATAAAGCTATTCTAAGGAAGGCTAAGTTAAATGAAATTGTTATTAATTATTATAAGAGGACGGAGATATACTTTTTTTTTATTTTGAAAAAAAATGTGCAGGGACAGTTATTCAATCTTAGGCAACTACATAGTACTAAAGCACACCTACCAATCCAACTAACGATTTCTTTGTTCTAATATTAAAATAGCGTGTACTCTATTTGGTTACACTATTATTTTATAAATATATATTTTTGGATTTGAGAGGAAAGCCAAAACTCATGCAGCAACTTTTTTCCGTAGCAGAGCCACGTGAAATGTAAACAATAGATAAAGGTAAACGGTGATTAGTAACTGATTATGAGTAATTTGTGGAAGCGTGTCGTACCATTTTGTGCTCTCTCTCTATTCCTGTAGATATGTTTCCAACTGAAGCTGTTGGGTTTTCCATTCCCGACTGCTACATTCAGAAACCCATTCAGCTCACTAAAACGTGAACAACTACGATGACAAACAAAGTTCTGCGGCTGATCTCTGTTGCGAGTGTTATACCAGATCCACAGCCGGGAAATGAGGAAAAAAACATCAGAAATAAAGAATTCAAGTTTATTGGCCCTTTCTCGTAAACATATCTGAAAATCTATTTATTCTAAAAAATTCTGGTAAACCACTGATTTGTCTGGTATCTATACTATACTATAGAATTCATTTACTACTTATTTTTTTACCTGATAACTTTGCTTAAGTACCCTTTAGCTAGCAATACACGACTTCTTTTCCTAATTGTATCTCTGTTGCACTGTTTCAATGCTCTTCCCAATGTCTGATATATAAAAAACAATCATGTGACATATTTACAGGTCAAGCTTTCATCCTTTGCACGGTAAGGTACAAATTCTCGTGTCAGGCTTGAAACTCTATCTACTACTATATGATAACCAGTGTATTGTTATGGACAATGGAGCGGTAAGAGCACTAGAGGACTTATTCTTCTCAACGAGCTTATCGTTTTTTTTTTTTTTTTTTTTGGGGGGGGGGGGGGTGCAATCGCATGGTAGGAGAAATTCTTGACACAGTGCAGTAGGTGAAGCAATAAACTTGATGCCGGAAGAAATTACAGTTCTACAAGTATCTTTTACGCGCAAAAGTTAGGCAACTACCATTAGTTTTAATTTTATTATTATTTTCAAAAATTATCACAGTTTCCTTATCAATTTGTTAATCATTATTGCATGTTCTAGATATTCATATTTGTCTATGGAAATTGTTATATTTTGACATTGTAAAAAAGTTGTATGGTGCCCCCCTTAGATCAAATGTCTAGCTTCATCATTGCCTGCAAACAAGTAATTTTATTATCATGTTTCTCATAAAATTAATTCTAGTAGTTATACTTGTATCTTAAACATCAAATTAACGAGATATAATTTTTATCGAGTTTTAGGCTGGCCTCAGCATCCAATTGTTATTTACATTATGTTAAATGTGATATGATAACGATATACCAACAATAGAAGTAAAAAAAATTAACGATTTTTATTTACACTAATAGCTTTGCAATTTAATACAACTTGTATAAGTGTCCTCCTCTGGTGTTGGCTTTCTGCTGCTGTTACAATACCCGTTTGTCTCCCAACACCGACCCGTTTGTCTCCCAAAACTAGACTGTGCCCGGCCCCACGGTTTAACGGGTCTACCTAATCCTCAAATTCCCCATTCGTGCACACACACTACGGACACCTTGTCAAAGCAGATTTTCTATTCCCCAAAAGAACTAATCGCCACATTGCCTCGATCAAAAATCAGGTGCTAACATAGATATTTTAGAAGATATCCTAAGGGTAATCCCAGCCCTCCATCCTCAAAACAATCCCTCAAAGTCTGTGTGCATAGTAAAATACACTGTTCACACAGAGCGTTGGGATTGTCCTCAAGACATCCTCCCAAATACCCCTTTCAGCACTCAATCTGGATTGCATTGCCTCGTGGCTAAAACACTGCCGTTATGATTAGTTGTGTGCGTTCAGCGTAGAAGAACAATAATGTGGGGCCTATGTGCAATGCCTAAGGGCAAGGGCAGGGTAAGGGTGTCACAAACCGCTGTCGTGCAGCCTACTGCAGGAGAACGGTTGCATTCACTATTACATCATGGTCAAGTATGAACGACAACACACTGGTTTTCATATCGAAAATACATATGGGACGCGCCCAGCCCCTCACGCTCTTTTGACGTGGGGGTTGGGTGGTTTTGCCTCCCACCCAGCCACGTGCAGGTGGTTTCTCCCCTCCTCTTTTTCCCCTTTCCGTCGAAGTGGGGTGATTTTATTTTCTACGTGGCATGTGCTAAACAAAGGACAACAGAGAGAAAAAAATAGAAAAGAGAAATTTATTTCACTAATAACTTTAGATCTGTGACAAAATTTTTTCCGAAATAAACACCATTGCATTCGTTACAAAAAATATAATCCAACAACACTAATGTAGATATACTTTGAAAAAATGATATACAACATAAAAATAAGCATATAATAATAAGAAAAACAAGAGAGAAATTTACAACATTTAAGAAATAGACGTATTCACACCATAATTGGGCGCATTCGTATTATAATTGGATACTTTTCTACAAATATTAGGCATATTATGTTAAGATTTGTGTTAATTTGTTATTTATGCATATACTCAAAGAAGTAGATGCTTTCAATCAAAAGTTAGCGCATTTGTCAGACAAGTAGGCGCATTTGCCACACAAGTAGGTGTATTTCCATACAAATATGCACATTCACTCAAAAGTAACAATAAGAAAAAATAAGAGTGTGAAATTTATAATATCTAAGAGGTAGGCGTATTCACACTATAATTGGGCGCATTCACACCATAATTGGATATTTTTCTACAAATATTGGCTGCATTATGTTAATATTTGTGCTAATTTACTATTCATGCACATACTCTAAGAAGTAGGCACATTTACCAGATAAGTATATGTATTTGTCAGACAAGTAGGCACATTTGCCAGACAAGTAGGCGCATTTGCCAAACAAGTAAGCGCATTTACATACAAGTATGCACATTCAATCAAAAGTTGACGCATTCAGGACAATACAAGTAGGCACATTTCCATACAAGTAGGTGTATTTGCCATATAAGTAGGCACATTTATATACAAGTAGGTGCATTGCCACACAAATAGGTGCATTTATATACAAGTAGGCACATTGAGGGCAGTAGTAGGTGCATACAATCAAAAGCAGACGCATACAATCAAAGGCGGACGCATTCAATCAAAAGTTGACACATTCAAGGCAATACAAGTAGGCACATTTGTCAGACAAGTAGGTGCATTTGGCAAACAAGTAGGAGCATTTGACATACACGTAGGCACATTGTCAGACAAATAGGCGCATTTGCCATACAAGTAGGTGCACTATTCAATCAAAGTTGGTGCATTCAGGACAATCCAAGTAGGCACATTTATCAGACAAGTATACGCATTTGCCAGACAAGTATGCACATTTTCCATAAGTAGGCACATTTGCAAGACAATGCGCATTCAGGACAATACAAGTAAGCACATTTGCTAGACAAGTAGCTCATTTTCATACAAGTAGGAGCATTTGTCATACAAGTAGGTGCATTTGACATTTCACATACAAGAATGCACATTTATATACAAGTAGGCGCATTGTCATACAAGTATGCACATTTATATACAAATAGGTGCATTGGGGGTATTAGTAGGTGCATTCAATCAAAAGTTGACACATTCAAGGAAATACAAGTAGGCACATTTGTCAGACAAGTAGGTGCATTTGTCAAATAAGTAGGCGCATTTGATATACACATAGGCGCATTTGTCAGACAAGTAGGCGCATTTTTCATACAAGTAGGCGCATTATTCAATCAAAACTGGTGCATTCAGGATAATACAAGTAGGCGCATTTGCCAAACAAGTATGTACATTTGCCAAACAAATAGGCGCATTTGTCATAGAAGTAGGCACATTTGTTAGACAATGCACATTCATGACAATACAAGTAGACACATTTGCTAGACAAGTAGGCGCATTTCCATATAAGTAGGCGCATTTGTCATACAAGTATGCGCATTTGGCATACAAGTAGGCACATTTATATACAAGTATGCGCATTTCCATACAAGTAGACACATTTATATACAAGTATGCACAGTGCCGTACAAGTAGGCACATTTATATACAAGTAGGCGCATTGAGGGCATTCATATGTGCATTCAATCAAAAGCAGGCGCATTCAATCAAAAGTTGGCTCATTTAAGACAATACAAGTAGGCACATTTGTCAAGTAGGCAAGTTTGTCAAACAAGTAGGCGATGATGAAGCTAATGATGACGATGATGATGATGATGATGATGATGAGCACGTAAAATAAGATTTTTGTGCTTATTTCCATATTGGGCGTATTAACACCATATTAGGTGTATTATGCTAATAATAATATTTAGCTTGTTTGTTATTATGTGTTTATTTAAGAATTGGGTGCGTTAACACCATATTACGCACATTTCCTATCTCATTTTGTTACTTTTTTACTTCCCCCTTCCTCCTTTTAATCCTTCATTATTTTTCTCTTCTTTTTCTTTTGAAATATGTCGATATTGGTCTTGTTGGAATGTAATTTTTACAATGATTGTAATGCATTTTCTTTCATCAAAAAAAATCCTTATAGTTTAAAAGTATAAACAAAAAAAATTTTGACACGTGTGGCAAGTGGAGATCAGGACAACAGTGGACACAGGTAGTATTGCCCCCGCGTCTACAGCGGGTAGGGGGAATGAGGCGTTTCCCAAATTAAGTCATTTTCATATTTTCATGCGTACTCACATATCTACAAATCCAAAAAACTTATCATAGGCCACTTTTGCTAGGGAAAAGATCCTGGATAGAGCAAAACCCCACAAGACGTCTGCTGATGATACGGCAGGGCAGAGAGCCTTCAGTTCAGCATAAAATTCATGTAGACAGATGCGGGACCTCCACGCACTAAGTTCATTCTGCTCAAAGACATCTGAGTGATCAATCTCGCCATGCATAATCAATAAACCATAACCACCACGTGCATATCACCATTTACAATTACCTTGGGTATATGTAAGGGATCATCAACCGCGGTACAGATTGCGATCCAAACAATAGCAAATGACGCTTCATACCTCGCCAGCTGCATCTGTGAAAACTAATAAATCAAGAGAGATTGCCTTAACCCGTTCAGAAATTTAGAAACTGCTGCATTACATCGACCATATCTTATATGCACATAAAAGCTAAAGACAGCATAAGTTTGTACTATATTGGCCAAATGGAACCTGAACTCGAAATGACTACAATGTCCAGAAACACACCAAAAGCACTGCAAAGCACTGATTTTCTATACCAGCACCTTCTAACAACAAGTTCGAAATGTAACAGAAAGAAAACAGCGTTCCAGCATCATTCCAGCAAGAACAGGTAGCAGAAACCTTGATGGCCCAAAATGCTTTGCTATCGACACCACAGGCTTGTAGTATAATAACCAGTAGAGCTGCAAATTCCTAATCACGTGTTTCCTAACCTCAAGTTTACCGTCAAAATGGCAGAGTGGTCTTGCTACGTTAAATCTTGTCAATAAGATACATAGCAAGTGAATCAATAGGCTTCTTGGCATCTATGCTTTTCCTGTCTCTCTGTCTGACCTTGATCCTCACCAGGTAATCCGCAGCAACCCACGCAAAGCTAAGACGGGTGGATACTTCTTCCCCGTCAGGCTCTTTCAGTTCTGCAGCTTTTTGTAACCAACGGGGGTGGTATGTCACCTGGTACCACGCGGATGCCTTCTTTTCGTATAGCACGGATTTCTCTTCATCTGAAAGCTGTTCAGAATCAGGACCCAGGGACTCGAATTGCTTCCTGAATTCTTTCTGTAGAGAAGAATATGCATTCTTGACCCTCTCTTTCAGCTCTCCTTGCTTCCTGCTGTTGTATTTATTCAGAGACCATATATGGCCTGTAACAACTTCACCCTCAGACTGTACTTTATACTGCCCGAGTATCGCATTGAGCTGCCCATCATATGAGCACTTTTTCTCCCAAGCATCCATGACATAATCTGATGCACCTGGGATCTCAAGATTCAAGTCATAGGGGAGATCATCATATGTTATGTGCAACTCAGACATGGATGAGGGCAAATCATCATCAGATGCAACCTTGATTTTACGATAAAGCCTCCCCAATATCTTTTCAGATTTGTATGAACGGAACTCTTCTTTGTGCATAAAGTCTGGATATACTTTGGGCTTCAAGTCTTGAGGCATAGTGACCAATTGCCCAGTTTTTGGGAAGTCCACAGCAATGGCAGCCAGTTCAGCAAGCTTCAGACATTTCTCATCCAGGGCTCCATCCGTGCTCAAATCGGCACGGACCACATGAGCATTGCATATCCGTCCTAGACTCTCATTCACCATGTTTTTGGTGAAAAAGTCTATGATGTCCTGTTTAACCATAAAAGCTGAATTAAATGGATCGTGTTTTATTTATACATACGTTGAAAAGCATATGGTGCCACATAATTGAGGGAACTAAACAGCAGTTCAATGGATGGTATTTGGAGAACAGGCTCTATATTAGAAACAAGAGGGAGTTTACTAAACACAGACTGTGTCATTAAGAAAGTACTCAAACTGTAACAGCTATTTCATGTAAATAAACCCATCCAAAAGAAAGCATGCAACATACTGGTAGCAATGGCATGAGAGAAGAAAAATCAAAAGATATATATATTCACGGAATCTCTATATGCTATTGAAAATAGTGTTTGGATTAATCCCACTTGTTGCATGTCAAAGTACATGGTCACCAATGCAAAGGAGAGGTTATAGTTACATGGATCCTATGAAACAAATGGATCATTTAAGTAAAAAGCAATATGTGAGTCAAAACACAAGTGGGCCAAGCCCAATAGCTAATAAAATACTTACGGTAACATATACACTATAGAAGTCCTCTAATATACCGCTAGTGTAGAGAGTTATTAGTTATTGACTTTATTATTTTATATGGGTCTTGGTATGTTTAGCCCATTAGGTTTGAGTCCAAGTTGTAACTTGTAAGTGTCCCCCTCTCCTATACATAGGAGTAGGGTTTTGCTTTCCATCATTAATTCATTGCCTCCTATCTTACTTCCACATGGTATCAGAGTATTCAATCCAACCTTAATTGCAAACAGAAAAGATAAGCTCTCGCCGGCCATGGGAGGCCTCTACCTCCCTAGTTTGCCTCTTACAAGCACCATTAACTATCCCCTTCCATGTATCTAATATCATGTGGATTTCCATCGACTAGTACCTTACTTTGGGATCTAGTAGTTGTTACCCTTGTATTTGTGTCCAATTGACCGGTCTAGTCACCATACTTGTTGCTCCATTCCTACAGGTTCTCATCTCAGTGTCGCATGTGGGTGCCCTATATTGGTGTCTACAAACATCCTTCCACGATCCGTCTATCACTTGCTCATCTTCCCTGTACATCTCCTATCACCCTCTAGATGACTTGGCAATGATAACACCAATCGATCTGCAACCATCATTCGCACCTCCATCCCACGATAGCAGGCTCCACACCTTCCCCTGCTTCCTCCATTGTCAACATCTACAAATCTATGCATCATGGAAGGCACTCAGGCTATTAGGCCTTTTCGTCAGTGACATTGCCATGGAGGACGGACTCAAGACGTTGACATCCTGTTTGAGGAGAACTTTGTCTTTCACCTCAACCTGCTAGATTTGTCCTCACGACCCCCTTCCATAAGATTGATGGGCTACTGCATTTGCTACTTAAGGCCACCACTGACCAGATCAAAGGCAAATTACCCTTCAAGCTCTTAAATGCCTTCTATTTTAAGGACTTCAATTGAGCATCCCACTTTGTCTTTTCCTTCTTGATCAGAGGCGTAGTTGCTCAAACCTTTCACTTCAGGGCACCAGCGACCTAAAGACCAGGGCGAGTTTTCACTCCTCTAAATCAGTCCTTCATCTCCTCTTCCAGTTTCATGTCATGTCCTAATTGAATATTAGGGCCGATCAAATCCCTTTCCTCGGGTTGTGAAAATGTGTTCATTTTTCTACCTATATCAATGTTATCTAGTAAAGTATTGCATTGACTCGTGTGATCGGTTTCTCTCCACATACTAGCCTACCTATGCACTACATCTATCTCTACATATACTTCTCCACCCCAACCATTCTCTTAAATTTGTTCATGGGTGGTGTGAGGGGGGAGGGTTATAGAGGAGCAAAGAGGGGAGGAGGAGCTAAATTGAGAAGAAAAGACAAGTGAAGAACTACCAAAAACTGTAATGATCTTTATAAGCATGTCCAAGAAAATGGAAAGTAAAGCCCATTTGAACTAGTATAGAAAGAAGAATTGTAGATGTGAAGCAATGACAATATAACTGGGAACCAGGGTATTTGAAGAAATTTTGGGGTTGGACTAAGATTTATAGATCACCAGAAACAAATATATTATGACAATTTCCCGAAAGTTCATAAAAATGTTTAAGAATAAGGTAATTGTTCATTAAGTTCACAATCTACTTTATAAATTCATAAATATAAACATAAAGTTTGTACAACACATTCAAGAACGAAGCATTCATTACATGAGAAATATATTAAAAAAGGAGAATAATGCTATTAAGACATCACCCAGTTAGTATTTGCTTTGTTGTTTTATCGTACCCTGTGTTTGGGAATGGGCTAACAGAATAATATTCTTATAGTCACAAACTGTGTGAGAGTCTTGTATTTATCATCGCCTATATATGATGCAGGGTTACCGTACGAACGCTACAACAATTAACATGATTTCTTATTTGTATACAGTGTCATTAAGCTCCAACCCAAGAGTATACAAAAACCTACCACCGGCAAGTGGTCCGCACTTAGCAGACAACCAAGGTTGCCTACTTGCAATCTCTGAAAAATTTGTCATGAACCAAATAGAAAAGTAAAATAACAGGACAGTAAATAAAGACATATACTAACACTCCCCCTCAAGTTGGAGCATAGATATCAATCATGCCCAACTTGTCCACAAGCGAGTTGAAATGTTTCTTGGCCAGCAGCTTTGTAAACATATCAGCAACCTGATCTTTTGAGCGAGTGAAAGGAGTGCAGATCTTGCCAGATAAGATAGTCTCTCGAATGAAATGACAATCGACTTCAATATGCTTTGTGCGCTCATGATATACAGGATTATTAACAATGAAGATAGCAACTTTATTGTCACAGTGCATAGGGATAGCAGCAGAAGATTCAACCCCGAAGTCTTTCAGAAGAGATTGTACCCATAGGAGCTCACAAGCAGTGTGGGCCATTGCCCTGTATTCAGCTTCAACACTAGATCTGGCAACAACATTTTGCTTTTTACTTCTCCAAGTGACCAGATTACCTCCAACATAAGTACAGTAGCCTGAAGTAGATTTTCTGTCAATCTTACTTCCAGCATAATCAGAATCAGAGTAGCCTTCCAGAGAACAGTGTCCATGCTTTCTATAGTAGAGGCCTTTGTCAGGTGATTTCTTAAGATATCTCAGAATATTACAGAGAGCATCCCAGTGACACTCTCTAGGCTTATCCAGGTACCTGCTAAGAAGACCTACATCATGTAGAAATATCGGCTCTAGTAACAGTCAGATAAATCATCTTACCAATCAGTCTCCTATATTTTTTACTGTCTGGAAACTGTTAATATATGTGTTGCTTTATTTATGTTATGTTATTTTCCATTATATTTGGACCTTTCTGTAATTGTTACTTTTCTATAAATAGAAGGGTGCACACATTGTGCAACCCTAAGCTCTCCAAGTCTCATTGTCTTTCACATGGTATCAGAGCGGGCCGATCGACCTTAAACCTAATCCCTCTCTCTCCACCAACCCTAGTCGCCGCCACACTCCGAAATCTCCTTTTTCCGCCGCTACAGTACTGCTACAGTAGCGTCGCCGCTGCTACAGTAGCGCCGCCGCTACAATAACGCCGTCCACCCCTCCGCAGCCCTCCATCCACCTCTAATCCCCTAATAACCTCCATCCTTGTGGCCCAATCCACCACAGGTCCCTCCGTCTAGCTTTGTTTCTCTTTCCGTAATCTCCGGACAGCCTCGGTAACTTTCCAGTTCTGGCATGTTGACGGCGTAACGGGCTTCATCCTCTCTGTCTGCCTGCGCCTAATGGTGGAGTGATTGATCCTCCATGTTGGCGTAGGTTTTTTCTCTTCTCTGCTGCCCCTACGTGGGTTTTTTTTTACGATCCATACGTGGATCTTCTACCTTCTACTACTAGTCCATGTATTGGACTTCTGCCTCTGACTGCTGACTTCTACTGCCTGTGCATGATTGTTGTTGCCTGCCTGTAACTCTACGTCTGCATCTGTTTCTTCCTGATAGCGTCTACTCATGAAGATCTGTGACGTCAGGTGACAACTGTGAAGCTGTATGGGTGAAACTACCAACATTGGGTGTGCTCTATGCAGATATATGTTAAATCACAAGGAAAAATGTCACACCTGACGCGAGATCCACCACCCGTGCCTCCTGCAACAGCCGATTCGAAGGATGTGAAAGCCTATGATGATTGGGTGAAGGACGATTCCACAGTCATGACATGGATTCTGAATAGTAGCGAGACCAAGATTAGTGTCATACTATTGTACCTGCAGACGGCAAAGCAAATGTGGGATCAACTTGCCAGTACATATTCACACAGTCAAAATCCAAAGAAGGTGTTTGATATCAACAAGCAACTCAGTCGTCTGCATTTCTCTAGTTCTAATCTGACAGATTATTTCTATGCTTTCAAGGGATTGTAGGGGGAGTTGGAAGCCTACCATCCCATGTCTACTGATCTGGCTACTATGCAACGACAGCGACAGGAGTTGCAAGTAGTCCAGTTCCTCTGTGGCTTACCTGATTCCTATGTCGGGGTGGTGGATCAGATTCTCACCAGTGATCCGCTGCCTACTCTTCAGACTGGTTTTCAGAGACTACAACGCTTGCCTGCATCGTCATCTGAGACTCCTACTGATACTAGGGATTTGACTGCTTTTGCTGCGATGTCTGGTCGTGGTCGTGGCCGTGGACGCGGTCATTCATATGATGCTCATCCTCCTCTTGGTACTGGCAGGGGGAGGAATTATGCGGGTCGTGGAGCATCCTCTGGATCTACTACTGCTGTTGCTCGTCCTCAGACTGGCCAACGCTTCTGCAACTTCTGTGGCCGGTCTAATCATGTTGAAGACAAGTGCTGGGAAAAGTATGGTAAACCTGCATGGGCCAATGCGGCCAGTGACACTACTACTATTTCAGAGACACCTACCCAGTCTGTTCTGTCTGATGACTCGGGTACTGCCACTGCGGATTACATTCATGCTGAGGTGGAGCGCCTACTACGTGAGCGTACTGGCTCCTCTTCTACTGCCACTACAAGTAGAGCCCATGCTGCGACCTACTCGGGTTGTGATACTGCCTTCCTCAGTACTCCATCTTCTAGTGCTGGCAATACAAAATGGGTTATCGATTCGGGGGCATCGTCTCACATTTCTGAAAATTGAGCTTTATTTAGAATTTATCTAGACCAGCTACTGCTTCTTCTGTCATGCTTGCTGATGGTTCTAAGTCTGCAATTTCTGGGGTTGGAGACATTGTATCTAAGTTTCTTCTAAAGTCAGCTTTATATGTGCCTCGTTTTCTGCTGAATTTATTATCTGTTAGCAAAATCTTACGCAGCCTGCAATGTAGCCTGACCTTTATACCTGGTTCGTGTGTTTTTCAGGACCTTCGCACGAGGACGAAGATTGGTGGGGGGCATGAAGGATCTGATGGCCTCTTTTATTTGGATGATCTGCCAAGACTGGACAAGGTTGCATTGGCTTCTACTTTATCGACATTATCTACATCAGTCTCTGCATTACAATGGCACTACCGTCTTGGACACCCTTCTATGGGGTCCTTGTAATGTGCCTAATTTGTCTAGCTACAAATACATTTTACTATTTATTGATGATTTCTCTCGGACCACTAGGTTGTTTCTGTTGAAAAGTAGGTCTGAAGTGTTGTCTACTATTAAATTCTTTTTTGCTGAGGTGAAAACACAATATGCTCTGCCTGTTAAAGTTTTTCGTACTGATAATGCACTTGAGTTTGTCCAAAAAGATGTTGCAATGTTTTGTCGTTCTGTTGGCACTTTACATCAAACTTCTTATGCATATACACCACAGCAAAATGGAGTAGCTGACAGGAAAAATAGACATTTGTTAGAAGTTGCTAGAACTATTATGATGCACTATCATGTACCCAGATTGTTCTGGCCTGAAGCAATATTGACTGCCTGTTTCTTAATTAATCGGATGCCTTCCTCTGTGATTGGAAATAAAGTACCTGTCCAAACTCTACAACCTGATGCACCCTTATTTACTGTACCTCCTCGGATTTTTGGTTGTACGTGTTTTGTGAGATTGCTTGGTCCTACTCATGATAAATTATCTCCCCATGCTGAGAAATGTATTTTCTTAGGGTATTCTCGTACACAAAAAGGATATAGATGCTATAGTCCTACTGCAAAGAAATGGTTTATCAGCCGTGATGTTGTCTTCTTTGAGAATACCCCTTACTACTCATCTAGCGGAGATAGTCTGGAGCCTGATATTATTGCTTCCCCTCTGCCTATTACTACTGAATGTGTGTTTGAGAATTTTGATCAAATGTCACCTAAGAATACGACACCACCTCTTATTGTTTATCAGCACAGGAACAGGTCTCCACCTGAACAAGTAGCCCCCACTCAACACCAATCTCCTCCTCAAGAAGGTCCTGCCACACCTGAGGTAATTTCTGACTTGGATATACCTATTGCTCTTAGAAAGGGAACTCGTTCCTGCACTTCTCATAACATTGTTAACCATGTAACTACTGCACATCTGAGTATTCATGCTAGCAATTTTGTCTCTACTTTATCTGATGTCACTATTCCAAAAAATACTCATGATGCCTTGCAAAGTACAGCCTGGACTTCTGCTATGCAAGAAGAGATGTGTGCTCTTACTGACAGACAAACTTGGGAGTTGGTGGATCCACCTCCTCAATGTAAGCCTGTAGGTTGCAGATGGGTATATGTTGTTAAATATCAACCTGATGGTACTATAGAACGGCTGAAGGCACGCTTGGTTGCAAAAGGGTATACACAGACTTATGGTATTGATTACTTTGAAACTTTTTCTCCTGTTTCCCACCTTAATTCAGTCAAAATCCTTCTTTCTGTTGCTATTATTCTGGACTGGCCTTTGCTACAATTAGATGTTAAGAATGCTTTCATGTATGGTGATCTGCAAGAGGAAGTGTATATGGAGCAACCCCCTGGATTTTTTGCTCAGGGGGAGTCACACAAAGTCTGCAGGTTGAAGAAGTCTATTTATGGGCTCAAACAGAGCCCTCGTGCCTGGTTCGATAAATTAAGCAAAATTCTGATTGCTTTTGGTTTTCTGAGATCTCAAGTGGATCATTCTGTTTTTACTAAGAAGACCTCTACTAGCATTGTAATTCTTATTGTCTATGTGGATGATATTGTTCTTTCTGGCAGTGACTCTATTGCTATTCAGGATACTAAAGCCCATCTCTGCAAGCACTTTGCTACTAAAGACTTGGGTAAACTACGGTATTTTCTGGGCATAGAGGTATCTAGAACCTCTAATGCACTAGTGTTGTCTCAGAGGAAATATGTTCTAGATCTTTTACAAGAAACTGGTATGCTTGGAGCTAGACCTGCCGACACTCCTCTAGATCCCAATGTCAACTGGGATGATGATTCGTCTCCATCTTTTACTCATAATAAAAAGTACAAGAGATTGATTGGTAAAATGATATACTTAACTGTGACTAGAGCTGACATATCTACTTCTGTGGGACTTCTTAGCAGGTACCTAGATAAACCCAGACAGTGCCACTGGGATGCACTATGTCATATTCTGCGATATCTAAAAAAGTCTCCTGGCAAGGGACTTCATTACAGGAAAAATGGGCACTGCTCTCTAGAAGGATATTCTGATTCTGATTATGCAGGGAGTCAGATTGACAGGAAATCCACTTCTGGTTATTGTACCTATGTTGGAGGAAATCTAGTCACATGGAGATCCAAGAAACAAAATGTGATTGCTAGATCTAGTGCTGAAGTTGAATATAGGGCTATGGCCCATACTGCTTGTGAGCTGCTTTGGGTACGCTCTCTTCTTAAAGACTTCGGTGTTGAGTCTTCTTCTGCTATACCCAAGCACTGTGATAATAAAGCTACTATCTTTATTGCCAACAATCTTATCTATCATGAGCGCACCAAGCATATCGAGGTCGACTGTCATTTTATTCGGGAATCTATTCTTACTGGCAAGATCTGCACACCTTTTACTCGATCTGAAGACCAGGTTGTTGATATCTTCACCAAATTGCTGCCTAAGAAGCATTTCAGCGCTTTGATGGACAAGTTGGGCATGATTGACATCTATGCTCCAACTTGAGGGGGAGTGTTAATATATGTGTTGTTTTATTTATGTTATGTTATTTTCCATTATATCTGGACCTTTCTGTAATTGTTACTTTTCTATAAATAGAAGGGTGCACACATTGTGCAACCCTAAGCTCTCCAAGTCTCATTGTCTTTCACAGAAACATAGGAGAAGAATCATCATCCCAATTAATATTGGGATCCAGAGGAGTATCAGCAGGACGTGCACCAAGCATCCCAGTCTCCTGTAACAGGTCTAGAACATACTTCCTCTGAGATAAAATAAGAGCATTAGAAGTCCTAGATATCTCAATGCCCAGAAAATATCTTAGCCTTCCCAGATCTTTAGTAGCAAAATGTTTGCACAAGTGTGCTTTAGTGGCCTGAATCTCAGAATGATCACTGCCAGATAGAACAATATCATCAACATAAACAATCAGAATGACAATACCAGAAGAAGTCTTTTTTGTAAAGATAGAATGATCAACCTGTGACCTCAGAAAACCAAAAGCAGTCAGGATTTTACTCAGCTTATCAAACCATGCCCGAGGACTATGCTTGAGTCCATAAATAGATTTTTTTAACCAGCAAACTTTATGTGACTCCCCCTGAGCAACAAACCCAAGAAGTTGCTCCATATAAACCTCTTCTTGAAGATCCCCATGCAGGAAGGCATTTTTAACATCCAGTTGAATAAGAGGCCAATCAAGGTTAATAGCAACAGAAAGAAGAATTCTGACAGAGTTAAGTCTGGCAACAGGCGAAAACGTCTCAAAATAGTCAATTCCATAAGTTTGGGTATACCCTTTTGCAACCATTCGTGCCTTCAGACGTTCCACCGTTCCATTAGGTTGATACTTTACAGCATAGACCCATCTGCAACCAACAGGTTTGCACTCAGGAGGTGGATCCACCAGCTCCCAAGTTCCTCTGTCAGTAAGAGCAGTCATCTCTTCTTTCATGGCAGTCATCCAGGCTGAGCTTTGTAAGGCATCATGGACAGTCTTAGGAATAGAAATAGCAGATAGAGCAGCCACAAAGTTACTAGCATGAATACTCAGATGTGCAGTAGAAACATGATTAGCAATATTATGTGAAGTACAGGAACGAGTGCCCTTTCTGAGAGCAATAGGCAGATCTAAGTCAGAGTGTACCTCAGCAGGAGTGGGACCTTCTTGAGTAGAAGATTGGTGTTGCATGGGGGGATCTTGAGTACTTTGGGACCTATTCCTGCGTTTATACACAATAAGTGGAGTAGTAGTTTCAACAGGTGAAGTGTCAGAGGTACAATCACTCGTGACAGGCAATGGTGATGTGATTATATCAGAACCCAGTGTATCTCCTTTAGTAGAATAAAAAGGTGTATCCCCAAAAAAGACCACAATACTACTTGTGAACCATTTTTTCCAAGTAGGACTATAGCACCGGTACCCTTTTTGAGTACGAGAATAACCCAGAAAAATACATTTTTCTGCTCTAAGAGATAATTTATCATAGTTTGGTCCAAGTAATCGTACAAAACAAGTAGAGCCAAATATCCGTGGAGGTACAGAAAATAGGGTTACATCAAGTTGGAGAACCTGAACTGGAATCTTATTGCCAATAACAGACGACGGCATTCTATTAATAAGAAAACATGCAGTCAGGATAGCTTCTGGCCAAAAATGTTTAGGTACATTAGAATGCAACATTATAGTTCTAGCAACCTCAAGTAAATGCCTATTTTTCCTTTCTGCAACTCCATTTTGTTGAGGTGTATAAGTACAAGATGGCTGATGAATAGTACCCACAGATCGACAAAACAATTCAACTTCTTTCTGAACAAACTCCAAAGAATTATCGGTTCTCAGAATTTTAATAGGCACAAAATATTGGGTTTTTATTTCAGCAAAAAAGAATTTTATTGTAGATAGCACTTGAGACCGATTTTTCAACATAAACAGCCAGGTGGCATGAGAGAAATCATCAATAAACAGAAAAAAGTATACAAACTTGGCACATGACACGGACCCCATACATCTGAATGAACAAGATCAAAAATATTTTTACTGCTAATCCGGGGACCGTTTAGGAAAGAGTTCTAGACTGTATCCCTATCTGACACGACTCGCACTGAAAACTGTGCGTTCCTACACCAGAAATAACATGCTTTAATTTTTCAGAAGATGGATGTCCAAGTCTGTAGTGCCACTGCAAAGCTGAAACAGATGAAGATAGAGCTGAAGCTAGCGCCAAGTTGTCAGTGTTTTTCAATTCATCCAGATAATATAGGCCATCAGGTCCTTCATGCCCCCCACCAATCTTCATCCTCGTGCGAAGGTCTTGAAAAGGACAAGTACTAGGAATGAATGTGAGACTGTAGTTCAGACTACGCACAATTTTGCTAACAGATAATAAGTTCAATGTAAATCGAGGCACATATAGAGCAGATCCATGTTTAAAATGTCAATTTTGATGTCGTTTCGGTTGGTCCAGAAACAGAAATTTCGACCAAAATTTCGATATTTTACGCTTTTTCGACACAAGATTTCGATGCAAATTTTGACGTTTTCGATGACCAAATAAAGGAATTAAGTCATAATTTTTTACCATGATGATCTATATACATAAATACACCTAATTATACAATAATATCATATGTTGGTATAGGGTAGGGGGCTCCTACATTTTTGAGTGAAAATACACAAAGTTGTTTCGATCAGGATTTCGATGATGCAATGTATACATACATATATTCTTATGTAATAACATGTTAGATCTTATATTTTGGATTGAATTAACTCAGGGGGGTCTCCCACATTTATTTAAGATTTTTAAGATTTTTTTTTTAAATTATAATGCAATAAAAAAATCGAAATTTCGGCTATTTGGACCGGTCCATTTCGATGTCTGGTAGTGGTCGAAACTGAAATTTCGCAATTTCGACCGAAATTTTAAACCATGGAGCAGATTTTAACAAAAATTGAGAGATTATGTCTCCAATCCCAGCTACAGCAGTCTTGGAGCCATCCACAAGCATAACAAAAGAATTAGAAACCGGTTTAGATAAGGTTTTAAACAAAGACTGATTTCCAGATATATGAGACGATGCACCCGAATCAATCACCCATTTTTATTACCAGTAATAGGCGAGGGGGCACTGATGAAGGCAGAATCACAACCAGAATATGTAGCAGCATGAGCTCCAGAAGCAGCTCCAGAGAATGACCCCAGTACGCTCAAGCAGTAGACGCTCTACTTCAGCATGGATGAAGTCAGCAGTAGTAGAACTGGATGCATTAGTAGCAGTAGGCTGTGACACTACCTCAGTGGTAGCATGGGCATCAGAAGCTGCATTAGCCCAGGCAAGGAATTAAATGCCGATACCGACGGCGTGGAAATAGATATTTACAGGTTTACCGACGGAAATATCGACAGATGCAATCCTGGACTTATAGACGCCTAAATGAACGAATTAAATCATGAAATTTTACAGGCGTGGTCTCAACACCTAGATGCAACGTTTTATGCAATAAAATTCTATATTGGGTATGTTGGGGGGGGGGGGGTAATCATGTGGGAGGCAAGGAATCAATCCTGTTTTTTAGAGATTTCGATGAAGGATTTCGATGACAAAATATAAGAATTAAGATCTGAAATTTTAGTAGCACAATCCATAAATGCATGTTTACACACTTATGCAATAATATTCAACTTACAACAAACATATAACAACATAGTAAATTACTAAGTACTAACTCACATCAGTTGTATGTTGAGTGGCGCGCCGGCTGCTGATAAGGATATTGTTGTTCTACATATTGCTCCCATGTCATCAAAGCTCTATACGATTTGTTGTATGTGACAACATGCTCCTCATATACTTCAAGATTCACATACTGCATCATCACAATCTTTGGAAAATGTTTCTTGTAAATCTTTGAGATATTGAGCCTTGTTTGCTGAATTCCTGGGAGGCTGAGAAGAAGCGGGAGGAGGTGCGGGTGCCCTTGCTTGAGGACCTGGAGGTTGACGAAAAGGAGGTTGTAATGGAACTTCGGCAATAGGATAAATTGTAGTATGCCCACCACTCCATGTTTGCCTGAAATCACCAGAGTATGCTTCGGTGTTCACCCGAAAGCATCCATAAGGGCTACGGACAGAGTATGCTTCATGATATCCCATACCAGGTCCAAGTTCTAATTGTAACCTTGGTTGTGGACCTTGTGGTTCAACTTGATATCCAGAATACCCATGTTGAGAAGTCTGAGATGGGTATGGAAGTGTCTGCCCAAATAACATATCTCCAAATGAATGTTGAGATTGAGATTGAGAGTCAGATATACTCAATGCATCCATTGATTCAGCAACATCAGAATGATAATCACTTGGACTCTGGTATTGTGGTTGTGGTTGTGGATTGGATGGGTAGGAGTAGGGGTAGGGGCTTGGAGTTGCGGGCATTGCGGCATTTGGTGGAGGTGCACCGTTGTAATCTTTCCCAGTTCGAGTTTTTCTTCTTTGAAAAAAATTTTCAGCCATGGGATATTCTTGTTGTGTGGAGGTGCACCCCTAGTAACATAAGGTCGATCATCATGTTGAGGATCCACAGCTTGAGGATATTCTGGAGAGCGTTGACTTTGATTACCACCATCATTATCATTGTCACTATCATCAGACTTAGATTTGGAACTAGCTGAAGAAGAAGAATCTGAGCTACCTAACTGCTCTTGTACTCTTCTATCTATTTCCATATCAACATTTACATGTGCAGCTTCAGGCTCAAGTCTTTCAGGCGGATTATCAAGAATAATATCATCACCATTGTTTGGCTCAAATTGATCTTCTATGTATGGATCTGGACGCCCATCTAAATTATCAAGAACAGGACGACCTATCTCATTCATCCATTCCTCTAAAGGATTTTCTTAATCTTCCTCCAGCCCTCTACGTCTGTCAGTGCTGAAAGTGTATGCGGTGTCAATGGGATCGTGGACAACAGCAAAATCCACTTCCCTATAGTTGGCATCTCGTATTGCTCTAGCCCTCAACTGCATGTTGTAGTGAACGTAGACAAGGTCCCTCAACCTGTTTGCCCCAAGCTTGTTCCTTCTCTTTGAGTGTATCAGATTGAATGTGTTCCAATTTCTTTCACAACCCCCTGCAGATGTTGTTTGAGCAAGGAGGCGAACAACCAGTTTTCTTAAATGGGGGGCACCTGTTCCATTCCAAACCCACCACTCACAAGGATCACCTGCCTCACGATCAGAAACCGCATTTGGATGTCCAAAACATCTAGTGCCTTCACGGAAATGGCGCAACTGCAAAAAAAAACATCATTTACGATATTTAGATGATGAAATCAAAGTGATGACTAATGAGTAATGAGTAATGAGAAATTAAGAATGTAAGTAATATAGTTATCTTATACCTCTTCCAGTACTAGCAATCGCTTTTCTGGAGAGGTAATGAACTTGTTGGTGACATCTCTCACTCCAGTCATTAGAGTCGGATTCAATCCAAGTGTTCGTGAGTATTGGAACCTCGGATTCAAATAGTAAGCTGTCACAAATATAAATAAGGAAATTAGAATGACATTTTAATAGGTAGACTATGAGTTAGACAAATAACTCAGAAGTTAGAAACTTAGAACATAATTGATTGAGATATATACCTGCTTTATGCAATGGATGCAAAAGCATATTTGTCCAAAGATTCTCATAAATTCTGATGTATTGCTCATTGGACTTAGGAGCTGCTTCTTTGATGCGGTCCACCATTGAGGTCATTGCATCATATAAAAAAGGCATTGTTGCAGTTTTGTCACCATCTACCAGCCTCAATACCTTGACAATGGGTTCCATTATTCGCAGCACCCTAGTAACCTTATCCCAAAAAGGTTTGTTGGCAATCAACTGCTCAATTCTACTGCCAACTGGGGTATTGTGCTCCTTCATGGAGGTCCACTCCACTCCATTGAAGAGCCTCCTAAGTCCATCCTTTTTGGACTTTAATGATTGTAAGGCAAGAAAGTTTGTTGCAAATCTAGTTGCACCTGTTCTAATCAGATCACCTCCACAATACTCACGTCGCCTCATTGCATTCAACAGAAAAGAATGGTTGTAGATGAATCTTGTGATCAACCTACCATCAATGATAACAGATTTAATGAATTCAATTGAGCCAATGTCCTTGAGAATGAGATCTATGCAGTGGGCAGCACATGGTGTCCAGTATATGGGATATTTCTTCATTAAACTGTCCCCGGCCTTCTTGAAGGCAGAACCATTATTAGTAACTATCTACACCACATTTTCCACACCAACCTACTGCATGTATGTCTTCATTAGTTTCTTTATGAACCTGTGGTTCCTAACCTCACCTGAAGCATCAACAGAGTTCAGAAAAATTGTGAATCCACGACAATGTGCAAGAAAGTTGATAATTTGTCTTCTGTTGCCACTAGTCCACCCATCACACATAAGTGTGACACCATATTCAGCCCACATATTTTTTTGGCCTGAAATCCAGGCTTGTAGATCCTTCTTCTCTAGGAAAAGATACTTGTTCATTAATTCATATGAAGTGGGGGCCTTGACGCCCCTCCCAGAATCCCCTATCACATCTACCATATGTTGCAGATACGGTTCAGTTGTAACATGTGCAGGTATACCGTGGGCAAAGAAGAACTTACCCACTGCCTTGCCGACCTTATCTTTTGCACCAATGAACATTGCTTTAATGTCTTTTTGCCTAGCTTCAGGCCTCCTAACCCCTGGCTCATCAACATGCCTCAATCTCGTACTAGCAGAACGGAAAAGTGTATCAATGCCGCCTTTCTTCCTTTTGCCATGACCAGCTCTGTTTTCATCGTCATCTAGGTCAACAACAGGAATACGTGCAGTACCACTGCCTCCACCTGCACCAGATGGCCCATAGCTCCTTGTAATTTGAGCTGCCTCCTCTCTTTCCCACTCATCTCTGTGGGAATCTCTGAGGGCACGCCTATACGCACGACGTGAATAAGTTGTGTCACAATAAGGAGGATATGCAATGTCATCATCTGATTCTATAGAAGAACCTGTGCCCCTAACATTGAATAATGTATCTGTGTAACCCCTGTCACTGTCAGCCTCCTTCATCTTTTGTTGTTTGTGTTTCTTTGCACCCATAATATTCCTAAAATCATCCCTAACACTTTGGCGACACCTTGTGCACATTGCCACATTTTTGTCACCGCCAGTAATGTGACGTTTGAATCTAGTAATCCCCCCTCCACCAATCGTCTTGTTGCAGTAATTGCAAACTATCTTTGCCCTATTGCCTTCAAGAGGCGTGCAGTGATTCCATGCAAAATCCATCACATTCTTAGCTCCACCAACATTACCGGCCCCAAAACCCTCACCATCACTTGAAGACGTCTTCTCAAAAGTCAAAAGTGGACACTGTCACACTGCAAAAAGACAGACAAATAAAAATTAGGTGTATGAAATCTATAACCCATTAAGTTGCAAGAAATTAATCTATTATATGTATTATAGAATCAAACACAACACTTTTAGGGGTATAAATGTTAAATGTATTTATAGAATCAAACACAATATTTTTTAAGATTTTTATTAACAAGAAAAAAGGCTTAAATAAAAAAATTAAAGTCTGAAATTAATTTAAAAATTATAAAATCTGATAATTATCTAGTATTAAGTCAAGTGATGTATTACAACTTTACTCATTCCATCTTACATAACAATAACGCATACATTTCTGTCGAAAAAACAAAAAAAACAAAAAAATGATTTTTTTTTATTTTCAGCATTTTAAATAAATAAATAAACGAAAAATATAAATATTTTAACTATATTTTTGTTTGAATTTGTTCACATTGCTATTTGGTACAACTTCTTCTACTAAACCTAAGTTAGATACCTATTATTTCTAGTACTTATTGTATTATTACGAATTTAATATTAATTAGTGAAATTATATGATAATACTAATTAAAAGTAGTAGATCGAGTTATACATTAGTAGATCTACATATAATATTCATAGATCTACTGTTAAATAGCATTAATCCTAAGTTTTTTGAAGTAGATCTAAGATTTGAGTGTATTTAGAGATTTTTGGAGAGATTTTATGGTGAAAGTAGAAGGAAATAGATAGGAGATGGGTTGGAAATGATGAAGAATGCAAGAAATCAAGAAAGCATACCTTGATTACAGCTGATTTGAGCTCCAACGAAGAAAATCGCCCTAAATGAGTAAGTTCTTTCACTCCAACAGCAGCAGCAGGCTCACGTTTGCAAATGAAGGCATATCGGGGCAGTATACCGCCCATATCGCCCATAAGTGGGGCATTTTGCACTGAACCCCCCCCCTACCGCCGAAAACCGGTGGGTTTTACCGGTAAACCCACCGGTTTACCGAAATTTGCGGGAGCAGCGACAGATATGCGTAAACCGATGCCAGGTTGGCTCGGTATCGGTAAACCGAGCGGTATACCGACGATATCGTCGGTATCTTCTTCCTTGAGCCCAGGCAGGCTTTCCATATTTCTCCCAGCATTTTTCTTCAATATGATTAGACTGGCCATGGAAGTTGCAGAACCGTTGACCAGTCTGAGGGCGAGCAGCATTGGGAGGACCAGAAGGTGCTCCACATCCAGAAGAACTTCCCCTCCCAGCACCAAGAGGAGGACGAGTTTCGTGAGAACGGCCACGTCCACGGCCACAACCACGGCCAGACATAGCAGCAAGAGCAGTGGTATCACCAGTATCAGAAGGCAACTCAGAGGAGGATGACGGCAGCCGTTGTAGACGATGAAAGGCACTC
Source organism: Alisma plantago-aquatica (assembly GCA_963693085.1). Lineage (NCBI taxonomy): Eukaryota > Viridiplantae > Streptophyta > Magnoliopsida > Alismatales > Alismataceae > Alisma > Alisma plantago-aquatica. Next base: position 401,370,393 of record OY856409.1, read on the forward strand.
TGTAGATAAGGTAGTGGATCATTGGCAAGGATCTGATCCACAACCCCAGCATATGAATCAGGTAACCCACACAGGAATTGGACTACCTACAACTCCTAGTGTTGAAGTTGCATGGTAGCCAAGTCAGTAGACAAGGGATGGTAGGCCTCCAATTCTCCCCAAAGTCCCTTGAAGGCAGAAAAATAATCAGTAAGATCAGATCCCGAGAAGTGTAGACGATTGAGTTGTTTGTTGATATCAAAGGCTTTCTTCGTATTCTGGCTGTGAGAGTAAGTACTAGCAAGCTGATCCCACATCTGCTTTGTTGTATGCAGATATAATAAGGTGACACTGCTTTTTGTCTCACTGCTATTCAGAATCCAAGTCATGACAGTAGAATCATCTTTGACCCAGTCATCATATGCTTTGACATCCTTGGAGTCGGCGGTGGCAGCAGGCACAGGAGGTGGATCACGCGTCAAAAGCGACAGTGTTAGAGGCTATTAGTATATAATTAATGGGTTGATTTTTAATATGTGCCCAAGTGTGTTTTGACCCAATAGGACTTTCTTAAGTCTATAATGCTTCCCTCATCTATTTATAGGGAAGGGGTATGCCATCTAATAACAACATAACACAAGGGATTTTCTTGCAATTTCATTTTCTACATTGTGTTAGATCAACTAGTCATACGTTGTTTAACCTTGTGTGTGTGTGAAAGAGAGAGAGAGGAGTATCCCCCCTTGCAGACGCAAGCCGCCCTTGGCGTTGCTTGGCTGCTCATAGGGATGTCAATCACTTGCTTATTCTATAAGTGTCCCCGTGGATCATCTCCTTGGAGCGTCTCCAACTCAAAGATCAATATTTTTTATGGTGTTGCTCTGCTTGTTGCCGACCTCCCCCATACTCGTGTCGTCTAGTGCTACTACAATTATCATGAAGTTTGTTGTTGTTGCTATCACCACCCTACCACCATCATCTCTCTTGGAGCCGTCGTCATTGTTCCTTGATAGCATCATCACCATCCATATTGTTGTTTTTGTTACCATCTATGTCACCATCCATGTTGTTGATGTCACCATCTATGCCACCATCGTTGAGATCAATTGTAGTCGTTTCCTACTACAAGCCATTTTGAGTTCTTTTACCATGACGAACAATCTTCATATTTGCTACTATTGGGTTTGTTTACACAACGTGTAACCACCTACCATTGATCGTTCTGCCCTGACAACTGCATGTCTTGTGAAAATTTTACACAACGTGGCCTCTATACGATGCAAGTTATGCATTCTTATACATGTTGTGTGAGTCCACCGGATGTGGTGTATGTTGTTGTTTTACTAACAATCAAAGATCTAACATATGACATGCTGCATGATCTACTACTTTAATCTATGGAGCGAGGCTTTAATTGAGTATTGTCTTTTTTTGTTGTTACTTTTGCTATCTTCTAGTCCCTACCACATGATCTTCCATCCTCAACACTTGTGCTACCTCACAAATAAAATACATGCTTACTTCGAAGGGTCTGATTTTTGACCTGATCCATACCTCATAAGTCACAAAAAGATTCATTTTTCTACCCAGATCCATGTAGTCAGGTCACATTGTACCATGACTCGTGGTATTGGTTACTCTTTGCCACATATTTGCTTATATATACACTACTTCTACCTTTGTTTTTAACTTTCCACCCTACCAATCTCTTGATTCCGTTTGTGGTTGGCATGAGGGGAGAATAGAGGAAGAGAAAAGATGAGTAGAGGGAGGAGACAAGATGAAGGAGGGGACAAGATGAAGAGAGGGATGAATGAATGAATGAATGAATGAAGAGAGGAGGAATTGATTAATGTTTTCTATATAATGTTGCTATACCTTTTGTTATCTTTCTATTATATGTGCTTCTTGGAGAGATTTGTTGCTATTTTCTTAATGGAGAGTTTGTGAAGCTTTGTACTGCTACTATGCATCTTAAAGTTTGTTCCCCGTCTGTTGATTTTTGCAAGAGGTTGTTCATTCCAGCTATATTGTCTCTATTGCCATGATTGTTTGTGTTTTATGCATGTTGAGTACTTTGTTTGTGTTTGAGAACTCTCTTCCTTGTCCATGTTTAACATCTACTACTTTGCTTGTGTTTTAGTATTTTCGGGCTTGTCTGTGTTTTATGCATGTTGACTATTTTGCTTGTGTGCTTTGCTACTCACAGTGACGACTTACTATGTGGATCAGCACTCTTCGGAGTTTACTATTTGTGACCCAACATTCTCTTGACTACTTAACAATGCTAGTGATTGAGACAATGTCATTTGATCCTACTTGCTTCCATGTATTGTTGCTCTGATGCATTTTGTTTTTTATGTGTGCATGTTTTGCTTGTCTTGGGAGTTATCTTCTTAAGGGGGAGTGTTAAGAGAGTCGCATGCTACTAACGTTACATCCTACTTGCTCTCGTACTAGTTGCTCAAAGATCGACTGAAGACATGCTTATTATTTATTCTGATATTATCTGCTTAAGGGAAAGCATTGCAGTCTTTTGACTGTAAGATTGAGGGGGTGATATTTTGGTATAGGCTTGCTTGATCTTTCTATTCCGGTACTTTGTTTTAGTTTGTATGCTACCTAACTGACTTGGGAGTCTCCCAAGGTCCAACTTCAGGGTGAGTGTTAGACAGTATCATTATATAGTTGCCAAAATATTATTTTACTTATGTTTACTTTATTTCTTTTCCTCTCTTCTTTTATTCTCATATTGGTGACTACAACCTAATTGTCTTATTTTTTCCTTGTATTAGTAAGGCCTTCCAACCATGTTTGATATTTAAATAAGCAACAATAATTTCGGACACAATAGCAAAGCAATAATGCCCCCGTGAATCAGACCCAGGGTCACCACATAATGGTGACCCCCCACTTCAAGGGCCCCTACCCAAGTTATGAAGTTTCCATAAAATCTGCTACGCCATCTGCTACGAAATCATGCGGCTGTACCACCATGTCGAAATCAGCAAAATTTTTTGCTCAGTTTTGAAATTTTTCCAGGAAACAGTAAAGTTCACTTATCTCCCACATTAAGGACCCCCCACCTATATCCATATCAAATTTTATTGCATAAAACGATGCATTTAGGTGTAGAGATCAAGCCTGTTAAATTTCATAAATTAATTTGCTCATTTTGGTGTCGAAGCGGGCACAGTCACATCTATCGAAATTTTCGTCAAAATTTCAAAAAAAATCGGTTTCCATGTTGTGCCGAAACGGCATCGAAATCGGATACCTCGTTCTTTATCCCTACCTCAATCCGTCACCCCTTTAAACTTTTCCCTAGCTACAACCACCTTCCTTGCCTCTGCTACAGCCCACCGCTGATCACGCCTCCCTCTAATACTTTTGCTCTCTCCACTGTCTCTCGCACCCACCACCAACACCCCCTTTTCCCTCTACTGCAACCACCGCCACCCTCTCCCTCTACTGCTTCAGTGATAACTCCTTACACCCGCCGCTATCCACCAACGACCCCTTCTCCCCTAACCGCTGTACACCCTTGATCTCCTGGTCTTTGTCATCCACCCTTCCCTGGTTGTCACCAACACTTGCAGCCACTGCCATCCACCCCTCCTCGCCCATTCGTCGGCACCACCCTTCCTCCCTCTAACCATTGTTGTAAGGCCTTCTTTCTCTAGTTGCAGCAATCACCCCCTAAAATGCTACCATAAACCCATCACCCACCCTTAGCCACAATTCCTTGACCCCTTTACCGATACTGTTGTTGCTAATCACAACTTCCCAGCCCCATAACCTCAACGCCACCCCCTACCAATCCTTCCCCACGTCATTTCCAGCTCTTCTTCCTCTCCACGGCAAACCACTTTATGTTTCCATCCACTCCCTGGCGTAAAATCCTCATGTTGCGGTATGTCAATAATTCCCTCTAAATTATAAACCCCTACCTCCTTCCAACAAAGGGTCTATCCTTCTCTACATAGGGGGCTACCTTTGCCAGACATGTAATTGGACAATGTAACGTAGCCTTTTTCAATTGTTCCCCCTACTATGGGACCTTTTTGACTAAACGTTGTGTGTTCTTCTTTACGCCTAACTTTGGCTTTTCGTTTCTGACTATTTCAGCACCATGCCCACTACTACTGATGCCTTTTGTTCCATATGTATTACTACTATCAAACATGATGGGTCCAACTACTACCCACGGTCCGCCACATTTGAACTCTATGTGGAAGCTCAAGGCAAATATTCTCATATGTATATTGCGGCTCCATCACCCCCTATGGCTACTATTAGTATATATGTTTTATGCTTTATGCTTTATTGTGTGCTTTAGACTTGTCTTGTCTTTAGCTTTTCCTTTATCCCATATTGGTTACTTGTATTTCCCACTTACTCTCTTATTCTATAAAAGAGAGTCCATTGTATTTGTTTTAGACATATCAAATAAGGGTTTTTTGTTTCTATATGGTATCAGATGGTCTAGACATCAAACTCCGTCTATGTTTTCATACATTTTGTGCAAATATATCCGGTCCCAAATCTAGGTAAAGGAGGAGGGTTGGTAGTAGGTTGACAGCCAGCCATAAAAATTGTCACTCTTTCTATGACATGGATCCTTACAAAAAATTCATTGGAGCGTCCCTACCTAGCAACGCACTGCATCGGCACCCGAGTGCGGTGATAAATATGCAAGGGGTTTCGACACAACGGCGCCCGGTTGTGTCGAAGGACAGACAAGGGTTTTGACATCTTAGACGGGTGTAGGTAAAGAAGCTAGTCCTGCTGCATCATCGCCCGGATATAGTGAAAAATGTGCAAGGGTTCCCACATCTTGGACGGGTGTGGGTAAAGAAGCTAGTCCACCCACATCATTGCCCGAATGTAGTAAAAAATTTGCAAGGGCAACATTTTCGAAGAAGGCAAGTAAAGAAGCAAGTTCAACAAAAAAGGATTAGAGTTGGATCTTGGAATATTGGCTCTCTGACAAGGAATCTTTGGAGATAGTGGATACCATGATGAGAAGAAAATTCAATATAGCTTGCTTGCAGGAAACCAAGTGGACAAGGGAACGTTGTAGAGAGATTGGAGACACAGGTTACAAAATTTGGTATACATGTATTGATAAACATAGAAATGGCGTAGGTATTAGTGCTGACAAGAGGTTGAAAGATGATGTTGTAAAGATCACAAGGATGGGCGATAGAATCATAACTATTAAGGTTGTTCTTAGGGGAAATAATTTTAACATTATTAGCGCTTATACCCCCCCAAGTTGGCCTTAGCGAGGCTAAGAAGGATTTTTGGGATGACATGGATGAATTGATGCAGGGAGTACCGACAGAGGAAAAGATATTATTGGCAGTGATTTAAATGGCCATGTGGGGAGTAGCAATGTTGGATACGAGAGAGTTCATGGTGGTTTTGGATATGGCCACAAAAATGGAGAGGATTTTAGATTTTACAGTTGCATATGATATGATTTTGGCAAACACCCATTTCAAGAAAGAGAATCTCATAAGATTACTTTCAAGAGTGGGCACAATTGTAGCCAAATTGATTATCTCCTTACGAGGGGGGTGGATCGTAATATATGCAAGGATTGTAAAGTGATTCCTGGCGAAGAACTCAGGACCCAACATAGGTTGGTGGTTTTGGATATTAACATGAAGATCAATAAAGGCAAGCAAAACAGAAACCAAGATAGCAGGATCAAGTGGTGGAATCTTAAAGGAGAAAAGAAATTGACTTTTCATGATAAACTCAGCAAGGAGGGAACTTGGAACTTGGAGTCTGATGTTAACACTATGTGGCATAACATGAGCTCCTGCATAACAAAAATTTCCAAAGAGGTTTTGGGGGAGTCCAAATGTTGTGGGCCTCCACAGAAAGAGACTTGGTGGTGGAATGATGAAGTACAGAAGACTATTAAACTGAAAAGGGAGATCTATAGGAGCTTGCCCAAATCTCGAGATGTTATAACGTTCCAAAGATGCAAGCAAGCAAAGAAAGAAGCTAAAAAGATTGTTCAGGAGGTAAGGTCTAGATACTTTGATGATATTATTAAGAAGTTGGACACAAGAGAAGGGGAAAAAGATATATATAAAATGGCTCGTATAAGAGAAAGGAAAGGAAGAGACTTGAGTCAAGTGAAATGCATCAAGAATGAAGATGGTCGGGTGTTGGTGAAGGACGACGATATCAAGAACCAGTGGAGAAATTACTTCCGTAAGCTTTTCAATGGAGATACTGCAAATAATGTTAGAGAGTTGTGTGACATGAATACAAGAGATATTATTTACACATGACGAGTTTCACCTTTTGAGGTCAAGAATGATTTGAAGAAGATGAAAATGAGAAAGGCATGCGGACCAGATGGTAATCCCATTGATGTATGGAAGAGTATGGGGGATGAAGAAGTTATGTGGTTAACAAAGCTCTTTAACAAGATCATGAAGACCAAGAAGATGCCAGATGAGTGGAGAAAAAAGGTGATATTCAGAGCTGCACAAACTACAGAGGCATCAAGTTGATGAGTCACACAATGAAGCTTTGGGAGAGGATTATTGAGCAAAGGCTGAGATCTATAACGCAGATATCAAACAACCAATTTGGTTTCATGCCTGGAAGATCAACAATAGATGCTATTTTTCTGATAAGGAGGCTTATGGAGAAGTATAGAGAAAGTAAAAGAAATCTGCATATGGTGTTTATTGATTTGGAAAAGGTTTATGATCGAGTATCCAGAGAAGTGTTGTGGATGGTTTTGAAGAAAAAATGTGTCAATCCAATACATTGACTTGATCAAAGACATGTATGATAGCTCTACTACAAGTGTGAAGACTCCTGGAGGAGAGACACCAACTTTTCCTATCACATTTGGGGTACACCAAGGATCGACACTCATCCCATATCTATTCGTTCTTGTTATGGATGAGCTGACAAAGAATGTTCAAGATGATATTCCTTGGTGTATGTTATTTGTTGATGATATTGTTTTGATTGACGAAATTAAAGATGGATTAAATGATAAAGTTAAACAGTGGAGAGAGGCATTGGAATCAAATGGATTGAATTGCAATTTCAGCCAATCCTGCAGTGTCAATGATGGAGCCAAGTTGGACGAAGTAGATATACCAAAATTTGATAAATTTCGTTACTTGGGTTCTATTATTCAAATAGATGGGGATAGATCCAAAATGACGTTTGTCACATGATCACTGCAGGATGGTTGAAATGGAGGAGTGCAACTGGAGTATTATGTGATCGAAAGATCCCTCTCAGGTTAAAAAGTAAGTTTTCTAGAACAGTTATACGGCCAGCCATGCTCTATGGGAGTGAATGTTGGGTGGTGAAGAAACAAAGGTCTCAACAAGATGAACGTGGTTGAAATGTGTATGCTGAGATGGATGTGTGGGAAGACAAGAAAAGATCGCTTGAGAAATGATTATATCAGGAATAAAGTGCGGGTGGTGAGCATTGAGGACAAGTTGCGTGAGGGCCGACTCAGATGATACGGACATGTGCAACGCAGACCGACTAATGCGCCTAGACGAAGCAATGTTATTGAGTCAAGCACAATAAATAGAAGAGGAAGACCTAAATTAACATGGGATGAACTAATAAAGAGAGATTTTGAATCTCTACATCTCAACCAGAATATGGTCCATGATAGAGCTGAATGGAAACAAAGGATCCATGTAGCCGACCCCAACATAGTTGGGACTGAGACTTAGATGATGATGATGATGATGATGATGATGATGATGATGGTATCAGATAGTTACATTCCACCATAATCTTTCCTTTCTCAAACCCTAATGTTGCCCACCATATTCTCACTCTAACCGTCAACCCCCCCTCCAACCACAGCCCGCCGCCACCCCCCTCCTTCACCCAGCCCACCACCACTCCTCCACCCTCCTGCTCCTGCCACCACAGCACCTCCACCCCCTGCTACCGCCGCTACAGTCCCTCCACCCCTTGCTCCCTCCGCCAGCTCCCTACCCGCCGCCGTCGTCGGCCAACTAGTCGTTGACCCCCCCACCCGCCATCTTTTTTGCGGTGCTAAATGTACCATTCATCAAACTTCCTATTCTTACACGCCACAACAAAATGGTGCGGCGGAAAGGAAGAATTGCCATCTTCTTGAGGTCGCCCAAACTATTCTTCTTCACTATCATGTACCTAAACATTTGTAGCCTGAAGTTGTTTCTACTGCGAGCTACTTAATCAAGCGCATGCCTTCTTCTGTGTTGCATAATCAAGTCCTTTTTTTCTCTTTTGTATCCTAATGTGTCATTGTTTTCTTTCCTACTCGCATCTTTGGTTGTACTTGCTTTGTTAAGAATCTCTACCCAAGGGTATCTAAATTTGACTCATGCTCTACTAAGTGTGTTTTTCTGGGATATTAAAGACCTCAAAAAGGATATCGGTGCTATGATCCTATAAAAATACAATGGTTTATTAGTGTTGATGTTGCCATTTTTGAACACGTCTAACTACTTTGACAAGTGGCCTGCTTTATCAAGTGATCTATTGGATCCTACTCCTCTGCCTCAAGTAGTAGAACATGATCACACTAAAGTAACTGGAGATGTTCCTCCTCCTTTAAAGGTGTACAAGCGAAGACCCAAGGCTACAGTCCCATCCCTAGCCCCTCAACAACCAATTCCCCCCTCGTCGGCAGATCACAAAACCTCCCAAGTAATCTTTGAGCTACATCTTCCTATTAGTCAAAGAACAGGTGTTCGTTCTTTGCTTGTTTGACTGCTACTCTTTCTGCTACTTCTGTACCAAAGAATGCTACACAAGCTCTTCAGCATCCTGCCTGGCGTCAAGCCATGGAAACTGAAATGATTGCACCTAGTGATCGCAAGACCTGAGATCTTGTTGATCGCCTTACAAACTGTCTGATTGTTGGCTATCATTGGATTTTTACTACCAAATATTAGCCAGATGGTTCCGTTGAACGGCCGAAGGCACGATTGGTAGCAAAAGATTATACTCAAACCTATGGGGTTGACTACTTTGAAACTTTTTCTCTAGTTGCCAGACTCAATTCTTGTACGAGTGTTTATTTTTGTTGTTGTGAATAAATATTGGCCTCTTTTTCAATTTGATGTTAAAAATGATTTCCTCTATGAAGACTTGCATGGGGAAGTCTACATGGAGCAGCCACCTGGTTTTGTTAATCATGAGTGTTCTAAGGTCTGCAAACTTAGGAAGACGATTTATGGCCTAAAACAAAGCCAATGAGCTTGGTTTGATAAATTGATCCAGATATTTTTCAAGTTTCAATTTTTGCGCTCACATTCAAAACATTTTGTTTTTATTAAAAATACCATTTTTGGGCTTGTTATTCTTATTGTCTATTTGGATGCTATAATACTGTCTGGAAGTGATTATGAAGGTATTGCAGCTACCAAAAGATATCTCAAACAACACTTTATTACTAAAGATCTTGGTCAACTCAGGTACTTCTTCGGAATTGAAGTTTCCAAATCTTCTTCTGACGTCTGTCTTTCACAACGCAAATATGTTCTCGATCTTCTGACAGAAACAGGCATGCTTGGTACTAAACCTGCTAGCATTCCTATGGATCCCAACTAAGTTGTCAAGGCGGCTAGCGGTGGATCTCAACCAAGGGGCGCCTAACCCACCCAGGCACCTAGGTGGGGGGTGAGACTTTTCTGGGCGTTTTTATTTTTTGTTTATTTTTCAGTCACAGTAATATTTCTGTACATGTGAAACTACATTTGAGTTTTGTAACTATTTGTCAATTAATGTAGTTATAAGCCTGATTTTAATTGATAACTACCGAAAGATCAGGGGGGAGATAATTAAGAGAAAGGAAAAGGAAACAACAGTAGGGGGAAGAATGTAGGATTTTTAGGAGAAAAAATGCTATGTTAGAAGTTGTGCGGGAACGAGTTAGAAAAAGAAACACAATAGTAGTAGGAATAGGAGGAGAGATGAAAGAGGAGGAAGTTAGGAAAATATAATCGACAGAACTAGTAGCAGGAGTTGTGGGAGGAGAAACTGTAGGGGAAGGAAGAAGAGGTTCTGGAGAATAAATGGAAACATGCAAAAAATAGTAGCTGTAAGACGAGATTTATGAGGAAGAAGTCAAGAAAAGAAGAAAAAAGAGAGGAGATTTGACTCGATAACTACAGGAGGATCAAGGGGAAGAGAATTAAGAGGAGAAAGAAAAAGGAAATAATAGTAGGTGGAAGATAAGTAGGAATTCTCGAAGAAAGAAGATTGTATGGTATAAGTTGCGCAGGAAGGAGTTCAGAAAAAGAAACACAACAGTAGGAGTAGAAGGAGACGTAAGGAGAAAGTCAGCAAAAATAATAATAAATAGAAGTAGCAAAAGGAGTGGGGGAGGAACTATAGGGGAAGGAAGAAGAGGTCTGGAAGAATAAACGGAAACAAGAAGAAAACAGTAGCTGTGGGAGGAGATTTATGAGTAAGAATCAGAAAAAAAAGAAGAAAAATGCAAAAAGTAGTAGCAAATGTGGGAGCAGGAGAGGTAGGATAAGTCTGAAATAAGATGCAAGCATTGAGCAGGAGGGGAAATGGTAGCATGAACAAGTTACTATAAATTAAGACAAAGAAACAGTAGGATTTAGGAATAGGAAATGCAAAAGAAAATATCAAAAATAAAGAAAAGAAAGAAAAGCAAAAATACGAGAGATTGGAAAAAGTTATTTTTTTTAAACAAACAACAGTATGGGGACTTACATGTTTGTAGCAATTGCAGCAAGAGCGCCTAGGCTGCCCGCCTTTAACGCCTAGGCGACCGCCCAGCCACCTAGAACGCCTAGTTCACCCCAGCTCAGCTATGATCCCTAGGTGCCTAGATTTGGAAGACCTATGGAACGCCTAGGACGCCTAGGCACTCACCTTGATAACTATGGATTCCAATACCAATTGGGATGATAACTCTTCACCTCCCTATCCTGATAATCACCAATACAGAAGACTAGTTGGTAAACTTATCTATTTTATTGTGACTAGGGTTGATATCACTGATGTTGTTGGACTTGTCAGTAGGTATCTAGATAAACCTCGACAATGTCATGGGGTGTTGTCCATCATATTCTTAAATATCTAAAAAATTCTCCAGGAAAAGAATTACTATATCGCAGAAATGGAAGTGCAAACTCACTGGATATTCTGACTCTGATTATGTCGGTAGTAGATGTGACAGAAAATCTACCTCTGGCTATTGTACTTTTGTGGGAGGTAATCTAGTTAGATGGTGTATTAAGAAACAGACTGTGGTTGCTCGGTTTAGTACTGAAGCAGAATACAAAGCTATGGCTCATACTGCTTGTGAATTAATGTGGGTACAAGGACTCCTCAAGGAATTCGATATCCCTGATTTTGTTCCTATTTCGATGCACTGCTACAATAAAGCCTCCCTTTTTATTGCCAGCAATCCCACTTTTCATGAGAGCACCAAGCATATCGAAGTGGATTGTCATGTTGTTCGTGAATATGTTCTTTCTGGTCGCATTTGCACTACTTATCTCCGAACAGAAGATCAGGTTGCTGACATCTTCATCAAGATTCTTCCCACAACTACTATAGTGGTGGACAAGCTGGGCATGTTTGACATCTATGCTCCAACTTGAGGGGGAGTATTAGTATATATGCTTTATGCTTTATGCTTAATTGTGTGCTTTAGACTTGTCTTGTCTTTAGCTTTTCCTTTATCCCATATTGCCTACTTCTATTTCTCACTTACTCTCTTATCCTATAAAAGAGATTCCATTGTATTTGTTTTAGACATATCAAATAAGGGTTTTCTATTTCTACAGCTACTATTGATGCCAAAAGCGAGCAAACCTATGACCTCTTAGTCAAGGATAATTGTGGAGTTATGTGGATGTTCATTAGTGATGAGTCAAAATTTAGTCAATCTCTTCTTCATCTCAAGACGAATGTGGGATTGGCTAATTTTACATTTAATGGAAAAATCCGTAGGCCGTTGAAATTTTCAAGACTCTGGCCAAGAAGGGATTTTCTATTAAAAGCTCTGTGGAATACTACTACAACCAATTCAAAGACCTGTGAGATGAATTCAAGATCTATCACCCACTTATTGTTGATATGAGTGAGATCCAGTGCAAACGCAATGAACTACAGCTCGTTCAATTTCTTATTGCCTAACCACAATCCTTCTCATGCATCGAGGAGCAGATCTTGATAACGATTCGTTTCAATCACTCTGAGACATTGAATGCATTTAACGAATCCCAATAATCAAATCATGTCCATTAGAGACTCGTGACGCTTCTTCTGTTGTTCATTTTGGAGACCGCAGATGAGGCCATGGTAATGGTCGTGGTTGTTCTCCATAGATGTGGCAGAGGACAACCTATTACCCGTCCAAGACACTACAACTTTTGCAGACGTAATAATCACATAGGACCATTGTTGAGCCAAGCATGGCACACGTGCATGGGCTTATCAATTTTATACTGAGAATATTCATTCCACGTTGTTACAACATTTGTTGCCTCCACCTCTACTTCCTAGATTGTTGAGTGCATACACAATGAGTTTGAGAAACTCTTATAAGATTGGTTATCAACTCATACTGATGTTGCTTGTCAATGGGACCACGTTGCTAGCATCTTCTTCTCATATGCAGTGTTGTCAAGGCACCCGCCTAGGCATCCTAGGCGCTAGGCAAGGCTGCCCAAACTAGGCGCCTAGCCCAGTATGTGCATTATATGGGTGTCTAAGGCCTTTTAAGCCTAAATTAAGTCATTTAAAGGATAAATTAGCATGAATCAAGTCTGGATTTGGTCAAATTAGATTAGCTTGAGTCAATTTATGGCTGAAATAGGTTTGATTTAGGCAAAATCAAGCCAAATTTTGGAAAATTAGGGAAAACATGTTTGATTTGGGCCAAATTGGTAAGTCATTTAATCACTTCCTCATATGTTTGTTGTTCTTGCTTCTTTTTCTTTTCTTTTTTTATCCTTTCTCCTGCATTTTAGTCCTTAATCCTACTACTGCTGCGTTTTTTTTTTTAGTTATTCCTCCTATATCCCCTCCTACTCTGAAATCCTACTACTGTTGTGTTTTTTTTTATTCTGTTTTCTTCAAATCCTCTTTTACATCACCTATGCTTCGTAATGTTGATGATGTTGTACTTTCTACTTTCCTCTTTTACATCACCCTTTTTCCCTGCTTTCTTTTCTAAGTCTCCTGCTCCAATTGTTGTTGCAGGCTTGTTGATATTACTTCCTCTTTTTCTTCCTATTCCCATCTCCTGCTACTGCTGTCATAACCTCATTCTGCCCTCTTTTTATGTTTCCTATATGGTATTATATGTAGTATATATGTATAATAAGAATCAAATTAACATACTGAAAAAGATACAAAATATAAAAAACGCCCAGAACAGCCTAGGCGCCTAGGCGGGCTAGGCGCCCCTTGGGAAATGTTGACCGCCTAGCCGCCTTGACAACCATGCTCATATGGTAACAGTCAACGGGTGATGGATGCACTCTGGTGCCTCATCACATATATACTGGAATCTCCATCTTTGTTCTACGCTTACAAAAACAAATATCATCCCTCGTGTTAAGTTGGTTGATGGGTATTGCTTTGTAGTAGAAGGAATAAACACTATGTTTGCTTCGTAGTTATCTTTAAATTCTGCTCTCTCGGTGCCCCGTATCTACAAGCAAGGAAAATTCTTAACTGCTTCATCACTTTTGAATTTGTTAGTTATATCTTTCATGGTCTTTGCACAAGGACAAGGATTGGTTTGGGCTATGAGGGACCAGATGAACTATATTGTCTCGACAAGCCAAGACCCTCTAGGGCTATGTTATCTATTGTTGTGACTGAACAACAATGGAACAATATATTGGGATGGTTATCTCATGCTAATCTGCAAATATCCATACCTTTTGTTTCTGCTTCCAATTTACGTGACTCATGTCAACTTGGAAAACAAAGACATTCTACCTTTTCAGATAAAATCGATATTTGTTCATCCTTGTTTGATAACATTCTCGATGATGTATGGAGACCTTGATGCGTATCTAGCTTGTTGGGTCTTCAATATGTTATCACTTTTGTTAATGATTTTTACATAGCAACATAATTCTTTTATTAAAAAATCATTCTCAAGTTTTGGACACCATTTGATTTCTTTTAAGAAAATACATACTTCTCTAGTTTCATTAAAATTCTTAGAACTGACAATGCGTTGGAGCACATGCAAGTTGTGGTACAACAATTCTACAGATGAGAGGGCATAATTCATCAAAAATCTAATGTATATATCCTACAGTAAAATGGCATTGTTGAAAGGAAGAACCGCCATTTATTGAAGGTTGTTCGGACAATGTTAACCCACTGTAAGGTCACCAACCATCTTTGGCATGAAGTCATCTCTACAACTTGCTTCTTAATTAATAGCATGCCTTCTTCTTCTCTTTTGTAATCAGATTCCGTATCACGTTATGTATCCTACAATGGATCATTTCTCTATACCACCAGCTTTGTACCACCACGCATCTTCGGCAATACATGCTTTGTAAGGATCTTCGTCTTGGACACACAAAATTGGATACACTCTAAAAAATGTATTATTCTAGGGTACTCTAAAACATAGAAAGAGTATAGGTGCTTTATTCCAGTGAATAAACCATGGCTTATCAACGTTGATGTAGTCTTCTTTGAAAATAGTCACTATTCTCTGGTGATGGCTTAGGATGGAATATTGATATTTAGGATGCTTCTTCACAGCCTTTGTCGGTTTCCGATAGCATAGTCACAATATTCGTCCATTTTTTAAAGAAAAAAAAACATGTTTAAAATGCGTGTTTTTCATCTGGCGTATGTGACGCCCGTTTAAAACTCCAAACCGTCTAATATGTTTTATACGTATTTTATTCGTGTAATATTCGCGTATTGCATTTTAAACATGTTTACTATGTTTTTCCCCTTTTTTACAATTATGTACACTTGCCTCTAGAGGTTTTATTTTGTGTGCTTTGTCATAGGGTTTTGTGCTTCCTCCCTCCCCTCTTCCTCCTTGCTTCTTCCCATTCTTCCTTCTCCACTGTCCTCTCTTCCTCCATGATTTCATCTTCTTCTTGCTTACTGATTCCACTTCCTCCCCTTCCTCTTCTTGTGTCCCATCTTCCTCTAGAGTTTTCCCTCTTTCTAGTTCATCCTTCGTGCTTCCACTCTTCCCCCCTCTTCCTGCACCAACCCCTCTTACTGGACGTTTTCCCCCTCTTCCTCCTTGCTTCCTCCCCTTCTTCCCTTATTTCTTCCCTTGTCCTTCTACATCATATTGTTGCTTCACCTTCTTCCCTTTGCTCCTCCTCCATCATCCCCTCGTCATCTTGTTCTTCTTGCTGCTTCATTTCTTTGTCTCTAATTCCATGTTTCCCCTCAACTCCTTGTTTATGCTTGTTGTTAATTCTTCTCATGTTCCTCCATTGTCTCTCGATGTTGCTTCCCCATCCTCTTCCGCCAGCTTCCCCTCTTCTTCATGTTCTTATTTCTGCTTATATTTCTTCCTCTCTACTTCCCCTTTATCTCCTTCATCCTCATGACGTCACCTTTTTGCTTCTTCAATTGCTTTGCTTCCATTTCTTCCCACGTACCACTATTTCCCCTTGCTACTATACTGTCGTTTTGCATCCTTCAAATTTTCCAACTTCCCATTTAATCTGTATCCTTATAACGTCTCTCGAACATCCTCATTCAGTTCCTCCCATTCCCCTGCTTCAAAATCACCCATTGTGACCATTGTAATTCTGCACCCTTTTTCCTATATTTGTGTTTTATTATAATTTGCAATTATCCTATTAATTATAATTTTGTAATGTACTTTAAAAAAATTTGTTCATATTCATTTGCTAAGTTTGACTAATTGCACATTGCAAATATTAAGGGTCATCCATCTAATTTTCAACTTTGATTTTCATTTGTAGCAAATTGACTTACTCCCTATCTCTGAATTATGTTGCCTAAATTATACATTAATGTCTACATATATATATATATATATATATATATATATATATGGATAAAAAACCAAAATAGCCCAGTCTAATTAAAATATATATCTGAATAGCATCAAACTAAGAGAAGCCGCATACCTCGCCCACCCCTCCTGCTCCCCCTGATTGCCGTCCGACCCCATCAGCGATGCCGCCGCCGCGACCGGAGACGGAGCGGCGCATTGTTCTTCCGACCTCCATCGTCTTCCTGCTCCTCGCCCTTCTCTTGCTAGCCGCATTCACCGACGCCTCCGCAGCCGACGAGTTCCCGCCGTACACGAACCACACGGTCGACGGCGCCCCCGGGTGGGTGTTCGACTCGACGACCGGCAAGCCCGTCGTGAACTACACGGCATGGGCGGAGTCGCAGAGCTTCTACGTCGGCGACTTTCTGCGTAAGTAACACGTGATCTATCATCTACCAATTCCAGTTGTTTCTCTCTCTCTTTCGCCTCTCCTACCACTCTCTCGAGATCTCGCTGCCCAAATCCTAAAAACCCGCTCTTAATCTTTACATGTCTTTCTCTCTGCAGTCTTCAACACCAGTCCGAACTCGACGGTGATCCAGACGACCAACGCCACGATTGTATGCAGCCTGAACCAGGACTTCGGCAACTTAACATCCCAGCTGGGCGCCGACATCGCCAACATGTCGGGCTGGTCCAGAAAACACCCATTGAAAACGCCAAATGTTTGGCGCTTTACTACGAAAGTGGGCTAGTTCCGAAAATAAGATTAGTTTGATGCTATTCAGATATATATTTTAGTTAGAGTGTGCTATTTTGGTTTTTTACCCTATATATATATATATATATATATATATATATATATATATATATTTATATTTCTTTATATATATATATATATATTTATATTTATATATATATATATATATATATATATTTATTTATATATATATATATATATTTATTTATATATATATATATATGCTAAAAAAATTGTGTACCTGAGTACGTGTATCTTATATGTACCCATCTTTATTTATGATAATTGCACAACTCTATTGAACAATCTAATCTTATAGATGTGTTTCGTACCCCTTAGATAACATGTGTCACAAATCACCTCAATATAACATTCCTAGATCATCTAATTAAAGAAAATATATATTTTCTTATCAACGGTAAGTTGCATGAATTGCAGGAACTGTTGGATGATATGTTATTATATCTCATGTAATACAGGAGATATGATTGTGATTTTTTAAACACATGTAATCTAAACAATATTAATTCAATTCATATGGTTGGATTTCATTAACGAATTATACATATGCCTTTATAACGGTAGGTACACATAAGTTACATGTACCGACAGGTACACAATTCCTAACCTTTATATATATATATATATATATATATATATATATATATATGTTTGTGCGTGCGTACGTGCGTGTACGTGTGTTTTCCCGACTTTTCCCCGAATAGTTGACCATGCTTTCACCGTGCGTTGACCCTTTTTTAATCTGATTTTTCCACGTAATTCCCGTTTTCCAAATTTTTCAGCTCAACCGTACATATCCCGAAAACTGAATTTGTGACTATGTTCGATAGAGATTCATCTCAATCTCAAGACCATGGAACTCAACTTCGCAGAAGTTGGGTGAAACTTCATCGAAGTTTGAACTTTTGGCCTAGGTGATGCCGAATCACTACTATGTTGTCGACTTGGTCCAAACTTCAAACTGAAGTTCCCTCCTTGTCGAAAAAGTTGAATTTTTACAATGTCTTCGTCCCAATGTCCTCGAAGTTTTCGATGTTTCCCCTTAGTTGGAAATGTCGGAGCGAAGTCGATACATCCTATAACATTAATCCTAACCAGTGCCCTAAACGAAATATGAGGCATAAGTGGTGCCTCCAACCCTCTTTACAACTACTAATATCAATTTTAATGTTTGTTGGTTGTCACTCTTTGCTAGAGAAGGTGTTGCAACTATTGTTTGACTGCATATTGTGTGGGGGACATATGAGTATATTTATATTGCACATTTGACCCTTGCAACTACAAGTGTACATTGTATTATCAACCTACTTAGGGCTAGAGAGTCAAGAATCATGTTTTCAATTATATTAACATATGTAAGATAGAGTTATAGCATAATTAGAAGTTTCCTTCATTCAAATCATTTTCTTCAAAAGTTTATGGAAGTTTGCATCTAAACTTCCTAGAAGTTTCCACTTCCACACCTGGCAAAGTTGACATGAAGTCGAAGTCTTGCAGCATGCTCAAGACAGACCTCTACAGTCTACTAGCATAGCAATCTTGATCTTGTTCCTACTGCTACTCCTCTCATGACCCCCTCGTCAAAGTAGTCCTCAGGTGGATGATCCTCAAGACACCCCAAGACATTGATCATGGATCTGATTTGCATCTCTATATTGTTCTAGCAAAGGAGTTTGCTCTTGTACTTTACATCCCACTGCCAATGTTTGTAGTTTGTACCACTAACCTAGTTAGCTCCAAATTTGCATCTTTGTCGTTGCATTATCTACAATGTTTAACCTAAGAATGTAAAAGAGGTGCTTGGCATCCCACCTAGAGGTAGGCAATGAAAGCTGAGATGAGTGCACTTTCTGGTCATCACACTTTAGGTCTTGTTGAACGGGTGTCATTCAGTGGCGGAGCCAGAATTTTTGGCTTGGGGGGCACCGCTTAATCTGCATGTAATGTGTGAGGATAACCATATTGATGGTGGAGGCACAGATAGGTTTTATTGTATATTTCTTACTCAGAAGAATGTATGTTGCTGCAGATTTTGTAGACAGAGGTAGGGCATAGGCCCACCCTGCGGTACATGTGGTAAGCCACTAGTGTCATTACAGCTTTACTGTTACATATCACCCTAATGGCACTATTTGGCATCTCAAAGCCTGCTGGATGGCTAAAGAATACACTCAAACATATGGTGTTGATTACTTTAAGACATTCACATGTGGCTTGTCTCAATTCTATGCGTGTCGTTAGCTCTGTGGCAGCGAATCCTGATTGGCCCTTATATCAATAGTATGTGAAAAATGTCTTTCTATATGGTGACTTACAAGAAGTTTACATGAGCAATCTTCTGGATTTGCATTGGGGAGGGTGTACTAAGATATGTAAGATTAATTCAGCTAATTATGGACTCAAACAAAGTCCTCGTGTGTGGTTTAATAGATTAAGTCATGTCTTAGTGCAGTTTGAGTTCAGGCAATCTCATCCTGACCATTTTGTTTTTGTCAAAACCACTACATGTAGTGTATGTATGTATGTCTTAATATTTTTCGAGTTCAGAAACTATAGCCTGTTCTTTTTTTTTAAGCGCCCGCTTGATCCCCCGCTTACCGGTTAACCAGTTACAAGGTGCTGAGTGCACGCTTAACGCTTAAAGTTTTGTAAAACACACACGTACATACTCACATACATATTATATATATATATATATGGGATTAAAAGAGAAAGATTCCCCCCTCCCACGCCCGTGGTAGGGGCCGAACGCCCGAGAGGGTGGTCATATTTTCTTATATATTTTTTTACAAAATTACACATCATCATCATCATCATCACCATCATCATCTAAGCACAAGTCCCAACTATGTTGGGGTTGGCTACATGGATCTTTCGTTTCCATTCAGCTCTATCATGGGTCATATTCTAGTTGAGATGTAGAGATTCAAAATCTCTCTTTATAAGCTCTTCCCATGTTAATTTAGGTCTTCCTCTTCTTCTATTAATTGTGCTTGACTCAATCGCATTGCTTCTTATAGGCGCATCATTCGATCTGCGTTGCAGATGTCCATACCATCTGAGTCGGCCCTCGCGCAACTTGTCCTCAATGCTCGCCACCCCCACTTTATTCCTGATATAGTCATTTCTCAAGTGATATTTTCTTGTCTTCACACACATCCATCTCAACATTTGCATTTCAGCCACGTTCATCTTGTTTATATCTTGTTTCTTCAATACCCAGCATTCACTCCCATAGAGCATAGTTGGCCAAATAGTTGTTCTATAAAGCTTGCTTTTTAATCTGAGAGGGATCTTCTGATCATATAATACTCCAGGTGCACTCCTCCATTTCAATCATCCCACAGTGATCATGTGACAAACGTCATTTTGGACATCCTCATCTATTTGAATAATAGAAGCAAGTAACAAAATTTATCACATTTTGGTATATCTACTCCGTCCAACTTGGCTCTACCATTCACACTGTGAGATTGGCTGAGATTGCAACGCATATACTCAGTTTTGCTCCTACTAATCATCAATCCATTTGATTCCAATGCCTTTCTCCAAAGTTCAACTTTATCATTCTATCCATCTTTAGTTTCATCAATCAATACAATATCATCAGCAAATGACATACACCAAGGAATATCATCTTGAATATTCTTTGTCAACTCATCCACAACAAGAACAAACAGATATGGGTTGAGTGTGGATCCTTGGTGTACCCCAACTGTGATAGGAAAAGTTGGTGTCTCTCCTCCAAGAGTCTCCATACTTGTAGTAGAGATATCATACATCTCTTTAATCAAGTCAATGTATTGGATTGGCACATCCTTTTTCTTCAAAACCATCCACAGCACTTCCCTGGGTACTCGATCATAAGCCTTTCCAAATCAATAGAAACCATATGAAAATCTCTTTTATTTTCTCTATACTTCTCCATAAGCCTCCTTATTAGAAAAATAGCATCTGTTGTTGATCTTCCTGGCATGAAATCAAATTGGTTGTTTGGGAGTTTTCGATCATGACCTATGTACTGGGAAAACGACCTTTCTTTCCTCACTTCCACGCCTGGATCAGGAGAACATGGAGGACCAAAGGCTCCATCGAACTGATCTCGCACGAATCGGTGTTGGATCTGGGGTCGAGATGGTTCGACAGCCAACTCGTCATCGCAAAGGACTACCGATTTGGGGACGAGCTCAAGCGTGACACCTTCGTCACTATCCCAGCATGGATCATCCTCGAGTCAATTGGTCGATCTTGTACCCGACGAGCGGTGGGTACCATAGCCGCTGGAGTCGGCAAGGTCCTCTTCATTTATGAGTGTTCCATTGAAACCGATGAAGCCTGCTTCTTGGTGGAGATTAGGGCAGAAGAAGAGATAACGGAGACGGTATGGCTGAACGTTCGAGGACGCGAAGCCATCCCGGTGAAGGTCATGTTCAACTACAAGCCACCAAGGTGCGGCCTATGCAAGGCCTTTGGGCACCCTGAAGGCGCCTGCACCGATGGCCAGGAGAAAGAAGTTGTAAAGCAACAGCAGTAGAAGACAATTTGGAAGAAGGACAGCGGGACAGAAGCGAAGGAGGGTCCAAGCACGATTGATACAAGCAAGGAGTCGTCTGAGAAGGAAGCTGCAACGACTGATACCGTAGTTGATTCGGGTGGTACAGTTGCTGATAAGGGTGGATCATCATCTACAAACCTTGTGGTGAACCAAAGTCAGGAACTACAGAAGGAGGAAGGGGAGTTCATACCCCCTTCCAAAAGGAGAGCGAAGAAGGTGGGTATTCCTAAGAAGCAAGGGGTGGGTTCTATCATGGACACATCCAATGTTTTTGAAGCACTTAGTGATTTTGACAAGGAAGAACCTAGACAGGTTGAGCAAAGGGGCAGAGAGGATACAAGAAAGACACCCAAGGAGCCTGTGAGGCGCACGAGAGGCCAAAAGAAAAATTGATTTGATGTCCATGCTTTTATGGAACATCAAAGGAGGCTGTGATAGGTATAAGAAAAAGGAAATCCGAGAATGGATCGCTGCAAGTAGACACTCTCTAGTTGTTTTAGTAGAAACCAAAATTAAAGTGCAAAATAAGAAGAGCATTAGATACATGTTCCCGCAAGGATGGGAATATGTATCCAATGTGGAATGCTCAGGGGTGGCAAGAGTCTGTATTGCATGGAAACCGATTGCATGGCAGATGACAGTGGTAAAGATGTATGAGCAACACATCACTGTGGATTGCAGGAATGCAAGTGGATTGCATGTGTGGATGATAGTTGTCTACGCACATAATGATGCTAAAGGAGACAAAGTCTATGGCAGGAATTGATTGAATCATCTAGACATGTTTCTCTACCTTGGCTCGTGATTGGTGACTTCAATAACATCAGGCTGCAGGCAGAGAAGATAGGAGGTAGACCGGCACTAAATGCAGTGATTAACACTTTCAACCACACCATTGATAAGGCAGGTTTGTTTGAACTTCCCATGGTTGGAGGTGACTTATTCACGTGGAACAATGAAAGAAAGCCTGAGGACAGAATTGCAAGCAAGCTGGACAGAGCCCTAGTGAATGAGTGGTTACAGAAGCTTCCTAACGTGCAAGTTAAAGCTTGTGGTTCTGAGTTGAGTGATCATGCCCCTATCTCAGTGTTGATCATAGAGAAGAAACATAAGAGAAGACCTTTCAGATTTCTGAATTACTGGGCTGATTGGAATGGCTTCCACGACGTCGTCAAGGAGAGTTGGGACAAACAAGTGACTAGGAACCCAATGTATGTGTTCGCTAAGAAATTAGCCAAAACAAAGAGTGCACTAAGGAGCTGGGCAAGAGAGAAAGTGAACATCCTAATATGCTGAAGGAGACAAAGAAAGAGTGCAAGGTGATCAAAGAATTATTGTTGCAGGATCCACTCAATGCAGAGATGATTACTAAGGAAGGCGAGTTGAAAAGAATGCTAGAGGACTTAAAGAAGGCAGAGGAAAAATTCTACTGGAAGAGAAGTAGAGAGAATTGGATGGAAGATGGTGATAAAAATACCAAGCTATACCATTCAGCAGTCAAGAGGAGGGAGGCTGACAACATCATATCCGAACTTGTGGATGTAAATGGGAACGTTGTCAATAAACAGGAGGACCTCGAAGAGCATGCAGTTCAGTTCTATACATCTCTATACAACAAAGAGTACGTGGCTGAGATGAAGGAAGAGGATTTAGAGTGGAAGTTCAAATTGTCAAGTACCCATAACAACATACTCACCAGGGACACAAATGAATAGGAAGTCAAGGAAGCACTTTGGAGTATAGGTAGCAATAAATTTCCAGGTTCGGATGGATTCAATGCATACTTCTACAAAAAGACATGGGAGATCATCAAGGAGGATTTACTGGCATACGTGAGATGGTTCCTTGTTGGAGGAAACATGGTCAGAAAGGTCAATCATTCTTTTCATGTGCTTATTCCCAAGAAGAAAGTGACAGCCTCTCTTGCAGATTTCAGACCTATTACGTGTTGTTCGGTACAGTATAAAATTATTGCAAAAATTCTGGCTACTAGACTGAAGACAGTACTCCCATACTTGATCTCTATCAATCAAGGAGTGTTTGTGGCGGGCAGAAGTATTAGTGATTGTGCTCTATTGGCAGGTGAGTTTCTGCAGGACTATAATGTGAAGAGAGGAAGCAGGAAAGCATGCTTAAAGTTAGATGTCTCTAAAGCCTATGATAGCGTCAGATGGGACAAACTATGGTGGATTCTGCAACAGATAGGGTTCAATGAGCAGTGGATTGGCTGGATGAAACAATGTATGGGAACTACTAGCTTCTCTATCCTGGTGAATGGCACTTCTGCTGGCATGTTCAGGGATGGTAATGGTTTACGACAAGGTGACCCACTCTCTCCTCTTCTCTTTGTGATTGTTATGGAGTATTTCACCCAGAGGATGAATAGGGCGGAAAGGAGGAAGGACATCAGACCATATACGGTCCACGGGACCAAAGTGATGACACACCTAGTTTTCGCAGATGACGAGCTTGTCTTTGTGGAGGCTAAACAAAATACGTTGGGGAATTTGCAAGAGTTGCTTACAGTGTTTGGCATGGAACAAAATTTCGATCGAAATTGCAAAATTTTGATCGAAATTTCATTTTCTTTTCAATCGGACATCAAAACGTCAGTTTGCATGAACTGGTCAGCAATTTTGCTATAATTTTGCAGCTACAGGAGAAATTTCGCAAAACAGGGGGTATTTTAGTGCAAAACAGCCCAGTTTGGGCCTTGATATTGCGAAATCAGTGTGAAATGCAGCACCTATTTCGCGAAATAGTGTTCCATCGACTGGGTTTGTTGGGACTTTGATCTTTTAGCAGTTTTTTTGTAATATCTTGCTCTCGAAGGCTGTTTTACTTGATTCTAAGGTATGTAAACCCCCTCGCTAGCCCATCTACTACTCTTTTTTTTACTCCCTGTTAGACATATCTTAATAAATACTCCAAAAATCCTAAATTTCTAAGTGACATTTCTCTTAAAATTCTCAAGATCTTGAAGTGAACTTGTAAATCTAAGAAACAATAGTGTGAAATGCGTAAATCTATACTTATTTTGAGAATCTAATCAATATATTTCATATTTATACACAAAATGGCTACAAAAGCTTTTTTAATGGAAGTTCTTATATTTTTGTATTTTTCACTTTTGTAACCCTATATATATTATAATAGTAGCCTTATACAAAATGATGTGTAAGTTGTAACTTGTAACCCTAAATATTTTTTTTATTATTCACTTATGTAACCCTAAATATATTATAATAGTAGTCTTATACAATAAATATACTGACCTACAATATTGTAACCTGTAAGTTATAACTCTAAGTTATGAAGTCTATTACTCTAGTTGTTTTAACTTGAAGTTTGCAAGTTTGTAACAGTCTAACTGTCTAACATATTTGACATTTTTGTTCATTCGGGCACTCACTCATCAAGACATGGATCCCACCCTAACCTCTAAACATATAAATTTATTATACAATCTAGTGTGTCTATGTTCAAACATTGTGTTTGCAAAATTCCTTAACTTAATTCCTTCATTTTGTCATCGAAATTGCCATCGAAATTCCGTCAAAATTGTTCAGCTTCCTTCACTTACAAATGTGGGAGACCCACCCCCCACATATCTAATATGAAATATTATTGCATATTTGAGTTGATCTTGGCGATTAGAACGTCCAGGTAAATTTTCATGATTTAATTCTCTTATTTGGTCGTCGAAATCGTTAGGGCCGTAAATATCGAAATTTCGGCCGAAATTTCAAAAAATTTCTGTTTCTGGGCCATCGGACACGACATCGAAATCGGACATTTAATTCTATGGTGTTTGGAGAGCAAATGGGGATGAACATTAATGCAAATAAAACTCATCTCTTCTTATCAAAAAACTGCTACAGTATGGAAGACCGGTTGAAGGAGACAATGGGTGTGGAGCTGGGAAAATTTCCTACAAAATACCTTGGCTTTCCATTAGCGGGTGGCAACCTACAAGTCAAGGACTTTGCTGATTGCATGGACAGATTGTCGGACATGATGAATAGATGGCCTACACAATAAACTTTTATGACAGGGAGAGCTACTCTTCTGAAGTTGGCGGTTGAAGGACTCCTCATATTCTGGGTACAACAAGGAGAAATTTCAGGCCCCGTTCTTGATAGAATCAAAATGCAGATGGCGAATTTCCTTTGGGCTAGCACATACCACCCAATGAAATATGCACGTGTGGCACTCCCAAATGAAGAGGGTGAATTGAACCTGAAGAATCCAAGAGACATAGAGAGGTGGGGGAATTTGAGACGTATCATTGCGTATCAGGAGGGCACCTCTACTTGGGGGAAATAGATGAGAGACAGATATCCACGAGGATTTGACTTTGTGTCAAGTACAAGAGGGGGATACGTACAATCAATGTCATGACAAAGATGTGGCAGCAGGTTAAACATTTGTTTGAACCTTATAAGGCAGGTGGATGAAAGCTCAAAGACACACACACCAATCTTTGGGAAGCAATTAGATCCAGGGCACCGAAAGATCGACATATGGAGCAGGTATGGGTTGGAATTCAAGTACCAAAGTAGAGTATGTGTGTCTATAAAATTATGCACAACGCTCTTGCTACATTAGACAAGATACATGGTTGGAACCAAGAGGTTGCTGCTGCATGCTTGCTTTGCAAGGAGGAGGATGAGTCACATAATCACCTAGTTAGCTGCTGCAATTTCACAAAGGAGGTGTGGAAAATTATATGTGAGGAGTTTAGACTTCATCTACAGCTCAAAGATGATCCAAGAAGGATGCTAGCATGCTGCGGGAAGGATGATAAGAAGAGAATTTTATTTGCTGCCCTATGCTATCAAATTTGAAAGGAAATAAATGTTTGAAGACACGGAGGTCCAGCTACAAGTCCAAATATTATTGCTGTAAAATTTGTAAATATGTTAAACGCAAGTTACACATTAGTTAGAAGGGTAGTTTCCTTTCTTTTCTTTTGATGTATAGCGGCGGGCTATATGTAACTCTTGCCTCCTATAATTTTAGGAGGATGTCGAAATATATTTACCTGATTCCGATACACACACACAGATATATATATGTGTGTGTGTGTGTGTGTGTGTGTGTGTGTGTGTGTGTGTGTGTGTGTGAGAGAGAGAAAGGATTGGGCCATAACGATACCCAACTGGAGCAAGTTCTCCTTTATTATATTAGGTGTGAACATTTACATAATAGACCCAACAAATAAAGGAAATAAGAAAGAGGTACATGATAGAAACTATTTTGTAACACTCCCCTCAATCTGGAGCCTACACATCATGCATCCTAGCTTGGAATTGATATATTTAATAGCTGAAGATGGAAGTGACTTGGTGAAGATATGTGCCACTTGTTGTTCAGTGCGAACATAAGGAGTCTGAATCTTCCTGGAGAGCACCAAATCGCGAACAAAGTGGCAGTCCACTTCAATATGCTTTCTTTGCTCATGGAACACCGGATTGATGGCAATGTGAATGGCAATGAGATTGGTGTCTCAACAGACACTCCCATTTCAGACAGTATAGACATAACCCACTACAACTCACAACAAGCATGTGCCATCGCTCGATACTCAACCTATGTGCTAGACCGTACTACCATATTTTGCTTCTTGCTCCTCCAGTCACCCAGTGTGACCCAAGAAACACACAATAACCAAATGTAGGCGGTCTATCTCTAACATCTCCTACCCAATCAGCATCATTATATCCAGTAGCCTTTAAAGGGGTGTGTGCGAGATCTTTACTAGTGACGTAAGTGAGGCCCTTCCCTGGCGAACCTTAAACATAACGTAGAATCAGGGTCACTGCCATCCAGTGTGACATCTTGGGCGCGCTCATAAACTGTCTAAAAACTCCCACAGTATATGAGATATCAGGACGAGTAACTGTCAAGTAAATCAGTTTTTCTACAATCCTTCTATTACTTTGTTGGATCAGAAAAATCACTGTCATCAGAAATAGATGTATGATAATCCATAGGCATGGAGATTGGTTTGCATTGTGTCATGCATGTCTCTACAAGAAGGTCTAGAACATACTTTTGCTAAGAGAGGTTTGTTCCCTTCTTAGAACGTAGAACTTCTATTCCAAGGAAATAATGGAGATTGCCCAATCTTTTGTCTGAAATTATGTTTGCAACCACTCCTTGAGTTGTAAAATGCCAGTGGAGTCATCACTTTTGATGAAAATATCATCTACATAGACAGCCAAAATAATGTTGCCACTTGACGAATTATACACAAATAAAGAATAATCAGTAGAGGACCTATTAAATCCAAATTGTATTTGTGTGGCACTAAATTTATCAAACCATGCTCGTGGTGACTGCTTCAGGCCGTACAAGGATTTCTGCACTTTGCATACCTTCTGATACAACATACCCATGAGGTTGCTCCATGTATACCTCCTCAAGAAGATTATCATGAAGAAAAGCATTTTTGACACCCAGCTAAAGAAGAGGCCAGTCAGAATAAGCAGCAACATAGATAATGATCCGCACAAAATTGAGCCAAGCAACTGGCGAGAAAGTCTCAAAGAAGTCTATACCATGTGTCTGAGTGTACCCCTTTTCCACCAACCGAGTCTTCAAGTGGTCAATAAAACCATTTGGTTTCTGTTTAACACGTATAAACCCAGCGGAAGCCTACAATGGACTTCCCAAGAGGAAGATCCCCATGTGGAGTTCTCATGAAGGGATGCCATCTCAGTGTCTAAAGCTTGGATCCATCCATCATGTTGGGCTGCTTTTATATAGGAGCGAGGTACAACCGTAGAATCAAATTAAAGAGCAAACGCGCAAGCTGCTGGTGACAGATGAGACAAGCAACAAACACTCGAGAGTGGATGGTGTGTAGTGCAAGGTCGAACGCCTTAACGACTTGCAACTAAAAGATGTAAGTTTGAAACATAAGCATCAATAGAACTCTCAGTAGGCATAGTTACCTAAGGAGTGTCTGACAATGAGGAGTCAATTTGTTGGACCGGTGACGCTACATCCTCTTAGTGATGCCCTGCTCGCCAGGTGTAAACCAATGGAAAAGGTTCAATAGGTGGAGGTGTAGGTGATGGTGGTGGTAAGGTGTGAGTGGATCTAGGACACTCTCATCAAACGGCACAGGAAGTGGTGGCTCTCTCTCACGCTCAAATATATAGTCACTCTCAAGATTATGCTCCCCCTTATGTTGGACGAAGTCACTAAAGAACATAGTAGACTGGTGAAAACTAACGTCAGCCGACACAAAAAGGCGACAAAGACGAGGACAATAACATCTCCATCCCTTCTGTGTGGGAGAATATCCCAAAAAGACGGTGTGAACTACACGAGGAGACAGCTTGTCAGCGTGTGGATCAAACACATGAACACATGTAGTGCAACCAAAAACACAAAGGGGAACAAGAAATGGTTGCTTATCATGTCACAAAACAGAGAAGGGGGTAGCCCCATGTAAGACATAGGATGGCTAACGGTCAATCAAAAGCCAAGCACTGAGAAGAGCATTAGACCAATATTTATTTGGCACATGCATCTAAAAAAAATACGTACTACATCAAGTAAATGGTTGTTTTTGGGTTCAGCAACCCCATTTTGTTGAGGTGTATGAGGGCAAGTCATTTGGTGATACATGCCAACAGAATTACAAAACTTGAAAACCACCTTTTGAACGTATTCTATGGCATTATCAGTACGAAGGATCCCTATATGAGCATCAAACTGAATTTTTATTAACTGATGATAAGTTTGAATGACAGACAAAACTTCATCCTGAGACTTAAAGTATACCCAAGTCATGCGGGAGAAATCATCAATGAAAGACAGAAAATATTGGAAGCCATTATAACTTGGCTTTTTAACAGGACCCCAACATCACTATGAATGAGAACAAAAGGATGCTTAGTGTGTTTCACAGTGCGACTTGGAAACGAAATTCGATGATGCTCGCGGCATGACTGACACTTTTACAACTTTATTGATGTGAAGCCTGGAACAAGCTTCTGCAAAGACGGATGCCCATAGAGACAATGTCATTGTAAGGGAGAGTAACTGAAAACGGTAGATGTGGTAGATGGAATCTGACCAGTTGGGCAACAACCTTCAAAGAAGTAGAGATCACCCTTCTTAGATCCCCCACCAATTGTTTTCCAACTCCTGGAATCCTATATTACAAAGAAAGAGTCTCCAAGTATTACCTAGGGTTGTCAATGGGGAGGGTATGGGGAGGGTAAGGTCTTACCCTTACCCTTACCCACCAAGAATGGCGGGTAAGGGTATGGGTAATTCCCCACTCAACAAATATCCTTACCCTCCCCTTACCCTTACCCTCTTACCCACAGGATAAACAGGGAGGGTAAGGGTGAGGCGGGGAATTTATATGTTTTACCAAAATGTATGCTAATATTAAGAATAATAGACTTCTTAATATATTTATATATTTAAGTGAGATATCAAGATGCTCAAGAATGACTAAACAATGTCAAATAGTACATAAACAAGAAAATATATCATACACATAGGTCTTATACCTTCAAAATGGTGATGTATACATGACCAAATTAGCTACTTAAAAAGTAAACAAAAAATTATGTATTATATTAAATGATGACTATATAATATTGAATATTTAATAGACTTAAACAACAATATGACAATATATTTGATATATTATATATAAATATTGGTGGGTAGCGGGTTAGAGGGTATGGGTAATGCCTTACCCTTACCCTTACCCACTAAGGTAGCGGGTTAGAGGGTAGCAGGTAGGCGGGTAAAGGATAAGAAAAGCATTTACCCTTACCCTTCCCCTACAGGGTATGGATAAAGGGTAAACGGGTTAACCCTTACCCATTGACAACCCTAGTATTACCAAACATTTCAAAGAATCAACCAACTTAGCAACTGTAATTAAGTTAAAAGAAAAGTAACATAATGTACAAACTGTAAAGTCAAATCAAACGACGCTTGTACAGTCCCACAAGCATGGACTCTCCTGATAGATCCATAGGAAAGTGTCACAGAAGAATGTAGAATATACAAGTCAGAAGAGAGAAGCATAGATCATATACTTGTAATATGCTGAGAAGCCCCAGAATCCACCACCCATGTAGAAGATGGATAGGAGGAAATAAGTGAAGTCCCCTAGTTACCTGTATTTGAAACCAGATTGATGAAGGAGCCAAGGGAAGCTTGTTGGGTAGCCTAAAGGAGATGGTCATACCCCTCCTTGGAGATTGTAACATCTGATTGCACTTGTTTAAAGGCTCCAGATGAAGATGCTCCCGAAAAAGTAATTGTATAATGTGCAACAGTAATAGGAGGTCGACCAAGCTTAGATTAGCACTTTTCTTAAGTATGTCTAAGTTTCCCACAGAACATACATTTGTCCCCAGGACGATTGCCTCATCCTCGACCAGCACCTCGTCCAGTTCCTTTGGCAGCAGTAGTAAGGGAGGCATGATTCTCATAGTATTGTCCTCCTAAAGTAGCAGAAACAGACTCAAAGGAAGACTATTGAATCCTCACGAAGGTTTCATCAAGGCTTGGTAGTTTGTCCGTGGCAAGGATAACACTCCTAGATGAAGCATAGACAGGATTTAACCCAGATAGGAATCTTGTTGTTACTAGATCATCTCTATCTTTCATCCGATCACTAGTCATCAGTGGCTGGTAGAAACTGAGTTCCTGAGAGATGGATTGTATAGCACCAAGATAATCCTCTAGACAGCAACTATCTTGTCTTTCTGCAAAGACACGATCATAAATAGTATAGAGACGAAGAGCATTCTTCTCGTGAGAGAAGTATTTCTTTGCAGCTTCCTAGATTTGTATTGTTGTAGAGTAGAAATATACCTGAAAGCAATCTGGGGCTCTGTGCTATTCCATAACCAGGACTTTACCAATCCATTGTGTTTCCGCCAAGTAGAGTAGTCTTTGCTACTTTCATCAGGAGGCTCTGACTCAATGATATCCACCTTCTCTCGAGATTCAAGAACAGTGGATATAGCATTCATCCAGAGAAGATAATTCCGTAAATTAAGCTTCACAAAAGTTATCTAAGATTGATCATTTTAGACGGTAGCAGTTGGCTTTTCGTCTCACATAGTGAGATTGGATCAAGAAAACAACAGCAACTTTCGCACTTTGTGTCAGTTGGCGAAGACAAAAGACATACTTTCTGACTCTCTTCGACATGTCAGGTTGAACTCTTGATGTGTTGTGTCAGTTGGCGAGGAGTGGAGACACGTCATGTACCCATCGGAGGTGTACACTTCAGTGGTCATCAACACGTCGTGTCACTTGGGAACACATCGTATAACTTGCAATCTGAGTGAAACCTGCACTGCCAGACGAACTCTGGACTGCGAGACACTGTGTCAGCGGCGGTTGATGCAAATTGAACTAGAATTGGCTCCGTCGGAGAGGCAAAAGACCCTGGGAGGACGCGCCAGGGAGGAAGGTAACCCGGGGAAGACGCATCGAGGGAGTGATGGGAATTAGCAATGTCACTTGTATCAATAGATGATGTGAATTTGACACATCAACAACCCCTAATGACTTAGGCACTCATCCTCGTACGAGGACTACGTAGAGAGGAAAGAAGACGAGAAGGGATTTGTTCCTCCTCTCTACGGGATACAATGAGCGGATCTCCTCTCCTTCAAGTAGCCACCTTGCTTTGGTGGAGACAGAGGGAGACTGGACGGCGAGAACCAAAGTCGGCGGCGACAGCGCCCTGCGAAGGTGGTAACGGTGGCGGCGACGGGAGCAAAGGAGACAGAGAGAGGAAGGGGGTAAGGCTGACGGCTGGGGTTACAACAGTAGAACTTGCTCTAATACCATGTGAAAGTAATGGGCTAAAGCGATACCCAGTTGGTGCAGGTTCTCCTTTATTATATATGGAGTGAGCATTTACATAATATACCCAATAGATTAAGGAAATAAGAAAGAGGTACATAAGTAGAAACTATTTTCTAAAATTTTCATAACATACTTAAGATCTATGGCTTGGATTTTCAATTAAATTTGCACGATGGAAAACAACTTGATTGTATTGTGCCTCCAGTACACTTCAGTGTATTCAAGCCTGACTATATATATTTAGAGAGAGAGAGTAGTTAGACTAGATTAGAATTGATTCTAGCAAAGCACGAATAAAACTCAATAGTCCTACATCTTGCATCTATGAAATGTAAAATCCGATTGTAGGATCTTAATCTTTACCTCAAAAATTAGTTAGAAACTAATTTTAGCTCATTTGAATACTTTTCTTGAGACATTGGAATCACTCCTGAGGAGGAGCCACTTCGATGACCCCACCCCGGATGTGTAAACCCCCGTCCCCTCTCTACTACCCGCACACCGAAGGGGGCGTTTAAACCACATAGTGGGCCAGCCTGCGTGGCAAGTAATTTGTTTCCAAGGCGCACAACTTGGATTTTGAACTCGGGTCCCTTCATTGGGGAGTTTGTTCCTTTACCATCTGAGTTCTGAGATACAACCTTGATGGTGAGTATTGAATACTTTTAGGCCATCCATCTAACATGCAGAAAAAAAACATTTCAAATAGTTTTAGGCCATTGATTCTCCGATGTTATGATACAAGGGCTATGCTTATGCAAATGAGGTCAAGTTTTTTTTATGCGGCTGGTTCACCAACATAGATCAAGTGTTAGTTTACTCTTCTTGACAAATGAATACTTTAGTAAAAGTAAGCATAAGAAAAAAAAAACATTACGTATAATCAATTTTGTTTTAGTTTTATACTATATGTATATACATATAGACGGAGAGAGAGAGTAATGATCTTACGTGAAGCTTTCTTTTGTGCAAGTATAAGAGGACTAAATGTCAACACTCATTCTATAAGTTTATGTGGGGTGAAGTGTTACGTTTGAGGTGGCAGATAGGCAACGCCAACTAAATCTTCAACAACATTGTCATCAGAACCGATAATCTAACTTCATCACTCTCTTCCCACGTCCTACCTATCATTTTCTCTATAGTTCAGCTCCTCGATTCATCCATTTTCTCTCTATAATTGCCCATGTTTTATATTTGATAAAATTATAGCAGTTGTTTACTCATCGCATGATGCACAACTTGAATGTCGATTAACACCATTGCCTGTGGGTTCATTTTCCCATATTGTCATTATTATATTCAAATACTCTAACTTGTCAATGTCGCAACACTTACGTAATTACTCTATTAGAAGGAGAATATACCATTTTTTTCTTCCCTTCATGTGTGTGCTTTTCACTTCTTGGTGTGTGCTTTTCACTTATTGGCATTATAAATAGAGAAAATGGGTGAAGCGAGAAGGAACTAGACGATCAATATACATATAGAGACACACAAACACACACATGGTATCTAACTGATAATGAGCATCTCATTATGCACATATTTTATCAATATATGTTTGTGTGTGTGCGCATGTGTGTATTTGTAGTTGTTTGTGATATATAGATATACCTTTCAGTTAATGTCTAAAGACTCTATGTGTTTGCATATAATTTATATTTATAGTGGGACATACAAATATATTTTGTTGTATCCTAAAAAAAAGCCATTAACCATTATAAACATAATTAAAGCATTTTCTATTAATATGCCAAAAAATTAAAAATAGTGTGTTAGGCTCCTATAATATGCGAAAGGGATTGTAACACATGTCGTATGGTCTTGTATATTTTAATTAAACCGTAATGAGGAATTAAGCCTAACGGCCTTTCGATGCCATAGGTAGTTATTTTTACTTCTACAAGGCATAACTATATAATCATTGTTTGAGAAATCGATCCGCACAACCACCTATTCAATCACCCTACCGAACCGCATATGTTAATCAGTCCACTAAAAGGTCTTCGGCTGCATATACTCCCGCTCGGCCAATTAAACACCACTTTCTGAAAAGCCAACAACTTATGTCCATGCAATACATACATACATGCATATATATACACATAAACTTCCAGTTGCCGCCTTGATTTACCACCCTCCCGGGCATTCAGCCTCCGCCACGGCCGTGGGAGAGGGGGAGAGAATGCCTCTCTTAATCCCATATACACACAAACTTCATTGTATATTAAAATTTTAATATATAGTCATTTGTATATGTATACATTATAATATATATAACAATTTTCAAACACATTTGTAAATTTATGAGTGCCTTTTGACATATTCATCAAGAAATTAGATGTCCGATCACAATGTCGTGTCTGAAGGCCCAGAAATAGAAATTTTTCAAAATTTCGGCCGAAATTTTGATATTTACTGCCCTAACGATTTTGACGGCCAAATAAGCGAATTAAATGATGAAAATTTACCAAGACGGTCTAAATGCCAAGATCTACTCAAATATGCAATAATACTTCATTTTGGATACGTGGGGGTCTCCCACATTTGCAAGTGAAGGAAGTTGAACAATTTTGACAAAATTTCAATGGCAGTTTTGATGGCGAAATGAAGGAATTAAGCTATGAAATTCTGTAAACACAATGTCTAGACATAAACACATTAGATTATATAATAAATTTTATACGGTTCGAGGTTAGGGTGGAATCCATGTCTTGATAAGTGAGTGCACAAATGAACAGAAATGTCAAGTCTGTTAGACAATTAGACTGCTAAAAACTTCAAGTTACAGCTTAGAATTTAAAACTTACAGTTACAAGTTACAAACTTACAAACTACAACATGGATGAGTCTAGTGTTAGCATTTAACTAGGTTACACGGGACATTTATACATATATCCAACAAAGAAATTTGTTATTTCCAAAGTATTTTTCCATATCTCTACAGAAGAGTGTAGAAAATGATGAAGGTAATGTATAGATGGTCTAGGGATAGGGGAAACATACCTTAGAATTCAAAAATAGCCTTTAGAAGCAAGAAATTCAAAAAGTTGTCAAAATACCCAAGATTAGTATTAGCAGTCTTAGGAACAAATTTCTCAAATTTAAGTTGTGTTTTTGTACCATTTTGCGAATTACGCCCAAACTGGGCTTTTTGCTGCAAAACTTCACCCTGTTTGGTGAAATTTCGCACCTAGGGTCAAAATTTTCGCGAAATTACGTCCCATTCCCTACATTTGTGCGTTTCGCATGTCCAATCGTGAATTTTGATGTCCGATTGCAAAAAAACGAAATTTTGAGCAAAATTTCACAATTCGATCAAAATTTTATTCAATGATATTCATATGTATACAATACATATATATTATACTTACATATGCAAACACATTTGTACAGTACATGTATGTATACATTTTGATTTATACACATTTATAAACACACTCTACATATATTATTATATTTACACACATACATTTTAATATTCGTACATATATTACAAACACATTCCATACATAGACACATATACATATATAAGTATATCATACATGCATATTAATGTGTTTATATGTAAATATATGTGTGTGATCTGTATTTTTTATTCATGAGCCCAATATATCATTTAATTAGTTTATTTAAAAAATCCAAAACCACATTTACTCCCATATATACTCCTGCATACCGCATATACTCTATGTGGTATCCTCTCCACCCGTACACCGCATAACCGTTTTCCTGAACAATACTATATGTGCACCGAGAAGGGATTCAAGCAAAGGGTAGTAAGTGCCAGCTGGTGAGAAGAAGAATCATATCCAAACCCCTTTCAAAGAAATGGATATGCTTAGCAAGCTCAAAAGAATAGTTCATGTGATTTAAAGAATTTTCCAGCGTGCATTGCAAATGATCTGAACCTGCCCAGACCATACATCCCACTTAGGCAAGTGAACTTTAATGAGCAGTATGATGGGCAATAATCTCCTGCAGATGAGAGAGGACTCAGCTTAATTGTCTGTCCGTACTCCATCAGCTTCAGAGTAGATCACAATCTTTTCTATTATATATGCATAGCAAAGAAGGGAAAATCTTGTTTCTCTACTGAAAATTAACAGAAGAACTACAATGAATTGTTGGAGATAAAGACCTGAGTTCTGACGTCACGGGGAAGCTTCTTCGCCTCTGCAGGAGAGTAGTCCATCGGCACCCAGCTCTTCCTACTTGGAGGAATGAGATTATCATCCCAGGTAACGAAATAAAGATCACCATCCAAGTCACTTCCAGATGCTTCATTTGAGTGAGGTCGATCTCCCTTTTGAGGGAAAACTAAACAGTCAACCAAATGATGCAATCCAGGGACATCAACTGCCTCTAAGACTCTAACATCGCCCGGGTGAAGACATGGATTCTTAGCAATGACCACCATTCCTTTGATTATTTGCCTAACTCTCTTTGTGTCACGGAATCGTGCACCATGCTTTGAGAAGCAATTTTCCAAACATGGAATAGACACTTGAATAAAGCATTGACCATGTTCAAGCTGTGCAAGCTCATCCAAGCAGCCCATCAGCCAGCGCCCAGAAGGTACAAAAATTCTTGTTTTCATCAATAGATCTTTCAACTGTGCAGATCTTAAGCACGATAGCATTCTATTCAGATGAGGTTCAGTTAAGGGTCTAAAACCAGCACTGAGCATCATTGCTGCTACATTCACTTGCTCAGCACATGTAGCAGTAAGCACATCAAATGCGACATCAGCGTTCTCAAGTATCTGATCAAGTTTATGGACCATTGTGTCTTGCATTTCATCAAATACAACATCAGGGACACCTAAAGCTGATAGAAGGGTGATAATTTGGCGATTTAAAAACCCTGGTTGGAACCTCGTCCAAGACACAACCTCTAAGACAGTATGGCGGGACTCGAACTTATTCATGCTAGGCCTTAGCTGAAGACGAAATCCATCGTCATCACCAGGCCATACAGCCACCACACCCTTACAGCCAGCGTACCGTATTTGATATGCTGCAGGAGGATTTTCCATCAACTGCAGTTTTTTAGCAACTTCTTCTGCAAGATCAGGAGTCAGTTTCCCTATTCCATCTGAAAATACATAATTATTTCTCTCAATGTCATCTAAATCAAGATTGACATCCCTACGTGAAACTTCTACTGTAGCATAAGTGGATGAAAAGCATTGGCCCATACGAGCTGCACATTTTGCCACATTCTTAATAGAGAATTTTCCCATCCAATCCCTGATAGATTGTGCCCTTATCTTCTGGGTTTCTGCAAAGAACCAAGCAGAGCGGTCCCTCAGTTGATTTGCTGAGAAAGCTAGGAATGAGTAGCGACGCCCACAAAGATAAAATCCATTGTTCAATATGCTTGTCACCCTCTTAAACACAGTAGTTTTCTGAGGATGTGAATTCTGAGAGAGTTTTTGAACTATAGGAGCTACATAATAATTCAGCACATTAGAGTTTAACAGCTCCAGTCCCTCGTCCATAAATGTAACTCTTAGAAATCTATCGGCAACTTCTCTGTACTTACGCAGAACCCTATTTGAAAGCTCAATTTCAGGAGGAAGACAATATGCCTTAGTAGGGGTTATTGCCAACCTTCTTATTTCAACAATATCATCATTCATCTTCATGTCTTTTAGGAGCTTCGGATTTCGTGATAGCCAATTCTGAACGAGTTGCAGCCTTTTGCATGCATCAAATATTGGTTTCCTATATGAATATATATGCCGCAGTGATGCCACATTTAATGCATGAGATTGGTTCTTCAACAATTTAAAAAAGTTATCAGACAACTGGAACTGATTGATGATACCTTTATGCAGCACAGAATTCACAAGAAACATTATCTCAAAATGGATACCCTCTATGTGCTGGAAACAATAAAAAGGATCTGGCTGTATGGACTCATAGCATGACTCACACTTGGTATTTAGCAGATGTGCAACATTAAGTGCAATTCGTCTCTGTTTGATGTAATCCATAGCCTTTTCCAACTTTAGTCCAAAGCGAAGCGGTATAGTCAATTTATAAGAGCTGCACCTGCCGATAGCTCCAGAAGAAGTGAAATCAGTTGTCCTGATCCAAATATCATCGTCATCTAGTAAATCGAATGGAACGGTTACATAAAAGTCATCATCAGCCGTCCTGTAGTACACAGAAGGAGAGGAACTCAAACGCAAAAGCAATACTAATGGAAACTCTTCCTTGAATGTTGTGATCTCATTTATATCCTTCACTGAGAATTCCATTTTCATGTCACATTTAACTACTGTCACGTCATTTGTCCCTTTGAATGAAAAAACTACATCCTTTGTGAATAGGATCATACAACGATCATAGAAGGGGTCAAGTATAAAATTCACCCCAGATTCCCGAGAATCCGCCAGTTTAGGTCCCTTCCAAGCCGACCAAAACTCATTTCTGCTGATAAGAGTTCCAATTTCAACATCAATATCAGAAAAGGTGAAAGGTTCTGTTTTCTTTCTTCTCTCTAACATAAACGGAGAGCTTTCAGTCCCTGAAATGGCCCTCAAAGGACAGCCTTTAAATATGAGACGGTTATATTCAGCGGCATCAATGGCTCTCTTAGCACCTTTAGGCGTTGCAAAGTGAACAAAAGCGTGAGGAACAACTTTACTATACTCTTGTACCGTAGATGGATTATTCTCATTACTTTTTCTGAAATCTGGATATGATTCAGGTGGCGTCCAAGATGTCTTGAGCCTGCACCTCCAGACTTGGCCAATCTGTTCCTCTAAAAATTCTGTGAGCTCTTTTGCTGAAACGTTTCCATCAAAACCACCAAAACTAACTTGTGATAATATTAGCCCCTTCTTGTCCTTCTCTTTATGTGAACCCATATTGAAACAGAAGTCCAGTTTCTTGCTTCAAACTATCTTGCAATATTAACCAGGAAAGAAAATGAGAAAAACCTCGAGAAATGAATTAGCCACTTTTGAAGGTAATATGGAAGGTATTACCGTAATAAACTAATAAAACAACCAAATTAGAAAACAACCGAAACAATCCAGTACAAAATGTTTTTTGTCAGCTTCCAAATTTAGATTTATAATAACTTCATTTCCCACCTAAAGCAGTAATAACAAGCAAAGCAAAACAGAAAAGATTACAATCGTGATCTCTTTCTCACCGAATCTATCATAAGAGACATGACGAGTACTACATGTTCCAATTCCTGGAAGCAAATTCTAGAAGAAATCATCATCGTCGTCTAAGCCTCAATCCCAAGCATGTCGAGTCAGCTACATGGATCCTTCTTTTCCAATCAGCTCTGTGATGGGTCATATTCTGATCAAGATGTAAAGATGCAAAATCTCTCGTTATAAGCTCTTCTCAAATTAATTTAGGCCTTCCTCTTCTTGTTTCTATTGTGTTAGAGTCAATAGCATTGCTTCAATATGAGTGTTAATCGGACTGCGTTACACATGTCCGTATCATCTCAGACGGCCCTCGTGCAACTTGTCCTCAATGTTCGCCACCCCCACTTTGTTCCTGATAGTCATTTCTCAAGCGATCTTTCCTTGACTTCCCACACATCCATCTCAGCGTACGTATTTCGGCCACAAACCGGGGAAGGGAATATCACAGTTATAATCACAAGTAAGTTTATCAAATATACCTTTTTAACTGTCCCACGTTCTACTTCTTGGAAAAATATTGACATTT
Source organism: Alisma plantago-aquatica (assembly GCA_963693085.1). Taxonomy (NCBI): domain Eukaryota; kingdom Viridiplantae; phylum Streptophyta; class Magnoliopsida; order Alismatales; family Alismataceae; genus Alisma; species Alisma plantago-aquatica. Next base: position 401,410,304 of record OY856409.1, read on the forward strand.
GACATAAAGATCTAATTTGAATAATTATCCAAATACAATGTCCCCTCCATTTAGAGATATAGTTGACAAGCTCTACGAAAACCCTTTCTAGAATTGTCCAAATGAAGGCATTGTTCTTCCTAGATGTTCAAAAATCTAGTTTGGGTATTTCCAACACTTCCCTCTCTCTCTCTCTCTTTTCCTCATTTATGATTCCAGAGTAACTGCAAACTTCAAGTTAGATAAAAAATATATCATTGCGAAGTTATTCTTACCGTGCCTTGAAAAGGCTATAGAATGTATTGCTACAACCTAGGAAGCACGGACACTTCCCGGAGGCTGCCGCGTCCGTGTCCAACATTGGACACGCCTAGACACGTGGCGGACACGCCTTAACCGTGTCCACTTGGAATTTTTTTAGCCGGACACGGCTTAAACTGTCTGCCGGCACATCCAAGACACGCCATCCCAACCCACTAGTGTATGAAGAAACCTAGGCCTTTCTCCAAATCCTCGTCGCATGTCCTTTACTACCCCTTGCCCTAATAACATCATGTAGTTAAGCTTCAGCTCCTATAGGAAAGTCATCGACGCCCTTATTTAGAAATTGTAGCAAAGCATTTATAGAGATATGTTGTGTTTTGTTGAGTGTCATGTGCATAGCATGTACCTCACTTATGTTTTTACTTCAGTAGTTTAGTCCCATATTGCTCATCTCTGTTTTAGTCTCTAATCTCTTATGTTATATATAAGAGATTGTATTGTACACTGGTTCATTCATTCAATAAGCAATTCCCAGTTTCTCTATATGGTATCAAGAGCAGGTTCAATTCCCCGAGTTTCACTTTCCCACCCTGCCCCTATGCCCTAAGCCTTCAGCCCCCCCCCCTCCTGCCCGCCGTCGCTGCCACCTGCTCTTGCCTGCCGCTGGCTCTACCCCCTCCCTCCCCCCACCGCCGCCGCCGTTGCCACCTCCTCCCTTTTCTGCTACCGCATCCACCACCCTCTCTTCCCGCCGCCACCTCACCCCACCACCTCCACCCGTCGCCGCCCCTCCTCCTTCCTCCACCCGCCGCCGCCCACTCCTCCGGTTGTCCTCTCCTCTCTTGCTTCCTCCCTCTCATTTTCGCACGTGCAACCTTCCGGACAGCCATAGCCATCACACATTGAGAGTCTCCTATCTCTCTGTTTTTTTCTGCCTGTGCCTCATGATGAAATATTGATCTCCCTCATGTCGGCGTAGGTTCCATTATCAGTCTCTCTGCCCAACACGGGTCTCTTCTGATCTGATGCGTCAGATCTCTGTTGCTGCTACTGCCCCATAGCGGGTTCTTTATCCACTTCCTGTTGATGTTGCGCCGCCTCTTCACTGCTGCCCTACCTCTACTCATCATGGCTTCGGTTGAGCCTCCTCGCTCTTTGTGTGTTACCACTGTCAAGCTCGATGGCTCTAATTACCATCTGTGGTTGGCGTCCTTCGTCCTCTATGTCAAGTCCCAAGGCCGGTATTCACATCTTACTATTGATCCTCCTACTGCCCTTGCTACTACTGCTGATAAAAAAGCAAGCAAACTTATGTACAATGGTCCAAAGACGACTCTGGTGTTATGTCCTGGCTTCTTAATAGCATCGGGCCGCGGATCGTCAGTCCTTGTTATGCCTTCATGATGCTAAGGCAATGTGGGACCAGCTCTCCCATGTCTACTCCCATCGGTAAAATCCTAAACGTGTTTTTGAAATTTTAAAAAACCTGTCCAAGGAGTTTTCTTCTGACATTTCAATCGAGGACTTCTACAACCAGTGCTCTGCTCTCTGGAATGAGTACAAAATCTACCATCCTTTGACAGCCGACATAAAAGAAGCCCAGAAGCAACGTAATGAACTACAACTAGTCCAATTTATGGCTGCCCTTCCTGCTTCCTTCTCCGGCGTGGTCGATCAGATTATGTCGAGTGACCCTCTGCCCACTCTTCGAGACGTCCTTAAGCGAGTTCAAAGACTACTGTCGGTGATCTTCAATCATGTTATTGAGCATCCTGCTCTAGCTGTTCGCGTTGCTGACTCTGGACGTGGCCGCGGTCGCGGCTGCGGCTGCGGTCGTGGTGGACGTCTACCTCCTACTGGTGGACGCGGCTCTTCTACTGCTCCTGGACGAGGGCCAGCTACTGGCCCTCGCTTGTGCAACTGGTGTGGTTGTGATAATTACAATGAAAATAGGTGATGGATCAAGCATGGTAAGTCCGCCTGGGCTAACTAGGCCTCTACAAAAATCACCATTGATACTGCATCCGACCAACTGTCTGCTCCGCCGTCTACTGAATGGCTTCGCTCAGAGTTCGAGAAGTTTTTCCAAGAGCGCATAACTCAGCTACCTTCGACATCTGCTGCTGGTTCCTCAGCCATGCTTGCCTCTACTGGTAACAATAAATGGTGCATTGATTGTTGTGCGTTTGTCCATATGGCTGGCGATATCCAATTATTTTCTTCTCTGACTAAAACCTCTAATATTCCATTTGTCACTGTTGCAAATGGCTCTAAGACTCCTGTTCATGGCATTGGCATTGTTCCTTTATCTCGCAAGCTGCATCTCCAATCTGTTTTACACATACCACAATTTCCTGTTAATTTATTATCTGTTAGTAAAACTATAAAACAGCTTCAGTGCTCTATTAAATTTGATCCCTCTGGTTGTGTTTTGAAGGAACTCTGCACAAAGACGAGGATTGGTTCGGGCCATGAAGGACCAGATGGACTATACTATTTGGATGGACTGCCTGCAGCATCTGCTCTTCCGTCTACATCAGTCACAGGACTTAGTGGCACTTCCGGCTGGGTCATCCGTCTGCTGCAAAATTGAAGCATTTATTTCCTGCATAATATGAGAACACTTTTTCTTGTGCATCTTGTGTTTTGGGAAAATAAATGTGGTCTGTATTTCCCGCTAAAAAGGAAATTGGTTCTAAGGCACCTTTTGATATTGTTCATGCGGACATCTGGGGTCCATGCTCGGTTTCGAGTCACTCTGGTGTTAAATATTTTCTTATTTTTATTGATGATTATTCCTGTACTACTTTGTTATTTTTACTCAAAGATCGTGGCACTATTTTGGACAATATATGTATCTTCTTTACTGAAAAACAGACCCAATTCAATAAACCTATTAAAATTTTCCGTACCGATAATGCCCTAGAATTTATGCAAAAATTTGTCACATCTTTTTGTTCTGAATGTGGTACTATCCATCAAACCACTTGCCCCTATACTCCACAACAGAATGGTGTTGCTGAACGGAAAAATCACCACTTATTAGAGGTTGCTCGCACTCTTCTTCTTCATTACAAAGTCCCTCACCGTTTTTGTCCCGAGGCGGTTTGTACGGCATGCTATCTTATCAACCGTATGCCATCCTCTGTTTTACAGAATCGTATCCCTTACTCCATTATGTTTCCTGATGCACCTCTGTTCTGTCTCTCCTCATATTTTTGGGTGTACTGCTTTGTTAAAAATTTACGCCCAGGAATGACGAAACTTGATCCTCGCTCCACTAAATGCATCTTTTTGGGATATTTTAGAACCCAGAAAGGTTACCGCTGCTTTGATCCGGTACTCAAACAATGGTTTGTCAGTGCGGATGTGATCTTTTTTTAGCATATGCCCTATTTTTCTGATGATGGAGCAACACTATCCAGTGATATGTTGGCACCCACGCCTCTACCAGATATTGTTGAGGACTTGCCTTCTTCTAACCAGCATGAAGGTCGCCCTTTGCAAGTGTACAAATGTCGGCCAAAGACAAGCGCTCCTTTCATGGCCCCTCCACAACCAATTCCTCCGTCTATGGATGATCAAACAAACACTGAGGTGACTTCTGACTTGCACCTTCCTATCAGTCTGCACAAAGGTGTTCGCTCCTGCACTAAACATCCTATCAGTCATTAATGCTCTTCTGCTAATCTGCATAATAGTTTTGCATGCTTCACTTCTCCTATTTCTGTTGTCACTATTCCAAAGACTACTGCAGAAGCTCTAGTTATTCCTACATGGAAACAGGCAATGGATCAGGAAATGCAAGCGCTCTGTGATCGCAAGACATGGAAACTTGTGGATCGCCCTCCTTCATGTCCTACAGTTGGCTGTCGTTGGGTCTTCGGCATTAAATATCAACCTGATGATACAATTGAACGTCTGAAAGCTAGGCTTGTGGCAAAAGGATACACGCAAACATATGGTGTTGACTACTTTAAGACCTCTCGTGTTGTACGATTAAATTTTATTCGCATTCTGATTTCTGTTGTTGTTAACAAAGACTGGTCCCTCTTTCAGTTAGATGTTAAGAATGCATTCCTTTATGGAGATCTACAAGAGGAAGTCTACATGGAGAAACCACCCGATTTTGTTGCTCAGGGGGAGTCTGCCTTGAAAGTCTGCAAACTGAAAAAGGCCATCTACGGTCTCAAACACAGCCCACGTGCTTGGTTTGACAAGCTCAGTCAGATATTAGTCACTTTTGGCTTCCGTCGCTCTCACTCTGATCATTCAGTCTTTTATCCGCAAAACAGTGGTTGGACTTGTTATTCTTATTGTTTATGTTGACGATATTATTTTATCTGGCAATGATACTGTGGGTATACATGCAGCTAAAACTTACTTAGAAAAACATTTTGTCACTAAAGATCTCGAAAAGCTGAGATATTTCTTAGGCATTGAGGTTTCCAGATCATCTGCAGGGTTGTGTCTCTCTCAGAGGAAATATGTACTTGATCTCTTACAAGAAAGCTGGGCTGCAAAACAGCCAACACTCCCCTTGACCCAAATATGGATTGGGACGATGAAAATTCTCCTCCCTATGTTGATCATCACCAGTTCAGAAGGCTGGTAGGCAAGCTTATTTATCTGACGGTCACAAGAGCTGACCTCAATGCTGTTGTAGGATTCATCAGCAGGTATCTTGATAAACCCCGGCAGTGTCATTGGGATGTTATATGTCACATTCTGCGGTATCTTAAAAGCTCTCCAGGAAAAGGCTTGTTGTATAAGAAGCATGGACACTGCAATCTATCTGGTTTCTCAGACTCTGACTATGCAGGAAGTCGTTCTGATCGTAAGTCAACATCAGGATATTGTACATTTGTGGGCGGAAATCTAGTTACCTGGCGAAGCAAAAAGCAGACTGTTGTAGTCAGGTCCAGTGCAAAGGCAGAATACCGAGCTATGGCTCATACTGCATGCGAACTTATGTGGGTCCAGAGTTTCCTCCAGGAGTTTGACATATCCTATTCCAACCCTATACCGATGTTTTGTGACAACAAGGCCTCCATTTTTATTGCGAGCAACCCCACTTTTCATGAGCGAACTAAATATATTGAGGTCGACTGTCACTTCGTTCAAGAAACAGTCCTTTCTGGCCGGATTTGCACTCCATGTCTCAGCACTGAAAAGCAAGTTGCGGACATCTTCACCAAGATACTTCCTAAAGCTCGTTTTCAGACTCTAGTAGACAAGTTGGGCATGTTCAACATCTACGCTCCAGCTTGGGGAGTATAGAGATGTGTTTTGTTGAGTGTCATGTGCATAGCATGTGCCTCACTTATGTTTTTACTTCAGTAGTTTAGTCCCATATTGCTCATCTGCTTTAGTCTCTAATCTCTTCTGTTATATAAGAGATTGTATTGTACACTGGTTAATTCATTCAATAAGCAATTTCCAGTTTCTCTATAGTATTGTCCTCCCTATGCTTTTTCTTTTTCTTGGTTCTCTACATCTTCATCTCCCCTCCTCTTCTCTTTCCCCTTCATCTTAAGGAGCTCTCTAATGTATTCCCCCTCCTTTTCTTCCATCTCAACCTCCCAAGACACCTTCATTTTCCAACTCCTCCATCACTAGCAACAACATATTTCCTCACCCCATCCCCTTCTTCATCTTGATAGTAAATCTTGTTCACCATTACTTCCACCAACAATAAAACAATTATTGTCCTATGTTGCTCTTAAATTTACAATATTTTTCCTGCAACAATTTTATAATCAAATATCTTAATATATGTTGTGATTTAGTCCATATTATATCTTGTGGATATGGTGTTATATGTTAAGTGCTTGTAGGATTTCATGAAGATTGCCCATGTGGATATTCTATATAGATCATTTTGTATTTATACATACAACATATCATGTTCTACAAATATACTTATTTATTCATATATTTGCCATGTCCAGTGTCGTGTCCGTGTCCTCTATTTTTGGGAATCGCCGTGTCCCGTGTCCGTGTCTGTGTCCGTGTCCGTGCTTCCTAGGCTACAACTCATCCTACACGTCAAACTGAATAAGGAAGCAGACCGTTAGACTGTATATACCATTTCTCATACCAACCTGCAAGGGCCTTGCCTTCTTTTTGCAAGGGCCATACCATGAGTTTTTATCGGGCTGCCCAGGACAGCAAGTGAATGGGAATGCATTGCCGCTGGATTTATCCTTTGAAAATGCACATGTTTTAATAATACTGCTAAAGTTTCTGCTAGGCATGTTATAACTGTGCATCTCTTTGGACTGCCTAAGACCACAGTTTTTGAAAGAGATGTTTAATCTATGAGTTTAGTTTGTGGAAGATTATCTAGAAGTTGACTATGCAGATGGATCTATTAATTAATCATAGGAATGGAAAATGGGTGGGTATGAGAGACCCATAACTATACCCAGTTTACCCATTTGAGCTTTTGTCTCAACCATACGCACCCCCATTAGAAGAAGGCTATGAAAACACATACCCATCGCCCCCAAATGGATCATGGAGATCCAACACAGCCCATATCAATCTTTGCTCTACAGAAGAAGGTTACAAATAAACATGAGAATCACTAATGGATTCCCCGGATAAAATGCTATTGCAAAAGTGAAAACAGTGCAAGAAGGCCATCTGTTAAACATTTAACTCCAAATTCATTATACATTAATCCTGAAAAGAAAATTACACTTAAGTACTTATAAGAGTCTAACATGTGAATAGCTCAAATCTCTGAACTGTATATCTGAATCAAAAGTGTAAACATATAATCTGCAATTATAACATGCGTTATAGTGAAATGTGAATACAAAAATCCAATCGAGTATACTGCTGGTCGACATGTACCACCAGACCGGATTTACAAACAAGCTCGAGATCCACTCCTGCATCTAAAAAATAGAGAAAATGATGTCATTCGCTGTGTGAGGAGATGGCAATTTAGACATCCGTGTTATGTTTAAAATATGACATTTTAATATAATTATATGAAACATTTTTTTACATAACCAGAAGTATACCTCGTACAAGGCAGGCTTAACTCCCGTGCTAGTGCTAGTGCTAGTGCTGGTTCAGGAATAAAATCAAGCACCCAGTAGACGGGCTGGTTTCTTCAAGGTTTCAATACATTGAGTAAAGCTTGTGCATTTACAACAGTAGCTTGGATTTGCAAGATTGGGGAAACGTTTCTATGCTTTGCTTATTGGACAACATGCATTGATGAACAGGAAGTGTGAAGTAATGTGGTAAATATAGAGGTTCGGAAAGGTCTGTGACAAAGCTTATCGTGGTGGTTATGGTGTACTGAAGTTTAGCTGTTCATGACAACATGATGCGCGCTAGGAAGCACGGATACGGATATGTATCGGATACGGGTACGGGTACGGGGATACGGCAAATTTTCAAAAATATAGGATACGGGTACGTCATGGATACGACAATTTTTTTAATATTTATTTTAATACTTTTACATATAACCAATATATTTATTTTAAAAATAGATGAAGACAATCAAATTTCATTCAAAATCACAATATTTCTAAAGAAAATGGAAACCAATTCCATAATAAATGATATAAAAAGGGGTCTTTCATTCATATTAATGTGAGACATAAGTTACAAAAAGATATGATAATATCATATTCTAAACATTTCACATTTCATGTATCATGTAATGTTGTGTTGTAAAGTGAGTTGTGTCATCTGTGATACCAAACTATATTCTCTCATGTATGGCTAGCTACTATGAAGCACGGATATAAATACAGAAATGGGCACGGGTACGGGTACGGTACGGGGATACGACAATTTTTGAAAACATAAGAAATGGGTACGACATGGATACAACAATTTAATTAATGTTTATTTTAAAATTTTAACAGAAAAAACCAATTTCATTCTCAAATCATAACACAATAGGGGGAGTCCAGAGTTGGGAAGTCACAAGGTTTTGGGATATTGAGTGATCACGTGATTGGGGTACTCCCTTGGTTGCTAAATGGGTTGGTTGTATCCTGGCTGCATTGAGGTCATATCCTGCTAATAAAAAAAGGAATACGGCTTAAGAAGTATCTAGTATGTATTAGAGAGTATCTAGGGAGTATTAGTGTCAGATATGTATTCAGCACTGGTAGGACACCTATTTTGGAGTATCGGTGCTTCATAGGGGAAGACAGAAGGATGGGGATGCAATGATTATCTTCAAAGGAGATGAAATAGATATTGTCTAGATAGAAATCCAGAATAAATCACAATGAATTTAGTCACCAAAATAAGAGGCGTGTTAACCAACAATACTAAATTGAAGCCTTTCGTAGAATATGGAGGACATCAACGTGCATAAAACTTGCACCTTAGCAGGGAAAGCATTCGCAAGTACCATGTAAAGGTGAATGGATTGGTTTGCAATAAAGAACAAACAAAAAACCAGATTACATATGGAAGTTCTTTAAAAAGTGAAATCCCACAAAACATAGGAGGTACAAACAATAAAGAGAAGAAGGAAGATTGGCATTTAGCAAGAGGAATGGTGACTAACCTTGAACTACTTAAAGGAAGCATCTGTGACCGCCTTGTTGCAAGCTACTACTTAGCAGAGAGGATTGAGACAGGAGTTGCTGTCAAACACTAATCAAGCAATGTCATGCCCAGATTTTTTTTCTAATTTTTACCAATTGGATACGCCATGGATACGGATTAGGAGTATCTGATACGTATCCAGGAGTATCCACGAAGTATTGGTATCGGATACGGGTACGGCACCTGTTTTGGAGTATCTGTGCTTCATAGGATGCACGTAGACTCGGCAAGCACAGGTGCTAGATTAGGCAAACTACATCATTGCTGGAGGTCGGGAGCAATATGAACGGTGACATGAAGTCAGCCCCAAAAGTAGTTAAAGCATGAGCACAAGGAAGAGTTGATCGACAACTGCCCCCTACTTTCATCATTTTGGTGGAGCGGTTGGAAGCCACAGGGGAGAGGGAGATTTCTACTGGAGCTCAGAGCCCTGATGTGCAGGATGCCGCCAATCCCCTATCCTTGCACAACTTTTTGCTTATTCATGGTGCTTCTCAGACTCATCCTGTGAGGGGCATCCATTGTTGCCATGGAAGGATCTGATTGCAGGTTGTTTCCATGAGATAGACACCAATTTGCGGACAGGAAGAAAGGTGTTAAAAAAGGAACGGATAATTGTCTATCGAATGTTGGGACAACTAAGACCTTTGCTAAGGGGATATGATCGGTAAGTAAGCCAGGCCAATGCGCCTCAGTGGGGTAGATAACAAGGATCCGATTTCAGAGATCCACATTTAGACCCATTATTTGATACAAAACCTATGTTGTTACAACCCACACTTTGATTTCTTGATAATCAGAGGATTAAAGATAATCTTGAGTTAAATATGTCTTTAAATATGCTTTAAATTAATTGGATGCTTTGTGCTTAATTTAGTTTAGATTTGATTCTTGAATTAATGATGAGATAAGTTCAAATATATGCGAAGAGCATGTTTTAAAGATAATTAAAGAAAATCTTAAAGAGAAATTGCTCATGACAGACCGTGTTATGTTTTTGATATAAAAACATAGAGTATTCAATTATAAATTTATGCAAACAAGAATGAATCAAATCGGAGTTGAAATGCAGAAGTTACAGCCTTCATAGACTTCAGTAGAGATTTCATCGGTTGACAATTGATGGATTAAGATAGAACGTTTTGAGGACCCTTATAAGTTAGATCGAAGGTTTCTTTTAATATAATAAAACAAAAATTTTGCTTAGTGTACAGATCGATGGTTTCATAGATCCCTTAATCTGATGGTTTACAATCGAAGGTTTTACAAATGTGTAAACCGGTGGTTTTACTAAGGTCTCACAGGCCAAAGGATCCACAACTGAAGGTTTTGCTAAAAGATGCATATCGATGGTTTAGTAGAAAAGCATCTTTCGATGGTTTTTCTGGAGTGTCTTCTAAAGATTTTTCTACGCACCGTCTTCTGATGGTTTGACAGATCATCAACCGAAGATATAGCAAACTAACGGTTCTGGAAACTGGAGGTTGCGCTGACAGCTATCAACGGAAGGCTCAACGGTCGAAGTTGACAACCGATGGTCGTCCAGACCGAAGGCTTGCCTTCTGATGGTTTGTCTATGATGTCACCCAGCTCGTCGAACCACATAGAGGTTAGATCCCTATAGACACTAGATGGAATCTAATGGTAATAGGCCCACTAGCTTTGTTTTAGTTTCTCTTTTCTCCTGAAAACCTTCGAGCAGCGATTATGGGGCGATCGCAGAGGCGATCTTGGACGACGGAGTAGGAAGAAAGAGATTAGCGACGGAAACTGATAGCTTTGACTTAGATTTGTCTTGGCATATCTCTTCTTCTTTTGGTATCTCTTGTGCGGAACTCTCTGTTTCAGTAAACGACGACTTTACTTGACTTTCATTCTTTGTCTTTTACCTCCAGTGGACTTCTTTAGAGTCTGTCTACCTTCTGACAAGTCGATCAGAGTTGATTTTTGAGGTTCTGAGTTCAGATTCGAGCTTTGTAGAGTGACACCCCCGAAGTATATCAAGTTCATGTACGAGATCTATAAGCTAGAACATATACAAGTGAGTGGAAAACCACCTTTAAACCTTGATTTTACAATAATCAACATTGTATTAAAAAAATGGCTTGAGCGGCCGCTTAAGTGGACAAGACCCTCATCCGCTTAATTCAGCCCCTAAGCGGCCACTTAAGCAATTTGAAGGAAATCGGCTGCTTTTTCCCCGTTTAACCCGTTTTTTCCCCTTTTTCCGCTTTTTAAAAAAATATTGTTGTAAGCATGTAAAATTTAATTAATTATACGGTCCAAGTAGTATTTGACTATAATATATGAAACTTGTATACATTAAATGTTCTTTGATATACCTAGTCCTAATATAGAATGCAAACTTTGGACGTAAGCTTTAATAATAGGGTATTGTTATAATGTATCCAAGTAAATATCATATTACTCTATTATGCTTCTAATGGATGATTAATTTTACTGATTTCCTTGTTGGTTTCATTAATTACTGATTGGTACTATTGGTTAGTATTACTGATTTGCTTAATAATATATTTTTATATACACATACGTGTAATTTTGTATAAAAATATATAAGAATTTAGGCATCCGCTTTTTCAAAAATCGCCCGCCTGCCGTTTAATTGGCTACAAGGTCTCGTCCGCACGCTTCTCGCTTCATGCTTTTTAAAACATTGTTAATCAAGTTTAAAATGATAATTATTTGTATGTATTGATTTGTTTGTTGATGAATGATATGAAATTTGTAAAGTCTTGATATGTGATTTCAGTTGAACTGTTAAACAATTCAGTATATTTGTGTTACAATCATATGACTTAATTAGTAGTTGCGCTAGTCGATGCATATGAAATCCAATGAACAGTTTTAATTATGGTTATAAATATAATTATGCTCAGTTATCAGATTTAGTGGATTCTTTATTGAAGCTAGTGAATTATTCTCTATCAGAATTCAGCAAGTGAAAAGGAAAACCCTAAGTATAGAGAAAAGGTAGAAATAGCAAGATAAATATATTACTTGTGAAACCTAATGAATCACTAGACTTTAGATGTCCTGAATACCGTAGAATCCATCACGGAAGTCTGCATTGTGAAGGAGGAAACATGCTTGCTGACTGACAGAGTCTAGGATGAAATAATCGGAGCGTACCAAAGGGGTACAGGGGACTAAGCCCAGTGAGGACAGTCCCCCTAAATGAGTTAGGTATCCAACATTAACCAGAGATTTCGGTGGTACCCAGTATAGTTTAGTTAGTTCTGTTACTACTCAGTAGATCAGCCCTTCTGGAACCACGAATGCAGATAGTTAAGCCAAATGCTTTGACTACCTTCCTGAGTACCCATTTTAGAGTCTAGATAATTTGGCCACTGCCATTAGCCGTCGAGACTAGCGCGGCGAGGCCCGTTGCAGACCGGGTAGCTAGTTAGTAAATTTAGAGTCCCGGGTCTATTATAAGTCGTGTACTGTGAGATTGCAGCTTGTTGCGATACTTCCACATGTTGTGGTACACTTCATGTGGTCTAGGGCACATGATAAATAGATTAAGAGATTAATAAATGGACTTAATTTATCTATTTTCTACAGTCATTATCCGATCAACTACCGTTTGGATGATTTACAATTTTAACACCCATGCTTGTATTTATCTGTGTTTGGTTCTACTAATAATACACATATGAAATATCATGGTTTCTTGATTTTCTACGCACTGATCCAGTAGCTCGTCAATCTACTAAAATATTTTTTTTCAAGTAAGGCTCAACTCTATAGGAGTCAAGAGGCTAGATATCATCAAGAGCAGATCAATTGAGGTCTCAAGAGGAGCACTTGGTTAGTTAGACGGTCTCTTATCCTTCCTTTGGATCCTGGGAATGAGAGAGTGAGAAATGAGAGCAGCTTGTAATAAGTTGTGCTTAGTTTATTATAAGCGAGAACTCTTACTTTTAAAGTTGAACTCTGTTGTAACCGTTTATGGTTTGCATAAACAAGATATTATCTTTCTAGTTAACTTGATGCTTTATTAGTTCTTTTGATTCAAAGAAAAGAAAAATTTAAGGCTGATTTTTCATTAGTAAGTAAAAGTCATTGGTTAGTCTAATCCCTCTTTGGCAGACCTTAACGCTAGTTAGTGGTTTAAGTCATGTCATATGTGATCAATATAAATTGGTCCGATCAAACTAGTATAGGGTCTGCATCAAATAAGCGGGCTCGTATTCCCTAGCCTTTAGTACCAGTGCTCTTTAAGCCGTCACTATAATTATATGAAATCTCGTTGAAAATCCTGACATGTTAGTTGACTCATCCAAATTCTTTCAAAATATACGTAAATTGAAGCAACATATACTGGAAATTGGACTCAATATGCCAAAAGGGTACTTTTCAGTCATGAGCATAATGATGAAGGATGAAACATTGATCTTTAAAGATAACTCATACTGCATTTTGCCTTTCTTTTTAGTATGTGATGTTAGCTTTGTTGATTAGAGTAAGAGATGACCCCTGAAGTAGTCTCACTAGAAGTGTCATTCTACATCACATGTGGAGTATCTTTGTTTTTCTTTATTAAGGTTTTCAGTATAACATGCATTGGAAAGCATGACTTTTAAAGGTTCTCAGGCGCTTTTTGTGTAGGACATAAGCAACCATGAGTCCCAGTCTCGTAGAAAGCTTGGATACATATGCAACATCTGGAACACCCTTTATTTAAGCAACTGATAATTGGATGAATCCCCCTAGCAGTAGCTAGACTGTAACACAAACTCCAAGCTTGAGCAATGCTCAAAGGTCTATCCAATTTTTAAAGGTTCAACCTTATCGGGGGCGGCAGGTTTTCCATCTCTAAAGATGATAATCCTCAAGAAAGTCACAGTTTTAACTTTTAAGTCACAAGTTGCACTCTGATATTAATTTTGCATTCCACCATTCAGATGGCCTCCTAAGATTTTTCTTGAATAAATTGCTCGAGGATGTAATTATACTAGACTATGGGATTCATCCAAATTGTGCAAGTTTGAGTGATGATACAACAAATTGAAATTAGCACGTTACTCAAGCCAAAAGGTGTGATCAGAACTAATCCTACCCATTCTTAGTTCTACAATATGGCCGCAACTGTCACCTTCTTGAATATGAATTTGGTGGAATTTACTCATGAGATCCGACTCTGAAAGACCATAAAACTAGCATCCCCTCAAGCATATTATCCAGCTAGAGTATAAAAAGAATGTACTTCATTGCGATCATATTTATGGCACAAATTATTCTCACACTTCGATCTTTCTCGGTTCTTTAGAATTGAGTAGAGAAAGGAATAACACTAGGGCTAGGTTTTTCTTTTTCCAACCTTTTGCGTCAGGCCATCCACTTAGCTTTAGAGTTCATAGTGCAACACATCCTATGAAGCACGAACATGGACACGGATACATATACGGTACGGAGATACGGAAATTTTTGAAAATAGAGGATACGAGTACGACGTGGATACAAAATTTTAAAATGTTAATTTTAACATTTTAACAAATAAATACCAATTTATTTTTCCAAAAATAGATATAGACAATCCAATTTCATTCTCAAATCACAATATATTAGGGGGGAGTCTACAGTTGTGGAATCACATGATTTCGGGATTCTGAGGGATCACATGAGTGAGGTGCTCCCTTAGCTGCTAAATGGGTAAGCCATATCGGGCTATATTGAGGGTGTATTCTTCTAATAAAAAATGGATATGGCTTAAGAAGTATCTGGTACGTTAGTGAGTATCTAGGGAGTATCGGTATAATAGGTGTAGGTAAGACACCTATTTTGTAGTATTAGTGCTTCATAGGGGTAGACAAAAGGATGGGGATGCAATGTTTAACTTTAAAGAAGATGAAATAGGTATTGTCTAGATAGAAATCCAGAATAAACAACAATGGATTTGGTCGCCAAAACAAGAGACGTGTTAACCATCAATATTAAACTGAAGCCTTTCAGAGAATGTGGAGTGCATCAACGTGCATAAAACTTGTACCTCAGTAAGGGAAAGCATCCACAAGTAACATGTAAAGGTGAATGAACTGGTTTGAAATAAAGAACAAGTAAAATATCATGATTAGACATGGAAATTCATTTACAAAGAGATATCACAAATAACGGACGAGATTGTAAGGCCCCTAACCTTGCTTAATTCCTAAACATACTTATTTGCCTTAATTGGGTGCTTAATTTTGTAATTAAACAGTAGATTATGTTTTAGTATCAGTTGACAAAGCTGTGTTTCAAAATTGAGCCAAATCAGGCTTTGTTTGCTCAAGTTATGCAATTTTATGTTCTTTGAGGGTTTATATGCAATTTACCAATTTTTGGGAATCAAACTGCAATTTTAACATATACATATTCTGTTACATGGTGTTTCCAACAATCATGTAAAATTTTATTTCGTTTGGATGCTTTTTTAACTTTGTTGCACAGGGTATAAGTCCCCTATAAATGTTAGACCAGTTGGTAGTAATGCCTTGTGTTTTAGTCAATAGTTGGCATTTGTAGACCTTCTGACCTATGGAATCTGTTGATCCATTGGAGGTTGCAGTGTTTAGCAAACGACGGGCCAGATGCTAGCTGCTACTTAGTAGAGGGTTGAAACAGGAGCTAGTATCAGGTGCTACTTGAGCCAGGCCATACCTAGATTTTTCTCAATTTTACCAGCTAGATACGGCTTAAGAGTATATGGTATGTATCCTGGAGTATCGATATAGTATTTGTATCCAATGTGTATCCGATACAGCCGTACAGCCATACGGGTAGGCACTAGTTTTGGAGTATCCATGCTTCATAGAAGACACCCACCCATTATGCAAAGCTTGGTTACAATGATCCTAAAATAAGTTTGTGGTGTGTTATATGTTTGTCAAATGAGGAACTTCATCAAATAATCTACGAAAAACATCTCTAAGGTCTTAGAACTGCATATACTTGGGCAGCACTCAGCAAATGAAGCAAATGTCTAATTTCAATTTCGTTTTCTAAAATTTCAAAAGAAATTTTGACAGATCCATCCTGGTGTTTTGATGCCAAAATGAAGGAATTCCTTCTAAGATATTACCATAGGGATATACACTTTTTTATGCAACAATATCTCATTGGATATGTTTGTGGGGGATCTACCAACATGGATGCATGAAGGAAATTGTTTCAATGGGGTTTTGATGTAAAATTCAAAGATGAATGAATGGGCTGAAGTTATGAAGGTTTCGAAGCACAATATACAGACATAAACACATAAAATTATGCAATTGTGTGATTGTTTGAAGGCTTTGGGGGCAGGGGGTCTTGACTTCATGATAAGAAACTAAACTTAACCAAGAAATTAAGTTTCAAAATTTTGCATCTAAAATTGTCAGCCTCCACTGAGTTTTAAGTTCTTCTTTAGAGATAAATCTACATCTTTATATGTGCTTCAATCTACTTGTGTCGTATCGAAATAATCAATTTATCTACAAATCTTGTCACAACTAAAAGTAAAGAAGTGCATTTAAGTGTGTTTGCCAATATCAATCATAGCAACTACAAATTTCATATAGTCTCATATTGTTCATTTCTACAACCATATCCAAAACCACCATACATTCCAAAAGACCACCATTGGAGCTTCCAACAATATTATTTAAATAACGTTTGATATGATATTGCTAGCATTAACTCATCCACTTTATCCCAAAAAGTAGTCCATTCTTAGACCGACCAAAGGGTATAATCACTAACAAAATGAATACTTACTTCCTTAATAATGAGCATGATTGTTATTATCCTATCATCCAACCGTTTGGCCTTAAAACCACCATCTTCAGCAATAATTCACACAAAATCTCTATTTATCAATGCATGTATACAGATTTTTTACTTGTGTGTCCTCCAACTTCTTCACATCTTTCACCCATCCAATTAAGTTCTTGCAGAAAAGCTACATAAACTTTTCTATTAGAAATAATATATTATTCGCAAAATTTCCAATAAAAGATAATATTCTAAGATCAATGATTTCTATCTCATACTAGCTTATTTACTCACATCCTTCAAAAAGAATATGCGGGCCCTGTCTCATTATTAAATAATATTGAATCAAAATTCAAAATTCCAAATGAAATAATCACCTGTGTGCTACAAATCAAGTTAAATAAAGCTTAGTCAAAGTAAAAAGTGAAAATTTTGGGAATTGAATCGATTCTCGATGCAAGCTTAATTTCTAGGTTGTTCACAATTGTATCCCGACTTTTCGTTCATCAAATGGAAAATTCAGTTGGTTGTTGGACTAAGTAAATGAAAACATATACCATTTGCAAAACCAAAAAACGAGAATCCCTTTAGGCTGCTTTGTTACGTGGTGAATCATGGTGATAGGGAATGATGGTGAAACAAAAATGTTGTTTGTTTGCCATGGTGATAGGGAATCATGATGAATCCATGGTGAATCCGTGGTGAATTTTGATCTATTTTTGTCCCCATGAAAAAGCACGGTGAATCATGGTGAATCATGGTGAAAGAAGTTTCTTTCAAGACTCCACTACTTATTTAGACAAATGTGCAAAAAAACGTTCTAATAAATATGATTCTTACTTGTGTAGGGTGTTTTTATAAAAAAAATTCCCCTCCCCATCACTATAACCATGTAACAAACAACATTTTTTAGGTTTTTCACCATCACCATCCCTATCGCCATGCACATGTTACCAAAACACCACATTTTAATAATTTCCCTATCACCATCACCGTCCCTATCACCATCACCATCCCCATCCCCATCACCATCCCCATCCCCATCACCATCAATTTTATCACCACGTACCAAACACAGCCTTAAAGTGCCAAATATCCATACTTTACCATATTATAGCAATAATAAATAAAAAAAATCATGTTTTATCACATCAAAATTGTTGATTCCACTTCATGGTTGAAACATTCAGTTGGTTGTTGGCAGATTACAAAGTGTGTCGCAATCCCCTCTTCCCCTTGAAGATTCGACTAAATCTAGGTCATGGCTAAGGGAGAGCGCCCATCTACAGTTGATTGTGGGGGCGAGGCCACCCCTTGCAAAGATGGTTCCCAACCTCCCCTTTAGAGGTTGATGCACCATCAGTTAGCATTCCCATATAGAGACCCACCTTAAAATACCAAATTTTGGTTTAAGGGAAATCGCCAAGACTTTAACTTTAAGCCCCTTGCGGTGGAGGCCACTCAAGTCACCAAAATTTTCGGTTATGAGGCTCCACAACCATATGGAATAAATATGAATCTAATTGTTTCCTTGGACGCAAACCCTACTTAGTACACCTAGTTGGTTGGATCAAACAAGTGGAAGTCAAAGGTTGATTCGATCAAGGATGAAGAGCATGTTTGCTTCATTATCTAACTTCCTTCACTCGCAGAGAGGACTCGGATTTCTAATGAAGCACCTTGGTCCATGGATGGATCCCTAATGATCACCCATTCTTGCAAACCAAGGCCGCCTCTCGTAATCTCCTTCCATTCTTCTACCGACTAGATTAAGGTGGCAAACCATGGTGTACCATGGACCACGGATAGTCTTAAAAGGGTGACCACTAGCCTTGGGTGACGTGTTGATCTTGTTGATGACAACTTCACCATTTTACAGCCAAGATTAGTGTTGACATCTTTGCTTCAGCCCCCTTGCTAGAGGAAGTAGCAATAGGTATGGATGCATTAAGGATCGGCCTCTAGGTATCCCACTTTGCCATTCCACTTCATTGTATGGGGTGTGTAAGGTACATAGTTTTTATGGTGGCAAGGTGCCAACGATGGGTGCCTTGAAGTGGATATATTCACAATTTTCTGTTATATACATAGATATATACCAAGGTTGTCAGAATTGAACCGGTGAGCGAACCGATGAGGCTCTGGTTCTCGTTCACTGGTTCAACTAGTACTTGAACTAATTCAACAAATGACATCATAAATTATTTTAAAATCCTATAATATATGAAAAATCAAGGAAAGGTAAACATGTTATCGAAAATAAGATAGGAGGTTAGAGAGATATTTTCTTATTAAATAAAAGAAAAACCCCACTCCTATATATAGGAGAGGAGGCAAGTACAAAGAAGCAAATGTAATCCTAATGGGCCAAGACAATTAGGCCCATATTACAAATAAACTAATTAACACTCCCCCTCAAGTAGGAGCATGGGTGAAACACATGTTCAACTTGCTAATACATGAAAAAGATAAAATAGTCCCGTACAGATATTGATCTCCCCTGATAAGAACTGATCTCCCCATGGATCAATACAATACAACAATTGAAGCACTCTTAACACTCCCTCTGAAGAAGATAGCATGGTTCGTAGTAAGCAATTTCTTCCCCTGATGAAGGTAACATTGATGTAGAAGCAATAACAACAGAGTATACCCCCCTTGAAATTGATAATTGTCTGGCCAATGACAGCAATCATGAATGAACATTAGAATCTTGAGCGAGCATACAAAGTAGTATATGATGGAGAATATGTGTAGAAGTCATTTGAGTCGTCATTGTTATCCGAATAGTTCCGCAAAAGAAGCACCAACTCCGCAACAATGCATGGTAGTTGGGATAAGGGCACTTCTATAGGAATATTGTGTCATAGCAGGTGGGCACGTGTTTGAGACACGCTACTATAGGAATATGCATGCACTATAGTAGGTGTCAACAACATGGACAAATATGCAAAAACTAGGTATTGTAGTCTGATGGCATGACTTCTCTTTATCTTCTCTCCTTCATCTCTTCCTATACTCACCTTCCTCTATTCTCCCCCTCACGCCAACCACAAAAAGGAAGGTCGTAAACACTAGTAGAGGAATGGATATGTAAAGGACGGCACATAAATAAAGCACTACCGACATAAAGGCGTGTTAGGATAAGCGCTACCCGAATAAGAACAGAAGGAAGAAAAAAGCACTACCGGTTATAGGCAGTACGAAAAATAAAATCGCAGGAATATAAGCGTTGTGATATGCAACATAAAAAATCCCTAATTTAAATAAAGGCACCTAGCCATGTGGGTTGGGGGAACCACATGGTGAGGAAGGAAAGTTTATTACGGTGCCCCTTATCTCTTTTCTCTTGTGCTTTATAAACTGGTATGGGGTCTTTTGTTTCTCTTTTCTTATTAGAATCATGAAGGACATGCGAACCACATGGTGAAGTGCAACCGAGGAATAGCGAAGCAGACTTGCCAATTTCAGATCTCCACGAACACCAAAAATATCTTGCACAAAATTCCAAATTTCAAATCTATACTCATCTTTGGGCATTGTTCAAACAAGATGATGGGTCGTGTGTCGTCGGTGAAGAGGAAAGCATGGTGATTAGGAAAGCATCTTTTGGGCACATGTACAGTCGTCATCGCTCGAGCAGACATGGATTTTTGCGAACGGGAGACGGAAGGAGAGCATGCTCTTGATTGACTATTTAGAATTCACGATTTCACAGTAGTTGCCATCATCGGATTGTAAAGGGGCATGGGCATGGAAAAATAATTATTGCTGACGGATGAGGATTCCGTCGAGGCTTGCAATGGAATATCAAGCACCAATGCTTGTGGGGGTTGCTGAATGGGATTATAGTCGGCTGCATATTGAAAAAATTTCCAACACGTAGAAGATGAAGAGGCACACATGATCTATTGATTGTGGGGCAGAGCATTGCGTCCAGCACAGACCGGGGATCAACTAGGTGTGGTGAACCAAGCCCTCATAATGGCACGGATGCTAATGGAGGGTTTTTTGGGTCCCAATAGGGGACATGGTTGCTCAATAAGCCGGAGGTCACGATGTGGATGAGGAAGGCAGCGATAAATCTGAAAACAAAAAGCGTGCTTGTCGTTGCATGTCTAAGCAATGAATAGAGGAACATGACAGAGGGTCTACGCTTCACGCCATCATCAAGTCCACCTAGAAAGAACCTCATTATAGTGTGGCTTTTAAGTTTCCTCACAGGGTGGGCATCGGTTGCAGTGGACGTATGGAAATGGATCACGGGAAATACAGAACACTGGAGAAAGACGATGGATCACAGACATAAGAGGCCTTATGCAGGTAGATCAGGTGGGAGTCAAGGGATCTCCAAAAGAATAAGGGATATGAGGGGAGGTAGATAATAGTCGGGAAGGAGAACGTCGGCATAGGGTTAAAAAAAGTTTGGATTTTTATGGAAGTAGAAGAGAGGAGACGACCAGGAAGGTCGAGATAATGTCTGGCGGGCAGCCAAGCTAACAAGACATGGCGGCCGTTGTTCGTAGGCGGAGGCTCTCTTTTCCTTGGGATCAATGCTCTAATACCATGTTGAAAATAAGATGGGAGGTCAGAGAGAGATTTTCTTGTTAGGTAGAAGACAAACTCCGCTCTTATATATAGGAGAGGAGGCAAGTACAAGGAAGTAAGCGCAACCCTAATGGGTCAAGACAATTAGGCCCATATTACAAATAAACTAATTACTCTTAACACATATGAAGGAGAATATCAGAAAGTAGCGTTAAAACGACAATAAATCAATCATCCCCCTTTGCTCTTCCACTATAACTACTTCCAAAAATATTATAGTGGAAGAGCAAAGGGGGATGAGGACATGGAAAGAGGAAGCAGGAATAAACATTAAATTGAGTCTGGATTCAAGGTATACACACTGCAAAGAACAAGCTGGTTGGAGAAAACCAGGATCGGTTCACCAATTCAACCAGTTTATCTGGTCAGTTAACTGATTTTGGCAGTTTGAGGTCATTTCCCGGTTTGTGAGGGAACTGAACTATCCCAGCCACCAGTTCCTAGTTCATTCGGTCGGTTGGGTTTGATTCTAATAACATTGATATATACATTTATTTTATTATTATAATTCTAAAAAATGTGCATTAATCCATGTAAAAACAAAGCCAAATAATGTTATAATGGTTAATATCATTGTTTGAGTTCTCATAATAGGAAAGTGGGGCTCAAAGATAGGTACTAGAATATTTCATAATGCAATCACACCCTAATAACATAGTCTTTATATAAAAAGGCAACAAGTTTTATTATATTTTAGGTCATTTTCACTATTACAAGGTTTATAAGTACAAATATTTTGTATCATATATAGGTATTTGGTTTTCCTATGTTATGCAAGAGTGGATCTAATACAACAATTATGATCTTTTACACTACAAATAAAGCTATAACAAAGCCCTCATTATAGAAATCAAACTCCAGGTGTAGGCTAAGGCCGCAAATGGAGATTAAGGCTATAAATCCCTAATGATAATAGTATTTAGATGACATACATTTACAAAAAGTAGTTTGAATGCTAGAAATCTAAAAAAGAACAATAATAACCATAAATAGGTGTGGGGACTTAGAAAAATACATAAGGCAGCACATAAGTTGCAGGACAGGTCAAGGCACACCCTCCTGAGGCGCCTTGACGTCAAGGACATGCCTCAAAAGTATGGCAAGACATTTGAACATCCGCTAGCTTTTCTGCCTTAGGGCTGGTGCCAAAAGGATCTATAATTCAAGCACGAGAAATGCAAGGTGAATGTTCAAAATTTTGATTGTGTTAGGGCCTGTCTGGTTCCGCGCAGTTGCAACGGCATGTGTAGCAACTGCACATATTTTACAATTCGCAGTGTTTGGTACGGCGTAGCTGGAACCCCTACATGGAAAACCAACCGCAAGGCTATTCCTGGTTACACACAATTTGCTGGAAAAGAGACAGCGTCCATTTAGGGTGTTGTTCAAGTTCCGCAGCCGCTGGAGCTGTTGTCCACGCACCATGGTACACGGTATGAAGTATACAGTAGACGATCAGGTGTCTCTGCTTTAGTTCTATATGGCTATGTCGTGGTGGTAACCCCACTGTGGTATCCCGATTCGAAGGCTACTGTGATAACCCGGGAATTCAAATTAGATTATGACTTCTATGATCGAACCATCTCTTGTCATCACCTTCAGTCCCATGTTTAATTACAATTTAAAACGTAATTGATAACTCGTGAGTGTAATTTTTTTTACCTTGATGACCCTCAATTTTGACTCTAAATTAGTGTTAAAACATAACACTCATCACCATCCTTTCCTTGTATTTCTTATCGTATATTTGAATACGTATATGCCTTTTTCTCAATTAGATGTTGAAGAAATCTTTCTTACGATTCCAATACATGTCTTCTTACCCCAATCGGAGTTACGACGTGGAAATTATGCCCAACTGAAATCTTATGGATTAAACTTCGTTTGTGACCTTTTAATTGTTTTACACATTAATGGGACTATTGAATCACGCGGCCCACTTTATTTTCCCTCTCCTTTTCCTCCTCCTTTTCCCACTCCGTCACTTTCTCTCTTGGCCTGCTTCCCCACCTCTGAGCCTTATGAGCCCTTGGATCAGCATGTGTCGCGGATCGCAGGTAGATCTGACGGCTGTAAGGGCTCCTCCACCCCTCACATTAGCCACAGTGGAAAAGCAGCAGCAGGCTATTAGCACTCTCCCGACGCGTCCTTTCTCTGCCTCAACTTCACCTACCTCGCGATGAGCACCAATGGGGTGAGGCGGGGCTCAACTTGAGGTGGAGGTGGGCTCACACGCCCCTCTCTTGCACCAATGGCAGCAGCCGCCTTGGAAATCCTATCTACCCAGCTCCACATACCCCAGCCACCTATAAATTCTACCCCTCGGTCCGTCGTTCCACGCTCTTTCCCTTCTTTGTTCTAACCCTAAAACCAACTCTTTTGGCATCAGCGACGCCCCCTACCCTCGGCACTAGGGTTTGGGTACCCTAGCGCGGGGTAGCTGACGACCTTCAGGGCGTCAGATCAAGAGTGAACGGTCTTGATCCCTCGACCTGTGAGCAACATCTTTCCCTTCTGTCTCTCTCTGTCGCGCTCGCTCTCTCTCTTCCTCGTTCGCCCAATCGCCTCCCGTCGCGTGTCCGGGCCACACATCTTCCGTCTCGCTTGCCCTCTCTCCCTTCACGTGCTTGCCTCTCGCTCTGCTCAGACGCGGACCCAGCAGGCGGCTCGCCCTCTCGCGACGTGACACGACGCCACAGTGGGCCCACGCGCTCGGCCTGCACAACAAGTCGCCACGATGCTGCAACCACCGGTGCACGACCTCACACCACCTCTCTCAATCGCAGACTGACGCCCTAGCTCACTGCCCGTTTCCAACAGCCGAGCATCACGATCAGGCAACGCTCGCGCGCCAGAAGTTTGGACAATGCAAAGGTGATTAGAATGGAAGGGATCAACGGGTGGCAAAACTACCACCTTTTGTAGGGGGAATGGGGGGTTGAAAACCACTACTAATTGAGGAAGTGGAGGAGCCATCTCTTGCACTTCCGTCAAGCTCATATCCATTCTACAGGAGAGCTTCAACGAGATATATAAGCGAACACCAGACTGTTGATTGGCCCTTGAGATGAAGTTGGATGTCTATTCCTCTCTACTTTTGTATCATCGGTGTAGGAGGAAACTCATGTGATATTACCCAACTTGGACGCATGATTTAGGATCACTCTGTGAACCTTGACTCCCACGCCCGAAACAACCAACCATGAGGAGTCCTTGCTTTATTTTCAAATTGAGAGGTGCTAGAGTCTAAATGTCACATGAGTAACCATCCATTTAAGTGGATTGCACATGAGGAACTCAACAACTAGTGAGAAATAGCCAAGTAATTTAGTGAATGGGACAAGGAAAGGGGAGAAGATAAAAAGGAAGGATGTCTTTATGTATCAAGGTGCTTCCTCTGGTGCCACACTAACGCGATAGAGTTTGATTGCTGGTGGGAAGGAGATGTATGTGTACGTCGCTGCAAACTTTTTCATGATAATTGGCTAGTTTTGTGAGGTGATACTCTCTTGATTAAGCAAGTAGTCTTTTCCTTACTAGCATGCAGCTCCATGTCTCTGATGTACGGAGTCTCTCATTGTAAAGAAAATTTTCCCGATGCTTAAATGGGTAATGGTTGGTGTGGTTCTCCCTTTTGTTTTTATCTGAGGTTTAGAAAGCGTGAAGAGGGAAACAAGCAGCCAACCCTTCCCGAGCACTTAAGCATGAAACAGCAAATTAAGCAGACGCTTTGTGATAAAGCATACAGTGTAGCAACACAATGTGGATATTTACATTTTAACATTGTATTAAAAAATCGCCCAAGCGGCCGCTTAAGCGGCCAAGACCCTCATCCGCTTAATTTAGCCCCTAAGCTCCCGCTTAATCAATTTGAAGAAAATTGCCCGCTTCACCCGCTTTTTGCCCGCTCTTTTTAAAAAGTACTGCTGTAAGCATGTAACATTAATTAAAATTATATGGTCCAAGTAGTATTGACTATAATATATGAAACTTGTATACATTAAATGTTCTATGATATACCTAGTCCTAATTTAGAATGCAAACTTTGTATGTAAGCTGTAATAATAGGGTACTGCTGTAATATATCCAAGTAAATATCATATTACTCTATTATACTTCTAATGGATGATTAGTTTTACTGATTTACTTGCAGATTTCATTAATTACTGATTGGTACTACTGGTTAGGACTGCTGATTTCCTTAGAAATATAATTTTTATATACGCATACGTGTAATTTTGTATAAAAATATATAAGAATTTAGGCATCCACTTTTTCAAAAATCGCTCGCTTAATCGCCCGCCTGCCGCTTAATCGGCTACAAGGTCCCGTCCGCACGCTTCCCCGCTTCGCGCTTTTTAAACACTGCATTTTAGTAATATTGCATTACGGAATTATGGATACCACTGAATAATCATTTTAGCTATAGGAGTATATTAGTTAGAGTATGATGGGTAGGAGTAAATATGCAAAGATTAGTGCTAATTATATTTTCTTAGAATTATTCTATTAGAAAACAACATATTAATTTTTAGCAATAGTTTCACAATAAATATCTGACTGTGGACTATATTAAGGGATCCTACAGAAATTTCTACAGTGTCAACCAACAAAAGCTCAGTACACGTGTACCGTATGTTATACCTTACAATATCTCCCCGCCCCTCATCCCATGTTTGGTTGGTCTAAGAGGAGGAGGAGAGAAAAGGAGGGGGTGTTCAACTCCCTTCTGTCATCCTCTTCTTTTTTTATATACCTTATAATATAGATGAGTCCAATAAGATGGCATAAGCATTTGCTATAGTTTATATGATTTGCATACTACTTACACAGATTTCCAGTACTTTTATAGTGTGCTTTTGTGATATTTGTACGTAGCACTTTCAAGAAACTAAGTGGTCGTTCGGATGGAGTGGTTAGAAATCCCAGTAGTTCTATAAAATTATATGCTTGTAATTGTCTGACTAATGCAGCAGCCGGGTGCCGTGTCAGTGATTCTGCGGCAGCATAGGTGCCTTGGTCTGGGCCTGAATTCAGGAACACTGAAACAGTGCAAGCTTCTGAATTTCATTAGAAACAGGCGAGATCATATCTGTTACTGTATGTGGCATTTTACATCCATAAAGCAGCTACCAGAAGCCAATCTAGATGATAATTTGCCTATCAAATACAAGGATTCTAAAGGATCTACCCCAATTGGCCCCTAATATTAGACTCTTATACAGTGAAATCAATGTGGGCTCCATATGATACTATCAATTAGCTATAATGTAATATGCTTAAAGCAGGTGGTGAGAGACAATAATTTGTGTACCACTGGTATACAAGTTTCGTATACATGGAGAATAAAGATATCACGGCCAATTCCATTTTTTGGACATTTACGGCTTGTATTATGTACAAGGCATCAAGCAATCAATTTGTTCCTCTCTTTATTTTTTATTATTCTTGTTGGACTAGGTTAAGATTCAACCTACGGAAGATTGCTATACAACTGAGTTGGCTTTACAAATTCTCCAAAGTGAGTGCGTTTACAGTATGAACCAGATTCCACAGCTATTTTATCAAAACAACAAGATTTCAGATTCACGTGTGAATGTAGATTGTAGAGTTAGGAAAGAATAACAAATAATGACAGTAACTGGTGTCCACTACTATACTGCTTCTGAATAATGTAATTGGAGATCGGGCAGTGTGTCTTTTGCAGCAGATACAGATGCAAAAGAAGAAAAAACAACAGAAAAAGGAAAAGAGTAATCGCTGGATGCAGAATCTCTGAACAAAAGGGTAAAGCTAGGGGGAGGAGAGGCCAAAGATGTAGAAGGAGACGAAGGGGTAGGGTGGCTGATCAGGACGAAGAAAAAATGCAGGCGAAGAAGGAAACATGTGAGGGGACGGGGGTGATAGAGGGGTGACGCAGAGCATATCAAGGGACATGGTCAGTGGCGAAGCCGGGGGTGGGTGTTGTTTTTTTGGGGTGTGTGTGTTGTTTTTTTTGTTGTGTGTGTGTGTGTGTTGGGGGGGGGGGGGGGGGCAACTGTACATCCTATATGCTTTATGCTTTCTAGCTCATACTGGCTTATTTACTATATCCTTTAAAAGAGATATGGGGACCCTGTCTCATCATTAAATAATATTGAAACATAATTCAAATGCCAAATGAAATGCAGGTGATGAAGGAAACAGGTGAGGGGACAGTGATGATAAAGGGACGACGTGGAGCATATCAAGGGCCATGTTTATTGGTTAAGCCAAGTTTTTCAACGGCGGAACACTGTACATGGTAACACTTCAAACATTATTCGTTTTAGATGGTGAAATATACTACAATCTTATTACTAATCCAAAGAGATATGTAGCGTGAACATCTATGAATACAACTAATCTTTGTATATACTAATCAATATTATAGATACAATAATATCTAAGAAAATGTATATTCTTCAGTATATTTTGGTTTGTCTAATATAAGTGAAAATTAAAGTTAACATCTCCTTAGTAGAGTTTTTTCGTTGACTATTCTTGGATGTGTAACTTCTTTACCTTCTTAGACCAAGTTTAAGCACCAATGAATAGTGAAATTTAAGTACCTTATGGAGAACAACTTTGTCCACAACTCAAGCAAACATTAATAACTCCAACAAGCACACTTAAATATACAAACAGAACACCAAGGGTTTAAGATTTTGCTGTTATTGTTATAACAAAATTGTTGTTATAAAATTGTTATAACAATATAAGTGTGCAATATATACATGTGCAAAATAAATGTGCAATACATATACATATTTATACATCTATAAATATGTGCAATATAAGTGTGCAGTATATATATGCGCAATATATATACATATTTATACATCTATAGATATATTATTTGCATGCATTCTCCTATTTTTTTCCTGACTTTTTCCCAAATCATTGACCGTATGTTTGTGTATCCCGAATACCACTTTGTGCCCCCCCCCCCCCTAAATGACATAAACTACCTTACATTGGATGCAGTTTGAGCGGTGGCCCCCCAAGCCAGAATTTCTGGCTCCGGCACTGTTTGTCACTATGTGTCTGAGTTCCAGAACAGTAAAACAGTGTGAGGCTCTGAATTCCACCAAAACAGGCAAGATAGTATTTGTTACTGTATTTGGCATTTTTTAATCCATAAAGCAGCTACCAGAAACTAATCTAGATAATAATTTGCCTACTGAATACAAGGATTCTAAAGGATCGATACCAAATGGCCCCTAATAGTACACTCTTATACAGTAAACTCAGTGTGGACTTCATATGATATTATCAATTAGCTATAATGTAATGCATTTAAGGCAGGTGGTGAGCAATAACAATCTGTGTAGCACTGGTATACAAGTTAAGTATAGATGGAGAAGAAAGATACCACGGCCAATTCCATTTTTGGACGTTTACATGTTGTAATATGTACAAGGTGCCAAGCAATCAATTTGTTCCCCTCTTTATTTTTAATATTTGTTGTTGGACTAGGCTAGATTTAATCTACAGAAGATTGTTATGAGACTGTCTCCAAGGTGAGTGCATTTGCAGTATGAACCAGATTCTACAGCTATTTTATCAAAACAACAAGATCGGGCGGTGTGTCTTTTTCAGCAAAAGAAGAAGAAAAAAGACAGAAAAAGGAAAAGAGTTATTGCTGAATACAGAATCTCTAAACAAAAAGGGTGGAGCTAGGGGGAGGAGGGGCCAAAAATGTAGATGGAGACGAAGGAGTAGGGTGGCTTCTGGGGCACTGTACATAATAACACTTCAAACATAACTCATTTTAGATGGTGAAACATAACACAATCATATTATTGATCTGAATAGACAGGTAACGTGAACATTTATGAATACAACTAAACTTTATAGATACTAACCAATATTATAGATAAAATCGTCTCTAAAAAAACGTATATGCCTGAGTAAATTTTGGTCTGTCTGACATAAGTGAAAGTGAAATAAAACATGTCCTTACTGAAGTTTTTTGGTGGACTATTCTTGGATATGTTTAACTTCTTTACGTTCTTAGACCAAGTTTTATGCATCAATGAACAGTGAAATTAAGTAGAAAAAACAACTTTGTGCACAACTTAAGCAAAACATGAATAATTCCAACAAGCAGTTAAATATACAATCAGAACACCACGGGTTTTGAGGATCAGTTGTTACTGCTATAACACATTATCAGAACCAATATACCTTTTGCAACTAGATAGTCGTAGTTGTAACCTTTCTTATTTAATAGCCCACTGGATAATCTTATCCAAAATATGAAATAAATGAGCATATCCAGACAATATAATGTAAAGAGATACATGTGAATATAGTCAACGCATTTATATAGTATTATTTCTTAAACAATTTTGGAGGAACAAATGAATATGCAATTCACACACAACTCCGAGAGGACTAAAAAGCTTTTAGATGACTAATGGGATCCAATGGAATTTGGGAGAGACATTCACGAAATACAACGCTGCATTAAGGAGGACAAATCACATATTAGAGCAGGTTGCCGTCTCATAGAAGAAGAAGAAGAAGAAAAAAAAAACTATGAAAAATACAGAGCATTTGAAGCTGAGCAGGAAGGGCACAATTAAATACTTTTCTTGATCAGTAGTTAGCGGAAACGCAAGTCAATATGTTCTACCCAAAAGAGACACGTCTGTTTCCGTATATGGAATGCGGTGTACAGAAACTGAATTAACTTACGCCGGATCACAAAGTGGAAAGCCGTGATCAGTCATCTGTATTGATAGAAAAAGAAATTAGGAAAGGACTTCGATTAGGTGAGGGGGCACTGCCATAAGGATTTTTATTAAATGCCTAGTTCATCCGTTACAAACAATATTCTCAAACGCCGCCGGGTCGGGCACTTTGTACCTCGTGCCATGCCCAAACGTGGCTACGCCATTGGACATGATGGAGTAAACAAGAGAGTTTGTGGAGGAGGAAGACTAAGCACGGGGGTTGGGAAGGGGAGGATCAGAGACGATACAGCACAAAAGCAGTTGCAGTAGTAGTGGGGGGAGGAGGAGAACTACCTACTTGGTCGTGGCGAAGAGGAGGAATGGACGGTGTCGAGGGCACGACGAGGTGAAGCAGCCGCCGAAGATTATCGGTGTCGGGGCAACCGACGAGAAGACGCCTGGCTGTCCAGAAGAATAACAGAATGTCGCCGTACTTCGAGCTGGCGAGCAAGGAAGGAACGCCCGACCTCCCGGGCCGCGCCTCGTTCAGTTATGCATACGATCGCTCTTGTTTCTTCATGGAAAAGGCATAGGCGTCACTGGTTGTTGCCGCATAATCGTGCTGCCCGTCGCCCGCCTACAGAGTATAGAAAGGACGCGGCCGCGCGGGCCCTTGGAGTGGACTGACGGTCCTAAAATAAAAGAAAGAAAGCAGCCTCGTTGTCGTTGTCATGTAGAATTGCATTCTGTGTCCGTACCCTTTTTCGGAAAATAAAAAACTGAAAAAGTGTTGATGGATCAAAAGTAACTGAATCTTTTAGAGTAGTCCAACTTTGCTAAAGTGTCGCGGTGAATGCTGGGGGATCAAAAAAACGACTGATCATTGGTACAGGAAAAGAAAAATAAATAATGTAAAATAATGCGGACACGTATAAGTGCAAGGCTCTGTTTGCTTTGGCTCAATCCTTTTGCGCCACATAGACATACGCGCCGTTTAGAAACGCGTTCGGTAAAGATTAAGGGGCCCTTTGGGTGCGGTAATCTAGCGACAATGCCATGGCTGTACTATGTGTTGACCTTACTTAGTATGCAAGGAACCATTTGGATATTGTGGCTTATGTTGAATTCAATTGCTCAATTGGTGTAAAATTTTGCATTGTTATTTGTAAAATTTCAAGAGTATGTGAAATTTGGTTGTGTGTAGTCTCAAGTATAAGGTGCAAGGTGGTTTGTAAATCAGTTACTCATATTAATTAGTATATAAATGTTGGGATTAATATAAATGTTGCATTCTGAATACATGTTCACCAAACAATGTGATTTAAATGGTACTATTATTAATTATTGTGTTATTAAATCCATAGCCATCCAAACGTTGTAGTTAAGAATTATGGGATTTGTTAATTGGGTAGTTAGAATCCCATTAGTTGTTAACTACTACAGTAGTCACAAATGGGCCATCCAAACGGTCGGCCCCTAAGTAGCTTTAGAATACCAAGTGTAATGTGCTTAAAACTTGGCTCCTGAAAAAATATATTATTCTCTAAACATTTATAATATTACATCATTATCTCATAACTGAATTAAACTGAATAATTTGGAAGCTTGTCTTTATTTATCAATCAAATCATTTACATTTATGCCATTACAATCATTACATGATTGGCTCTCTGGGCATATATACCGTCAAAATCGAGACGCTTGTTGGGAGGCAATCAACTCTCTAATTTTTTTTCTTTAACTTCTACGATTTTCAATTAATTTTTCTTTCTTTTCTTTTCAAAAAAATCTTTTGAATAAAATGTCATGTTTTTAACAATCCAATCTCATTGATTGATATCAATATTACTCTAAGAGTCAATATGATAAGAGTATCGTCCAAAACAATAGATCACATGTCAAACATCTTCATTGTATTTTTTTAGTAGAAAGGATAAGACTCCGCGTGAAGCTAAAATGTCATATTACGGTGTCATTGAAGATATATGGAAATCTGACTACATACATTTTAGAGTTCCAGTCTTTAGGTGTGATTGAGATGATAACACCAAAGGAGTTGTGGTCGATGAATTGGGTTTCACATTAATAAATTTTGAAAAGATTGGCCACAACGGTGAACCATTTACAATGGCACAATGGCATCACATGCAAAGTAACTATACTATAACGATGATCCAGCAAATGAAAAATGGTCGTTTGTTCTTCATGGTAAAAGCCAGTTCATTGCAGATCATGTAGATGAAGAAGAGTATTATGACAAGTATGATGACTCCAGCCCATTCTCAATTGGCTTGTAAATATCAAATATTGAAGATGTTATTGACTTATATATGCATGGAGATCACATCAAGGGAATGTTAATTGATACAAGATCCAAATATTAGAGGCATGTCTTTATTTTTTTATGTTAGATAAGCATTTTACATTCCTTATCACTTATATTTCATTGTTTGACTATTTTTTATATGACATTATTTCGGATGGTGTCTAACCATCAGTTTGATGATCGTGATGATGATTACTGTGAGGATGAGCACCATGACAATGTGCATTATGATCATGACACAGTTGTAAGTTGTACTATTTTATTAATAGATGTCTATTTTATAATGTATGTATTGTTGTATTATTGTATTGTTTATTAGCATCATGCACAATATTTCTAAATAAGGAAGCTGGATCGGTGTGTTCTACCTCACAACTATCTAGCATTGTATGAACTATATTTATAAAAATTGGGTCATTTACATCTACATCACTGGCGGCAATTTTTTCTTCAACACAAGTACTACTATCAACATCTTCTGATCTCATAGTAGGAATCTATCCATGTCAGTGTCATTCTGTATAGGACTATATAGTCTTATACAGTCGCTGGCCTCCCATTATCCATCGGGGCGTTTTGACACAATGGTTAATTGTCGATGCATGGTCGACGTCCAAGAGAAACATGTAGCCAAAAGAAGTAATAAATCTCGAATAACTCTATCTCACTCTGATTCTAATTTGTTTGGTAAAAACTAAACTAACAGGGTCCATTTTGGGTTCTTAATCCTTTTATTAAGACTAAGTAAGTCCTCCTTTTGGTAGATTACAAAATTCTAATCTAGATTCAGTATTGTCTTATGTACTATATTATTTTACAAGCAATACTGAAAAATATTGATATCAGGATCGTTCAATCTAATGAGTGCCTACAATAGAATTGAGTTGTCAAATGAAATAAGACCCAATCCCCCAATCCAGATAAGACTAATCTGGATTTCTTGACTAACACAGTCTCATTTTCATAATCTCAATCCCAATCTTGACTAACACAATCTCATTTTCATAATCTCCGTCCCAACCAAACATGGACTAAATGTGCCAATTGGATTTGGTTACCGAATTTATTTCAGTTCAGGTCAACACTTCATAACTAGATTGAAACAGATGAATTTTCAATTCATTGGCATTAACTCGATCATAAATTATTTTACAATAAATCTAAAAATCAGAAGCACCGTGATGATGCTTGAAACGATAAAGAATAACACATAGATTTTAAGGTAAACAGACCTGGAATTTGATTAAGACACATTTAAGAAAGTATATAGTTTGTATGAGAGTTTTATACATGAATTTATATAGCATTGTAAGTTACAAATATATATATATAATAATGATAATAATAAATTAAAACCGATTCAAAATATTTGGTGAGATCGTCATCCACCTGCCTTTAGGTCTTGGGATGGTATGGTGCACCTACCCTATATTTCACCAAAATATTTCCTCAATAGTACATGAAATGGTGGTTCGTGAAGTGTGAACTGTCACCACTGATGACGAGCTAAGGTACCTCGAACTTGCAAAATATATGGCCCTCCACAAATTTACAAACAATCTGGACATCATTTAAGTTGGTTGTAATTATTTTCACACACTTTGAAATGTAATCTATGGCAAGTAATATATTAAAAAGAGTTCAAAAAGACAAAAAGGCCCATAAACTGATGCCCCTAACATCAAAGAGATCAACCTCAAGAATAATCTTCATGGGCATTTCTTGCATGTTAAAAATGTTACATGCATGATGACACCTACATGTCACGATGACGTGCGTATTTGTAAGCTTCTTTAAACAAATTAGGTCAATAGAAATTGCACCCTAAAATTTTTGCCTCTGCTCTAGGGATATCGTGATGCCCTCTCCCAGTGGGTAGGAAATGACAGTGAGTCAAAATGCTCTCAACCTCATACTAAGGAACACATTAGTGAAGTATAACATCTCTACAAATTTTTAACTGTCAGAATCTTGAGAGCGGAAAACAAAGTATAAAAAAATCTGTGAATCCATCGAACCAGATTTGTTGAATGAAACAAAACCATATCAGGGTTTACAATTGTATATCCTATCGCGGATGACATTCCAACTATTCTACTTGTAACACTTGGCATAGATATGGACCCTCCAATCTATGTCTCTTTTAAAATTCATCAAGTCGGCAATTAGAACGTGTTGCTAGTGTCTCTAGCACTCTAGGAATCACCTCAAGATGCATGCATAAACTATTTTTAGTGGCTAACCGAAGTAATGTTGTGGTCATTATTAGTGATGGATCATTAGATTTCACCAACAATATGCATTGACCTCGAGGTTACAAAGTTGGCTCTGTTGACCTCAGACTCGATCCAGAACTTGCCTCCAACGAATTGCACCTTCTATGGTGGACATGTGCGAAAAAATATCGTGTTCCACCATAGAGACCTTTTTCTAAATTTATGTACATGGTGGACCATGTTGTTCCATTGTGGAGAACTTCTTCGTGTGCCTGACAGATCGCAATGTCCCACTACCAATGCTTGGGGCAAAATGTGTCATTTTGTCATCTCCTCAATTCAGGTGTTATTGGTGAAGATATTTGTCCTGAATGAATTCTCTGTACAAACTCATCTTCATTGTATCCCCTCGAGCGCTCAAAGATGGTATGGAGTTGCTAATCTCATCTTCTCCCTCTTTCTCTCTATGTGTTGCTCTTAGGGATTTCAAACCTTAGAGGAAACAATGAGAAGACATGAATGGATACTTTGACGGACTCTTCTCATGTTATATATATAGAGAAGTGGAGAGGTTAGGATTTTCAAAACCCTATTTGGCTAGGCTATGGACTTCCTCGTGAGACGAGGGAATCCACCATGCAAGGGTCCCATGAAACACATCATTCCATAGGTCCTGGTGCGCGGTGTACTTCCTCTTTCTCGAGGGGAGGGTCCCTAACTTATGAAAACTTATTTCAAAGTTTGGATAAGTATTTTATTCAGATTCTCAAAAATTTACTTTCAATTCCCAATATTTATTATAGTGATTACAATAAGGTCCAATTAAGCCTTTCTTCAAGGTATATCTATGTGTGTGACCATGTAGTCACCATATTACATTAGCAATGGATTCCCTAATTAAAACTCTGATTGATAAGAAATGAGAGGTGTCTAGATACACATCATTGCAATCCAAGTAATAGGATTAGTCAGACAAGATTAAACTATCGACAACCAATTTTACCATGTTGTATAATCCTTTTTTCAAAGATATCTAGATTGAACGACGGGCATGGTCATGTCATCCACATTACGTTCAATCTAATTTTTTGATCTTCAAGTAGACTAGCAAGATACATATGAGCTCAATATCATATACGGACTCACATGAAGATGGTCATACATTTCTCTAGTCTCACTTATTAAGAGACCTTGTGTAACATTCCAAAAAAAAAATTTGAAACAAGAAATCTTTAATAGAGTTTTTCCCAATAAAAGTTAAGCTATGGATCTCAATTAATAAGAATTATGTGTGGATAATGATATATATATAGGATAAAAGGATCAACATATCTCCTCTTTTTTATCATTAAACTATCTTCCCTTTTCTTTGAAGAACTAATAAGCTTTTCTTTATTTTAAAAGATAAGGAGAATTAGTTTTACCTTTATTTCCTCTCTCCTCCTCTTTGGAATACTCAAAATTTATAAAGTAAATGATAATCCACTTGATGCATTAATTTTAAATACATGGAAAAGAATATTCACTCAATTAATATATGTTGATATTACTTTTCTTTCCATTTTCAAATACATTTAATGTATGAAAACATTACCTCTATATTCTATCTCCTATAAAATCTATGAAATCATAGTGAGATAAATCCTTGAATGGATAATCATTGTTCATATCAGAGTTGGACTCAACTATATAATTAAGGAAGGTGATTTTACTTTATCACGTCATATATTACATATAATTCAAAGATAATAAACTATAATAAATTAATAGACATAAGATGTTCAAAATGAAAATTCTATTGGTGATTAAGGAGGGATCCCTTCTTAGGTCCCACTCCTATAATAACCTATAATAAATTGAGTGGGTTTATTTTTTAATGGACTAATGATGGATCCCCTCCCAAGTCCCACTCCTACAAGGTAAGTATGGGAGGTTGAATGGGGCAACAGACTAGATCACCCATGGTCCTTTATAAGAAATAAGAGGGCCTCAATTTATTGGAAGAGAGTTGGGGAAATCTTCCCTCAGTATATGGAAAATAGTAGATGAGGGAGGGTAGGGGTGAGATACCTTATTGGGCAGTGTGATGGGAGTATGTTTACATGACATATTGGATAAAAAATGGGGTTGTATCAGAACCCAATATCACCATTAATAGCCTTTTGGAGTAGATGGTGGATGGAATATGGATATGCTCAATAGCTTAATTAGGAGAGAATGAATCGGATTGATCAAACATGATTGGGATACGGATATATATCGGGTATCATGAAATTCCCATCTAGTGCTTGACCATTGATGGGGCCTTCCTTATTTAATATGGTCATAAGGTTCTAATATCAAATTCATAGAGACTATCGAGACCTTTTTGTAACACACAGTGTGGATCTAAAATAATGTCTTTCCGGTCAAAATCTCCTACTTTTCTCAAAAAACTCTTGAGAAGGGCTATTCCTATGGACTCTACGATTAGAGAATGCAAGATTCATATGGATTCTCATTATGAATGTTGTGGGTGATAGAATAGAAATCTACTAATCACCTCTTCCTAGGAGGGGAGGTTTCTAAACAATTATGGGATAAGCAAAGGAGATCCTAGACTAGGTATGCTTCATAACCTCTAGATCTATGGGCATAGCACTTAGAAATGTTTGGTTGGGAGCAATGAGAAGATTTGGATAAGAGCTGCACAAGCTATACTACCTTTGATGGTTCTTTGGTCCATTTGGAGGGAATGATGTGCAAGAAGATTCGAGTGTAAGAGGACGAACAATAGGGGAATTTAGAAGAGAAGAAAAAACATCTTTAGAATCACTACGCATAATGTCACCCTCATGATATTTGGGGGGTGCAGAGACCTAGATAGTAGATGGATAAACGGGCACTTTCTAAGTGAGGTTAGGGTAGAGATTTCCTCCTTAATAAATTGAGTTGGTTAAAACCACAAGTAGGTCACATTAAGCTTAACATAGGGGTGCTTCGTTGGAGACCCAATGACAAGAGTTAAGAGGAAAAACATTTGAGGATATGCTAAAAAATCACAAAGGTTGCATAGTGGGTGGTTTTGTAGGACCTAGCCTAGAAGTTGACGTGATGGCATGCAGACTATTGGCTCTATAGGTAGATTTATAGACCCTTACAATCATGAATTATAACGGTGGTCTTGTTGTGGAAATTGATGACATAAGAACCATTAGGATCTTTTAAGGTAGTGCTCCCCTCCTTAGAAATACAAAAAGTGGTTTGTTGAAATTTCATCATTTTTTCATGATAGGAATAGAACAATGTATAGAGAGAGTTGAACAAGATGTCCTACAGACTATTGTGGTATGGTGCTAACCTCTTTGGTATACCCTCTCTGGTTCAGACAGGGTGCCACTACCTATCAGAGGTGTATACCGATTTAAGGCATGAGGCCTGATAATCTTTGAAGAGTCAGTCTTACAAGCTAACTTTTATACTCAAAGAAACACAGATACTCAAAGTGGAAGGTTTAGAAGGGAAGAATGGGTTGTCGTATTTCATAGAGAACATACCCACAACATTTGGGATGGTTTTTGATGGTGTTCTTTCTTGTAGATAACGAAGCAATTTTGTATATTTGAATTTGCCTATTGGGGAAGGGATGAATGAAACTCCCCTATGATTATAAAGTAACTTACCCTAAACAAGATTTGTGTATACACATTACTCATTTTATTGGAGATTCATTAATATAGGCAATTCTAGCTTTAAGTTATATCATGATAGTAGGAAAATGGATTACATACACTGATTAGTTCAATGTCTGTTTGTTGAATTAAAGACAAAGATCATGGTTCATTTTGACAAAAGTAAGCATCTATTCCAGAATTTGTCTTGGAAATAATCATCTAACATCTTTGATTGTCCTCTTTTGCATAGTATATGTTATATAAAAGAAGCCACTTAAAAGAGGTATTGTGTCTCAACAATATACCAATCAACCTATTTGGGTTAGAATTGAGTTCTTAACTCCATATGTGGATGTTCTTGACTTTCTAATTATTTGGTTCATTTACCTATTATTTGTTTTGCTTCTAATTTAATAACTTACTTTATGTAACACATGGGCCCACTGCCCAAGGTTCCAATAGAGTTTTAGGAATGATGACTGGCCCCATAGACCAGCACTAGCCTTAACTCTGTGTTTTTTCCTCACTCACATGCAAGTTGGGGTCAACTTCACGACTAGTCACCCATCATAGTATTACTCCAAGCTGAGCATGCTTAACTATGGAGTTCATTAGTGATGGGCTCCCGAAAAAGGAGGTGCACCTTGGTGATGCAGACTCAGACTGGCCCATGGTCACCCAGCTCCCAATCACATAATATCAGCACAAGGGTGGCTACATCACCATGGAAAACCCTTTCCAACATACATGGACCGCACGACTCAAAGATCGAGCCCCACCACTAATACAGAACTGACCTTTAGTGTCAGTTATTTAAGGCCTTTGGCGTCGGTTTCAAAGTGACACCCAAGTGGGTGCCGCTAAAAGGAAAATCCTTCAGCGTCAGTTTTAACATCGATGCCATAACCCTTCCCGCCACCAAAAACGCGCCAGCAAGGGCACTATAGGCGTCGGTTATTTAATAAAACTGACACTATATCCAGGTCAAATACGTCGACGTTTTAAAAAAACCGATGTCAACCCTTCCCATTGGATGGAATTTTGGAAGAAACCTTCGATGACCAAGATATACAGTCTTGTTGCCGTGTTTTAGTCGTATTAAATTAGTGTTCTCTTCACATATAGGACACACTTTAGATCCTTTGACACTATATCTAGACAAATTCCCATATGCTAGAAAGTCATTAACAGTGCAAAATAACATAGCGTGCAAACGAAATGTCTCTCTTCGTGAAGCATCATCGGTCATCACACCTTCACCCCAGAGTTTTTTAAGTCATGAATCAGAGGTTCAAGATAAACGTCGATATCATTTCCAGGTTGTTTAGGGCCCGATATCAACAAAAACAACATACCGTACTTATTTTTCATACACAACCGGGGAGGAAGATTGTATATAATAAGCATAACTGGACAAGTGTTATGTTGGCTGCTCAATGTCCCGTACAGATTCATCCCATATGTACAAAGCCCAAGTCTTAGATTCCTGACTTCTTCACCAAATTTAGGGTATAATAAATCAATCTTCTTCCACTGTGGGGAATCAGACGCATGTCGTAGGATCTCATCATTATTTTTCTTAACATCTGCATGCCACCTCAAATTCTTTGCATCTATCGGATTGGCAAACAAGCGTTGAAACTGTGATATTATAGGTAGATACCACATCACCTTGGCAGGAGAACCAGTTTTGGACTCCCCCGAAGTTGTCAATTTATACCTTGATGCACCACATTTTGGACAATCTTTCAAATCCACATAGTCCTTTTGAAATAATACATAATCATTCGGGCATGCGTGTATCTTCTTGGCCTCCATTCCCATTGGGCACAATAATTTCTTTAACTGGTATGTTGAGATTGGCAGCTTGTTTCCTTCAGGAAGAATTTCTTTCAACTAAGACAACAATGACGTGAAGCTTTTATCGCTCCATCTATTATTAGCTTTCAACTTATACAATCTCAACACAGTGCTAAGTTTTGTAAACTTACAACCTGTGTATAACGGTATCTCAGCAACATGCACAATATTTCTAAACATGGTAGGTGGATCGGTGTGCTCTACCCCACAACTATCCAGCATCGCATCAACGATGTCTACTGGAACTGGTTCGTTCACATCTACATCATCGGAGGCAATTTCTTCTTCCACACAAGCACTGCTATCAACATCTAGTGATTTCAGGTTTCAAATCTCTCCATGTCAGTGCCATTCTGTATAGCCTTGTACAATCCCGTTGCACATGACATGACTTTTGATTTCGTCACCAGTGTTGACTTTCAAGTTGTTACTACAATGCCTACATGGACAGTAGAACCTATCTCTAGGTTGTTTCCTATGTTCCTCGGCAAATCTAATAAACTTGATCAAGACCAGAAATAAACTCTGGGGTGCAGCAATTTGGAATGGACATCCATGATCTATCCATTCTATGATCAAAGAGAAAACAAGTATATATTAGTGTTTAGGGTTAAAATATTAGGGTCTAGGGTTAAAAGTATAGAGTTTATGATTAAAAGTTTAGGGTTTAAAGTCTTATATAAAATAAATGTGTACCACCTATCCCATTCTTGAACACCTAATCTCACTAGTAAGTGTATAATGTGTATTAGGTTTTCAAGAAAATTTTAGCAGCATTTCCCCACTGTTCTCCAAGTACATATGTACTTAGAGAACAAACAGGGAAATGCTACCGAAATTTTCTTGAAAACCCAATACACGTTATACACTTACATCCTAAGTGAGATTATAAGTGTTCAAGAACAATCCCAAACCGGGGACTATCCAAGATTTACTCCTAATGAGTAAATCTTGGATGGGTTTCTAGGCCAACAAATACATGTATGTTGTCATTCTTATACCTACAATCCTAGTTGCATCATTCATATCCTAAGTTTTGTGTAACATCATTTAATCATGCTTGTCAGTAAATACTAAATAGTAAATAAATCATGATTCCATATATCAAAGATTTGAATCAAAATGAAGCCTAATGGCACATTGGGAGAGTGAGAATAGTATACCTCACTTTAAGGCTGAAGAAGAAATATATGCAAATCAACAACAAGTCAACAGCACCTGCAACAACACAAATGCACGATTCAGTTATGTTATAATGTATTAATTAGAGGTCAATCTTGAAGTTTTAACTAGAGCTTCATATATCAACATACATACTAGGTATTTGGGTGAACAAAGAATAATGTTACTGATTTAATTTAGGAGTTCACATAATCATTTTAGAAATAGAAGACCCACATGTGAGTTAAGTTTGAGATTCAACATCAATGTATCTTTAACACGCATGTTTCAAGGTTCAAAGCACATAATCAAATTGGGATGCTAGAATGGACACGTTTGAATCTTATTTCAACATGCATCAAAATTTACAGAATTAGGTCAGCATGAGGATTAGAAGCACAAATATATGCAAGCACAAGATTTGTTCATATCCTATGTTGATTTACAATAGCAACATCTTGTAGTCTTAATCATACCCTAGTCTAGGTATCGTATTATATAATTTATTTCAACATCTCCAATGTACATGCATGTTCATCATCAAGATAATCATTACACACAAATGTAGGTATCCTATCATTCATAATTGAGCAATATAGTTAATACAAGATTAGGGTGAAATGTGTATAAGATTAGGTCTCAAATATAGAAACATGCACATTAGGTCACATTTCATTTGGATTAGTTAATCAAGATAGAAAGCAAACATTATCATCATCAATCTACATCATACAATATATGGATTCACAGCACAAAATCAGCCACCACGGCTATGCTACCCAGCACGGCCGTGCTACCACCACGGTCGTGCTACCCAACACGGCCTTGCCAACCTCTTATTTCACATAGAACAACCTCCACCTCATTTAGATGATAGGGTGACACATCACTACTAAATCAGAGAATAAACATATGAACAAACATCATATTAGGGTTTTAGAGATCCAACTGAGGAGATTTAGCTGGAGGGGCTGGCTGGTGGTGGATGGAAGTGGCTGGTAGTTGGAGGAAAAGAAGGAGAAAGAGGTCCGAAAGTGGAGGAGGTAGAGTGGCGGGAGGCGATGGATAGAGTGCGGCATTAGACGAGCAGGCAGAGCAGCACCGACGGCCAACTGAGCAACAGCTGGAGCTAGGCGATAGTGGCGGCTCTGGCATATTCCCAAGCTCTAATGTCACCTCTCAAGCGAGCAAAGGGAGCAACGGCGATAGGGGAACAATGGCGGTGGGGGAGCAACAGAGGCGGGGGAGCAACGGTGGCGGGGGAGCAACGATGAGCGGCAACAATCGCCATACCTAGCGGGTGAAATCACGATGAAACAGAGAATGGGGAAGAGTCTGTTTCGCATGTGCTATTAAGTTTGCCATCATCGTCGGTTGTTTCATAAACTGACACCTAAGTTCCAAAAGTGTCAGTTACCACAAAAAACCGACACCTATGTTCAACCATAGTCGTCAGTTTCAACTAGAAAAACTGACGTCTATCTACATATGCCGACAAAAAAAATATTCTTGAATTACGACAACAGTCGTCGGTTGTCATAAAAAACCGATGCCAAAAGGGGGTAAAAAATTTTGCACGGGTACAACGCGTTAACTCACATCTACGTCGGTTATTATAAGAAAACTGACGACAAAAATGGGGTTGTTTTCTGCCTCGTGAAAAACCTTTAGTCATCGGTTATTTGGTCAACACCCGACGTCGTTAGTGAAATTTTTGGAGGTAATTTTTTTGCATTGGAAAATTTGGATTTGGCGGGTGATTTTAGATGTGGTTTCTTATTACGAAACCGACGCTAAATAAAAAGCGATACCCGTGTCTTATGAAAATCACCCGGTCTTCACATATAGATGTCAGTTTGTGTTTTCAGCCGACACTGTAGGGTTTAGGTGTCGATTTTTGGAATACAACTAACGCCTTTAAATGTGACGTTATACGTCATTCTGTAGTAGAGCACCTACTACAGGGGTTTTGGCTCTGATACCATTTGTAACACTCGGGCCCACTGCCCAAGGTTCCAGTAGATGAATGGCCCCACAGACCACTACTACCTTAACTGTGTGCTTTTTTCTCACTCACACGCAAGTCGAGGTCAACTTCCCAACTGGTCACCTATCCTAGTACTACTCCAAGATGAGCAGGATTAACTATGGAGTTCTTAATGATGGGCTCCTGGAAAAGGAGGTGCACCTTGGTGATATGGGTAGTCTAATCATTCCTTTTAAGATCATTTTATCTGAGGCCTAAAATCTTGGGATGTTACACTTTACATCATAGTACTTCCATTCAATCGTATATGATATCATGTTTTGTTAA
Source organism: Alisma plantago-aquatica (assembly GCA_963693085.1). NCBI lineage: Eukaryota > Viridiplantae > Streptophyta > Magnoliopsida > Alismatales > Alismataceae > Alisma > Alisma plantago-aquatica. The sequence continues at coordinate 401,453,731 of OY856409.1, forward strand.
GGTTTACTCAAGGTATTATCTTAGTGTATTTCCTTCATATTAGGTTAAATTTGCTAAAATTAAACATGTTAGATCAAAAATTGAATTAAACTCATTCAAATCAAATTTAGTTGGTTTGTATCATAGCTCAATCGACCCTTATTTTCTCCTTTCTTGTCTCATATCCTTCGTTTTCCATGGTATATCACATTAAATGGCATTCTAATAACTGTTTATAGTTTTTCTAATTCTTAACAAGAAACATATAGAAGTTTGAAGAATTGGGAAGTTTGTGTTACATAACCAATGAAATGATTTATTGTTCCTAGAAATGATTAATAAGTGAATACATAAACTTTCCAATTTTAGCTCTAAAATGTGCAATATAAGAGAGAAGGGTTAAGGCACCTTATTATCATTTCACACGTTCAAATTAGAGTACATATTCAGAATATCAGTGCCTCTTATCACTTGCATGTATGTCAAAACCTAGGTCTCAATTTTTCACTTCAACCCCAAAAGGGAAATTCTAGGATTTGCATTATAAATACCACCATTCCTGGGTGTTTTATTGTTAATAAGTAGTGCTTATAATGTATTGTGATAAATTATATTTATTAGTTTACATTATTTCTAGTGTTATAAATATATAAAATAGTAACTCAAAATTAATTTGTAAGTAAATAAGATATGATAATTTTATAGCCAACAAGAGAATGTTATGTAAAGTGTTTGTGTCATTCCTAAGGTATTATTATTATAAAAACTTTTGCATGAAACAAACTACATGATGAAAGTGATTAGGGTCATACAACAACCTAAGTTACGAGAATGAATTATTGTTAGGTTTCTTTTGGGTATTTGTTTTAAATTTTAAAATTCTAATTTATTTGCATAATGTTATGGTAAAGGAGTAAGCAAGTAAAGATAAGATTTCTCTATAGAGATACATAAACAATGGGTAAAAGAGCAAATAATAAAAAATTAATTTTACTTGTATTAACCTACATGATATGTTTTTCCAATAAACAAGTAGTACCTTACCATTGACCGTTCTAATTTTGTCAGGCACTACGGCCATAAGTTTTTTAGGAGGATACACAAATTTGTAATTTTAAAAAAAATCCATATACACCAAAGGGTTGACCCATCTAAGTCAAATGTGTGTGATGATATATGCCACCTTCTAAAAAGTATCCAAGTTTATACACACCCATTTAGTTAGTGGGTCTCACGGGTGGCCCACGAGCACCCTGCATGAAATAATTAAATAATTCATTTATAATATAATAAATAAATATATCTACTAATTAAAATAAAATGTAATGGTCTATAAGACATTAATTGCTAAAGACTTCCAGTCCAAATTGAAAATTTTCTAGTGAAAAATGATATCTAAGTCACAAACATGAAAAAAAAGAATCCACAACTACTATATCTTTTAATTGCTCTATCAAACTTAATATGAAGTTTTACTACAAGCCACTAACAGTGGTAGTTCTTCGGGTGGAATCATACATTATTGAGTTTGAGTCATACATTTAAAAATTCTACCCTAAAAAGGATATATGATTGAATGATTGTAAAAAATGAACAATTTTTTATTTGATAGCAATAATTTATAGTCGTTTGTTGTTTTTTATGTTGTGTTTCACATAAAAACACTAGGAAATTGTACCTTCTCTCTTTTATATTAGCAATTTATAAAATATTTTTTGAATAAAAAATATATGGACACCCCTGGATCATCCTGCAACCCTTTAATCATCATGTGATAACACGTAAGAGGCCAAAGTGATTCAATGGAAAATTTAGACACAACTCAGATTCCAAATATATCAAATTGCCATTTTAACACCTCAAGTTGACAAAGCAACATTGCACCACAAGTAAAAGGAGTAAAGTTGGTTTTAACTTCATATCGTGCATGGAGTAAACATAAGAAACTGAATTTTTTTACAGATCAAATTGACAAAGAAAAATTACACCCCAAATAAAAGGAGTCATAGTGGTTTTAAATTTCTTTGTAAAATAATTACTTTATTAAAGAGACCTACATACTAGTAGGTACATCACATTTTTAATACATGTTGACCCAATAGTGAGTTATGATAACAAATACAATGTGGAGAATGTGATTGAAAATGGAATTAAGACAAAGCATTTGCATATGTATTGATTACTATCGGTATCTTCTCGAACCTTTTATATCCCACTCTCTGCTTAAATAATCATGCAGTTGGTTACTCCATGCAGCTAGTGTCTCATAATGTCCTTCTAAATCAGTAATAACTTTGAAGGCTCCATGTGCATCACTCTCAACAATAATGTTTCTCCATCCCTCATTCCAATCTACCTTAATCGCCATCATGATAGCATTTGCTTCAGAATTTACTAAAGATGTATGGTGTTGAGTATGTCCTCATGCACATATCCATGTGGAATTATATCCATTTCTTTTACAACTAGTGACGATGTTTGTGCTAATCCAACTCACATGAGGTGGTATCTAGAGTTGAGTATCTGAATAAAGTTGTTTTTGGGTGTTGCCTATAGAAACGCCAGACTGTGGTTTTAACTTCATATATTGCATGGAGTAAACATAAAAATTTATTAATTGTGGAAATTTATTTATACATGGAAATATCAATTGTTTAACAAATCTATACATGGAAAGATCGGGAATTTAATTTTACATTGAAAGATAAACTATGTAACAAATTTGTAAATTGAAAGATCAATGCTATTTAATGAATCAACAATATATAAAGGCATCCTACAACATGTTGGGTCAAATTTGGGTTTGTTTTGGTCCACTCATTTACAACTAAGTCTTTTTGACCTGCGTTGTGAGACCAAAACCTACAATTATCCAACCCAAATCCAACACATCCACCTGCTTGATATGTTTGAAGGTTCCCAATTCTCCATGACTACAAACCCCACTCACCACACGACTCATGACAAGAGAGAGATGTAATGGGGTTATTTTCTATATTTAAATAATATGAAAAACCCACATTTAATCATCATGTGATAACACTAATGTAAGGACCCTAACCTCCGGTTTGGGCTTATCCTATTTGCTTTGCCTAAACCTTGTGCGTAGTTGCTTGCTAATCACCTCTAGTGGTGATTAGGGTTTTCTTGAGCTTTGTTGAGAGTTGGAGGTGCTACTTGCAAATAACCTAAGTTTAGGGTTGATGAGCAAGTTTTTCACCTTGAGAGACATTTTCTCTCTCCTTGCTTCCTCTAGAGTTAAGAAGGAGGGTTGGACTCGTTGCTTGACTTGCCTTGGGCTTCGTTGAGCTTTGTTGGGCTTTGTTTTGCCTTGTTTGGGCCTTGCTTTGGCTTGTTGGACCCTGTATCAGGCAAGAGAGCTTTGTGTCAGCCATGGGTGTGTTTCCCATGGGGCTGTGTCGGGCAAGGGAGTGGGGTGTATCAGCCATGGACCATCTTTGACCTTTGGCTTTGTTTGTGTCACCACTCTAGTGGACACTTGGTGCATGGTGCTTGCATGTGGCAATAGCCTTGGACATGTGGTCGTGGAGAGATGAGAAGGTGGCATTGCCCATGGACAAGTGTCCCTAGGTGGGTGACACATTGCCTTGTTTTCTCCTCCACCCTCTTCTATATTTGTATCTCCTTTCTCTTGCTAAGGATTCCTTTAGTTCCTTAGTTTCCCCTCTTCCTTGGTGAACGACACCTCTCCTTTGCAACCTTGGTGGCCGATACACTTGGAGGAGCTAAGCTTGGTGGCCGATCCTTCTCCTTTGAGTCTCCTTCTTCCTCTTATGATGGTGCTTGAGCTTAAAGCTTGGAGCTTTGGAGCTTGAGGAGCTTGCTTAAGGCGGGTTACATAACTGCTAACCTTATCTATACTACTTCCTTTTCTTGTTGCATGCTATGTTTCACCTTGGTCGGTCATGTACCTTGTTGAATATACTTCTTACTTAGTTGTATCTTTGATCTTGTTGGATATATGATCTTGTTGCTATAATGGATGTGTTGGGTGTGCTTTGACCTTGGTGGCCGAACCTTATGTGTAGAGTTTCTTGGGCAAAATCCCTTTATTTCCTTTGGTCTTGAGAAGTGAGTTTGGCTCTAATGATATAGGCAACACCCCTCTCTCTTGGTTTTTGAGAGGTGAGTCTATACTCTAGTTGCTTGGGAAATACTCTTCTCTCACCATGGATTTGATAGGTGAGCCTTGGTTGGATATTGACCTGGTAATGGTTGCGAGTTGGACGATATGGAAATGATCCATCATATTGCCCGATTGGTGATGGAGGTTGTGCAAAACCCCTCTCTCTTGGTTGTTGAGAGGTGAGCCAATCCTCTTGATCTTTTAGGGTTTTGATAATGGTGATCTTGAGGTTGATGGTGTCCTTGTCTGGATGAGCTTGGTGCCTTGCACGATACACCTTGTAGTAGTGTTGCCCGACACACCTCCCTTGGTTTAGGGTTTTGAGCTTGGCCGATATGATGTGTTTGGTTGGCTTTGTGCCCGATATGGCTCTCTTGACATTGATGATGAGCTTGGATGATATGCCTTGATCTATATGATCCTTTGACCTAGTAGTTGTTGCCCCCTTGGCCGATAGAGTGCCTAGTTGATATCTCTGTTTGGAGTCTTGGGTGATACATGTTGGGTCGGGTTCTTGTCCAACATAGGTTGAGAGGTGGCCCTTGTGAGTACCTTGCGGTGACCGATATGGTGTGTTGGTTTTGTTGGGCAATATGCTTCCCTGTGGTGCCCTTATATAGGTTGTTGATGTGTACCTTGATGGGCGTTATGGTGCTGGCTTTGGGCGCCACAATCTTAGCCGATAGGGTGGTGATGGTTGTCCAACACAACCCAAACCCTAACCCTAGCTAAGCTACCCATCACACCTTAACCTTGGGTGCACGATATGCCCCATGGACTCAACTGTACAAGACACTTCTTGGTCTTGGTTGTATGATGTAGTCCTTGCATCTAAGCTGCACGGTAGCACCTTTTCTCTCTAGGTGCACGTCACACCATGAAGTGGTTGCCCGATATACCTTGCCTTTGGGTTGGCCGATATGTGTCTAAGTGCTTGACCGATAGGTCTCTAGTGAGGGTTGTTACCCTTCCCGTTATCACCTATAGTGAGAGTTTCCCTACCCGTCACACTTCTAGTGAGTGTAGCGGGCACCTTTGGTGAGGGTTATGTTCAACCCGAAAACCCTAGGTAGTAGTTCTTTATCATGTAACCACATCTTTTTATATATGGATGATAGTTGCAAACCTATGCTATGTTGGATGTCTAAAGATGATGTCGTTTAAGATAATAAGATGCTTGCCCATGTTTATAAAGTAAAGAACATAATTGGATGCCCATGATTTGATAGCAGTGATGTAATTGATATAGTATGACACACATATTTATAATCATGACATGTGCATATGCAAATCCTAATAAATGGATGAATCACCTTGAACCCGCATCTATGTTAGTAATGGGATATGATGGTAGGATGTGAACCAGGGTATGTTGGGAATCTAAGATGCTACTTCATAAGACGATAAGATACATGGTTATGTTCTTTAGATTAGGGCATAGTGTATGTTCATGGTTTGATAACCATAATATGATTGATATAGCTTATGCTTCATGATAGCATTATAATCATAAAGATATGTGTTCAGTGATTTAAGTTACCTCTCTCTTGATGTGCATACTAACCATGCAAGTATATTAAACGGATTCATAGCCAGGTAAGAGCTATGAAGCATATGTGTTTGAATAACACTATATAGTGATAATAATCCTTGTTAATGAGATAACATGCATCACCAGTATGATGAGATAGGTATGAGGACTTGATAAAGGTTGAGTGCCTAGTTGAGGTGTTATCCTCTGATGATGAGATAAGGGATTTCTATCCCAGGATGTTGATACAGGATGTTGATGCCTTGAGAGGCAGTGGCAATCTGTGAGGAGGGATTGAGATCCCATATGATGTGATAATAACAATATTAATGTAGCTCAATGTTGTTTATGATTTACAACTTGGTTTCCTCCACAATCCACTTAAAATATACTAATCAATTACAGTGGAACATATTCCGTAGTTTGCCCTGGCCATAGATCCATCATCGTCAGATCTGGTGATGGTGAAATAAGTTTATCCTATGGGATTGCCTGAAGCGCATATTGTTGAATATGTGAGGTTTCCCCGAGCCTAAAATAGGAGGATTTGAGTGCAACTACGATTGCAGACTCAGGATATATAGAGCATGGTGAACGGGCCCATGACTCAATGAGTTAGAGCATGAATGCGTTCATGGCTCAAGAGCACGGTGATCAGGCATGTGGCTCAAAAAGTATACTAGCACCTGTGTCAAGGTGAGCTAGAGATATCGGTAGCTTGCGAAGCTGACCCTGAGGCTGAAGCCATATAAGCATGAGATTGCGGTCCTTCTTTGGTTTTCATGCACTAACCACGAGGAGGTGACGTCATGGAGTCTGGCTCTCCCATTGACCTTATATGGCACCTTTTTTTGGGCTTCACAGCCAAAGGTTGGATTTGAGCAGGGACAACTCACTTCCTCAGGGCAATAATAAAACGTAATCTAGCCGAATAGTATATACTACTTAGAGCAAAACTCAGAACATTGATTGAGGCATTGCTTATATAGCTGATTTAGTCATACCTTACAGTTAGGCATACGATCCTTATATTTTGTGATAAGTTCTTATAAAGCTTATCTTATCAATCATGTTCCATAAAGAAATACTTGGTTATATGCTCCTGGATATCTTGGTAAGATTGATGGTAATAATAGCCTCGCTCAGTATGCTACTCATATTATCTTCTTATATCAGTTATCTTCTTTATCTGCTTTAAACCTTCTGAGGTTTTATTGTTTCGGCGGGGAGTTATGTTTCTCGTTGGGACTGTGTGTCTCACCCCACTGGTTTGTAACCTTTTTAGGTGATCGCGCTAGACGTGGTGGTGGTCGCGAGGTTGCGGCCGAGTAGCAAGAAGAGCAGTAGAAGGTAAGAGATGGACATGTTGTTGTTTTGGTGGTCTTTGTAGTAGAGTCCTAGAGTCATCCATGTACTCTCAGGTCCTTGGAGGTGTTTCGATGATGTTTTACGATGGCTAGCTGTTGAATCTTTGTTTATCCTGCTGTTGGCCTTATGTGGCCTGTTATGTACATAAATAGGTGATGAACTCATGTGTTGTCGAGACAGTTGGTTTCTGTAAGCTGTGATCTTATATCAAGGCTTGCGTATCATTATATAACATGTTTCCTTGCAGGATAAGGACCTAGTTGTAATAGTTCTCTTTTATATGTGTTTTCCGCAAACGGTTTTAATTAACCCATGTTTTTTTAGGTAACATGTGGTTTATGGTGTTTCCGCACATTTTCGCGTGGCACCTTGTTGTCAGGGTGTCACAACTAAGAGACCAAATTGGTTCAAGAGACGATCTTGACACAACTCAGTTTCAAAAATATCAAATTGCCATTTTTTATATCTCAAGTTGACAAAGCAAAATTACGCCTCAAGTAATAGGAGTCACTATGGTTTTAACTTCACGTCATGCCTAGGGTAAACATAAAATTGACATTTTACATCTTAAGTTGACAAAGAAAAATTACACCCCAAATAAAAGGAGTTATTATGGTTTGAACTTCTTATTTGAGTAAAGTAATTACTTTATTAAAGAGACTTGCATACTAATGAGTAGGTACACCACATGGTTGATGCATGTTGGCCCAATAGTGGGTTGTGATAATAAATACAATATGGAGCCTATAATAGAAAATGGAATTTAGTTAAAGTATTTGCATCTGTGTTGATTACTGTTAGTATCTTCTTGAACCTTATATCTCACTCTCTGCTCAAATAATCATGCTCTTCATTACTCCATGAAGGTAGTGTTGGATAATCTCCTTTTCAATCATTAATAGCTTTGAAGGCTCCATGTGAATCAGCCTAAATAATAATTTTTCTCCATCTCTCATTCCAAGCTAGAATAATCGCCATCAAGATAGCATTTGCTTCAGAATTTAGTACATATTTATGGTGTTGAACATGTCCCCATGTACACAGACATATGGAATTATTGTCCCTTACTATTACAACTAGTAATGTTGTTTGTGCTTTGACTACAACATCAACATTCAACATAATCCAAACCACGGGAGGCAACATGTAACATCCCAAAATCTCACTAATGTAAGAGTTCCTAATGGTTCTATGATAAAGTTATACAATATAATTAATGGAAATAGACATAATTCATAGAATTTTGTTTAAATTATGACAAACGGTATATCTTGTTCCTTGATGCATTAAATAACCTAAGATTACCTTAATATGAAAAGGAACTGTTGAAAATCCCTTCAAATATATATTAAAATGATAATGACTAGGCCCTTGAGTGAAAAACCACTCCCAGTCTCGAAATTTAGTAATATACTAAATAAGGAGAGATTATTTCAACTTATCTTATCTTTAATGCATTTATATTGAGAAAATGACCTATATAACTTTGTTGAACAAAGTTTTATGAAAACATAAATATAATTAGTTTGGAAGAAACTAGACTCTGTAATCTACCCACAGTTCAAATTTTAGATAATTTGAACTTCTCATGACCCCTATAACAATTTTGAGGAGTTTTAATATAGTTGGGACTTGAGTGTTGTCACTAATTAAGTCATTATGCATTAAGAACATAGGTTTTATTTACTTTTTGTGTAAGGTCCCTAACCTAGCTTAGTGCTTGGGTATGCTTGCTTTGCTTAATGATTATGTTTAGAACCTTGCTCTAATTCTTTGAGATGTTTTGTTATCATGTGACATGCTTATGTTTCAAGTTTGGTCCTATTTGGATGTTGTTTGAGCTATGTTTGCTTATTTTGGACCAAATTGCAATTTACCCAAGTTGAGGGGGTTAGCTTGCAATGTGTCACATTTAGAGTGTGCTCTTAGTTCTTTGGCATCATAAGAGAGAGAAATATGCATAGGGGTGCCTTGGTAGAACCTTAGTGGATGTGTGGCATCATGTGTTGATGCTAGGGTTTGCTTGGTGTTGACTTTTGTTGAGCTTGAGTGTGGGTAGCGACCCTTGTCTCCACCATGTTGATGTTTTTTGGATGTGTCTCAATCGCATACACTTATATTGGTTTCTCTTGTCTCAATCGTGATCGACTTGGGTGTTCCTTGGGTCGAGACAGTGGTCTCCTTGAGGTGTGTCTCGACCTAGGGTTGGTGATCCTTTTTGTCTCGACTGAGACAAGTTGCTTTGTTCTTGTTTCGATCTCCCTTGGTTTGTCTCGACCGCGACCTATGTGTTGGGGACCTTGAGAGGTTGAGAGCCAGCATAGGTTATATCACCATCTCATGAATGCATGTTTTAAGTGGTTTCATGTTGGTTTCTTGGGTAGATATGTATCCCTTTGGTGTTGATACATCATATATACCCTACTTCCCTCCTTCTTTTGGGTATATAACCCCTTTTCTCTCCATGTAAGTGATATTTTTCGGCCACTCTTCTTCTCCTTTTCTCTTGTGCTTGTTCTTGAGGGTTGGTGGAGCAAAGAAGGTGTTGTTCTTGGTGCTTTGGAGGTGGATCATCTTTGAATATGGTGCCTTGAAGCTTGATCTTCATCCTTGTGGTGGTTTCTTTTCTTGGTAAGTAGTTTTATCATCTTGATCACATTTTCCTTTGGAAACCCTCATCTTCTTCTTCCTCTTTTCTTGGTCATATACTAGGGCTCTACCCTAGTGGTCACTTTGAGAGAAACTCCTCTTCACAAAGGATTTTAGATTGTGTTTTGACATGGTGGTAACTAGTGGGGGGATGTTTGTGACGTCCTCGGATTTTCACCTTCTCAAAACCCCATGGAGATGAGAAGACAAAATCGGAAAATGTTAGCAATCATATCAGAGAGCGATGCGGAAGCAATATGGTCATACATGAACATTCAATATAACAACACCATAACATTTCTCAACATTCATCATGTAAATTACAACATGAATTACAATTGCATATTGAAAGAGAATTTTACACAAGTCTAAATATGTATGCTAACAGGATCTACACAATAGGTACAACCTGAACAACTGCTCACTCCCATCTTTTTCCTCCCATGTTATCTCTGAACCTAAAACATACGTGAAACAACGAATCAACACACAAGGTTTTGTGCATGTGGGTAGAAAGATACATACTAATATGTTTGCATAATTGAAATAACTTGAGAAAGAAAGATTAAAAGAAAACATTGTTTAAAGCGATAATCAGGTAAACATTCCTTGCATTACATTCACTTTGATGTGGTTGTACTACACATACTTGCACTTGACTTACATCTAGTGTGGGCAATATAGTATCATCATACATCTATAACATGGGCCAAGGAATCATACATCCACACCAGGCTATGTGCTCTAGTAGCTCCAACCCATCATACTCATTTATGTTCTATTAGATTTGGCAAAGTATAACTCATACTAGTTCAACCAAGAAATCATATCCAAATATGAGCATTCAAGGTACATCATATCATTATGCATCCACGAAAACTAGTCATATACTTAATAAAAACCCACGTACCTAAGTTCAGAGATTTCTTATACATCCATGGTCATCTAGATAAACTGGTCAGCACCTGATTAATAACAAAATCATATACTAGCATCATATTCTGATCATCTTAACCCTAGTCGTGTTCATTTTAGGGTTTACTTATATCATTATATTATTCTCATGATTACTTGTATTCTTACCTAATATTTATCTTACTGATGTCATTTTCCATATTACAGTTCATCAACTGGATATACTCATGTGTCACATTATTATGTTGACATATTCAACATTATGTCGCTTTCATTAACCATATTAGGGTTGCATCACATGTATTAAGGGTGCTCTTCATATAACATGCATTCTATACATCATCATGATCTCATAATTAAATCTGAGTTTCCAAATATAGATATTAGCTTACTCTATAAATTTCATCATTTATTGAGCATGCATGTATTAATTGCATCATCTTTAGTGTTATTAGCCCTAATTAGACATATTAATCAAATTATGTAATTTCGTACATCAACATGACCATATCTGACATCATATGCATTCTATACATAATTGTGAACTTATTGATATTTTTCCATGAGTTTATGTCATCATTTGCTATTTATTATCCACTAAACAAGCATTACACATCTTACATGATATTGCTGATATTTAATCATCAAAAGCCTGATATTATTGTTACATCTTGTTCTATGCATTTTTCTGAGAATTTTAGTATCTTATTTGCATTTTTTTGAAAATTGAGCTAATTTCTACGAATTATTGAAGATCTATAGATTATTACCTCTCTGGGCCAATCGTTGGCCACCATGTGGCTAGGGCGCTGCTCCCTCTCTTCCAGATGAGACTGGATCCGGATCCGATGGTCGATCCATGGATCCATGGATCCGTTTACCCAAGTCGGGACCTCCTCTCTGGTTCTCGCGTAACACAGGCGCAAGACCACGGCCGTGTATCTCCGTTCTCACTTGCGATCGGTCATGATCACAGAGTTGCTGGCTCTGTTCTACGTCGCCGCCTCGGGTGTGAGCTTCAGTGATCGATCACCCACCACCATGTCCCCCTCATGGCAAAAAGGTGCTCCCATTGCCTTCGTTCATCATTGAGGTTGCAGGATGGCAAGGTCGGGCTTCTGCATCCCCGATCTCCTCCTTATCTTCACACCCGTCGCCGCCCTGCGGATGATGGGAAGACCTGCACTGCCTCTGTGATCCCTCTCTATCTCTCTCTTACATCTCTGTGATCTCAGTGATGTGCCCATGAGTGTGGGCTTCTCAAAGCTTCAGCCGCCGCCTGGTCTAGCTCTGTCGAGGTATCGATGCCTGATTCTCCTTCCTCACTCACACGTAACGATGCTTGTGTGTGTCACCTTCTGGATCATCCTCCCTGGGCTCCTACGCGAGAACTGAGTTCTCCGCTTAACACGGCGCTGCCATCGTTGCGGTTGGTCAGTGGCCTTCACTCGACCATGGCTTCCGACAGCGCAACATCCCAGACCACACTCAAGGCACTGATGTCCGTGTGCTCCTCATCAGATGCCCCTGATGGCATCAAAATCTCGAGATCCATGCCTTTGCACTGCCACAGAGGGGCACCCACAGGGAGCAATCCCAGCGACGCCCCAACTCCTCATCATCGACTTCCTATGTCTCCGTTGGATCCGCCCTGGATGACTGGTTCCTGGTGGGATACCGGAGCAGCTCTGCTCACCTGGGATCTGCATCTACTGCCGTCTCTTGATGATGGCAGTGCCACTGCCAGGCCGGGCGGGGTGGCATCTCCGGCCTCAAGCAGGTGATAGGGCGCCATGTGAACTACTGCTGGAATGGTGGTAGACCACCGAAGTGTAGATGTGCGTGGCCAGAGTGACAAGTCAGAAGGAAAATAGAAAGTATCCTGGCACACCAAGGACAAGGAAGATGGTACGAAGCTTGGTATACTGCCATGACAGGAGATGATATCTGGGCCTGCGATAGACGAGGGAGAAGGTAGGGTTGAGGACTGCAGTTTTTCAATACCCTAGGTCTCCGACTTCAAGTGAGGTTCCATGTGCTCCATTGATTTGTAGATCATAGTTTTCCAACACAATTTCCCTTTGATTGCCCCCCACCTTCATCAGATCTAAAGACACCTCAGCTTGGGTTCCGTTGATCCATTCTTGGAGGGTGAGAACGAGATCCCTATTTTGGATATACTAAAACGGTTCAGAAAAATAAATAAATACATCTCTTATTCCTTAATACCAATGCGAGCTTGGTCGTGTGACATGGTTTTTCACATGCCATAATATCTTAAATAAGAGATGACTAAGGTTTTGAAGAACATTAAAACAAAACATTAATAACTTCATACTCTAGTACTTTCTTGGACACACTCCAAATAAAAGAAATTTGAACCATTCGATTTTCAGCACTCAAGGCCTCTGGTTACTAAATTTAAAACCAAACCTTGTAATATTTGTTCCTCTAGCATAGTTCCTCAAATAACTTCATTAATATAAACGTAAACCCTGAATACGCATCTATCAGTCATCAAAAGTATTTCCAATAACACTTTGGGTCAAAAGAGTCTACGATTGAATCATGATATCCTCAATTTGGTATTTGACATCTTATATAGAATGCATGTCTCTCAATTATTTTATTAGTTATTAAAACTCCAAAAATCTAGGTTATCACATTCACCCCACCTTATTTGGAATTTCGTCCTCAAAATTCAACTAATCTCATCCTTAAGAGGCTATTTTGGGGTCGAACTTCATATACATCATTATTTCTTAGGTTCTAAGATCACCATAGTTGTATGCACTCTAAGTTGTCTGCTTAGGGTCTTAGAGTTTCTTGGGTGTGTCCACCCCACCTCATATATGTGGAAGCATCACTTAATGTCTTAGCCATAACATGACATTATGACATCTTAGGGTTACATCACCTCTAAGGGTACATGTTTTGTTCATACTTTTAATGTTCAGGAGGAGATTCATTTATTAGCCATGATGTTCAGATCATTCAAATCCAACATCATTAATATGTTTTACGATCAACATCTTACAATGATTTCAGCCTTAGAGGAGATTTATCTTCATCCATGATATTAGGATTTTCTACTTTAAGAAGGGCCTACGTCACATGCTTGACCATTAGGGTTTCACCCTATGGTGTGATATTCATACTCAACTTAGAAGCATACATTGAGAAGGATCAAAGTTACGAACTATATTTCTGATCACATATCCTATGATCCAAAAATATCTTTATATCAAGTTCATGAGTTCAACTTTTTATGTCTTGCGTGTATTATGTGAAGGGAAAAGAGAATATACTAAGTTTATCCCATGATCTCAGCATCATATCTTTCATGTTTTATATGAAGGGGAAAAGAATATTTTAAAGTCAAACTTATCATAATTTCAATCTTGGGTGCTACATGTATGATATAGGGGGGGGGGAAATATAGAATAGGTCAAGCTTATACGAGTGACTCCTCATATATAAATCATCTATATAGCTCAAGTGAGGTTTCTATCATCATATATTAAGAAGGAGAAGAAGAAGGGAGAACATGTATGTTGAGTATCTTTTGCACTGAGCATCATACTCTCATAACTAGGGTTCATATATTACCTCACTTGCAACTAATGATGAGATTTACAAAATATGTCACTCCAGCTAGGACCTAACTCAGACAAATGATTGACTTTATCATATGGGTCATCTACCCATCCTTTTCTTTTACCCAATTCTCACATATAGATTTGAATCATGCATAAGGACTCAACTCAACACTCAAGAGTAATCTAGTGTAGGATACATTTTTTTTAACACATATCTCATATTTTGGAGGATAGGTCCTATGACCTTCTCCCTGTGGGTCTTACTCTCTCTAGAGTTCACCACATATCTCATCCTACCACTAGACATCCTCTTTGTATAAGAGCTTGAGGCTCATGCACACTCATCTCTATCTTAACTTAGCTTATCTTAAGTATGAAAAGGGAATGTACTTTCATCATCAAGATTTTACTTAAATTCTCTAAAATTGGATTCAACTAATATACAAATCAAATCTTAATAAGGAAACTTATACCATCATAGATCAAAGTTAGATAAGATTCTATATGCTTATTTCCTTAATCTTTCTTTTGTCTATCTATCTATCACATAACCTTATGAGGCTCTAGACATCTAATCTAGATCTATTCTCTCTTCTAGACTGATGTCACTCCCTTTCACTTAGATTGCATGAACACCCACTACTCTCATGTGTGAGGGACACATTTTTATATTTACATATATATAATAAAATATTATATAGTTTTTCTCCGAGAAAGAAAATGTCAGAGAAAACTGTCGAGGCTCGATCCGATTGGAAAACAAAGCCAAATCAGCAAAATCGAGTGTCCCACACACAGTAGATAGTCTAGTGTCATGTAACCTAGTGAAATGGTGAGAACGAGATGTAGACTAGTGTAGCTACCCAATACATATGAGCTTTATATGGAAAGTGTTTTAGACACTTGTCTAAACCTAGTTCTCTAACATCTAGGTTCTAACCTATAGGCTAAGTCAAACCTTATTCCTATAGAACAACTTACTAAGTTTCTAGGGTTTAAGGTGAAAGGTGAGGATTTCGTTATATATAATGGTGAGTAATTGTTAGGTGTAGCTATTGTTCATGCTCTGATACCAACTGTGAAGTCCTCATATTTTCACCTTCTCAAAACCCCATGGAGATGAGAAGACAAAATCCGAAAATGTTAGCAATCATATCAGAGAGCGATGCGGAAGCAATATGGTCATACATGAACATTCAATATAACAACACCATAACATTTCTCAACATTCAGCATGTAAATTACAACATGAATTACAATTGCATATTGAAAGAGAATTTTACACAAGTCTAAATATGTATGCTAACAGGATCTACACAATAGGTACAACCTGAACAACTACTCACTCCCATCTTTTTCCTCCCATTCTATCTCTGAACCTAAAACATACGTGAAACAACGAATCAACACACAAGGTTTT
Source organism: Alisma plantago-aquatica (assembly GCA_963693085.1). Classification (NCBI taxonomy): domain Eukaryota; kingdom Viridiplantae; phylum Streptophyta; class Magnoliopsida; order Alismatales; family Alismataceae; genus Alisma; species Alisma plantago-aquatica. The sequence continues at coordinate 401,469,339 of OY856409.1, forward strand.
GTGCACGTGGGTAGAAAGATACATACTAATATGTTTGCATAATTGAAATAACTTGAGAAAGAAAGATTAAAAGAAAACATTGTTTAAAGCGATAATCAGGTAAACATTCCTTGCATTACATTCACTTTGATGCGGTTGTACTACACATACTTGCACTTGACTTACATCTAGTGTGGGCAATATAGTATCATCATACATCTATAACATGGGCCAAGGAATCATACATCCATGTTAGGTAACATACATCCACACCAGGCTATGTGCTATAGTAGCTACAACCCAACATACTCATTTATGTTCTATTAGATTTGGCAAAGTATAACTCATACTAGTTCAACCAAGAAATCATATCCAAATACGAGCATTCAAGGTACATCATATCATTATGCATCCATGAAAACTAGTCATATACTTAATAAAAACCCATGTACCTGAGTTCAGAGATTTCTTATACATCCATGGTCATCTAGATAAACTGGTCAGCACCTGATTAATAAAAAAATCATATACTAGCATCAGATTCTGATCATCTTAACCCTAGTCGTGTTCATTTTAGGGTTTACTTATATCATTATGTTATTCTCATGATTACTTGCATTCTTACCTTATATTTATCTTACTGATGTCATTTTCCATATTACAGTTCATCAACTAGATATACTCATGTGTCACATTATTATGTGGACATATTCAACATTATGTTGCTTTCATTAACCATATTAAGGTTGCATCACATGTATTAAGGGTGCTCTTCATATAACATGGATTCTATACATCATCATGATCTCATAATTAAATCTGAGTTTCCAAATATAGATAGGAGCTTACTCTATAAATTTCATCATTTATTGAGCATGCATGTATTAATTGCATCATCTTTAGTGTTATTAGCCCTAATTAGACATATTAATCAAATTATGTAATTTCGTACATCAACATGACCATATCTGACATCATATACATTCTATACATAATTGTGGACTTACTGATATTTTTCCATGATTTTATGTCATCATTTGCTATTTATTATCCATTAAATAAGCATTACACATCTTACGTGATATTGCTGATATTTAATCATCAAAAGCCTGATATTATTGTTACATCTTGTTCTATGCATTTTTCTGAGAAGTTTGGTATCTTATTTGCATTTTTCTGAAAATCGAGCTAATTTCTACGAATTATTGAAGATCTATAGATTATTACCTCTCTGGGCCAATCGTTGGTCGCCATGTGGCTAGGGCATCGCTTCCTCTCTTCCAGCTGAGACTTGATCCGGATCCGATGGTCGATCCATGGATCCATGGATCCGTTTACCCAGGTCGAGGCCTCCTCTTTGGTTCTCGCGTAACACAGGCGCAAGACCACGGCCGTGTATCCCCGTTCTCACTTGCGATCGGTCATGATCACAGAGTTGCTGGCTCTGTTCTGTGTCGCCACCTCGAGTGTGAGCTTCGGTGATCGATCACCCACCATCGTGTCCCCCTCATGGCGAAAAGGTGCTCCCATTTCCTTTGTTCATCATTGAGGTTGCAGGACGGCAAGGTCAGGGCTTCTGCATCCCCGATCTCCTCCTTATCTCCACACCTGACGCCGCCCTGCAGATGATGGGAAGACCTGCACTGCCTCTGTGATCCCTCTCTATCTCTCTCTTGCATCTTTGCAATCTCAGTGATGTGCCCATGAGTGTGGGCTTCTCAAAGCTTCAGCCGCCGCCTGGTCTAGCTCCGTCGAGGTATCGATGCCCGATTCTCCTTCCTCACTCACACACAACGATGCATGTGTGTGTCACCTTCTGGATCAGCCGCCCTGGGCTCCTACGCGAGAACTGAGTTCTCCGCTTAACACGTCGCCGCCATCGTTGCGGCTGGTCAGTGGCCTTCACTCGGCCATGGCTGCCGACAGCGTAACATCCCAGACCATGCTCAAGGCACTGATGTCCGTGTGCTCCTCGTCCGATGCCCCTGATGGCATCAAAATCTCGAGATCCATGCCTTTGCGCTGCCGTAGAGGGGCACCCACGGGGAGCAATCCCAGCGACGCCCCAACTCCTTATCGTCAACTTCCTATGTCTCTGTTGGATCCACCTTGGCTGACTGGTTCCTGGTGGGATACTGGCGCAGCTCTGCTCGCTTGGGATCTGCATCTACCGCCGTCTCTTGATGATGGCAGTGCCACTGCCAGGCTGGGTGGGGTGGCATGTCCAGCCTCAAGCAGGTGATAGGGTGCCAGATGAACTGCTGCTGGAATGGTGGTAGACCACCGAAGTGTAGATGTGAGTGGCCAGAGTGACAAGTCAGAAGGAAAATAGAAAGTATCCTGGCACACCAAGGACAAGGAAGATGGTACGAAGCTTGGTATACTGCCATGACAGGAGATGATATATGGGCTTGCGATAGACGAGGGAGAAGGCAGGGTTGAGGACTGCAGTTTTTCAATACCCTAGGTCTCCAACGTCAAGTGAGTGTTCCATGTGCTCCATTAATTTGTAGATCATAGTTTTCCAACGCAATTTCCCTTTGATTGCCCCCCACCTTCATCGGATTTAAAGACACCTCAGCTTGGGTTCCGTTGATCCATTCTTGGAGGGTGAGAACGAGATCCCTATTTTGGATATACTAAAATGGTTCAGAAAAATAAATAAATACATCTCTTATTCCTTAATACCAATGCGATCTTGGTCATGTGACATGGTTTTTCACATGCCATAATATCTTAAATAAGAGATGACTAAGGTTTTGAAGAACATTAAAACAAAACATTAATAACTTCATACTCTAGTACTTTCTTGGACACACTCCAAATAAAAGAAATTTGAACCATTGGATTTTCAGCACTCAAGGCCTCTGGTTACTAAATTTAAAACCAAACCTTATAATATTTGTTCCTCTAGCATAGTTCCTCAAATAACTTCATTAATATAAACGTAAACCCTGAATACACATCTATCAGTCATCAAAAGTATTTCCAATAACACTTTGGGTCAAAAGAGTCCACGATTGAATCATGATATCCTCAATTTGGTATTTGACATCTTATATAGAATGCATGTCTCTCAATTATTGTATTAGTTATTAAAACTCCAAAAATCTAGGTTATCACAATGTTTCTTCTCTAATCTCCTTCCACCTTTAGTTCAGCCTAGAGTTATTCTTGCTCTTTTGTTGAGCTACCTTTTGACCAAGGTGTTCTTATTTTTGGAGGTGATCTTTTGGCCAAAGTGGTGATTTTGTTGGAGCTTCTTTCCTTCTCTTTGGATCTTGAGCTTGGAGCTTGATTTCTCTTCAAATCAGGTGGGTTATATAACTCTCTTCCTCATTGTATCATTAGCACCTTACTTTTATGCTTGCATGTTCTTGTTTGCATATCTAAAGATGATGTTAAGAAGGTGGATCATGATCTTGTAATCTAGGGCTATGACTTTGTAGTTTTCTCATGAAGATAACTCTTTTTCTCAAACCCTACTTTTTTGTACACATTTTATAAGTGATCTTGAGAGGTGATCTTGCATGCATCTTGAGCTTTGGTTTTGTCACCGTGACCTGTGTTCAGACATCATGTTTTCCTTGGAGTTTTGGTTGTTTTCTCACATGTGTTGTGGTTCAATTTTCTCTCTCCTATGTGGTTTTGCTTGAGGACCTTCATGGAGTTTGTTTTAGGGATCTTGGATTCATGAGTTTTGACCTTGTGACATTTGGTTTCTTATTGCTGTTTGACCTTATTACGATCGAGATATATGCGGGTCTTGATGTTTTGGGGTAGAGACATCTTGTGTTGGCTTGGGTCATAACACCTTAGTTCTTGTTTTGGTCGCGACGTTGCTCTGTGCTACGTTTGTGATGCATGCCTTGTAGGTGTGTCGAGACGGGTCGTCGACTTGAGGGGTGAGATAATGGCATGTGTTGTGGTTGATACATGGTCTTGTCGCGGTTGAAACCATGCTTGCATGGTGGCCGAGATACATGGTGTCTCGATCATGACCAGGGTGGTGTGTCTCGATCGAGACACACTTTTGTCGTGTATGGTTGTAAGATTCATGTATGTATGATGGTTGGTCGTGGCACCTACATGACAACAAGATGGCACACATATACATGTACATCACTAGTACCTTTAACCTAATGCCCCCTATTATGTTACCTAATGATGTGCTAATCTTAACATGTTACAAGAAAGTGGGGGAAGGTGTACCTATGGTTTGGTGATTAGTTATAAATCCTAATAGGATAACATGTAACCCTAACCCTAATGTTGGGAGATATGATGCATTTGCTTTGTCTCACTTGGAGTGGTTACTATGTTGTGATACTTTCTCTCTCTTATTTATAATTCTATAACCTTGCCGGTGATAAGTGATCGGCATCGAGAGGGCGGTCGAACTTTGAATTTATAACCTGAAACCTTTAAGGACCCCCGCAACTTTATTATGGGGTCAAAGTAGATATATGAGGTCAAACACAGAGACGTGGGGATGTTTAGGATGCTTAAAATCTTGCTCTTAAGTCAGATAAGCCAATCTAAAATTCGATAAAAGTATGGAGCTAGAACCAGTCTAGCAGGTTGTCACAAAATAAAATAAAACAAAGAAAACAAAACAAAACATGGTATGTAGGATTCTACTAATCAAAGAGAAGGAGTTCATGTCTATGTAACCACAAGTTGGACAGTCTATGCACCCGTTCTCAGGCATAGACAACCCTCGAACACCTCAACAAGCAACCTACATCCAAACATAGCACGTACTATGGTATATGTTCCTATGGGGTCATCTCACTCGCTTTCACGTAGCGTGACTAAAACTCTTTATTGATATGAAACCTCTCTTGAGGATGACAAATCAAAACCCTAGAATATTCTAGATACCGTCTCAGGTCTAGAATATTTTGAGATGTTAGGAACATGTGTGATCTAGATAGAACCAGGTAGTGGGCCCGACCGTGATGGACTGGGCCCAGCCGTGCCCAGGTGTACAGTTCTGTACATATCACCTTGAACCGTCCTCTTTTCATATTTCAATCCAAACTACCTTCTCTTGTCTATTTCTACAATGAGTCTCTCGATATAGGCAGAAATATAAGTTCAAACAAGAAAGAGATCAATCAAACTAGCAATCATAAGTAGAAAGAGAAGATAGAATAGAAACATACTAGATCTGAGATAAAACTACTTGCTTAAGGTAAAAGTACATAAACATGACCTAAATGGGCTACATAGCCAATAAGGAGCTCAACTAGCCATGGACAATCATAGTTGTACCGAACAAAGATGGAAGAACATCATTTGTACAGAAACAAAGGAGAACAGTAGAAGAAAGGAGAAGAAGGAGAGATTTAGCCCATAGAGGAGAGGTGGCTCTCGCTCCTTAGGCTCTATATAGACTAAATCTCATCTTTGGGTCGTTCTCCTTGGTCTTATAGACTCCTTGACCTCCTTTCTCTTTGATTCTGCCCCAAACAGTAGCTTACTGGGTGTATGGAGGTGGAAGATGGTTGGGAATGGTAGGATATGGGTGAATGGTGGTGGAAAATGGTGGTAGAGGGAAACAAACTGGAGGGATGGATGTAGGATGAGCACTTCAGCCTTTTCGGGCCTTAAAACTCTCCCACGGGGCTCTGGAAACCGATAATGTGTGGAACCACAATGTGAAACCTCCAAAAATCCAAAACCCCTCTCCAGGTCGCAAGGGGTGGTATTTATTGGTGAAGGTGGAGTGTATGTAATCAGTAGTCACGACACCTGTCCCGGTCACGACACTTGTCTCGAAACGGCCGTGCCGGGGGTCGCATCCGAATGAATGTCATGGTCGAGGTGGATGTTGCGGTCGAGGTAGATGTCGTGGTCGCGGAAGGTGTCGCGGGTGAGGCAGGTACGACTGACCCTTTTCCTCAGCACGACTGTGCCGGGGTCGCGGTCGCGATAGATGAGATTCGGTCGCGGTCGCGATAGACGAGATTCGTTCGCAGTCGCGATAGGTGTCGCGGTCGAGGTAGACATCACGGTCACGGTAGGTGTCGCGGTCGAGGTAGACGTCACGGTCGAGGTAGGTGCCTCGGTCAAGACATGTGCATATGACCCTTGTCCTCAGCACGGCCGTGTCAAGCATCTCGATCACGTCAGGTGTCGCGGTCGCGACGGATGGAAGCCTAGCTACTGCAAAAACCATGTGTTGGAAAGAAATCTTATAGAGTATATGTCTTTTCAGGTTCGGTTCCTGCAAGTCCCAAAATTGGCTAGTTGAGCAACTTTATCTATGAAAAGATATTACTAAAAGATAAGGATCTAGGGTTATTTTGGGCATATTAAGGCTATAATGACATAAAATTATAAATAAATGCTTAGCATAAATGCCTGAATTTGGGTGTTATCAATAAGTATGCCATGGCTTGTATATGTTGTGGTGATGATCATATAATACAAAGTGGTGATTATGCACATTGTTGAGGCATAATGTGGTGATGTACATGTAGGGTTTAGGTGATTGGGTCCTATGACCTGGTGATGGCATAATGCCTATTGTGAGGTGATAACATCTAGTGATATGATTGAGGGACTGATGTTTCCCCAGTGATGTGACATTAGTGGTGGCCTTATGAATGACAATGCTACATAAGCATGTGGTGATAGTGTGACAAGTTCACACCTTATATGTTTTATATCATCTGAAGTTGTACTATACCCTTATTATTGTATAGTTTGTTTCTTCGTACGTTGTAACTTGATTGATGCTAAAAGACACTCAATTGGCTTAATTAAGCAAGTGGAACCCTAATCATGTAGGTGTCTTGTGCCATAAACCCTTTCTAGTGTTAGCTTTAATTACTGGATTGGTGAAATGAGTCTAACTCGGATCGCCTATTTTTTGAATATGTGGGGGTGCAAGTTGAGTATCTCCTTGCATCCACAGTTATAGGTTGTGTGAGACGTCCATGTGTGAGCCAATCTCCTTGTGATATTGTAACACTCCAATTTTCTTCATCACATGAGCGGAAGCCATACATTTTTTTTCCAGTGTTGGGAGTGTCACAAACATGATAATCATTACAATAATAATAGAAAAGAACCATTAGAGACTCGTGTCAAAATGTATTCTCATAAATTCTTAAAAACAAAATATAATACAAGAGTAAAAATTCTAAGATATAAATATCAAACTTGGATCCTGTAGATGCGCCCCACCAAGCAATCCTTCTAACTCTGCACTTGCAAACTCTGACTTGAATGTTCTTTCAGAAACTTGAGACATACGGACTGTGACATCCCACCATCACACAGACAACGAGATGACACATGAAAATGTGCGGAACCTCCTATTACCGAAAACATGGGTTAATTAAAACCGATTGTGGAAAGTATACATGAGAGAACTTTTACATCCAGATCCTACAGAGAAACATATTATATAAACATTCACAAGACTTGTTATAGGTCCACGGCTTATCGGAACCAGCTGTATTGTCAACACCAGAGTTCAATATCTGTTTATACATACATAACGACCACGTACGGCCAGCAGCAGGATATATAAAAATTACAACAGCTAGACATTGTGAAACGTCGTCAAACACCTCCAAGGACCTGAGTATATAGGGATGACTCTAGGATTCTATTACAAAAACCACCAAAACAACAACATGTCCATCTCTTGCCTTCTACTGCTCTTCTTGCTGCTCGGCTGCAACCTCACGACCACCACCACACCTAGAGCGGTCACCTAAAAAGGGTGTAAACCAGCGGGGTGAAACACACAGTCCCAGTGAGATACATAACTCCCCGCTGAAACTATAAAACTGCAAAAGGTTAAAGCAGATAACTGATAAAGCGTATAACAAGAGCAACATACTGAGCAAAGCTATTATTACCTGGCATATAACCAAGTATTTCTTTATGGAACATGATTGACAAGATAAGCTTTATAAGAACTTATCAAAAGATATAAGGGTCGTACTGTATAGTACAACTAGATCAGCTATATAAGCAATGCCTCAATCAATGTTCCGTATTTTGCTCTAAGCAAGATATACTTATCCGGCTGGATTACGTTTTATTATGCCCTGAGGAAGTGAGCCTTCCCTGCTCAAATCCAACCATTGGCTGCAAAGTCCAATCCGGTGCCATACAAGGTCTAAGGAGATCCGGACTCCATGACCTCACCTTCTCGTGGTCAATACACGGATCATCAAGCAAGACTGCAATCTTATGCTTGTAGGGCCTCAGCCTCTGGGCCAGCTCTGCAAGCTACCCATATCTTTAGCTCACCTCATCATAGGTGCAAGTGCATACATCCGAGCCATGAACACATCATGCTCATCATCACATATCCTGAGCCATGGGTCTGTTCTCCATGCTCCATACATCCTGAGTCTGCAACCACAGTTGTAATCAAACCCTCCTATTTTAGGCTAGGGAAACCTCGCATATTCAACAATATGCGCTCTAGGTAATCCCGCAGGATAAACCTGTTTCACCATCACCACATACTGACGATAATGGATCTATGGCCAGGGCTAACTACATGATATGTTCATCTATAATTGATTAGTATATTTTAAGCCAATTGCTGAGGCAACCAAAGTATAACATAGCCTTATAGAATTATTGCCATCATCATACTGTCCTGGGACCTCAACCCCTCATTATATCAACCACTACCTCTCAAGGCATCATAATCATGCATTAGCATTCTGGGAACGCATCCCTTATCTCATCATCAGAGGATAACACCTCAACTAGGCGCTCATCCTTATATCAAGTCCTCAGACCTATCAACCTGTTATCGCATTAGCAAGGATTATCATCTCATTGTGCTAATAAAAGCACACATTTCTCATAGCTCTCACCAGGCTATGAATCCATGAAGTATACCATCATGGTTAGTATACACATTCTAAGAGATAACTTAAGCCATCATGGATTAACATGATTATTATACTATCAAGTATAGAGCAACATCTATGATTATGTCACACATAAGCTTTATCATTCAGAGTATTATTATCAATCATGAGCACATATTATGCCTTATACTTGTGACCATATACACGTGTCACACCATCCTGTGAAGCAACATCACATGCTTCCAAGCTTCCTGGTTCACTACCTATCATTTTAACTCATCATCATATATATACAGGATTCAAGGTGATTACACCATATCACTTGTGTTATCATTATAAGCCATATACATTCCGAGTTATCAGAACCCTCACCAAAACTCATGTAACCCTCACTATAGGTCTGACGAGCATCACCAACCCTCACTAAAGGGTGTATCGGTTAGAGTTCCAACCCCTAGAGCACTTGTGCCATCATCAGCAGGGGCTGTCGGCCAAGGGCCTATCGTGCACATGAGCTAGGGTTAGGGTTACATGTTAGGCAACCACCAACCTCATAACGCTCAAGGCCAAAATGATCAAGGTCATGACGCCCAAGGAGTCTATCACCCAAACACCAAACCATGTCGTCTAGAGGACCCTCATGACGGCCAAGACGTCGTGTGGTCCATGGGCAAGATGACCACTAAGGTATCATCTAGGGTTCTGTGTACAACCATCATATCGGGCACTACTCAATAACGCTCAAAACCTCATATTGGCCAAAGAACATTCAAGACATGGATCATCTCAGCCAAGGTATATCATGCAACTAGAGAACATGGTGTTAACATGCAATCTTGTCGTGCATACCAGGTGCACAAGGTGTATTGTGCAGCCAACTCAAAAGGTGTAACGACTAGAACCCTACCGGCCAGCTAGGGTTAGGATTGAACTGGGCACCCACTCTCACCACTATATCGGCCGAGATCATGGCACCCCAAGCCAACACTGTGTCACTCAACATGTTCAAAGGAACCTCAAGGAAGCCTATCGGTCAACAGGGCAGCACTACATGCCGACCTCTAGCAAAGCAACAACTAGGGTTCCCACCTAACCCATATCGAGCATCACCACAACTAAACCATATCGCCTAACACAAGGATAGCCTACAAGGCTCCATCTCAGCCAAAGCATAACGGTCATCAAGCCAACCATCTCATCTCCATATTAGATCGGTCAAAGATCAACACAAGGTAGGGGTATCGGGCAACCCTACTTCAAGATGTATCATTCAGAGCACAAGATATAAGGTGTGTCGCCCAAGCTCTATCTCAAGACAAGAGGACCATATTGGGCGTCAAACCAACCATCTCAACTAGGTGTAACGGTCAAGGGTGCAACCCAAGACAAGGCTATCGGGCAGCACTACTCCAAGGTCATGTCGTGCAAGGCACAACCCCATAAGGTCATCTTCAACCTCAAGCACAAGGGCACCAAACCCTAATTGATCAAGAAGATCGGCTCAACTCTCAATAACCAAGAGAGAGGGGTTTTGCACAACCTCTATCACAAATCGGGCAACCACAAGGATCCACCTCAACATAGGTCATCATCTATTCAAAAGCTCACCTCTCAAATCCATGGTGAGAGGAGGGTGTTGCCCAAGCAACTAGAATATAAGCTCACCTCTCAACTTAAACGAGAGAGGGGTATTGCCTACATCACTAGAGCTCAAACTCACTTCTCTAGACCAAGGAGAGAAAAGGGGTATTGCTCAATAAGGAAACCCCAAACCATGGTTCGGCCAACTAGGTGTAAAGGCATATAAACCATTAACAACATCATCAACATCATGCTCATTATATCCATAAGATCAACAACATGTACTAGAGCAAGAAACATAGCATGCAATGGCCGATCATCAATATATATGAAACATGCAACATAGAGAAGGTAGTATAGCTAGGGTTAAAATTTATGTAACCCGCCTTAAGCAAACTCCTCAAGCTCCAAAGCTCCAAGCTTCAAGCTCCTAGCTCCAAGCTCACCACTTTCGGCCACCTCAAGAGAAAGAACAAGGATCATAACCACCATGGCCGAAGGGTAGGCAAGATGGAGAAGAAGATGCTAAGGAGAGAGGGAAGACGCTTACCAAAAAACAAGACCCTCCTAGGGTTCGGCCACCAAGCTAGAGGAAGAAGAAGAGATCTCCACCAAGGGGAAAGGATCGGCCACCAAGATTCTCCAAGGAAGGTGTGTCATGCACACAAGGAGGGGAGAGCAACAAAAGAGCTATAGGGTCCCCAAGGAAGAGAAAGGCAAGACATATATATATATATATATATATATATGAGGGTCAAGGTTAAACCAAGGCAAGGTGTCACCTTACCAAGGGACACTTGTCCACACATTTTACCACCTTGCAAAACACATGCACATGCCATGCCACCACTCAACCAAGGTTCGACCGCATGTCCAAGCTAGGGTGACACAACCAAAGCAAGGAGGTCAAACAAGGTCAAAGGCCAACACACCACCTCCCATGGCCAACACACCACCATGGGCGACATAAAGCAAGGCCGACACAAGCATCCTTGCCCAATACAGGGTTCAACCAATCAAGGCAAGGCCCAAACAAGGGAAAACAAGGCCCAAAAGAGCTCAACCAATCCCAAGACAACTCAAGGCACGAGCCCAAACCTTCCTATCAACCCTAGAGGAAGCAAAGAGAGAGAAAGACATCTCTCAAGGTGAAAAACTTGCTCTCCAACCCTATCTTAGGTTATTTTGCAAGTAGCACCTCCAACTCTCAACTAAGCACAAGCAAACCCTAATCACCATTAAAGATGATTAGCAAGGAATGAAGCACAAGGTTTAGGCAAAACAAATAGGGTAAGCCCAAAATGAAGGCCAGGGTCCTTACAAGCCATAAACCTCTACAAAGGGATTTCGTCCCCAAAATCCAAAGAGAAAAGCAAGGGATACTTCCGCCTCATCTCTTCCTCAAACTCCCACGTGGCTTCCTCAACACCACGATGATGCCAAAGAACCTTTACAAGAACAAAGTCCTTCCTCTTCATCTTCTTTACTCTTATGTCAAGGATCGCCACCGGACCCTCCTCATAGGTCACGTCTTCATCAAGCTCAACCTCAACTGGCTGTATCATTGTCCCTGTGTCTGGATGACTTTTCTTCAGCATACTGACATGGAACACTGGATGCAACCTGTACAACTCTGGCGGAAGCTCCAACTTGTAAGCTACCTTGCCAATGTGTGCTATTACTGGGTATGGCCCCATATACTTGGGTGCCAGTTTGCCTTTCCGGCCAAACCTTAGCACGCCTTTCCAAGGTGAGGCCTTGAGATACACTTTGTCTCCCACTTGGAACTCTAAAGGTCATTGACGATTGTCTGCATAAGACTTTTGTCTGTCCTGTGCCACCTTCAACTGTTGTCGCATCACTCTGATTTTTTATGTCGTCTGTTGTACTAACTCTGGACCCAAAAGCTGATACTCACTAGACTCATACCAGCATAAAGGGGATCTGCACTTCCTTCCATATAGAGCCTCATAAGGAGCCATATCAATGCTATGTTGGTAACTGTTACTGTAAGATAATTCTATCAAACTGATATGCTCATCCCAACTGCCTAGGAACTGCAAAACACATGCTCGGAGAAGATCCTCCAAAGTCTGAATAGTCCTTTCAGACTATCCATCCATCTGTGGGTGGAAAGTGGTATTGAACCTCAACTGCGTTCCCAACGCTTTGTGCAACTGTTCCCAGAAATGACTTGTGAACTGAGGACCTCTATCGGAAACTATCATTGCTCGTACACCATGCAAATGCACTATCTCGTCTACATACACTTGAGAAAGCTTCGCTGCTGTATGCGTCGTCTTTACTAGTATGAAATGAGCAGATTTTGTCAACTTGTCCACTATTACCCAAATGGAATCATGATTCCTAGCTGTCTTTGGTAGACCAACTATGAAGTCCATGGTTATATGACCCCATTTACATTATGGTATCGACATGAATTGCAACGTACCTGCCAGCTTCTGATGCTCAGCTTTAACTTGCTGACATATTGTGCACTTAGCCACAAACTCAGCTACATCATTCTTCAAGCTAGACCACCAATACAGGTCCTTCAGATTATGATACATTTTGGTGACTCCTGGATGCATAGAATACATTGATGTGTGTGCTTCCTCGAGTACTAGCTTTCTTAGATTACCAACATTGGGGACCACCATTCTACCATGATAGCAAACTAGTCCATCCTCAGACTCATAGAACCCATCACGCTTTTCGCTGCCAAACTCTGACCTGATCAACTGCATTGTATCATCTGCTTGCTGTGTGTCTTTGATCTGCTATCTCAACATAGGCTTGACTTACATCTGTGCCAACAATCCTGCCAACAAGGAAACTTCCAACTGTACATTTATCTGCCGCAAGGAGACAAACATATCTTGCCTATGACATACCAAGGAACTCAACTGTGCCTTCTTCGTGGAGAGAGAAGAAGACTTTCTGCAAAGCGCATCAGCTACCACATTTGCCTTACCAGGATGATACTCAATGGTGCAATCATAATCATTGATTAGCTCCATCCAACGACGTTGTCGCATATTCAGCTCACTCTGTGAAAAGATATACTTCAAGTTCTTATGATCTGTAAAGATCTGACACACCTCCCCATAAAGATAGTGTCTCTAAATATTTAACGCATGGACCACCGTTGCCAAATCCAAATCATGTGTTGGATAGTTCTCCTCATGTTTCTTAAGCTATTGTGAAGTAAAAGAAACCACATGATCCTCCTGCATCAATACGTAACCTAAGCCTTTCTTGGAAGCATCGCAGAAAACAACATAGCCCTTCCCAGGCTCTGGCAGCACTAGCACTGGAACACTAGTCAGTTTCTCCTTCAAACTTTGGAAAGCTTGCAGACAACTATCATCCCAGATAAAAGGTACATCCTTCCTGGTCAACTTTGTCATCGGCAACGCGATCGCACTGAAGTCCTTTATAAATCTCTGGTAGTATCCTACCAAACCCAGAAAACTATGAACTTCTGCCGGCATCTTTGGTTGCTCCCAATCTGCAACTGACTCCACCTTCTTAGGGTCCACTCTGACTCCTTCTGCAGATATCACGTGACCCAAGAATGTCACTTCCTTCAACCAGAACTCACATTTGTTGAACTTGGCATACAACTAATGTTGGCGAAGAAGAGTCAACGCTTTTCAAAGATGTTGTTCATGCTCTTGACTGTCCCGACTGTAGATCAAGATGTCATCTATGAAAACTACAACAAACTAATCTAGAAACGGACGGAACACCCTATTCATCAGATCCATGAAAGCAGCAGGTGTATTGGTTAGCCCAAACAGCATAACCACACACTCAAAGTGACCATACCTCGTCCTAAACGCTGACTTTGGTATGTCGTCCGCCTTAATCCTCAAGTGATGATATCCAGACCGTAGATCGATCTTTGAGAACACTATAGCGCCACGCAACTGATCGAACATATCGTCTATCCTCGACAATGGGTATTTATTCTTGATCGTGACTTTGTTCAACTGTCGGTAATCTATACATAATCGCATCGACCTATCCTTCTTCTTAATGAACAACACTGGAGCACCCCAAGGCAACATGCTCGGTCGGATGAAACCTTTCTCCAACAACTCCTGTAACTACTTCTTCAACTCTGCCATCTCTGCTGGAGTCATCCTATACGGCGTCTGTGCAACTGGCTGTGTTCCTGGTACCAGATTGATCTCAAAATCAATCTCTCGAGGTGGGGGAACATCGGGGAATTCATTAGGAAACACATCTGTAAACTCTCGGACAACCGTCACCTCCTCAAGGATAGGTCCTTTCACCTTGGTATCCACTACGTGAGCTAAGAATGCCTTACAACCTTGCCACAACAACTTTTCTGTCACCATTGTTGACACTAGACATGTCGAAAGAATCTTCCTATCTCCTTGGAAGATCCATTTTTCTCCACCGTCATCAAATACTGCCTGCTTGGAACTACAGTCCAACACAAGCTTATACTTTTCTAAGGTATCCATCCCAAGGATCACATCGAACCCATGCATATCAAGTGGTATAAGATCCACTTGTATACCGTGTCCCGAGAAAGACAGAACACAAGACGGACACTCCTCTCGAAGCATCGAGAAACCATCGAGAGGGGTTTCTAACAACAGGCTATCTTTCTTACAACTACTAGGTAAAGGACAGCTAGCAAGCAGACTATGTGCGATAAAAGAGTGTGTTGCACCCGGGTCAACCAAAATAGATATAAAGTAAGAAGAAGAAAAATCAGTATGAAATAACTCCATCTGACCTGTCACCACTCGCAGGTTGACTATCGCCTCCGGCTGACTCATAGCATAGAATCGAGCCATTGCTTGTTGTCCATGTCCTCTGTTTCCTTGAGCAAACGATCCTGCTTGTGACGCTTGACCGCATCCTTGCCCTCTGCTACTACTGGGCTGTGGTCTGTCTGACCCTTGTGGATTCTGCCTCAGTTGTTGTGTTACTTCGACATCTCTCTTTGGGAAATTTGACCTCAAGTGCCCAGTCTGTCCACAGTGATAACATGACCTGCCTTCTGTCTACAGCCTAGATGGCTTTTTCACTACCACAGAAGTTGTACTATGCACCTTTGATGGCGAAGAAACATAACCTCTTCCCTTACTCGGAGACCACTGAGATGGTGTATGAGAACTCTGCATTCCAGAAGGTGCTGAAAACCTTGACTTCTTGAAGCCACCAAACCACTGTCCCTGGAACTGAGCAAGCCTTTTCCTGGTCATGGACTCCCTTTTCTCCCTGACAGACTGTTCAATCCTGTGGACGGACTCCACGAACATGGCAAACCACTCTCGATTTTCTAAAGCAACAGCAGGTGTCGACAGCTCAGCACTCAAACCTTTCTCAAACCGCCTGATCCGCTCATCATCTGTTGCCGCCATGTAAGGTAAAAACCTCAACAAGTTCATGAACTTGGCTTCATACTCGGTGATGCTCATCAAACCTTGGCGTAGATGCTCAAACTGGTTGATCTTCTCGTCTAGATACATCTTTGGAAAGTATCTGCTGACAAACTCTTGTCGGAAAACCTCCCAACCGATCTCCTCACCTGGTCGCTTCTCCTCCTCAATGGCCCACCAGTGGCCAGCACCACCCTTCAGAAAGTAGACAACGTGCTTGATTATGTCTGCTTCGGGGATGTCGAGGATCTGGAAGGCCTTCTCAAGACCTGTCAGCCACAGATCAACATCTGTCAGATCAGTCGTTCCAGCATAATCCGAAGCTCTGACTCGGCGAAGCCGCTCAAAGGTCTTCCCAATACCCGGTGCTTCACCATGGGGAGCCTGTGCTCTTGGCTGAGGCACTGACACTCGTTCTACCATGTGATTCATTGTAGCCATCAACTGCCCCATAAGCTGTTGGTAGGCAGGATTTTCGAGAATGGCTGGGTCAAATTGGGGGACCTCAGGCACCCGATCTTCATGTGTCTGCCTTCCTGCTCCATCAACTGATGCAGCATCGCTGCTCTCAACAACATGTTCTTCATGGTTTCCAGACATCTTTAAACTTTATCTTCCACTGAGGGCAGAAGGTTATTTGTAAGAAAATCTGGATAACTCACAAGAACATACACAAACTTAGTCCTAGATCCCTGTAGACTCAGCGAACCTAGAGCTCTGATACCAAACCAACTGTGACACCCCACCATCACACAGACAATGAGATGACACACGAAAATGTGTGGAACCTCCTATTACCGAAAACACGGGTTAATTAAAACCGATTGTGGAAAGTATACATGATAGAACTTTTGCATCTAGATCCTACAGAGAAACATATTATATAAATATTCACAAGCCTTGTTATAGGTCCATAGCTTATCGAAACCAGCTATATTGTCAGCACCAGAGTTCAACACATGTTTATACATACATAATGGCCACGTACGGCCAACAACAGGATATATAAAAATTACAACAGCTAGACATTGTGAAACGTCGTCAAACACCTCTGAGGACCTGAGTGTACAGGGATGACTCTAGGATTCTACTAAAAAAACCACCAAAACAACAGCATGTCCATCTCTTGCCTTCTACTGCTCTTCTTGCTGCTCGACCGCAACCTCACGGCCACCACCACTCCTAGAGCGGTCACCTAAAAAGGGTGTAAACCAGCGGGGTGAGACACACACTCCCAGCAAGATACATAACTCCCCTTCGAAACTATAAAACCGCAAAAGGTTACAGCAGATAACAACAGATAACTGATAAAGTGTATAACAAGAGCAGCATACTGAGCAAAGCTATTATTACCATCAAGCTTACTAAGATATCTGGGAGGCATATAACCAAGTATTTCTTTATGGAACATGATTGACAAGATAAGCTTTATAAGAACTTATCACAAGATATAAGGGTCATATTGTATAGTACAACTAGATCGGCTATATAAGCAAGGCCTCAATCAATGTTCTATATTTTGCTCTAAGCAAGATATACTTATTCGACTGGATTACATTTTATTATGCCCTGAGGAAGTGAACCTTCCCTGCTCAAATCCAACCATTGGATACGAAGTCCAATTCGGTGCCATACAAGGTCTAAGGAGATCCGGACTCCATGACCTCACCTTCTCGTGGTCAGTACACGAATCATCAAGCAAGACCGCAGTCTTATGCTTGTAGGGCCTCAGCCTCTGGGTCAGCTCTGCAAGCTACCCATATCTTTAGCTCTCCTCATCATAGGAGCAAGTGCATACATCCAAGCCATGAACGCATCATGCTCATCATCACATATCCTGAGCCATTGTTCTGTTCACCATGCTCCATACTTCATGAGTCTGCAACCACAGCTACACTCAAACCCTCCTATTTTAGGCTAGGTGAAACCTCACATATTCAATAATATACGCTCCAGGTAATCCCGTAGGATAAACCTGTTTCACCATCACCAAATACTGACGATGACGGATCTATGGCCAGGGAAAATTACATGATATGTTCATCTATAATTGATTAGTATATTTTAAGCCAATTGTTGAGGCAACCAAAGTATAACATAGCCTTATAGAATTATTGCCATCATCATACTGTCCTGGGACCTCAATCCCTCATTATATCAACCACTACCTCTCAAGGCATCATAATCATGCATTAGCATTCTGGGAATGCATCCCTTATCTCATCATCAGAGGATAACACCTCAACTAGGCGCTCAGCCTTATATCAAGTCCTCAGACCTATCAACCTGTTATCACATTAGCAAGGATTATCATCTCATTGTGCTAGTCAAAGTACACATTTCTCATAGCTCTCACCAGGCTATGAATCCACATAGTATACCTGCATGGTTAGTATACACATTCCAAGAGACAACTTAAGCCATCATGGATTAACATGATTATTATACTATCAAGTATAGAGCAACATCTATGATTATGTCACACATAAGCTTTATCATTCAGAGTATTATTATCAATCATGAGCACATATCATGCCTTATACTTGTGACCATATACACGTGTCACACCATCATGTGAAGCAATATCACATGCTTCCAAGCTTCCTGGTTCACAACCTATCATTTTAACTCATCATCATATATACAGGATTCAAGGTGATTACACCATATCACTTGTGTTATCATTATAAGCCATATACATTCCAAGTTATCAGAACCCTCACCAAAACTCCTGTAACCCTCAATATAGGTATGGCGAGCAGTGCCAACCCTCACCAAAGGGTGTATCGGTTAGAGTTCCAACCCCTAGAGCACTTGTGCCATCATCAGTAAGGGCTGTCGGCCAAGGGCCTATCGTGCACATGAGCTAGGGTTAGGGTTACATGTCGGGAAACCACCAACCTCATAACGCTCAAGGCCAAAATGATCAAGGTCATGATGCCCAAGGAGCCTATCGCACAAACACCAAACCGTGTCATCTAGAGGACCCTCATGACGACCAAGACGTCGTGTGGTCCATGGGCAAAATGACCACTAAGGTGTCGTCTAGGGTTCTGTGTACAACCATCATATCGGGCACTACTCCATAGCGCTCAACACCTCATATTGGCCAAAGCACATTCAAGACATGGATCATCTCGACCAACGTATATCATGCAACTAGAGAACATGGTGTTAACATGCAACCTTGCCGTGCATACCAGGTGCACAAGGTGTATCGTGCAACCAACTCAAAAGGTGTAATGGCTAGAACCCTACCGGCTAGCTAGGGTTAGGGTTGAACTGGGCACCCACTATCACCACTATATCGGCCGAGATCATGGCGCCCCAAGCCAACACTGTATCGCCCAACATGTTCAAAGGCACCTCAAGGAAGCCTATCAGTCAACAGGGCAACACTACATACCGGCCTCTAGTAAAGCAACAACTAGGGTTCCCATCTAACCCATATCGGGCATCACTACAACTAAACCATATCGCCCAACACAAGGATGGCGTACAAGGCTCCATCTCAGCCAAAGCATAACAGTCATCAAGCCAACCGTCTCATCTCCATATTAGTTCGGTCAAAGATCAACACAAGGTAGGGGTATCGGGCAACCCTACTTCAAGATGTATCGTTCAGAGCACAAGATATAAGGTGTGTCGCCCAAGCTCTATCTCAAGCCAAGAGGACCATATTGGGCGTCAAACCAACCATCTCAACTAGGTGTAACGGTCAAGGGTGCAACCCAAGACAAGGCTATAGGGAAGCACTACTCCAAGGTCATATCGTACAAGGCACAACCCACAAGGTCATCTTCAACCTCAAGCACAAGGGCACCAAACCCTAATTGATCAAGAAGATCGGCTCACCTCTCAACAACCAAGAGAGAGGGGTTTTGCACAACCTCTATCACAAATCAGGCAACCACAAGGATCCACCTCAACCTAGGTCATAATCTATTCGAAAGCTCACCTCTCAAATCCATGGTGAGAGGAGGGTGTTGCCCAAGCAACTAGAATATAAGCTCACCTCTCAACTTAAACGAGAGAGGGGTATTGCCTACATCACTAGAGCTCAAACTCACTTCTCTAGACCAAGGAGAGAAAAGGGGTATTGCTCAATAAGGAAACCCCAAACCATGGTTCGGCCAACTAGGTGTAAAGGCATATAAACCATTAACAACATCATCAACATCATGCTCATTATATCCATAAGATCAACAACATGTACTAGAGCAAGAAACATAGCATGCAATGGCCGATCATCAATATATATGAAACATGCAACATAGAGAAGGTAGTATAGCTAGGGTTAAAATTTATGTAACCCGCCTTAAGCAAACTCCTCAAGCTCCAAAGCTCCAAGCTTCAAGCTCCTAGCTCCAAGCTCACCACTTTCGGCCACCTCAAGAGAAAGAACAAGGATCATAACCACCATGGCCGAAGGGTAGGCAAGATGGAGAAGAAGATGCTAAGGAGAGAGGGAAGACGCTTACCAAAAAACAAGACCCTCCTAGGGTTCGGCCACCAAGCTAGAGGAAGAAGAAGAGATCTCCACCAAGGGGAAAGGATCGGCCACCAAGATTCTCTAAGGAAGGTGTGTCATGCACATAAGGAGGGCAGAGAAACAAAAGAGCTAAAGGGTTCCCAAGGAAGAGAAAGGCAAGGCATATATAGATGAGGGTCAAGGTTAAACCAAGGCAAGGTGTCACCTTACCAAGGGACACTTGTCCACACATTTTACCACCTTCCAAAATACATGCACATGCCATTACACCACTCAACCAAGGTTCGACCACATGTCCAAGCTAGGGTGACACAACCAAAGCAAGGAGGTCAAACAAGGTCAAAGGCCGACACACCACCTCCCATGACCGACACACCACCATGGGCGACACAAAGCAAGGTCGACACAAGCATCCTTGCCTGATATAGGGTTCAACCAAGCAAGGCAAGGCCCAAATAAGGGAAAACAAGGCCCAAAATAGCTCAACCAAGCCTAAGACAACTCAAGGCACGAGCCCAAACCTTCCTCTCAACCTTAGAGGAAGCAAAGAGAGAGAAAGACATCTCTCATGGTGACAAACTTGCTCTCCAACCCTATCTTAGGTTATTTTGCAAGTAGCACCTTCAGCTCTCAACTAAGCACAAGCAAACCCTAATCACCACTAAAGATAGTTAGCAAGCAACCAAGCACAATGTTTAGGCAAAACAAACAGGGTAAGCCCAAAATGAAGGTCAGGGTCCTTACACGGACATCCCGTCCCCATCCATGCACAAGAGGAAACCTAGATTAGATTAAGTGGCATTTAATTATAATAACCGGAAGGAAATGTCTGAATTGTAAAAATTAGAAATATACAAGTAGAGTAAACATCTTTTATTTATAACATTTTATCTTTCTGTGACTACTATTATACAATAAGTCCTCTTCTGTGGCACTATGTGCCTTCTATGGTGCAACACACCTTCTGTGGCATAAATGCTCTGGTGATACCATGGTGTCTTCTATTCTGTGGCACCAAGTGCCATCTATGGTGCAATGCACCTTCTGTGGCATAAAATCCTTCTGTTCTGTGTACCGCAATACTTTTATTCTATGAGGACTTATTATATAATATAAATTATGTTCTCATGTCATTTTCTATTCTTTTCTTTTCTAGTTTTTTTTATTCTGATTCTATGTTGATTTTGTTTCTATTCTGATTCTGTATCTCAACTATTTGAGATGAATTTTAAACTATGTATTCAATTCTGTCATTCTATATTACAAATTCTATTTTGACATTGTATAAAAATATGAGATTTGGACTAATAATTAAAATATGAAGAGCTAAAAAAAATCTGACATTCCTATTCTACTTACTAATATTTCTATTCTGAGATCTAAAACTCAATTAGTAAACAAATGTGATAGATCTGTTCTAGATTTTGTATCTAATTCTTACAGTCTAAAAAAAAATCTGAATTCTAAATTATAACATGGACCAAGCATCCTGAAATAATTTCTCATCGTTATAGGCTGCATTCTAGTAGTTTTATGCTAACTTCAAAGTATTATACTATGTGTCCTCACAGTTCACACACCAATTTCTAACAATTATACAAGAATAATAACTTAAAACTGAGACTTGATAAGATCTAGGTACAAGCTTTCCGAGACATTAATTCTATTGTAATGGAAAGTAATACTTTACATATGAACATTAGACACACGTCTAATGAATAATTCTGAGAAGGCTAATTAGACTATTAAGTCTAAAATATATGATATGAATTCAAAGGACATGACCCACTTATCTCAATTTGTGCAATGTTTGAAGATGAATTGGTCATGTGTAAGGAAATGACACAATAGTCTGCACGAGCCGCCTCTTGCATAAGAGCATAAGGTGATTTCGAGTAAGCTGGCCTTCTTCAGAGGAGCGTAAGGTGAAGCAGCTTTTGCCTAAATCTTCTGGCCATGCTCATCTTCCGGATATGGAGAGTGGTATATTGGATCTTCCCACATGCCATCACAGCATAAGGGACACCCTCCAACTTGTTGTCTGTTC
Organism: Alisma plantago-aquatica; assembly: GCA_963693085.1. NCBI lineage: Eukaryota > Viridiplantae > Streptophyta > Magnoliopsida > Alismatales > Alismataceae > Alisma > Alisma plantago-aquatica. The sequence continues at coordinate 401,491,716 of OY856409.1, forward strand.
TGGATGTGCAGACACGTGAGATACTAGGGACTTGGAGTGGATACTTTCTTCGACTTAAATACTTCCATCATTAACGAACAAAACAACAACTAATATCACTGCCGTAGGGACCTTCCTCTGATGACTCTTGGCTAGGGCCTTAATATCTAATATTAAACGACTAGAAAAACATACATGTAGGCCAGTCATCTTCCAAACCCCTCCGTGCTCGCTGTCTTGATTGGAGATGGCTGTGCCGCTGGATCATGCCAGCCGTTGTTGTGTTGGCCAAGAGTTCCATTGTGGTTGGTCACCAACAAGAGATTATGGATCCTCACAAGCATAAACACCGTGGTTACAACTTATGGTCAGACGTAGGAATCTGGTTAGATGATGCCGCAATCAATGCGATATGAATGACACTTACCATGCAAGTGGAGAGAGTCGAGGAATTACAAAGGTAGGTATGCACTAAAGTGGAGGATAAGTACGTTACGTGATGATGAGAACCCTTGACGGGGATATCTTTTTCCTCATGTTTATAGCCAAGCTAAGAGATGAAATAGGGTGCGATTGATCAATAACACGTAGGCATTGGCAAGTCGTTAAAAGGTCACTCCACAAAACAAGCAACAAACAGAAGAGTCCGTCCTTTCCTAGTCAATCCACTAGTCAAGATAATCTTATTCAATGGTGATAAGCTCCAAATCGTATCTTACATGTTTCTAGAATATATAGTATCTTATTCATACCTATTTTAGTGGATCGCCCAAGTACTTTCCGTACATTGTATAAAACGGCATCACCTTTATCTCAATCCAGATCGTGATACTATAATTAATAACTACAAGAAATCTCCATGAAACCAAGATATTAAATAAAATGCTTCCTTTATTTTTAATTCATCTACGAATTTGTACCTTCAACTACTTTAGCACTTATATAGTAAAGATGCCTATTTTTTTCAACAACTAAAAGAGATAGATACTTGCATTATCTTAATGAGTCGAAACATCTCTAAGACTTATTAAGAATAGGCCTAATTATTATCGTATGCCAAGGACTTCCAAAAGTGTTACCGTTCCAGCACATATCTCAGTGGAAGACATTGTTATTCATGTAAGTGGCCACTAGTTACTAGGACAAATATTTAAACTTATGATAACCATTGTTCTCCATTCTTGTTCCTAACGACATGCTCATTGTTACTTAACACATTCATTAGTGTCATCTCATACTTATTTTCACATGTTTACCAGAGATCAATCATACTTTATTAATGTAAAACCCTTGGAAATATAAATAAATCACTTCAAACTAAATTGCTTCCTTTCTTTGTCATCTAATGAATCATTGCACCTAGATATAATTTTACAGGAATGTATAGTTCCTCATGCATCAAATATCCTACATTTAAGGCTTCAAGATCTTAAAACACCTTTGAGTTTGTATTGGCTAGGGTTTATGTATATGAGTTATGTCATATCCCTTTATGCTCCATTGTGTTATAACCTATCAAAATAGAATGATACAGATATGGATGGACATGTGTGAGTCAATCCTTCTTTTAAAAACGGCCATGCGTGAGTCTGTTCATCTAGCGTTGTTTCATGTACGAAGGTGGGCTATGAGTTTATATATGGACGACCATGTGTGAGCTGATCCTTCTGTTGACTATATGTCATTGTTGTAGTTGACTGATATGTTCTGGAGTGTTTTCTCTTGTTCTAACCAGGAGGTGTTGGAGAAGTCATGGATTCCGACTCTTCCATATACCTTGTATGGCACCATTTTGACTTAGCAGTGGTCAGTTGGATTTGGGTGGTACGACTCAAATCTTGAGGGAAACAATAAAAGATGTAACACAACTGTGTAGCATAGTTGCCTAGGGTCAAATATGAATAACATTGGTTGAGCCCTTTTACTTATCTTTTTACGAATTTCTTGAATTATAAGGCGACAAGAGAAATCAACTGCTATCAACTATTATACATGTTCTTCATATTCCTTTTAGAATATAAATTATTCTACTGCTCAGTGATAGCTACCTAGTCTTGCTTAATCTGTTTTATCTGTTGATTTCATATCGCTTAGTTGAATATGCTCAACCTGCTTAGTATGATATCTACCTGTTTAGTTACCTGTGTTTTTAATATACATTGGTGGAAGTTATATCTCTTGTTGAGACATTTGGTCCAACCCATGGGTTTCCACATCTTTTAGGTGGTCGAGTACGTGGAAGTAAAGATCGTGTTGTTGGTGTTGAGCAGTAAGAGGACCAATAGTTGTTGAAAGTTTGGACATGTTACTTGTGTATAGAAATAGAGTCCTATGTGTCGTCCATGTACACTCTAGTCATTGGGGAGGTTTTTGTTGTATGTATCGATACGAGGTCTTGGCTTTATGCCCATTGTTGTATAGAGATGGCATATATGTATATGAGCATGTTATCATGTGTAACAGGATGTGTCTAGAGAGCTAGTGAACAATATCTTGTATAATGTTTTGGGCAGGTGATATTCAATATAGGTGGCTTTTGTGGACTCATGTATAATATGTTGCAACTTTTATAGTTATATGAATTTGGCCTTAATTTCCTATATTTTATGGTAACTTAGATATTTGGTTTTAATTCCGCAATTTGGTTTTGAGTTATCTCGTTTATGGTGCGTAGGGGCATCACATTTTGATGCCATACATGTCTTTATTCCCAGTACCAATCGGACTCTGGGAAGCAAACTCTTCCGCGGGTAGGGAGTTCGTCTCTCTTACCCAAGTCCCTGAGTCAAACGAACTCCACCCATGCATGGGACTCCCACTATCCTTGTGAGTTTCCTTCCTCCATCAGGACTCAATCTTTGGACCACCACCTATATAACCAGTCTACAAAATCCATCCCTGGAAGGTACAAAGACTAGAATCCATGATTTTCCTCGCCTTCATCTACTTCTTATCAGCAATCGCTCTGCTAATCAGAAGCCAACCATGCTATGCTGCCCCTCTGATCCCTATCATCGTGACTAATATTGAGGGGAATTGCCTTTCCGGGACCTTTGCAGAGTGGTACCTGCCGCAAATCTTGGCTTCCAACCTCGAAGATATAGGGTTTCATCAACCTCAACAGAGTAAGAATGAGTTGCTCCAAGATTCAATAAGTGTATCATGCTTTGTGAATAATAATTATGGGTCAAGGGTTTTTATTCGCTTATGGTTATGAGAATTAGTTACAGTGATATTACATACATAGTTCCAATCAATACTTGTAATATAAGTGCTTACAATTCTAGTCATAGATTTTCAGTATAATGTTATTATCTAAGATCACCAATGATAACATGTACATCTTTCTTAAGTTAGATTTAGTGTATCAAGTTATTATATTTAAGAGTAATGTTGAGTACAAGATAATTGATTCATGTTGTATATTCCAAGCTATTTGTCATTTTAGGCACAGATCAAGCTTTTGAGAGCAATGTTATTTATCAAGATCCTGAGAGCAATGTCTCAAATCAAGCTCTTGTAAGCAATATTATTTATCAAGATTCTGAGAGCAATGAGCACTTTGGTGCATGTATATTCAAGCTCCTGAGATCAAGGTTATGGAGAAGACAACATAATCAACCTGAGATAATAATGTCAATGATAAAAAGAAATATAGATGAAGATAAATGATATGAAAAGTATACAAATGTTTAATCCATTTTTTTAAAATATAGTTATATTTTAGAGTGTATAATGTTACTCGATGTCACTTACTCTTTGGCAATGTGTTTCAGTTTTGCTATGCATGGTTGGGGGCGCGATGTATGCATGTGAGGAGCAAATAAGGACTAAAGAAGAGCAATCTAAAGATTACAAGAACTTCAATTACAACTTGGTGGGGTACCATCTACCTTAGACGATCATATTATTTAATATGTTTTCTTTTATGCTTAAGTTATTCCATAATTAGAGGCTTAGATCATAGATTTGATAAAGAAGTTAGTTGTAGTTTTCTTATTTAAAGAACAATGTATGAAGTTTTCCAAGGCAAGTATGGTGCTTTCTACTCGCCGACTAGCTCAGTCGGTTAAGCATGTTGCTTCTAAAGCACATGTTACATAATCAGATCTTGTTGGGACACTACATGAAAGAATATAGGCCCGTTGCGGTTGTGATTGGTTGTTCCTCCCTCCTGGTATATGAAAAGGGGATAAAAATCCTACCATAAAAATATATGGTGGTTTATTTATTTATTTAATGAGTATCATGATGTAACAACCCCCTACAAAGAAAAATATTGTCGCTCAATTTTTGTATTAGAACAAAACTGGGGTGTTACATAGCATTCAGAGTTGAGTATCCGGATAAAGTTGTGCTGGGGTGTTTGGAAACGTCAGATTGTGGTTTAAACTTGGAATAAACATAAAACCTTAAAATTTTATTTGTACATAAAAAAATCAGCTATTTAATAAATTTATACGTGGAAAGATCAGGAATTTGTATGTTGAAAGATCAGCACTGTTCAATGAATCCACAACATATAGAAAGGCGTCAACAATTCGTGCCAGGTAGGGATTGGCTTCTCCTCCCTCCTGGTATATAAAAAGGGGCTAAAAATCTACCTTAAAAAAATAATATATGATGATTTATTTATTGAAAGAGTATAGAAACGTCATATTGTTACAAGAAAGATCAGCAATTTATCAAATCCGTACGAAGATTAGGAATTTGTATACTGAAAGATCAGCGTTGTTCAACGAATCGCCAACTATAAAGGCATCAAAAATTCGCGCCAGGTAGGGGTCGAACCTACGACTTTCTGCTTAGGAAACAGACGCTCTATCCACTGAGCTACAGGCGCTTAGTTGAAAGCTTACGAGGGTGCTTTAATTTATTATTTTAATGAACATCGTTTTGCGCGAAACTTGGTGATTGCCTGTTTGTAAAGCGAGCATTCTAGCAACAAAACCGTGAAACTGTTATCAAAATTATATCTGAGAGAATATTAGCAATAACCTCTTCAAAGTAGAGGCGGTAGTTAAGGTTAACTGCTTAAAAAGTTTGTTCAAATCAGGCTGAAAACATAGCAACCACCCCAACTAACAGGAAATCAACGAGGAATGATGTAGTATTTGTCAAAAATGAGAGTGGATTTATTCAGTCCAGTTGCAGTCCCCGCAATCTTCATATTTATCAATGATCATCATCTGATTAATGAGATATAATTGGACATTCAACCGTGAGAAGTTGCTTGTGGTTAGCCTAATAGACCACATGACTGGTTTCAAACTGTGGGCCAATTCATCAGAGCACAATGAAGTTCTTTGTAATTAGCCTAATTGGCCGAAATTGTGTTGCAATTAACTTAGCTTAAGGCTCCAAAATCAGGCCAAACGAATATCACTTATTTTATCGGATAGTAACGGGAGAACAAAAGCTTGAAGATTGCCTTACAAGCATCATTATTCTTACAATCAGATAGTGCTAATTTTTAAGTTAGACAGCTTTGAGCTGGTAGATTTAGACAAACTATACGTCCAAACAGTGTCAAAGTGTTACAAAAAAAAAGAGGGAAAATTCCAGTACAAGTAACTGAGACGTCTCCTTCTGTTTTACTTGGCTTCTTGTTCTAATGGTTGAGGAATCTTATCCCACTTCTCCTCCACTCCATTATTGAGTTGCAACGGGGGCAAGGAAAATACACTGACAGTGGAGCTTCCTTTTCTAATCTCTTTAAGAACACGGAGTGCTGCAACTGTGCTCTTCATATACAAACTCTCCATGTATTCAATCTCTTCCAACTCAGGAATTGCTACCCTGGCTGTAGAGGATTCTGCCTCATGTCCAGCATCCTGCTTCTCTACAGCTTCCTTGGCTTTAGGAACGGACGCCAATGTCTCTTTGGCAGGGAAAAGAGAATCCAGCATGGTCTCACATTCCTTGACAAGCTTGTATATGAGATCAGTAGTGAAGAAGGGCTGCTGAAGGACTTTCTGTATGAAGGGCAGCCGAAGAAGTGCACCAGTTCTTTTGTCATACTTCTTCAATATCTTCACTAGTCCTATATAAGTTCAAAACACAATTAAGTTAGAAGTCTCACACAATTATGGGATCACAGCATGCATAAAATATTTCGTCAAAAATTCTTACAGAAATGTAAACACAAAAAAAATTACTTTCCAATACACGCAATACAAGGATTTTTTATGATTATTTTTCTCACCTTTGTTTACAAATTGGGAAGAAAAAGATGCGTATAGCACTGGTTTACATCTTGGATATGGGTCTCACAAAGGTTTAAGAGTATCACCTTGATGATAACCATTCGAAAGGATAGAAAAGATGATGGATGCAAAATGTAAATGATAAACATATGTATCTTGAATCTTTATCTTTGAAATATCAAGAAAAAGTAGTCAATGTTTTGTAGGTTGATATGCTTTGAAGTCTAAAACTGTACTCCTTTTTTTGTCCAGTAAAAGTCCCCTAAACACAAGATTCAGGTACTGCCTATCAAGAAGCTTTTTAACTATTAGAAGGGAAGTCGATACTAGGTACATTAGACAAGTCACGGCGGATAATTGTTGTCATCTATGTTTACATCAGACATCGCTACATGGTGTGGACTTCATTAAGATAAATGCTAGACTTTCCAAGCAGTCACATAGAAACCAATAAAACTTGGTGTAAGTAATTTTACCTTTGTAATAAAAACCTAACATTCTGCTATTTTTATAAATATATTCGTATAGCAGTCTTTTTTTTTGTTAATCAGCCATCAAGGAGCTAAAGAACCATCTCACATATGAGTCAGAGATCAGTCCAGAGAGTACATGAGAAATGACACACCAGAATCAAAGGAAATTGCGAGAGGCTTCCTGAACCCAACCCGGTAAACCTAATTCAGACTCCGAATGAGTACAAACAGGATCTAGTTCTTAGCAAATAATTGAACATTCGTGACCCAGATGCAAATCCAGCTGTTGACCGAAACCCAAGAGATTGGTATTCTTGATTTATGAATTTCAGCATCCCTGCCCTGAAGCAATCAAACAAATAAAGAGACAACAAAACCAACTTTTTTTCCTCTTTTCGTTTAACTTCATTTATTCCCAACCAATCAAAGCATTTATCCCCAAATAAATATTTGAAGTTGGTGTTCAATGAGAAAGGGGAACAAGAAGATAAGCCACTGATTAACATCGGTGCTTTGAGGATGGTCGATGCACAAAATCAAGATGCGCAAGGCATGTATGGTATTGATCATCATTAGGGTCTTATTCATAATGGTTAAATCTTTTCATCCTAGGCAAGTACAAAACTTACAATGACAAATTAAGTACAAAGTTGGTCCTTTCTTTGTTGTTAATGCCTCATTCTACCCCTCTCCATAGGTTTTCCTTTAGTCTCCCTCTTTTTATTTTTTACCTTTCTTCTTTGTCCTTTGACTCCTCCGTTATCCACCCTCCTTTCCTCCTTGAGCTCCTATCGCTCACCATCCTCTCCTCCTCGAGCTCCTATCGCTCACCATCCTCTCCTCCTCGAGCTCCTATCGCCAACCTCCTTCTGTCCAACCCTTTCCTTCTTCTTCCCCAGTCACGGATTAGTATAGCAGCATGTAAACGGCATATCACGGTCACGGCATGTGCCACAAATGCAACTAGTGCAGAATAAGACCGGGATGTTAAGCAACACACAGGAAATAGTTTTTTTTCCTTCTTCTTTCCTCTGGCTAGGCCTACAGTACTGGTGGTGTCATCCTATAACTCAACTTGGTTTTTCTCTCCTCTAGCTTCCCTCCTCCTCCTCTTCACCCATTCTTCCACGTCTCCTTTCCTCCCCCACCCTACCACACTTATTATTCTAAGAAATCTTGCTCTTCAAAGACGCAGTCTAGGAGCGCTCTTATGTTTCTTTTAGTACTATGAATAGGGGTGGGGCCCTGATCTTGAAATCGCTCGCCAAAATTAGGTCTTCGGTGCGTGCGTGGACTCGAATCTATGATCTCCATACGACATGTGGCCTACTTCATAAGTATGCACTTTGTCAACGAAGAAGAGATGGGTAGTTTGAAAGGTATCAATGGCTAGTATAGGCTTGGCAACGCTCAACGCTTCCATTCAAGAGTCAAACTTCATCTTGACTAAACCAAAGAAACCACTTACCGAGAAACCGGACTAGGTCAAATCAAATCGAAGTAGACAAGACTAAAATTAAAAAAGCAACTTCAGGTGACGCGACATGTCTTAAAGATTAGCAGACCCGAATCCGAACAGACCTCATTAAAAATACCAAGCAAATTCAGTTCTATGTTTATTGGAATTGACTTAAAGAGTCAAAGTTTGTTACAAAAAGAATGTTCTTCAAAAGGGAAAAAAACATTCCTTTCAAGCATAACATGCGGAGCTCATGAAGTCATGCAGTTTCAAGAATATGATTTGTCGGGCACCATCTCAAAACAAGAGTAGAGTAGCAGTGCTAGGTAGCAAGTGTATACCAGTATAGTTGAGAGCGCTGTAGTTCTCTAGGAGAACCATTTCCCCATGGAAGTCTACAATCTCCTTCCTGATCCTCATCGTGAGTTCCTCGTTGGGGCCAGCTTCTGCAACTGCAGCCATCCAGTCCTGGAGCTCCTGCAGAAGATAACAGAGCCAATACTGAGTCAATTGTTTGTAAAAGCTGGTAGCACAATTCCTCTTGAATTTTGGGGGTGTTATACACAGCACAATTCTATTCTTGATGAAAGGGGAGGTTTGAAGTCAAATTAATAAATCAAAGTGCACACGCCCAGGGCAAGGTGTCAGCTACCATAATTGTCAAATCATTGGGGTGAGTGGGCATATATACCTTGAGGTGAATCACGTATTCCTCCTCCTTCTCGACGAAGAAGGTGTTGAATTTGTCGAGCTCGGCCTCGAGGAAGCGCATGAAGTCGGCCTCCTCCTCGGTTATGGAACCGGCGCCAGAAACTCCTGGATCGGCGGACGCCGGAGAGGAAGAAGAGGACGACGAAGCCGCGGCGGAGGCGGCTTGCGTCTCCCGGTGGGGATCGACGCGCTGGGCATCATGTAGCGCGTCAGCTGCAACAGCTGCGAGTGGGGGAGGAGGAGAAGGTGTTGGGGTGGGAGACATCCTGGCGCGCTTGGACGGCGGAAGCGCGGCAGCATCGCGGTCGGGTGACGCCGTGGTGGGGAGTGCTCCGGCTGCGGCAGCCGGGCGGATGCGCTTGAGGCATTTCTTGAGCTCCTTGTAGGAGAGGAACTTGTCCCTCCACTCCGGGAGCGTCTCCTCGATCTGGTTGCTGAGGCTCTTGCCGAATTTCATCCAGGATACTCTGAATTTGACGGTAGAGTTTGTTTCTTCAGGGGTGCGCGGGGGGTGGGGGGATTCGCGGTATAGGTTAGTCACAGACAAGCCCGATCACCGAGGGGAAGGAGAAGGAGAAACAACGTGGTGATGATTCAATGAATAGGGACGCAACGTAATAACGGGGAAGACACGAGGAATTGTTCGAGGGAGCGAGAATGGGAAGAAGAGCCGAGGGCCGTGCGGAAGGAAGGGGAAGGGAAAAGGAATATAGCAGCGGAACGGAGAAAAAAGGAGCAGAGAGACGGAGAGCAAGGAGGGAAGAGAGAGAGAGTGAGAAGAGAGGAGAGGAGGGCAGTGAAAGAGACAGAGCGAAAGAGAAAGAATATGCGGTCCGTAGATGCGGCCGTGGGTCGTGGGGTTTAGCCACTGGGCATTTTACAACAGGGACGCGGCGGGAATATTCGTGAGGAGGTGCCGTCCCGCCAAGCCAGCGGGCGGATATTCTCGGGTTATATGCTACTTCAACGGTTTCCACCCACATGGGGACGACGGACAGTCTTCATCACACGCCGTCCCTTTTCCCAACCACCACCTCCCCTCCCTTCCCTTCCGCTAGATTAATTTTGATATCCTGTTTTAGGGAAGATCTAAGCCGTCTCAGTCCAATCTTATCCCGATTTGGTTCTCAGGACGTCCCTTTTTTCTTTCTTCTTCTTTTTTCTCTGCTCGTGTTCAGTTTGTTTTGGAAGCTCGGATGTTAGAGGAGCCAAGTGGACATGTGCCAGGGTGGATCGCTTGCGTTTTGGGATACCAATTATTACTAGCACTGCCCTGCCAGGAAACATCAAACAGCTTCAGTCCAAGTAAGCAAGATTGATGATCTAAGGAGGGAAGCAATAAAAAATAATAAATGGACGTAAAATAATCAAAATAGGCGTGGAAAGGTCAAAAGTAGCTTCAAATTAATCAAAAATGGGCATAAAGTTGTTCAACATAAAAATCATACTACGAAATGGCAAAAAGAGACGTCAAAAGAACAAAAGTGCGCTTTAAAAGGCCAACAATGGGCGTAATTGATCAAAATGCAAAATGTTCAAACAAATATTGAGCGCAAATTGATCAAAAGTGGACGCAAATTTAACATTAATACACACAAATAGACACAAAGTATGTGTGTTTATTTTTGGTGAATATGTGAGCCTATTCTTGATGAATAAGCACCCATTACTTATTACATGTGCATACAAATGGGTAAAAGCGTCCAGAAAGTAGTAAAATACACCCCAATACCGGTGAGCCTATTCTTGATGAATATGCACACCCATTTTTGATGCATAAGTGTGAATTACTTTACACATATGCCCACACATGGCTAAATGGACTCAAAAATGACAAATATGTGCTCAGAAAATGTTGGATACGCCCACAGTGGTTATTACTTCGGACTTGCATATAGAAATGGCTAAATACGTCCAAAATGTTAAATACGCACTTTAAAATGTTAAAATGTGCCTAAAATACTTCCCTCTCATTACTTCACTCCTCTCATCAATTCATTACTTCCCTCTTCCTCATTGTCTCCATCTTCTCCTCTTTCCCATTACTTTCCTCCTCACTTCCCTCCTCTCTCTCCTCACTTCACTCCTATTTTCTCTCTCTTCCTAAAAAAAGAGATTAAAATAAAAACTACAATAGTAGTGGGATAGGTTGGGTAGGTAGAGAGGGAGGATCACAGGGAGTGGGATCGGTGACAAGTGAAGGACAAGTGAAGGACAGCTGGTGATGTGGTTTGGCTTGGCAGTTTCGGGCACAAAGTTGTCTAAAACAAAAATCAAATTATGAAATGGCAAAGTAGACGTCAAAAGAACAAAAGTGTGTGTTAAAAGACCAATAATGGACGCAATTGATCAAAGTGCAAAGTGTTCAAACAAACATTGAGTGCAAACTGATCAAAAGTGGATGCAAATTTAACGTTAATACACACAAATACACATAAAGTATGTGTGTTTATTTTTTGATGAATATGTGATCCTATTCTTGATGAATAAGCACTCATTGCTTGTTACATGTGCATGCAAATGGGTAAAAGCGTCCAAAAAATAATAAAATTGTGCCCCAAATATAGTGAGCCTATTCTTGATGAATACGCATACCTATTCTTGATGAATAAGTGCCAATTACTTTACACATACACCCACAAATGGCTAAATGGACTCAAAGATGAGAAATATGTGCCCAGAAAATGTTGAAGACGCCCACAGTGGTTATTATTTTGGACTTGCGTACAGAAATGTCTAAATATGCCCAAAATGTTAAATATGCGCCTAAAAAGGTTAAAATGCGCCTAGAAATACTTCCCTCCTCTCATTACATCTCTCCTCTCATCAATTCATTACTTCCCTCTTCCTCATTGTCTCCCTCTTCTCCTCTTTTCCCATTACTTTCCTCCTCACTTCCCTCCTCTCTCTCCTCACTTCCCTCCTCTTTTCTCACTCTTTCTAAAAAAAGAGACAAAAATAAAAACTACAACAATGGTGGGATAGGTTGGGCCGGTAGAGGGAGGATCGCAGGGAGTGGGATCGGTGACAGGTGAAGGACAACTGGTGAGGTGGTTTAGCTTGGCAGTTTTAGGCGTGTGTAACCTGTGTGTGAGGGAGCTTGAGTGTCCCCAAATCTTATGGTATGCTCATGCAACCATATGCACATCTCACACACACCCAATAGTAGTATAGCACTCCCCAAACTACTCACCCACCAGTTGTCCCCCACTCAACCTGTTGGTCCTCCACTTTTCTCCACCTACCTATTGGTCCCCACCAACTATCCCTCACTCCTTCCTCTATTCTTAATTTTTGAAAGAAATATAAAAGATGAGGGACGTTGTAACGACTCCACCTTCCAATAACCCCCAATTAAGGGAGGCCAGGAGGTAAGAGTCGTTATTCTAATTTCCGGATCAAGGTTCGACAAATAAACATTAATAATTATCAACTTTACCAGAATATACTGAAAAGTTGTAATAAATAAAATTTTGCATACCTTTGAAAAATCGGATTTCTAAACTTCTATCCACATATGAATTCTACTCTAACTAATCCTCCTTGAACTTTAACCCATATATTTCACAATATGACGTTTTACTATTTATCCTTTTTTGTTTTTGTAACTAAAACACCGACAAATAAAATGTCGGCCAACACAAAGCTGGTATGTGGGGGAAAACAATAAACGTGCAATTAATATCAACATATTGCAATCAATTATAGTTTAACAACCAAATTTACATTTTAAACATGACTACTCAATCCATACATACCCTAGCCTCTGTGATGTCCCTGCAGTTGACCTGGATACTACCATTCCTTATGGTAGATCCCCATTAAACCTCGCATGATCCTACCTGACAGGTAGATCAATATCTAGGGTTGAGTCGCATGGCACTACCCATAGGTATCCCAATCCCTAACTCATGGGGTGCTAAAGAGTCACACGGCACTACCCATAGGTAGCCTAATCCCTGACTCAAGGTGATGTGATGGACCTACCCCATTGGTAGCCATATACTAAGTCATTCAATGACCTGATGGACCTACTCCATAGGTAGCCATGTACTAGGTCAAACAATTAAGCTACATAGGAGGACCAGGATCTGGGCCAGTCATGTACTCATATTTATGTGATAATCATAGTCACTTTCTAGTTGCATGAAATAAAAGTCATACAAGCAGTTATTTTCAGGCAACCGATAAAACGTTCGGGAATCGCCGTGAAACTTAAGCGATTATTCATAAATGTAACCACATACCTGCTACGGTAGTTTTTGATGAAAGAATCAATCAAGTAGGGAAACCCAACCAAGCAAGCAAAGATGAACAAAAATCCTGAAATAAACATATAAAATTCCTTTTATCATTATTTACCCAAACTCATATTATCTCTTAGGATTTCTATTCCAATTTTAGGGTTTCTTTGGAAATTAGGGTTTTATCTCCACTTTTAGCATTATGAACCCTAATTCATCAAATCTACATAAAACCTTTAATTTCTCATCTTACTATTCCTAATCATACTTAGGATCATTATTTAGCAACCTTTTTCCATAATTCGAAATCAACAAGGTTTTTCTATTATTTTACCCCAAATTAGGATTTCCATATATATTATCCTTCATTTATAAATTAGAACCCTAAAATTACCAACTTTGCATACAAAACGGATGAAAACTCTATATTATTAATCGACATGTTAATACCTTTCAAATTGATCTATTAATCTTCAAAGATGCATCCTTTATATACGATTAGGGTGTCTAATTACTTTTTAATACACTTTTCTACCAAATTAAAGTACTTTTACAAAACTAGATATAACTAGACTCTAAAAATATTTTTATCATGTTCCTCATATTTTTCTATGCAACTTTCATATATAAAGTTTCCTCATTGGAGATTCCTAGAGATCTCTATTAATTTTGCAAAGAAAAGCAATTTTCTGTAATTTTGATCAGAGAGAGATAATTACCAAAATTCGTCGGCCGTTTGATCAGTGCGCCCCCTGTCCGCGTCTTGATCGGACGTCTCTCAATTATTTCCCCCACTAAGATATTTGCACACACCCAGCTCCTAACGGTGGTCTGTTGGATCCTGATCCAACGCTCTGCGTTGATCGTTCCCTCCTCGCGAGCTAAGTCAGGCGCGTCGTCCAGGGATCGTCAGATCGCACACGAGTTCACCGTGGACCTCGATCCCACAACTCTTGCTCGTCGTCTTCCTCCCTTTTCTAACTCAATCACGCAGTGGCATCGCTGCTGGTCTTCGTTGGAGCAGGTTCAATAGAGCGAGATGGAGGGTACTGGGGCTCAGGGAGTAGCCGCTTGGGATCGTGAAGGTGTGACGGAGCGGGTGAGGGTCTATTTATAGGGTGTAGAGGGTCCCCTTTAGGGTTTCTGGTCTCGCCACTAATCCTATCTTCAGCCCAATTGGGCGTTTTGCACAGACACAAGGAAAGGTCATCAATATATGGTCGAGAAGCTTCATCTCTTCTTCTCGAGTCCAATGGAACGTAGTCCATGAGTGCACATGCACTGAAACCGTCGAAAATCCAAGGGGGAAGTTCCCCTATAACCATGCTACAGTCTGCATCCCATTGGGACTTTGATGATGAGCTGGGTCTGTTGGATCAAGATCCAACGGCCACTATCATCCGCGCTCAATCAAAAAGGGAAAGATTTCCTAAATTCCAAGATAAAATCCTATTTTGAGGATAACTTGAAAAAGCAATAATTCCCAAATTAGAACTCCTTTTTAATTCAAATTTTAAGGGAACCTCATTTATCTTTTATCTTTCATCCTGCAAAAATTGGGATTATTATCTAAATAAAACGAGCCCTTTTCTTCAGTTGCAAGAAAACACCTATTTATTCATATTTTCCACATCTTCCTATTTCCTTTGCCATTATATTAATATCATGAGTTCCTTGAACCTCAAGGAACCTTTATATTTTGAAATTCTATTTTGGAAAATATTCCTTAGCCTTTTATTCTTCTTTATTTATTTTCTTATGTATTCCTTTATCCAATTGAATTCCTTTTTCATTTCTTTTTCTTTCAATTGGGCTCAATAGCCAAATAGGCCCAGTAAGAAAACAAGGCACAAAATTCATTCAAATCAACCATTTATTTCATTTATCTTTTAAAAAGAGATTTACAAATCTCATTACATGCTTTAGAAAATGGGGTTATAACATCATCCCCTCCTTATAGGAATTTTGCCCTCAAAATTCAACAATCAAGCAAACAAATTAGGATATGCCTTTTCCATGTCCGTCTTTAGCTCCCATGTGGCCTCATTCTCTCCATGATGCTTCCAAAGAACCTTTACCATCTCTATATTCTTATTCATGAGCTCTTTCACCTTGGTATCTAGAATCTGCAAAGGTAACTCAGGATAAGTTAGCTTTCCTTGAAGCTCAATGGGTTCAATACTCAGCACATGGCTCAGATCTTGCACATATCGCTTTAGATTGGACACGTGGAACACATCATGCATCATACTATATTGAGGGGGTAACACCAATCTATATGCGGCTTCACCAATCCGTTCTAATACTTCAAACGGACCCACATATCGGGGACTCAAATTTCCTCTGTTCTTAGCTATAGCTCAGAGCGGTCAGATTTTTAGAAAAACATGCTCTCCCACAGTGAAATGCATGTCAGTCTGCTTCGCATCAGCATACGACTTTTGTCGATCCTGGGCTCTCTTTAGCCTTTACCTGATCAAAGTGACTTTATCAACATACACTTGGAGTTCATCTGACCTCAACAAGGCCCTTTCACCAACATCATCCCAGTGAAGTGGTGAATGACACGATCTCCCATATAGAGCTTCATACGGAGGCATCCCAATACTGGCTTGATAACTGTTGTTGTAGGCAAACTCATCTAACGGCAAGTACTGCTCCCATGATCCACCCCAATCGAGCACACAGGCTCTCAGCAGATCCTCTAGGGTCTGGATTGTCCTTTCTGTCTGACCATCCGTCTGGGGGTGATATGCGGTACTGAACTTCAACCTTGTACCTAGTTCTTCTTGAACTTGCTTCCACAGTTTGGAAGTAAACTTTGGGTCTCTATCGGAGATGATGGAACCGGGTACACCATGTAAACACACTATCTCTCTGATATACAACTCTGCTAAATCTGACACATTGGCAGTGGTCTTCAGGGCAAGGAAGTGTGTTGACTTGGTAAGGCGATCTACCACAACCCATATAGCATCATGACCTTTCTTAGTCCGAGGTTGACCCACCACAAAATCCATGGTGATCTGCTCCCATTTCCATTCTGGAATCTCTATAGACTATAACAATCCACCAGGTCATTGGTGTTCAACCTTCACCATTTGGCATGTAAGACAACTGGCCACATACGCCGCAATATCTCTCTTCATTCCTGGCCACAAGAAAAACCTCTGTAGGTCCTTAAACATCTTAGTAGTTCCCGGATGCACTGTTTACTTAGAACCATGAGCCTCTTGTAGGATATGTTCCTTCAACGGAGAGTCTTCAAGAACCCATATGCAATTCTCAAATCTAATTCCTCTATCTATTCTCAATGAAAGACGGGTCTGAGGCTTCTTCATCAAGCCTTTCATCTTGTTAAGATACCCACTAGCCACCTGTGCTGCTACAATCTCACTCAATAATTCTGACTGGATCTGGATGTTGGCCAAATGAACTCGATCATCAAATGGTTGGGGAGACCATTCTACCATATCTTCTAAACTCTTCCACTGACTGGACAAAACAGTTGCACACCTGAGCTATTTCCGACTCAAAGCATCTACTACGACATTCGCCTTTCCTGGATGATAAGCGATGGTAAAGTCATAATCTTTCATGTACTCCATCCATCGTCGTTGTCGTAGGTTCAAGTCCTTCTGTGTCAGGAGGTACTTCAGGCACTTATGGTCAGTGAGGATCTCAAAAGTAGCACCGTACAGGTAATGCCACTAAATCTTCAATGCATAGATGATCACGGTTAGCTCTAAGTCATGTGTCGGATAATTCACCTCATTAGGCTTGAGTTTTCGAGAGGCATATGCAACCACATGTCGATTTTATTTCAACACACAGCCAAGTCCCATCTTTGATGCATCGGTGAAAACCATGAAACCCTCATTGCCTGATGGTAGAGTCAAAACTGGTGTAGTGGCCAGCTTCTCTTTCAGTTCCTGGAAATGAGCTTCACACACATCTGACCATACAAACTTCACATCTTTCTGAGTCAACATGGTCAAAGGCAAGGCGGTCTTTGAGAAATCCTTGATGAAACGTCGATAGTATCCTGCTAACCCCAAGAAGCTTCAGATCTCGGAGGGGTTCTTCAGTGTAGGCCAGTCTCGTACTACCGATACTTTAGTTGGATCTACGGTGATCATTCCTCCTGAGATGATGTGTCTGAGGAACATGACTCGGTCTATCCAAAACTCACATTTAGAGAATTTCCCATAAAACTTATGCTTTCTCAAGATATCAAGGACTTTACTTAGGTGGTCTCGGTGTTGATCTAAGTCATCTGAATAAACCAGTATGTCATCTATGAATACTATGACTAATGAGTCAAGGAAGTGTTGAAACACACTATTCATAAGGTTCATGAAAATGCAGGGTGCATTAGACAAACCAAAAGGCATAACCACAAACTCATAATGGTTGTATCGGGTTCTAAAAGTGGTTTTTGGAATGTCCTCACTCTTAAATCTCAATTGGTGGTAACCCGATCTCAAGTCAATCTTAGAGAAGACTCGAGCTGATTATTTTTTTTAAAATTGGCCATTCTATTCATCCCGTGGCCTGGACTCGAGCTGATTTTAACTGGTCAAACAAGTCATCTATCCAAGGTAAAGGGTATTTGTTCTTAATGGTAGCCTGGTTGATCATCCGGTAGTCTATGTACATTCAGAACGAACCCTCCTTTTTCTTTACAAAAAGAACTGGTGCTCCCCATGGTGACGTGCTAGGGCGGATAAAACCCTTGTCTAGCAATTCCTGTAATTGTTTCTTCAACTCGAGCAACTCCGCAGGGGCCATTCTATAAGGTTCTCGTGAAATAGGGCTTGTCCCAAGAGCTAGCTCTGTGGAAAAATCTACCTCTCTCTCACGAGGAATCCTAGGTAGATCATCAGGAAAAACATTTGCATAGCTCCTAACAACCTCTATTTCCTCTAATGGTTGCACCCTGGGTTCCAGCTCAGTAACTACTGCTAGGAAAGCTCGACAATCTTTACTCATCATTCGCTCTGCTTTCAAGGCTGACACATACAGACTAGTGGTGGCATCTTTCCTACCCGTAATGATGAAAGGTGGGTGACCTGGTTTCTTAATGATCACTTTCTTCTCCCTACAGTCAATCTTGGCCCTATAAGTATAAAGCCAATCCATGCCAATGATTACATCAAAGTCATTCATATCAAGAAGGATAAAGTTTGTAGGAAACTCATGATCTCGATATCTCACAGGTATCACCAGAGTTTTCAAAAGGGATGTAAAGATCCGACCACTCGGGGTTGAAACATCTAAGACATACCCTAAATCCTTGATATCCAAACAAAGCACAGTTGTAAGATTTCTTGAAATGAAAGTATTAGTAGATCCAGAGTCAAATAAAGATTTTACATTATGTCCCATGACTTCAAGCATGCCTACATTGTTTTCCATCATGCATTAGATCATTACATGCTTAACTTTAAAACATAAAGGAAAAAAAACTCTAAGGGTGATTACCCTCGATCAACCGATTAGCATTAGATTGAGCTTCCTCATTATTAATGGTAAACACCCGAGCTTGTCTTCTCTCTCCAGCAGGTGGGGCTGCACCTATAGGTGGAGCTGCTACTGGTGGGGCTGCTACATGTCCTGGTCCTCTTGGATCCGACAAAGGGAAAACAACTTGGATGTGTCCTTCTTGGTGGCATCGGTAGCATATCTTCTTCTTGTTGCAGCACTCACCAGTATGCCACCTTCCGTAGGTGCGGCATCGAGGTCGGTTGTTCTCTTGATGGGGTTTCCCTTTTCCTCAATGTCTTCCTTTATCATGATGATGCCCTGGACCTTTCTTGTGGTTGTTCTTCTGACCTTGAGTTCCTTCAGTGAAACCCAGGTACCCCTTGGGTGGAAGCTGAGTAAGCATCACAGTCCTCTCCATGTCTAAAGCAGTGTTGTAAGCCTCGGCGAAGGTTTTAGGTTTACTTGCGATCACATGGGGCTTGATGGTAGGGTGAAGACGCTCTATGAAGTGATCCACCCTTCTTTCCTCATCTATCATATGCCTGAAACGCTCTAGGATTCGAAACCTACATCCAAAGTTTTCCACTAAAGAGTTTCCTTAAGTCATGTTGGTGAACTCCCTTTCCTTTTCCTTCTTAGCTGAGACAGGGATGAATTTGGCGGTGAAGATCATTTTGAAGTCAGCCCATGCCATTGGTTCCTCGGTCAAGTCTCGGCCTAGGATGTGAGTCTCCCACCATATCTTGGCTGCTCCTTCCAGGAGATGTGCAACAAAGAGGACCTTCTTGCTCGGCTGTACCTCAAACATGCAAAACCCATTCTCGACTGTAAGCAACCAAGCTTTTGCCTTGTCGACTACCTTAGATTTATCTTCTCCCCATAACTTCTCAATGTTCATCTTGACGAAGTCCAAGATGGTCTCTCCTAGTCGAGGACGTACAGGAAGCGGCTCACCATTTTCACCTCTAGCAAAGTCTCAGAGGGCCAAAGCACTAATGGCCTCAGTCAACTTCTTCTGTTGTTCTATCCACAAAGCATCAGGGGTGTGGATTATCATGGTTGGCTCGGGACCGCCAGTTGGATCTTCTTCCATTCGGGCCACCTCCTCGTACTCATGTTGCTCCTCGTACCCTTGTTCTTCTTATTGGTCAAGGTTGCTGAAGGGTAATGGGTCAGGGTTAGGGTCCTCATGATTGGTTTCTTCGGGTCTCTTCCTCTTCTTAGAGGATTCACCACCATGGTTCCTCTTTCTCTTCTCTGAAGACCCCTTTCCCTTACGGGGAGGCCAACCACTCCTAGTTGGGTTCCCAGTGCCCTTGGGAATAGCAACCGTCTTTGTACGAGCCATCTACATAAGCATAACAAATAGACATTTAGTTTATATTTAAACCAATTATACTTATGCCAATGATGTCTCATTATGTATCTTTTATTAATTTGATGGAGGATTCCTTAATCCTTAACTTACTTACCCATACCACATGAGGGTGGGGAAGAGAGAGAAAAACCCTAACTCTTAAAATCCTTAATAGAATGTGTGATGAGAAAGGATGAATAAGATGAGAGATTCCTAAAGGTATCTTATTTTGAATCATATCCTAAGACTTTGGTCAGGCAGTCACACGGATCTGGGAGTCCTCGTATTTTGACTAGCGGTGCGGAGGAAAATATTTCCATCCCCTGGTCGTGATCCTTTTCTAGACACCTCGGTCTTTCGGATAATCCTCTAATAACTCCCTTGGGTTCTATAGAGTTTGTAAAATTTAATAATTATTAATGGTTAAGTGAGGAACCTTGGCTCTGATACCAAATGTAACGACCCCACCTTCCAGTAACCCCCAATTAAGGGAGACCAGGAGGTAAGCGCCGTTATTCTAATTTCTGGATCAAGGTTCGACAAATAACCATTAATAATTACCAACTTTACCATACTATACTAAAAAGATGTAATAAATAAAATTTTGCATACCTTTGAAAAATCAGATTTCTAAACTTCTATCCACATATGAATTCTACTCTAACTAATCCTCCTTGAACTTTAACCTACGTATTTCACAATATGACATTTTACTATTTGTCCTTTTTGGTTTTTGTACCTAAAATGCTGACAAACAAAACGTCAGTCAACACAAAGCTGGTATGTGGAGGAAAACAATAAACATGCAATTAATATCGACATATTGCAATCAATTATAGTTTAACAACCAAATTTACATTTTAAACATGACCGCTCAATCCATACATACCCTAGCCTCTGCGCTGTCCCTACAGTGGACATGGATACTACCATTCCTTATGGTAGATCCCCATTAAACTCCACATGATCCTACCTGACAAGTAGATCAATATCTAGGGTTGACTCGCATGGCACTACCCATAGGTAGCCCAATCCCTAACTCATGGGGTGCTAAAGAGTCACATGGCACTACCCATAGGTAGCCCAATCCCTGACTCAAGGTGACTTGATGGACCTACCCCATTGGTAGACATATACTAAGTCATCCAATGACCTGATGGACCTACCCCATAGGCAGCCATGTACTAGGTCAAACAATTAAGCTACAGAGGAGGACCGGGATCTGGGCCAGTCATGTACTCATATTTATGTGATAATCATAGTCACTTTATAGTTGCATGAAATAAAAGTCATACAAGCAGTTATTTTAAGGCAATCGATATAACGTTCGGGAATCGCCGTGAAACTTAAGCAATTATTCATAAACGTAACCACATACCTGCTACGGTAGTTTTTGATGAAAGAATCAATCAAGTAGGGAAACCCAACCAAGCAAGCAAAGATGAACAAAAATCCTGAAATAAACATATAAAATTCCTTTTATCATTATTTACCCAAACTCATCTTATCTCTTAGGATTTCTATTCCAATTTTAGGGTTTCCTTGGAAATTAGGGTTTTATCTCCACTTTTAGCATTATGAACCCTAATTTATCAAATCTACATAAAACCTTTAATTTCTCATCTTACTATTCCTAATCATAGTTCAGATCATTATTTAGCAACCTTTTTCCATAATTCGAAATCAACAAGGTTTTTCTATTCTTTTACCCCAAATTAGGGTTTCCATATATATTATCCTTCATTTATAAATTAGAACCCTAAAATTACCAACTTTGCATACAAAACGGATGAAAACTCTATATTATTAATCGACATGTTAATACCTTTCAAATTGATCTATTAATCTTCAAAGATGCATCCTTTATATACGATTAGGGTTTCTAATTACCTTTTAATACACTTTTCTACCAAATTAAAGTACTTTTACAAAACTAGATAGAACTAGACTCTCAAAATATTTTTATCATGTTCCTCATATTTTTCTATGCAACTTTCATATATAAAGTTTCCTCATTGGAGATTCCTAGCGATCTCTATTAATTTTGCAAAGAAAAGAAATTCTCTGTAATTTTGATCAGAGAGAGATAATTACCAAAATTCGTCGGCCGTTTGATCAGTGTGCCCCCTGTCCGCATCTTGATCGGACGTCTCTCAATTATTTCCCCCACTAAGATAGTTGCACACACCCAGCTCCTAACGGCGGTCTGTTGGATCCTGATCCAACGCTCTGCATTGATCGTTCCCTCCTCGCGAGCTAAGTCAGGCGCGTCATCCATGGATCGTTAGATCGCACGCGAGTTCACCGTGGACCTCGATCCCACGGCTCCTTCTCGTTGTCCTCCTCCCTTTTCTAACTCAATCACGTGGTGGCACCACTGCTGGTCTTCGTCGGAGCAGGTTCAATAGCGCGAGATGGAGGGTACTGGGGCTCGGGGAGTAGCTGCTTGGGATCGCGAAGGTGTGAGGGAGCAGGTGAGGGTCTATTTATAGGGTGTAGAGGGTCCCCTTTAGGGTTTCTGATCCCACCACTAATCCTATCTTCAGCCCAATTGGGCATTTTGCACAGACACAAGGAAAGGTCATCAATATATGGTCGAGAAGCTTCATCTCTTCTTCCTGAGTCCAATGGAACGTAGTCCACGAGTGCTCATGCACTGAAACAGTCAGAAATCCAAGGGGAAAGTTTCACTATAACCGTGCTATAGTCCGCATCCCATTGGGACTTTGATGATGAGCCAGGTCAGTTGGATCAAGATCCAATGACCACTATCATCCGCGCTCAATAAAAAAGGGAAAGATTTCCTAAATTCCAAGATACAATTCCTATTTTGAGGATAACTTGAAAAAGCAATAACTCCCAAATCAGAACTCCTTTTTAATTCAAAATTTAAGGGAACGTCTTTTATGATTTTATCTTTCATCTTGCAAAAATTGGGATTATTTTCTAAAGAAAATGATCTTCTTCAGTTGTAAGAAAACACCTATTTATTCATATTTCCACATCCTTCCTATTTCCTTTGCCATTATATTAGTATCATGAGTTCCTTGAACCTCAAGGAACCTTTATATTTCGAAATTCTATTTTGGAAAATATTCCTTATCCTTTTATTCTTCTTTATGTATTTTCTTATGTATTCCTTTATCTAATTGAATTCCTTTTTCATTTCTTTTTCTTTTTCTTTCAATTGGGCTCAATAGCCAAATAGGCACATTAAGAAAACAAGGCACGAAATTCATTCAAATTAAACCATCAAATCAACCATTTATTTCATTTATCTTTTAAAAAGAGATTTACAAATCTCATTACATGCTTTAGAAAACGGGGTTATAACAGACGTGAAGGAGAAAAGATAGAAGAAGAGGGAAGTAATCAGAAGAGGAGGAAAGTAATTAGAAGAGGAGAAGAAGAGGGAAGTAATGAAATAAAGGGGAGAGGAAGGGAGTAATGAGTGGACAGTAGATGAGGGAAGTAATCAAGAAAGAGGAAGGAAGTATGAGGAAAGAGGAGGAAAGTAATGAACAAATAGGAGGGAAGTATGAATAAAATTGGATGAAAGTAATGAGTATGCCTATTTTATCACTTTTAGGCATGCATTCATCATTTTTGGATGCAAAGAATGGGTTTGCCATTTTTGGGTGCGTGTTCACCATTTTTTAGCGATTTTAGCCATTCTTGGGTGCATTGTCATAATTATTGAGTGCTTTTTTCCTTTTGTGCACACATATCCAAATTAATATGTTGTTATTCATCAAGAATAGGCAAACATATTCATCAAGAATATGTTCATAATTTTTGGGTGCATATTCACTATTTGGACACTTTTATCCATTTGTGGGTGCATGTCTGAAGTGGATATTTATTTATAAAAAATAGGCGCATAACAATTGATAATAGATATTGATTTGTGTGTGGATGTGCACCCATTATGGATAACACATGCCAAAACATGTGTATATGTGCGTATGGTACATCAATATGCGCCAACTTATCTGGATACACATGCAACACACACTGCTTTGTGTGCCCATTATTGATTTTGTGTGGATGTGCATCCATTACGGCTAACACACATCCAAACATGCCTATATGTGCCTACTTATCTGGATACATGTGCCTACTAATTGACCACAATACACATTGATTTCTTTATGTAGATGTGTACCAATTATCGCTAATATGCACCCAAATATGTGTATATGTGCTTATTGTAGATGAATCCACGCCCAATTATGTGGATACACATGCCTACTTATTGCCAACAAGACATATATTATAGATGAAAATGCACCCACTTATTGATTCATGTGTAGATGTGCATCCATTATGGGATAACACACACCCAAATATGAGTACACGCACCTATCATATATGAATATGTGTCCACTTATATATCTAAATATATTGAAGGAGAAGCATTTATTACAGACTAAGACACATTGAAATATGAGTAAATGTGCATTATTATACATTAATACACACCCAATTATATGCCCAAACACACTGAATAGGGTGCCTGTTTGGGAAAAACACATCAAAAAATATTGAATATGCACCTATTATGGGTAGTGGGCGCCTAAAATACACATGTACTAAACACTACATATTATTTAGATGAATATAAGCCTTATTAGGTGAATACACACCCACATTTGATCAGTTTGCGCCCATTTTTAGTATTTTGACACCTTTTTGTCACTCATTTAATACTTTGCAGCTGTTATTGATCAATTTGTGCCTGTATTTGGTCTTTTGATGACCACTTTTGTGATTTCAACACCTGACATTTTTTTAACACCTTTGTGCCCATTTTTTATCAATATGAGTCTAATTTTGGTCTTTTCACATCTACTTTTGATCGTTTGGCCCCATTCATTATTATTGTCACTATGTCCCTCCTTACATTCGTCCTTTTAGTCATTTTAACATCCTTTATTTACTTCCCTCCTCTACTCCCTTTACTTCCTTCCTCCCTTCTCTCATTCCTCCCTTTGCTTCCCTCACTTCCCTCCTCCCTTCACTGCCCTCATCTACTCCCTTTAATTTCTTCCTCTTCCCTCACTTCTCCGATCTTCCATCATCACTTTCCTCTTCTCTTCTTTTTAATTCCCTCATATCTTCTTTTTATATATTTATTTTTTAGTTAGTGTGTTAGCGAGAAAATAAACACTATCACCAATATACAATATTTACTTTTATGTCTAGTACATATTTTCTCAAAATAATATCAATACTAGTCATGTTGAAATATATTTTTATAAAGAATCTAAAAATTTCATTTTATCAAAAAAATTGTCACAGCTAAAAGTTATAAACAAAATAAGTTTCTGTCTCATTGCATTACCTCCATCTATCACCAATGATATTCAAATTTTATATTTTGTATCATGTGTTACCAAAAGTATATCAATATTGGTCTTGTTGGAAAGTATTTTTATAAGGATTCTAACAGTTTTTATTTCGTCAGAAAAATCATCATTGTTTATAAGTTATAAGCAAAACAAGTTTCCATGTCATACAATGAATGCCTCGCTATGTCACCCTCTCAACCCCCACACACACAAACAAAACTACCCAACCCCGTGTGTGAGATGTGCATTACAATCAATCGTAGGTGACCTGATCATTTTCATTTGGGTAAAGTTGGACTGAACCAGAATTACATGATCCATGACCCTCATTGGATAATCTTATTATCCAGACTAACCCAATCATACTTCTGTTGGGACTTGCAAGGTTGGCCCATATAGAGTTGTCTTGCTTGTAATGACACCAATAGTTATATATATTTATATATCAATCACCATCCAAAGGAATCTAAATCCAATCCAGGTTACAACACATACATGAACTCATCATGCTAACACGATATTACAAATCATACCTAACCTTTTCTAGGATTTCATGTAGGAAAAATATTTTTTTTGTAAGTCAAGCTTAGTAAGTCGATCGACTAAGTAGTAAGTCTTCCTCAAGGTGAGTGAACTTAGTAGCAATGCATGTATTGCTAGCGATATAAGAGGGAGTGACTTCTATAATTTTGTAAGACCCTTGACCTGGGTTTTGGGTTAACCCTATTTGCTTTGGCTTGATGAAGTGCTTAGAACCTTGTTCTAATCCTTTAGGATGCTTTTAGGGCTTGTGGAGAGCCTAAGTTTCAAGTTTGAACTTGTTTGGATGTTTGTGCTTTGTGTGCTAGTTTTGGTGCAAATTGCAACTTACCCAAATAAGGGGGTTGATGTGCAATTTGTCACTTCCATAGTGTGCCTTCCATCCTTCAACGTCATCTAGAGGAGAGAGAAAGAAGTGGGTGCCTTGTTTGAGCCTTGGATGAGTATGTAAGGCCCTTGGCCTGTGTTTGGGCTAACCCTATTTTATTTGTCTTAATTAAGTGCTTAGAACCTTGCTCTAATTATTTGAGATGTTTATAGAGCATATGGAAAGCTTAAGTTTCCGGTTTGAGCTTGTTTGGATGATGTTTGTGCTTTTTGTGCTTGTTTTGGGTCAAATTGCAATTTACCCATTTGTGAGGGTTATCTTAAAATCTTCCACCTCTAAAGTGTTCCTTCTCTCTCTTGGCTCCATGAGAGAGAGTGTGGTGCTTGGGGGAGCCTTGGTTGAGTGGTGACACCCTTGGGGTGATTAGGGTTTTCTAAGGTTTGGTGTACCTTGACCATGTGTACCTTGTGGGTTGTTTCAACTTAGGTCATGACCATGGACATGGTTTGTGGGTCTCGTAGTTGAGACACTTCCCCTAAGTGTGGTTGTCGTGACCAAGAGGGTTTTGGTTGGTCTTGGATCGAGACAAGTTGCTTTGTGTGGAGTATCTCAACCATATTGATGCTTGGTGCTTTGTCCTTTCATTGGGGGTTGCGACCATGACCATGTTGGGTGACCTAGGTGGTCGAGATCCAACATAGAGTGCATCACCATCTCATGCATGTGCGTTTTAAGTGGTATCATGTTAGTTTCTTGGGTGGACAAATGTCCCTTTGGAGTCCTATCTTGTTGACACCTCATCTCTTGCCCTACTTCTATCCTCCTTTACTAAATAAACCCTCTTCTCTCCATGCAAGTGATCATTTTCGGCCATCTTCCTTCTCCTTCCTTGCTTGGCCGTCCTTGAATCTCGGTGGAGCAATGAGATGTTGTTCTTGATGCTTTGAATGAGGTTCAACCTTGTATGTGGTGCTTGTGGTGATTCTTGATCATCCTTTCCCTTGGTAAGTGTTTACCTTTCCTTTATGGTGTTATTCCTTGGATCTTCTACCCCATATTCTTCCCTTTTCTCATCCTTAGACCATGTTTTGACATGTTGGTCATTCTTAGAGTAGTCTCCTCCTCACAAGGGGACATATGCCCTATTTTGACAAGGAGACACCCAAGTAAAAGGAAGTCTCTTCTCTCTATTCCCCCTTCTTTCTTTTGGTTTGACCATGAGCTTTTTGCTCTCTTTTCTTGGGCAATCTTTTACCTTGATGCCTTCTCTTTATTGAGGTGCTTTTTTGGCCGAGAGTGGAGCCTGGTGGAGCTTCATCCTCCCCTAGGATCGTGTGCTTGGAGTTGCTTTTCTTGGAGCAATCTTCCTTAAGGAGGGTGATAGAACCCTCTACCCTCTCTATTCTTGCACTCTTTTACATATGCATGTTACCGTTTTCTCCCTCTAAACATTTCCTTAGCGTGCTAGTGAATGATTCTAAAATCTAGAACTTAGTTGATGTGGGAATCCTTCTTGGTTGGGATGCAATCTGAAATCCTAGTTTTGTACCTAATTTTGGTGATTGTGGTGTAATGATGGTTTTTTCCCTATCTCTTGACCTTGGTTTTTATCGCATGCATGATGAACGAGTGTCTTGATGTTCTATGAAGTTAGGGTTATGTTTTGGTGGTATTAAATGTGGTTTCTCTCTCTTGTTTGATGCCCCTTGTATTATGATCTCATGATTCAAGTTTTAGGGTTTTGGTGAGCGGTTTTTGGGAGATGTTTTCCTCCTTAATGGGTGATAGTGTTCCTTGTTGTTCTCTTCTGTTTTAGCTGTGGTTTGTGTAAGGCCCCTAAACTTGCTTAGTGATTTGAACAAGCTTAATTATCATAATTGAATTCTTATAACCCTATATAACCTTGTGATATGCTTTGAAATCATAAGACAAGCGTAAGTTTCAAATTTGGTCCAATTTGGACACTGTTTGAGCAAGTTATGCAATTTTATGCACATTTTGGACTTTTCTACAATTTACCCAATTGAGAGGTTTTCTTTGCAATTTATCACTTGCATTATGTTCCTTGGATATTCGCTCATCATTCTTGAGCTTGTTGAGCCATGGGGCACCTATTTAAACCTTGGTTTGAAGGTGTTTTCTCCAAGGGTATTTTAGGGTTTTCCCCTTCACGGATGAGCTACCTTTAGTAGCTATCAACTAATGAATTATTTAATTGGCTGGGAAATTCGAAAAAGGAAAGCTAAGAAGGTCTATACACATGGTGGGGGAGTTTCTTGTGTGTGTTCTTGTATATTCTTAATAAATTAAGGCCATGGACACTTGGATAGATACTAGAACTTCAACTTTTTCTTTTTGCTTTATCTTAAAGTCCATATACTTATCCCCAAGCACCAAAACGAGACATTTTCTCTCCACCACTTCCCTCCTTCTCCCAACCTCGTTCTCCCTTTGTTCTTCTGCGAATTTTTCTGTCCAAGGAAGAAGAAAGTGGGGATCTTCTTGGAAAAAGGATCTAGGGTTGCAATTGAATTCATTTTAGGGTTGAAAAAGCTTCCTTCTAGTGATCTTGACCAAAAAGAGTAAGAATTCCCTTCTTTCCTCCGTTTATTTCTTTGTTATTCTTCCTCCTAGATTTCTCCAGGTCAGAACCTTTCTGTTCCATGGTAGAAATTGCTCTAAAGCTCTAAAGCCCTACCTTTCTTACTCCTTATGCTTAGGGTTTGCTCATTTGATGAAGAAAGGTGCTAGATGGACGAATTCATAGCTTATTCTTGGATTTTCTACCCTACCTACTCGATTTTTATTCTGTGTGGGGTTTCATCTTCTCATTGGAGGCAAGTTTTATAACTTGCTCCACGTTTATTGCTTATCATAAGCTTTCTAGATCATGTTCTTGCCTGAATATGATGATTTATGCACTAAAAAGCTATGCTTGACTTGGATTTCGATTTTTATAATGTTACCTGTTCTGATTTCAGTTCTAGATGAACCTGTGATCATGTGTACATTATTCCTAAGGTATAATATGACTTGGGCCAGGTTGGTTTGACAACCTATGGTGCTAAACACCTATCAACCAATGGTCAATTTTAGGGTTTTAAGTTGATTTATTCTATAAACCCATGACCCAATGATAGTACCATTGTAACAAACCTATGATGTTGTCTTCACGACAACTGATGGTCGACATCAAAGATGTCATATGATGGTGATAACCTATGGTCACCCTTTAGGTCAGGTTTTGTATCAATTAGAAGTTTAATGATCAACCATTAAGTACCCTACTAATGTTATCAATCAATGATGGCATTAGCTTAATATTTGATGCTGATTAATGAATATAGTGATGATCTAACAACCTATGGTGACTTAATGGTCACTAATGATGGTGTATCAGGTCTCCAAAACCTATGGTGAGTTAATCATATATTTGTAGCATCAATTAAGCCTTAGACCAATGGTTTCTTGGGTCACTTTATGCAATGGTCGAACCTATACTGTAATTGATGATTTTAACATATGAACTTGACCCAGTGGTCAAGATCTAATGTTTATTCCTCCAATAAAGTGGAATGATGGCTAATGTAATATGCTGGACCTAATAATGTGATTTATAGGGTTTCCTTTATATGATCAACTTAAGGACCTTACTTGTTGACAATGGATGGCTTGTTCTATATGAATAGTTGATTGTGGGTTTTACCCTAATTTCAATGGAACTTTTTTGTGTTGTTAATCAAGGGATGCCTAGGGTTAGATGGTGACTCTATCTAGAGAACAAATCAAGGACTTCATAGGTGGTTTATCTAAGGTGTTTACTTATGTAAACAACCAATGACCTTACCTTTTAAACATCCAATGGTTCTGGGTGACATTGTGGTATGGTGATACGGGTTGAATGATGATGGAACAAATGGAGGGTTACCCTTAATAAGGTAGTCTTACCTATTCACTCAGATGAATAGGAGGTATGATAACCATATTGTGTTGATATGTATCCCTAATGAGGTATAGCTTGTTATACCTAGCTTTAATATAACTAAATGATGGTAATTGGGTATGAGTAGTCCTTGAATGACTAATACAATCATGGAGTACCCTGTTACTGTTGTTGAAACCCTAGTATGCTATAACCCAATGGTTACACCTTGATTTATGTGTTGGTTCATACTTGATAATGGTATGGAATGTGATGGTGATGCTTTACCTTATGCATCCATGATCCAATGGGGATGCCATGAGTTAGGGTTTGGGTATGAGTGTTGATTAGTAACATTAATGTAATTTATCTTGTGAACCTAACTCTAATGCAAATAGATAAAGATGAGTATTCATGTTTAACATTCTTATATGATGTAATGATGGTGGAATAACCTCCTTAATATGATCATAACCTTGATATGTTAATTGGTGGTTATCATAGCCACATGGTTGATACTTTCTTATGCTAAACATGTGCATTATGAATATGATGAGAGTTAATCATATCTAGATTCCTTTCATGTTGATGTAATAAAGGAATGTTCTTAATGTAAATATAACCCTGTATGATTGTTTATGATTATCTCCTAGCTCATTAATGTGATATTGTGTTGATCTGGTGTATTATATGTAAGTGATGTTGTTGAGCCTTGTTATAGGCATGAAAAGATAATGATGATATTGCAGGGAATAATATGATGGTCTTAATGACCTTTGGGCATGGTTGAGCCCTAAATGAGGTGTAATCCTCTTGTGTTGATAAGGGTTGATACCCTGTGATATTGTGAAAAGAATTTTATATCTTGTGATAGTATGATGGTCTTAATGACCTTTGGGCATGGTTGAGCCCTGAATGAGGTGTAATCCTCTTATGTTGATAAGGGTTGATACCCTGTGATATTGTGAAAATGATTTATAACTTGTGATAGTATGATGACTAGTGTGGTCTCATGAATGGCAAGTGAATAGTACCATGTGATGATGAGATGAGAAATTATGTTTCACACGTTTTATATCTTTTCAAAGTTGTGATATTTATATGCTTGCTAGAAGTGAATTAGGGTTTGTATGTCCACTTGTTTTATGCAGCCTTAATTCACCTAATTGGCATAACTAATTAAGTGCAACTCTAAACATGTAGTTCCCTATGTCGTAGAGCCATCTTCAGTATCAGAACTTACTGGATGGTGAAATGAGTATTCCTAAGGGAAACTCAGAGCGCATATTGTTGAGTATGTGGGGGTGGCAGGTTGAGGATATATCCTTGTCATCCACAATGCAGATTGTGGAGGTTGGCTATGTTCATGCCTCATACATCTGATGTGATTGAGAACGGATGCAGTCATGTCTCGGTGATTATAACATAATGTGATTAGAAGACAACTGTTGTTGTACCTCAGTGATTGGGTTTGAATACCCTAGTTTCTAGTGTTGTGACCTATACCAAGGTTGGACTAGTGGTTATCAGCTTGACTATATGTCGATGTGGTGGTATCTATGACTGATATGCCACTTACTTTTTACTCGTACTGACCAAGGGGAAGAGATCTTAGGATATCGACACTCCTAGATCTTGTACAAAACTGAATAACCCTTAGTAGGGGTCAGTTGGACTTTGAATGGTACAATTCAAATTCCCCAGGGTGTAATAAAAGATGTAATACAACCGTGTAGCATATTTGTTTAGGGATATACATGACGTTTCACATTGGATGATAACCCTTGTTTGTTATCTTTACATAAAGATGATGCTTAGTGCAATTAATAGATAGTAGATATACTTATGTTGTGGATATGCTTAAGATTGTAGATGAGTAGATATAATAGCCATGCTTATGTTGATAACTATACTGCTACTGCTGATTATAATCATGATGCTAGATATCTCATGTTCATAGTTATGTTTAGCATGCTAGCCATGCCTTTGTAACTAGAGATGCATATACTGTTAATCATGCTTATCCAGATAGTTGTGCTTATGTTTTTAGCTCTTCTTATGATGTTGATATGTTCAACCAATTAGACATGCTCATGTTGTTAGCTATGCTATGACTTGCTCATGATGCTAGATATGCATATGCTAATGAATTTCTTATATTGTCAACAAGATAAAGGATGATATCCTGGCTAATAATGATAGTTATTATCTGCTCCTTTATGTATTTTGTTAATCATCAATACTGCTGATTTTATTTGTTATATCTAATTACAATTCTTAACTATTTAATTACTTAAAAATGTTGTAATCAATAAACATTGTTGGAGGTTATATCTCTTGCTGGTACATGGGTCTCACCCTTGTGGTTTGCCACATTGTTTAGGTAATCAGAAGTGATGAAAACAAACATGTGGCAGCAAAGAGGAGCTATAGTAATGAATCTTTGAGAAAGTTGATTAGATGTCTAATGTGTCCTAGAGTTATCCCTGTACTCTCAGGTCCGGAGGAGAAAAAGTTTGTATATGGTGTTTCAAACGAATCAGACTTTTGTTAGCATATTAATGTTTGTTGTGTGGCATATACAAATATTATTCTCTTGTGTATATATGTTGTAGATAAGGTGATAGAACAATTTGTATCAAATTCTTGGCATAGTATGGATATAAGAAAGATGTTGGGCTCTTATGCAAATGTTTCTGAGCTGGTGCTGACATTGAAATTGATTTTAATTTACCCATATTTTTGGGTATGTGGTTAATTGGTGATTGATTGTGTTTTATGTTTTAAGTAATCTCGTTTAGTGTAACAGGTTCTCACAGTTTGCTTCTGCTCTGAACCTTGGTTAGCCTTGGTTTGACGATGGTTCTTTGTCTACGTAGTAGCTTGACCATTGGTGGTCATTACCCCTTGACCTTTTGTGGTATCGGTCGAGATGATGGTTTGTCGTTTGGTCAAGATACCTGCCTTGAATTAGTTAGGACCTTGATTTTGTTTCAGAAGAGACGTATGAAATTATGATTAAAGTGACCTTTACCCTTGTCCCAATGGGAACATCACACCTATCTCTTTGTTTGTTGCAACCCATGGCTTTTTCATTCGAGATTCCTTTGGTGTTCTTGAGGGTGGTCAAAACCCTCACTCAAAAGGTCACGACATGTTGGTTAAGGGTCTAGATGTCCAACCTGGGTTGAGGTCGTAACCATGATGTGTTGTGGTCATGACACCAAGGTTGGTCGTGGTCGAGACATACACATGAGGGGTGGTCACGACCCATGTATGGTGGGTGGTCGCAACCCATGTGAGATGGATGATTGTGATACATGGGTGATGTATGGTTGAGACATAGAATTAATACATGTTTATGAGTAATGAATGAACCATATATGGTGTTATTTGGTTGGATGGTTAATCAACCCTAACGTTGTTTCTAATATCAATTTAGGGATGATTGATGTCTTGCTTTGCTTTCTTGGAATGACTATGAGATTATGATGTTTTCTTATCTCCGTTTACAAACCCCTAACCTTGCAGGTGGGATGAATGCCATGGCTTGTATATGTTGTGGTGATGATTATATGATCCAAGATGGTGCTTATGCACAATGATGAATCATAATGTGGTGATTTATATACAACATTTATGTGATAGGTCTTATGGCATGGTGATGTCTTAATGCCTATTAAGAGGCGACACTCTCAAGTGATGTGATTTGACATTGATATCCCATAGTGATGTGTAACATTGGTGATGGCCATGTGAATGGTAGTAATATAGTGTTGTGATGGTGATGTGACTAGATCACACCTTATACATTTGATATCTTCTAGAGTTGTACTATTCCCCTCATTCTTGAAGATATATGTTGTAACTTGATTAATGCTAAAAGTCACCCAATTGGCTAACTAATCAAGTAGAACCTTAATCATGTAGGTGCCTTGTGTCATAGATCCTTTGTAGTGTCAACTCTAATTGTTGGATTGGTGAAACGAGTATAACTCGGAGCACATATTTTTGATTGTGCATGGGGTGAAAGATAAGTATTTCCTTGCATCCACAATTACAGGTTATGTGAGACAACCATCCATGAGCTGATCTCCTTGTGGTATGGATGGACATGTGTGAGCCACTCCTTTTAATAATGGCCATTCTTGAGCCATTTCTTCTAGTATCGTTATTTGTACCTGGTGCGCCTCCGCTAGTGGTGCTTTTACACCCCACGAGGTCAGAGCGTACTGGTTATGGGATTGTGCTTTCAAAATTTATATGGTCCCACACTAACTACCTACGTCTACTAAGACACTACGCCTGCAAGCGCATGGGGTCGTGTCGTAGTATAGGTGAGGTGGCAAGTACGGGGTCGCTCCGCGAGGATAAAGGGGGCGCTAGAGTTAGACAGCGTGAGCTACGTTCCTAGTGCGGAGAGTAGGGTTTTTAGGGTTTTAAGATTGATTGTTGGTTGATTACACTAATGAGCAAGTAAGAGATGCGAAAAGGAAACTAAATTATGAAAGAGCAAGCAAATTAGTGAACTAAGTTATCAAGCTAGCTAAGCAGGAGCAAGAAGGGCTACACTACTCTAGCAAGGTAAGGAGCAAATAAGAACTAAACTAACTACTAGCAAGAGCAAGAACCTAAGTTAACACTGAATGGTAGAACTAAGCAATTGACTAAGTTAAACTAAAGCAATTGAACTAAGCTAGCATTAACAAGCAGACTAAGCGATTAGGGTTTAAGAAAGGTGATTAACGTGGGTGGGCCGTTTGGGAAATGTCACTTTGATTTTAGTTGGGGGAGTTCATTAAACATGCATGGTGCTCAACTCATATCTAGATTACCAAACCAAACAACAAGGGCAATGCCATTAGAACATACCCTATACTACTAGTAGAAGACTAGGGTTAGGTGTAGTTCTAGTGAGATTGGCCAAATCTAGGTTTCTAGGGTAAGTGATAGTGGAAAATTGAGGGTTGAGGGTAGAGATGGGAGTGGAGATGAAGGGGTTAATCCTCATGCCACTAGCCACTCTAGCCTTTAGAAGGCCCTAGGCAATTGTATCACTCTCACTTACACTAGCCACTTAAATCTCACACTCATTTGTAAGAGGAGGGGTGTGTATGTAGGAACAAAGGGGGCTAGCCAGGGATCCACTAATTAGACCTAGGAGCCATTCCTAAGATTGCCACATACACCCCAATTCCTCCTAGAAATGAAGTGTCATCAAAAACCTCAAAACAAGCAATTTATACAAGAAGCACAAACCACATGCAATAAGATAGGAAAAGAGATGGAAGCAAGAAGTAATCATCATAAATATGAATTGAGTTCATTACAAGAATTTATCCCCCAACATGGTATCAAAGTAACATTTTAATCCCAAACAGCCCACCACAAGAGGGCTTAGCTATACATGATCATGAAAACAGGAAAAGAAAGGGGTAGAAGAGGAAGAAACTCCATGAAGCTTGATGAAGTGGCCTTCTTCTTCACCTCCAAGCAGCTGTAGACGTCCTCCCTCCTCCAATGGTGCAGGGGTGCATGAAAATGGTGGAATGGGTGGATAGAAACCTAGAGAAACTAGGTTTCTATGGTGGAAATGAGTGGAAAGTGGGTGGAAAAGGGGGTGAATGCAAGGAGATGGGTGGATGAGAGCAATGGATGCAAGGGAGCAGCTAGGTGACGGCTAGGGAGTGATCTCTCTCGAGCCCTAGAAGCAACTAGTGCTTATATAGGAGCTAGGGCTAAGTGGGGGCAAAATAGGAAAAACAGTGGAAAGTTGTATAGGGTAGGTGAGCACCACGGTCGTGGTGGGTGTACTACGGCTGTGGTGATGGTAGTGGGGGACGACCGTGGGGTGGTGAACACGGTCGTGGGATGAAGGAAGTGGTGATATGGTGGTGGCCACGGCCGTGGCGGGGTGCCACGGTCGTGGTGGGTAGCATGCACCACGGCCGTGTTAGGTAACACGGCCGTTTTGGAGGAGTTGGAGCTGACCGTGGGGAGGGGCCATGGGCATCTTGATCAGCATCGACCACGGTCGTGGTCAGTGAGGCCGAATCCCTGTTGCAACCTGACTTTTTATAAATTAATTCCCACGACCGTGGCAGGGTGCCACGGCCGTGTTGTCTTCAGTGGCCACGGTCGTGGCTGAGAGGCCACGGTCGTGGGCGATCTGTGGATTTCCCTATTGCAACCTGTTGGATTTTGGCAAAAAAGCCACGACCGTGGTGGGGCTTGACTTCTTGATTTCTCTTCTTACTTTGTCAATTTCGGATGTCTTTGCTCGGGGATGAGTCTTGGCCACTTGAGGTAAGTTGAGGGAGACTTTGGGGCCTTCTTTGGGTCCCTCTCTCTCCCTAGTCCATCTAAGCATGGTCCAAGTACCTGAAAAATAGTGCAAAGAACATCCATAAGCATATTTGCAATGATAATCATATTGGGGAAAATTACTTGTAATTCTAACATGTTTAGATGCAACTTAAATACAAAATGGCACATGATGGAGCCCTAAAATAGGGCTGCATCACCACCAAGGTGGGCTATGTGTTTTATATGGACGACCATGCATGAGCTGATCCTTTTGTTGACTATATGTCACTTTCTTTGCAGTTGATTGATATGTCTCTGCAATGTTTTCTCTTATGCTGACCAAGAGGTGTGGAGAGGTCATGGATTCTGACTCTTCCATTTGACCCCATATGGCACCGATTTTGACTTAGCATTGCTTGATTGGATTTGGGTGGTACAACTCAAATCCTCAGGACAATAATAATAAAAGATGTAATACAACCGTGTAGAGTTTCTTGCTTAGGGTCAAATATGAATAATTTTGCTTGAGCCATTACCTTATCTTTTTACTGATTTCTTGAATTATAATACGGCAAGACAAGTCAACTATTATAAATGTTCTTCATATTTCTTTTAGTATGTAACTTGATCTACTATTCAGTGGTAGCTATATAGTCTTGTTTAACTTGCTTCAACTATTGAGTACATATCATTTAGCTGAATCTGCTCAATCTAAATAGTATGTTGTCTTATCTTCATACTATATTGTTTTACCTTCTTATCTTATTTGTGCTTTAGTAGAGGTTGGTGGAGAGTTATATCTCTCACTAGGACATTTGGTCTCATCCCATGGGTTTTCACATCTTTTAGGTGGTCGAGCATGAGGAAGTAGAGATCGTGTCACTGGTGCTGGGTAGCAAGAGGACCAATAGTTACTAAAAGGTTGGATATCTTGCTTGAGTATAGAAGTAGAGTCCTATGTATCACCCCTGTACACCCAGATCCTTGAGGTGGTTTTGTTGTATGTATTGATACATGGTTTTGGCTTTATGACTGATGTTGTATAGAAAGGGTATATATGTATCTTGAACATGTTATCATGTGTGATCATATGTGGCTAGAGAGACAATGAATGACATCTTGTATAATTTTTGGCAGGTGATATGCAATATCCTTTTGTGGACTCATGTATAATATGTTGCAACTCTTATGGTTAAACGAAATTGGTTTTCATTTCCTGTGTTTTATGGTAACCTGATTCAAAACTTTGGTTTTGATTTATCTCTCTTGTTGTGGAACGAGGCATCACAATTTGGTTGGTATCAGAGTTTTAGTTTTGTTGAGTCTACAGGGACCTAGGACTAGGGTTTGTGTCTGTTCTTATGTCCTCCACTTTGTCTTATAGTGACTTCTTCTTATGCAGAAGAAGAAGAGTAGAAAAGATGGATGGAGAACATGAAGAACATGTTGTAGAGAGTAGTGATTTTGCACCTGTTGGTGGTGAAAGGGTTTAGGCGATAGAAGATCGAACACCTGATGTTCCCCAGTTTGACCCAACCATGATAGAGAACCCTGCCTTTCAGTCTCTGTTTGGGCAGTTCATGGCAATGATGACACACATGGTAGATAGGATGCCTACCCCTCAAACTAAGGTAACTGTTTCTAGTGTTGAATCTCCAGGGTCTAGGAAGACCTTTGAGAGGATGAGACATGTTGGTGTTGTGGAGTATGCTGGTACGGCTGATCCAGAAGACAATGATATTTGGTTGACAGAACTAGAGAAGACCTTTAAGATCATTAGAATTCTCGAGGATGATAAGTGAATCACACAGTGTATCTTCAAAAAGGGAGTGTTGGCCATTGGTGGGCCACTGGAGAAGAGAAACGGTGAGGTGTTCATGTTAGTTGGAGGAGTTCTGATGGGAGTTTGTCAGTAGGTACTTCCCACATACCTATCTTGATGAGAAGGTCTCTCACTTTGAAAAGATCAAGCAAGGACCCATGTCGATCAATGAGTATGAGTCAAACTTTATGGAGTTGTTGGGGTTTTTTCCTCACATGGCATCAATAGATGAGGAGAGGATCCGACATTTCAAGAAGGGTATGAACGGTGAGCTGATGATAGACCTGTCAAACGGGTGGGTTGGGTGGGTTTGGGTTGGGTCATTACGGGTGCAGGTAAAAAAGATACAATTCTAAATGGGTGGAAGAAAAGTACACCCAATCACATCCCGAGGGGTTGCAAGTTGCCCATGGGTGCCCATATAAGATGTGTCCAATCAACAATAAATTACTAATTCCTTCCCTTAACACAAAAAACAACAATTACAATATCTCATAACTATGTTTGGATGTCAAATATAAAGCAACCAATCAACTAATATATTTGATGTCAAACCAATCAATTAATTGTCGACTTATGTTTATACCAAATTAAAAGGAAAATAACACCATCTAGCTATTGTATTTCTATGTAAATTAGAGAAAGACCAATGTAGTTTTCATACCTAAAGTATCACAAAAAGCAAATTTGTTGTTTTCATTTAACATTACACATTATAAATTTTACAAGTACTTGTTGTCTATTACAAACATAAAGAGAATATAATTACTGCAATTAATGGTCAAGATTTAACTTGTAAAAAAACTAATGTGCATCTCTTAATAGGTGTATGTCCATAATATGTATACAAATACATTGACTTCATTTAACTAGGTCACCCGCGGGTGCCCATGGGTCACCCGTGAAACCCGCTATATAAATGGGTGGGTATGGGTTTGGGCAATTTTGAACGGGTGGAAAATTTCTTCACCCAAACCCAACTTAAATGGGTTGACCCATGGACACCCATGAATTTTGACCCAGTTTGATAGGTCTAGCTGATGACAACAGTGGTAGAACTTGAGAATCATGAGTAGTTTGCAATGTTTGTGGAGTCTATCAGGAGGATAAAATGATCTATGGTTGAGAAGAGTGAGAAAAATGCCAAGAAGAGGTCGTCACAGTACCAAGGACAATTGTCTGGAGACTTTAAGAAGCTTAGGTTTTCTGCACCACCAGTACAGTAGAGGTCTAGTGCACAGACTCAGTGGTCTCCCAATAAGGGCAGAGGACATAGCCTTTTACTAGTAGGAGCTCAGAGTGTAGCATCAACATCGGTGATAGGGCCGTCGAGGCCATGGTATGAGAGAAGGACATGCTACAAGTGCGGACAAGTTGGGCATATGAAATTGTTTTACAATATGAAGGATGAAGAAGTCACCCAACAACTAAGGTAGAGACAACATGGCTCGCAGTGGCAGTAGTTCAGTGGTAGTGTAAGGGGACGTGGACAAGCGTCTCATGCTAGTTCTTCTGGGCATGCCAGCAGAGGAAAAGGGCGACAATAGGTGACATCTAGATTCTATGCCATGAGTTAGACGGAGGGAGTGGTCAACCTACG
The DNA here is from genome assembly GCA_963693085.1 of Alisma plantago-aquatica. Classification (NCBI taxonomy): domain Eukaryota; kingdom Viridiplantae; phylum Streptophyta; class Magnoliopsida; order Alismatales; family Alismataceae; genus Alisma; species Alisma plantago-aquatica. The sequence goes on from OY856409.1 coordinate 401,531,501, forward strand.
AGTAGTGACAAGTCAGATGGAGTTATTTCATTTTGATTTGTCTACTTCTTGCTTCATATTTGTTTTAGTTGACCCAGGTGCGACCCACTCTTTTATCACTCGAGAAGTGATTGATGCTTGTTCTTTTCTTGTTAGTTGTAGACAGGATAGTCTTCACTTGGAAGCCCCGTCATTTGGTTCTTCAGAGTTGAGGGAGGTGTGTCCTTCCTATGTTCTTTCTTTCTTTCTCAAGACATAGCATTCAAGTGGATCTTATCCCACTTGATGTGCATGGATTGGATGTGATCCTTGGAATGGACACCTTAGAGAAGTACCAGGTGGTCTTGGACTATAGTTCCAAGGTGGCAACATTTGTAGATGGTGGCATGATGTGGATCTTTTTTGGTGACAGGAAGATTCTCCCTACCTATTTTATGTCGACGATGTTGACAGACAGGGTGATGAGATAGAATTGTGATGCGTTCTTAGCACATGTGGTGGATACAAAGGCAAGGAGTCTAGGTATCGAGGAGGTTCCAGTTGTCAAAGAGTTTGAGGATGTGTTTCCAAATGAGTTCCCATGAGTCTCTCTAGTTAGAGAGATTGATTTTGAGATCAATCTAGTCCAAGTTACACACCCAATAGCACATATATCATATAGAATGGCTCCAACAGAGATGGCAGAGTTAAATAAATAGTTGTAAGAGCTTCTTGAGAAAGGTTTCATCAGATCGAGCACATCTCCATGGGGTGCTCCAGTGTTGTTTGTAAAGAAGAAGGATAGATCCATGAGTCTATGCATAGACTACATGCAGTTAAGCAAGGTGACAATAAAGAATAAGCATCCCTTACCGTAGATAGACAATATGTTTGATCAGTTACGAGGTGCTACAATTTTCTCCAAGATTGATATGAGATTGGGGTATCACCAACTGTGGATCAAGGTGGATGACATACCTAAGTTGGATTTTAGGACTCAATATGGTCATTATGAGTTCATGGTTATGCCATTTGGGTTAACCAATGAACTGACAACATTCATGGACTTGCTGAACAGTGTGTTCTGATTGTTTCTTGATCAGTTTGTGGTGGTATTCATAGATCATATCTTGATATATAGCCGGGATAGTCAGCATCATGAACAACATCTTACCCATGCATTGATCATGTTGAGTAGCTTATTTTTAACTCCCTGAAGCATTTCATCGCTTACTGCACCCTTCCTCATCTCATCAGCTATACACCAAGTTCAGCAAGTGTGAGTTTTGGATGAAGGAGGTGTCTTTCCTAGGATACATGATATCTGTCGAGGGAGTTCATGTGGACCCCAAAAAGGTTGAGTCTGTGCTGGAGTGGGAGCAAACAAAGATGATGACAGAAGTGCGCAGATTTCTGGGTTTGGTAAGCTACTACAAGACATTCATTAAGCACTTCAACTCAGCGACATTACCCCTAACCAAGCTTATGAGGAAGGATGTGCCTTTTCTCTGGGATGACAAATGTCAGTGTGCCTTTTAGTTGTTGAGGGAGAAGTTGACAAGTGCACCAGTGCTAATTCTTCCTGAGCAAGGGAAGGGATACATAATTTTCTTTGATGCATCAAGGAATGGATTGGGTTGTGTGTTTATGCTAACAAGAATGTGATATCTTTTGTATCACGACAGTTGAATAAGCATGAGGAGAACTATCCTACCCATGACCTGGATTTAGCCGTAATGGTTCATGTCTTGAAGACTTGGAGGTACTACCTTTATGGTGAAAGGTGCCAGATCTTCACAGACCACAAGAACTTGAAGCATATCTTTTCACATCAAGCGTTGAACATGAGACAACGACGATGGATGGAGCTAATCAAGGATTATGACTGCACGATCGATTACCATCTAGGGAAGGCTAATGTCATGGAAGATGCGACGAGCAAGAAGTCTCCTTAATCATCATCTATAGGTTAGGCACATTGTGTTCCTTGGTTTGCCATAAGAGAGAAATGTTAGTCTCCTTGTATCATATGAATGTGAAGCTAGAGGTGTCCTTGCTAGCAGGTCTGTTGGCACAGCTGCAAGTAAAGCCCACATTAAGGTATAAAAATAGAGAAACACAACAGGTGGATGTTGTGACACATCAGATACGATCAAAGTTTGTCAGTGAGAAATGTGATGGCTTCCATGAGGCAGATGATGGGATAGTATGTGACCATGACAAAGTTGTGGTTCCTGATGCTGGAAATATGAGAAAGATGGTTATGGAAAAGGCTCACTCTTCAATGAATGATATGCACCCAGGAAGCACCAAGATGTACCATAACCTTAAGGGTCTGTATTGGTGGCATGGTCTAAAGCGGGATGTAGGTGAGTGTGTGTGGCCAAATGCACAATGTCTCAACAAGTGAGAGCAGAGCATCATAAGCATGTAGGGATGTTGCAACCGTTGCCTATACCACACTGGAAGTGGGATCAGGTCATGATGGAATTTGTGGTTGGTCTGCCTAGGACAACCAAAGGGCATAATTCCATTTGGGTGATAGTTGACCAGTTAACAAAGTCAACACACTTTTTTTCCTATAAAAACGATGTATTCAGTAGAGAAGCTCGCTCAGATATACGTGGATGAAATAGTGCATTTGCATGGTTTCCCATCTACTATCATGTCAGATAGAGGTCCTCAGTTTACGAGCCACTTTTGGGAGTGCTTGCACATAGCTTTGGGTACACATTAAGGGTTCAACACTGCTTTCCACCAGCAGATAGATGGTCAGTCTGAGAGAGGTTGAGCTTGATGAGGATATGTCCCATGTGGAAGGACCCGTGTTGATCCTTGACAGAAGAATGAAGAAGTTCAAGAAGGACATAGTGCTTGTGAAGGTTTTTTGGCATCACTGTTGCATTGAGGAAGCCACATGGGAGCTCGAGGAAGAGATTCAAAGGAAGTATCTGTCTCTTTTTGCTTAGGATTTCGGGGGCAAAATCATTGTTAGGGGTTTATGGCTTATAAGGCCCCTGACCTGTGTTTTGGGATAACCCTATTTGCTTTGACTTGATTAAGTGCTTATATCCTTTCTCTAATTCTTTAAGATGTTTTCAGAGCTTGTGGAAAGCTTATGTTTCTGATTTGAGCTTGTTTGGATGATGTATGTGCTTTTTGTGCTTATTTTGGGTCAAATCACAATTTACCCATTTGTGAGGGTTACCTTGAAATTTTCCACCTCTAGAGTGTTCCTTCTCTCTCTTGGATCCATGAGAGAGAGTGAATTTCTTGGGGGCGCCTTGGTTGAGGCTTGATTGAGTGGTGACACCCTTGGGGTGATTAGGATTTTCTAGGGTTTGGTGTACCTTGACCATGTGCACCTTGTGGGCTGTCTCGACCTAGGCCGTGACCATGGACATGGTTTTTGGGTGTCACAATTGAGACACCTCCCCTAAATGTGGTTGTCACAACCAAGAGGGTTTTGGTTGGTCTTGGGTCGAAACAAGTTGCTTTGTGTGGAGTGTCTCGACCATGTTGATGCTTGGTGCTTTGTCGCGACCATGGATGGTGTTCCATGGTGGGTCACGACTGTGACCATGTTGGGACCTAGGTGGTCAATATACAACATAGAGTGTATCACCATATCATGCATGTGTGTTTTAAGTGGTTGCATGCTAGTTTCTTGGGTGGACAAGTGTCCCTTTGGAGTCCTATCTTATTGACACCTCATCTCTTGCCCTACCTCTCTCCTCCTTTGCTACATAAACCCTCTTTTCTCCATGCAAGTGATATTTTTCGATCATCTTCCTTCTCCTTCCTTGATTGGTCTTCCTTGAAGCTTTTTGGATCAAGGAGGTGATGTTCTTGGTGCTTTGAAGTAGGTTCAACCTTACATGTGGTGCTTGTGGTGATTCTTTCTCATCCCTTACCTTGGTAAGTGTTTACCTTTCCTTTATGGGTTTTTTCCTTGGATCTTCTACCACATGTTCTTCCCTTTTCATAGACTTATACCATTTTGGTCGTTCTTGAGATTAAACTCCTTCTCACAAGGGGTCATAGGCCATGTTTTGACAAGGCGATACCCAAATGAAAGGAAGCTTCTTCTCTCTTTCCCCCCTTCTTTCTTTTGGTTCGACCATGAGCTTTTTGTTGGCTAAATTGGACATTATTATAATCCCTTTGTTTCGATGATGACAAACATTTCATTCTTGTGGATCTAACGTGCTACTTGAGTATTGTAGGAATTAGGTGGATGACAAACTACTTGGAAGATCTATATGCTCAAAATGCTTTAATTCATGATTGTAATCAAATGTAAAAACTTTTACAAGTATATAATGTACAAGTACTTAGACATCATGTAAATAAAGCGTTAGATCTTCCCTAGCCAATCACAACACTTAGATAGGTCATTCCCTATAATAGTGTCACATCTGCACACTCATACACACATTTAGTATCTAGTTCAAAACATTGAAACATGGTCATTCTCGGTCGACAAACTCCTCGAACGAGACACTCTCGGTCGACAAATTCCTCGACCGAGATTGACCCAAGTAGCCGTTAGACCCAGCAGACAAGGTGGTTGGGAGTTGGAAATGAACGTTGTAAACACTTACTCCAGGATGTCCCTCGGTCGACAAATGCTCGACCGAGAAGGACTCTCGATCGAAAAATTGTCGACCGAGATGAGTTCTGTCTGCACTTTTCAGAATTAATTAACTAGCTACTGTTAAAGCAACTAATGGTTACCTAACGGCTTGTTAAGCACTAAGAACCCCCTAGAAGTTGTCTAGAACGTCCTTAAGCATCCATATGCCATTCCTATAAATAGGACAAGCAATAGGACACTCAAAACACACTTGTGCTACACTTGAGCATTCATACTAGCAATTGGAAATTCATTCTTGTGAGCAATTCCTACATTGGATATACATTTCCATTGCTCTAATTTCGTGTCCTATAGGCTAGCATCTCCTACCCACAACACTAACACTTCCATATACATTGGTTAGGAGATCAAAACGCTTCATATAGGAAATCAAGCCTTGTGCTACAACGATATTGTAATTTCTGTTTTTCCTTCTTGTTCTTTTATATCGTTTGTATTCTCCTTGCTACTCCTAGGGTTGGAGGCTGCGGATTGGAGAGGGTTTGACTTCTCAGGTGGAGAAGGGTCTTCTTGGTGGAGAAGGTGGACTTTGGACTACTTCAAGACGACTGTCTTAACGGGAAGCTACTTCAAGAGGAAGGCTACTTCAATGGGAGCTTGAGGTTACTTCAAGAAGGCTGCTTTGAGGTTGGTGAGACTACTTCTAGGTGAAGGCTGTCTGATGGGTTTGGTGAAAGTATTGTAATTTTATGTAATATCCTTACAAGGTAATAAAATTTAATACTTTCAAAATTCCGGTTGGGTAAGCAACCGGGTAGTGGATTGACTGCCTTAGTATTTGCTAAGGTTGGAACCACTCTAAATCCTTGTCCCCTTGTCCAATATTTTTGTGGTTGCTTGCTTTGGTTAAATTATATTAAAATTATCATAAAACCCTATTCACCCCCCCTCTAGTGGTTTTTCACTTTTTGCTCTCTTTTCTTGGGAAATCTTTGACCTTGATGCCTTCTATTTCTTGAGGTGCTTTTGTGGCTGAGAGTGGATCTTTTGTGGAGCTTCATCCTCCTTTGGGATCATGTGCTTGGAGTTTCCTTTCTTGGAGCAATGTTCCTTATGGCGGGTGATATAATGGCTCTACCCTCTCTGTTCTTGTACTCTTTTATACATGCATGTTACTATTTTCTCCCTCTAAACCTTTCCTTAACATGCTACAGAATGATGATAAAATTAGAACTTAGTTGATGTGGGGATCATGCTTGGTTGGGATGCAATATGAAATTCTAGTTTTATACCCAATTTTGGTGATTGTGGTGTAATGATGGTCTTTTCCCTACTTCTTAACCTTGGTTTTGATCGCATGCATGATGAATGAGTGTCTTGATGTTCTATAAAGTTAGGACTCTATTTTGGTGGTGTTAAACATGGTTTCTCTCTCTTGTTTGAGGCCCCTTGTATGATGATCTCATGATGCAAGTTTTAGGGTTTTGGTAACTGGTTTTTGGGAGATGTTTTCCTCCTTGATGGGTGATAGTGTTTCTTATTGTTCTCTTCTATTTGAGCCTTAGTTTTCTTCTATTTTGGACCTTGGTTAGCCTTGGTTTGACGATGGTTCTTTGTCTTGGGAATAGCTTGACCATCAATGGTCATTACACCTTGACCTTTTATGGTATCAGTCGAGCTAATAGTTTGTCGTTTGGTCGAGATACCTGACCTGAATTAGTTGGGAACTTGCTTCTATTTTAGAAGAGACATATGAACTTATGATGAAAGTGACCTTTACCCTTGTCACAGTCATTATATCACTTCTATCTCTTTGTTGGTCGCAACCCATAGCTTTTTCGGTCAAGATGCCTTTGGTGTTCTTGAGGGTGGCCGAAACCCATACCCTAGAAGGTCACGACATGTTGGTTAAGGGTTGAGATATCCATCATGGGTTGAGGTCGCAACCATGATGTGTTGCGATCGCGACACCAAGGTTGGTCGTGGCTGATACATGCACATGAGGGGTGGTCGCGACCCATGTATGGTGGGTGGTCGTGACCCATGTGAGATGGATGGTTGTGACACATGGGTGATGTATGGCTAAGACAAATAATTAACACATGTTTATGAGTAATGAATGAACCACATATGGTAACCTTGTTCCTTATCTTAATCTAGGGATGATTAATGTGTTGCTTTGCTTTCTTGGAATGACTATGAGATTATGATGTTTTCTTATCTCTTTTAATCAACCCCTAACCTTGCACGTGGGATGAATGCCATGGCTTGTATATGTTGTGGTGATGATTATATGATCCAAGACGGTGCTTATGTACAGTGATGAAGCATAATGTGGTGATTTATATGCAACATTTATGTGATAGGTCTTATGACATGGTGATGTCTTAATTCCTATTGAGAGGTGGCACTCTCAAGTGATGTGATTTGGGATGATATCCCACACTGATGTGTAACATTGGTGATGGCCCTGTGAAAGGAAGTAATATAGTGTTGTGGTGGTGATGTTACTAGATCACACCTTATACATTTGATATCTTCTAGATTTGTACTGCTCCCCTTATTCTTGAAGAGTTTGTTATGGCTTTATACATTGTAACTTGATTGATGCTAAAAGTCACCCAATTGGTTAACTAAACAAGTGAAATCCTAATCATGTAGGCGTTGTATGCCATAGATCCTTTCCAGTGTCAGCTCTAATTACTGGATTGGTGAAATGGTATAACTCAGAGTGCATATTTTTTGAATATGTGGGGGTGCAAGATAAGTATTTCCTTGAATCCACAATTACAAGTTATGTGAGACGGTCATGTGTGAGCCAATCTCCTTGTGATATGGATGGCCATGAGTGAGCCACTCCTTTTAAGAATGACCATGTGTGAGTTGGTTCTTCTAGCATTGTTACCTATACCAAGGTGGGCTAGTTGTTTTATCTGGACGGTCATGCATGAGCAGATCAATCCATTGACTATATGTCACTTTCTTTGCAGTTGACTAATATGTCTCTGTGGTGTTTTCTCTTGTGCTAACCAATAGGCGGGGAGAGGTCATGGATTCTGACTCTTCCATTTGACCTTGTATGGCATCGATTTTGACTTAGTAGTGGCCAATTGGATTTGGGTGGTACGAATCAAATTATTCGGGCCATAATAATAAAATATGAAACACAGCCGTGTAGAGTTTTTTGCTTTGGGACAAATATGAATATCTTTGGTTGAGCCCTTGCCTTATCTTTTAATTGATTTCTTGAATTATAATATGGTAAGAGAAGTCAACTGTTATGTATGTTCTTCATATTTCTTTTTAGTATGTAACTTGATCTATTATTTAGTGGTATATGTCTAGTCTTGTTTAACATGCTTCATCTGTTGAGTACATATCATTTAGCTGCATCTGCTAATCTACATAGTATGTTGTTTTATCTGCATAGTATGTTGTTTTATCTGCATAGTATATTGTTTAACCTGCTTAGCTTATTTGTGCTTTAATAGACATTAGAGGAGAGTTATATCTCTCACTGGGACATTTGGTCTCTGACACGATTTTACCGTGCGTCGAACGCAAGTATACACGTCAATGTAGTATAGGCCCTTGTGAGGCCCGAGTCGAACTCAGGGACACTAAATTGTCGCTAGACTACTACTAACTGGTTATGATCAGCTAAATAGATTAAAAGAGTTTGAGAGTTGTTGTAAAAATAAAAGAAAACAAAATAAAATAAAGCAATCAATTAAATGTTTAGTTTAATCAATTCAGATGGGAATCTTTAGGATTGCGGTTTCACCATGGGTTTTCATTGTATGAATTTCCATATAATAATTCAGGTTCATCTCTCGATCTGAGTAGCGGCCTGTAGTCAGAATTGCCCACTATCGTGGTACAATTCACTACCTATGTCTAGGTCGGTTCCACCATCGTAGTAACCTATACCCTAAACTAGGTGCATTATAATCGACCTCTGGGTTTCCACCATTAACTGTACATCGCCTTGTTCAAGGGATTTGTTAATTAATGTGAATTTTGTCTCTTTTCAACCGTTAATTCTTATTTCAAAGTAATTAAAGGCATTAGATTATTATTATGGTGATTAAGCATAACAATATAATTGAGAAAATGAAATCATACCACAAATTCAAGAGATAAATTATGAATTACTATGATAAAAATGTCATACAATGCTTCCCCAGGCTACTCCCGATCCTAAAGATAAAGGGGATTAGCCCCGCATGTTCATCTCAGAGCAAAACATGGTAGAGAAATAGGGAAACATGGAGAAAAATGTGAATAAGATATGAAACCCTTGAACGGAGAAGATCCAAGCGTTCCTTGGCATGGAATGCGTGATCTACAGCCTTTCGGCGGTGGAAAACGTCTTCTTTGGCTTCCAAAATGGCTGGGGCGTGCTTCTAGGCTCTGTTCTTCTCTCCACACCTTCTCGGGACATGTGCAGTGGCTAATGACGTCCTCCCTTGCTCTTGGCCGCCGTCATTAGGTATAATCACCGAGTTAGGTTGCGAAAATATCACATCCGTCAGATTAAGATCAATATGAAATAAACTTGTATCTGACGGTGTCGATACCATCGACGCGGGTCGATGGTATCAACCTTGCGCGATATCGACAAGTCTTCTTTCTCTTCGTTGTTGCACCTGATGCTGACTCGATACCATCGACATGGGTCGATGGTATCGACACCCTTAGGCGTCGTTTTTTGTCCTCTTCTGTCGTTGAATCTTCTGGGGTCGATAGTATCGACATTATGGTCGATAGTATCGACTCTCTTCTCGCCAGCAACCTGATGGAATGTTGCTACCATTGACTTCCATGTCGATGGTATCGACTCTGCGCTGCTCCTTGCGGATGGCAACCTGTGGTTGTGTCGATAGTATCGACAGCTTTTGATAGTATCGACACCTGCAGATATTCATTTTTCCTAAAATTGCAACACAAAACCACATAAGCCGAAATAAAACATATTATTATAATCATTTATGCTCAAAACAATAAAATAAGGGAGAATTGATGTTGAGAAGGCTCATAGACCAAAGTAAATGAATTATGCAATATTAACCACCAAAATGACCAATAAATGCATAAAACACAAGTAAAACAAGTCTATAAATGCGACTCAAAATCATCGCATCAAACTACCCTAAGCTTGAACATTGCTCGCCCTCGAGCAACTAAACTTTAGAATAGAATTGCGAGGGTCAAATAACGAACAGATCATCACAACACACATCACCATATGATCCCCACCAGACCTTCACATACCGGCCCTCACTAACCATAGAATGATAATTACCCCAAAGGCAACAGTAATCATCCATAAGAGATATCTACTTCAAAAATAATGAACACTATCACATAAGGCAGTTGACATAATAAAATTCTCCAGTTCAGACTCAGTGCATCTTGTGATCTCCTATTCTACGTTGCTCGCCCTAACTACCATCTACATGGAAGCAGCTCTCCTGATATTAACGAGTGAGGAGAAAATCACGGTGGCCTACTAATTCGAGCAATGGGTGGATGGAATGGGTGGCTCATGGAAGAAATGGAAGCATTATACAATTCTAACATACACAAAGCAAAAATGACCTAAATGATGCATATGCAAATGAAAATGCCCTAATGCCTACCTGTGGGTGGAATGATGCATGCACTATAATTCCGTCTCCAGGTGAGATGGAATATCTAAGAAAACTACCTCATGTACTTATCCTTCTTAATATGTAGTGAGAACAGGTTCCTTTCTCCCTCTCATTCCTATTTATTTCTCAATTCTTTTCTTTGTCTTTTTTATCAATTTTTTTTAATGCCCTTATATCCATAAATGACAATGAATTATTTGTCGGGCTCACTTCTTGTTACACAACTATATACTTGAAGCATTCAGAAGGTATGGAACAAGTTTATCACCTTTAATGTTTCAGAAGAAATAAGATACACGATGTACTGTATATGCATAAAAATGTGAATGCAGCTACAAAATGATACTCATGCGACTAAATGACATGCACTTAGGGATAATGTGCATGTATAGCTAATCTTTTTTTTTCAAATTATGAAAATAGCTGCAATGCAAGACCTATCTATATGGAATGCAATCAAAGAAATTAAAATTGTAATGTACTTCCAGTTCTTAAGGTGGAGTATGAAAACAAAGGGGTGGATAGATCACAATACTAATTGACTGAACCTTTGTAAATTATTATGTGTCCCTCCTTATTGACCTGTGTAGTAATTAAGAGGTTTCTCTCTCATACTTCAAATTAGAGTCTCATTATCATTTGACCAGTTTAGGCTCAAACAACCAGTTTCGTCCACTTTTCATGAATCATGAGAATGTACAGTTGTGGTTTTCTGTTTAAGAGTTGACAAACCCAATTATTTCCTTAAGTTATGTGTTCAAAGTTGAACAATACAAGCTTGCAAAACACTAATTTTTTTTTAATTTACCCCTGATTCCCATGTACAAGCAACGAGATGACACATGCCTTAAGACATCCACAATTACACTGGATAGAGTGTGGATCCTACAAACAAACTAAAAATTGCAAGAACTAAAAGACAAAAGACAAAACAATAAAAACTAAAAAACTAAAGGATAGAGCTATTCCAACTCCCCCCCTAAGCTTGAATTCGACTATGGCCTCATAGTAAAAAACAACCTTAAAAGGTGGAACAGTGATACCGATCATTCTTTCAGAGGAGGCGGGTACTGCGGGGTCGTGGGATCCCAAGACGGGTACTGCCCTTGAAAGCTCGGATCATACTGGGGCATTGGTGGAGGTTGTGGATACCCCCCAAAGTAATTCTGGCTCCAGTAATGATCGTAGAAGGGCTGCTGCTGCATCTCCATCCTATGCAACCTGTCGTGGATGTGTTGTTGGTTGTCGAGGAGGAGATGCTCATTTTAAAAAATTTCCCTCTGGTTATCTAGAAACCGGTTCGTCATCTCCTGAATATCAACATATGAAGCTGTGTGTCGCTGCTACGTCTGATGGATATCTTGCAGAATTACATACATCCCTTGCATGGAGTAGACATCCTCGCTTTGCTGCGAGGGTTGTGGTGGCGGAGGCTGTGAAGAAGAAGATGCACCCGGATGCATGCGGGGATGCTTCCGGGGTGCCATGCGTGCACGAAGAGGAGTGAAAGCCTCCTCTTCCTCTTCATGCTCATCACCGTCATTGTCATTGTCGTTGTCGTTGCCGCCATCTTCATCCGAGCTCTCGATGGCGATGACATGCCATCGAAAATGCAGAGCGCCCTCGATGTGGAAGACAGGGTCTTGCTCCTGTTGGAGAGAGGAGTAAGCTGGGAGAGATTTAACCCAAGATAGTGGGCCAGCGGTGTGATGATCCCTCCAAAGTGAATTGGAGCCTTCCACGTACTCCTCTTTATAGCCAACACGCGCGTTAAGAAAAACGTACCCCAATTACACTCTTGGCGCTTCAACAACTTGTGCAGGAAAAACAAATCTGTCTCCTGAAACTTGCTGAGAGACAGGTCACCACGAGTGAACAATGTGGTGCAGAGCATGCGGTGAAGAACCCATACAAATGGATGCTCAAAATCCGCCACTGCAGGGTTATGGTAGCTGTCGGATTTTGTGGGAGGCGCAGTCACTAGCTCGGTGAAGATAGCATCATAGTCCGTCCTGTTATCGGGCTGCCAGTACTGGTCTCTCCCACGATTCCAATTGTAGATTCCATTGAACTGCATGAGGGTGAGAGTGTAATCATTATTGTACAGCCGGAAAGAAGTGCGACCCTTAATCCATTCCCGATCAGTGGTAATGGCGTCGTTTGGCATGACGCATATGTCCAGCGATACCATGAATTCCGCCACCAGCTCCTTGTATGTGGGCCAGTCACTGAAGAATGGCTGGCTGTCGGCATGGCATTCCACCTCATCGGGCGTCCTACCTGTATGCCTTGCCTGCCCCTCAAGAATGTAGGTAAGATTGGCCTCGAACCCCAGATCACGGACCATTGTCCGATCAACGTAGCGCGTGGGCTCGATCTTTCTTTTCATAATTTCCTCATAGACCTTCCTGACCTCTGCGGAAGGATGGACAATCCGTGGACGCGGAATAGAGGTAGGATGTAGAGGAACAAACTCGGGGATCTCCATAGGATCCGCCCGTGAAGAGGATGCACCGGATGTACGCACCATCGTCGAGAAAGAAAGAGTAGAAGACGGAGCTTAGTGAAGGTTGGAGAAGACAATCTCCACTCGGTGAAGGCTCGGGGAAGAACACGCTCCTTGGATGCTCGTAGCCAGGCTCTGATTGCTCAACAAGACGCACGGCACAAGTGGAGGAGGAAATCTTTGAAGGTGTGACGTCATATGACGACAAACCATCCCTTTTATAACTGTGGCCGGCGTTGCTGTGTGCCCGTCGATACCATCGACGCGAGTCGATGGTATCGACTCGTGTATCACAATCTGTTCTTCTGCTAGTATCGACGACTGTCGATAGCCCGATGTGGGGGCCCAGATAGATGACGTGTCGATACTATTGATGGGTGTCGATAGTATCGACCCATCCCATGGATCGACTCTCCTGATGCAGCGATCGCCGTTGATTTCCTCTCATGGATCGGTGACGTGTCGCATCGATACTATCGACGCAAGTCGATAGTATCAATTTTTGCTTAGGGCAACACCCTCGCGAGGCCCGACCACCACTTTCTGCCTGTAACTGGGTCGATACCATCGACAGGCCCGTCGATGGTATCGACTTCACTGAGACAATTTCGTCTGAATATCTCCAGAGATCTTGCTAGTATCGACGTCCGTGTCGATACTATCAACCTCATTTTTGCGATCAACCTGTTGGTGTGTCGATACCATCGACGAGGCTGTCGATAGTATCGACGCAGAGCGATTTCTTCAGCCGCCAACCTGTACCCATCTCGATACCATCGATACAGTGGTCGATGGTATCGACTCTGCCTCAGTCCTACACATTGAACAAATGGTCAAGCTATCTTTTTTACACTAAAAACAAAATCAAATCAAACCAATGTACAAATGTGAAAGAAACTAAACTAAGCTATCGATGGCTGGGTTGCCTCCCAACAAGCGCCCTTATTTAACGTCTTAGGCTAGACGACATAAAGCTCCTCATGCATCTGGAAGCGCAATGAATTTGACCTCATTCACTTTCCTTGTGTAATCTTCACCGAAATACAATTTCAATCGTTGTCCATTAACCAAGAATGTTGTCTCTCCATCACGCACCATGATTGCACCATGCGGCCTGACCTCCTCTACGGTGAATGGTCCACTCCATCCAGATTTCAATTTCCCAGGATGCATCTTCAACTTGGAGTTGAACAAGAGTACACGATCTCCTTTCTTGAAGACGCGCATCTGAATATGGCGATCATGAATCAACTTTGTTCGCTCCTTGTAGATCCGTGAGCTTTCATATGCATTCATCCTTAGCTTGTCAAGTTTGTTCAACTCAAACAACCTTTTCCTTCCCGCTTCATCATAACTCAAATTCAGCTTCCTAAGCGCCCAATGCGCTTTATGCTCCAATTCCACCGGCGAATGGCAGGTCCGACCGTAAGCCAACCTAAAAGGCGTAGTGCCTATATGTGTCTTAAACGCCGTCCTGTACACTCACAAAGTGTCCGATAGCAGGGTGCTCCAGTTTTTTCTCGTGGAAGCCACAATGCGCTCTCAGATCTTCTTAATCTCCCGATTGGAGACCTCCACTTTCCCCTGTGTTTGTGGGTGGTACGGCGTACCAATGTTGTGATTTACCCCATACTTTCTCAACAGTGCCACGAACTTCTAATTCTAGAAATGCATACCTCCATCACTAATGATCATTCTTGGTACACCAAACCTACAGAAAATGTATTCTTTGACAAACCTGCTCACTACAACGGCATCATTAGTCCTAGTGGGTATTGCCTCTACCCACTTCGACACATAATCAACAGCTAATAGAATGTACAAGTTAGAATTTGAGGACACAATGGGTCCCATAAAATCAATACCACACAGATCGAACACCTCGACCTCTTGAAATACATTGAGGGGCATCTCCTGTCTTTTTGAAATGTTACCTGCCCTTTGGTAGGAATCACATTGCCTCACATACTCATAGGCGTCTCTGAACAAAGTAGGCCAATAAAGACCACTCTACAGTACCTTGGCCGTAGTTCTAGAACTTGCATGATGGCCACCCGTCGGTAGAGTATGGCAATGACGAAGGACGCTTTTGTACTCCACCTTCAGTACACACCTGCGTAATACACCATCCCTGCACTGCTTCAACAGAATAGGGTCATCCCAGAAATAATAACGCAAAGAATGGAAAAATTTCTTTTTCTCCTGGTATGTCCAATCATCCGGGATAATTTTGCAAGCAAGATAATTAACTATATAAGAAAACCAAGGATCTTTAGATTTCACAGATAAAAGTTGCTCATCAGGAAACATCTCAGTAATGGGTATATGCAAATCCTTCTCATCTACCCTTTCCAACCTAGATAAATGGTCCACAACCACATTTTCTATTCCCTCCTTATCTTTGATTTCAATATCAAATTCTTGTAAAAGTAAGATCCACCTAATCAATCTAGGTTTGACATCCTTTTTCTCCATCAAGTATTTAATGGCGGCGTGGTCCGTCCATACCACGACTTTAGATCCTACAAGATATTGCCGGAATTTTTCAAAAGCAAAAACAACGGCGAGAAGTTCTTTTTCAGTTGTCGTGTAGTTTAACTGTGCATCATTTAAAGTTTTGGACGCATAGAAAATCACAGTGGGTTTATTGTCCACAAGTTGTCCCAAAACAGCCCCCACAATGAAATCTGATGCATCACACATCAGTTCAAATGGCTTGGTCCAGTCCGGTGTTTGCACAACTGGTGCCGAAATCAGTTTTTCTTTAAGCACGTTAAACGTGTGTAAACACTTGTCGTTAAAATCAAACACATCATCCTTTTCCAACAACTCAGATAAAGGTTTGGAGATTTTAGAGAAATATTTTATAAAGCGGCGATAAAAACTGGCGCGACCTAGAAAGCTCCGTACCCCTTTAACCGAATTCAGTGAGGGCAATTTGGAAATAACTTCGATCTCTATCGGGTCTACCTCCAACCCTTTGCTAGACACTTTATGTCCAAGCATGATCCCTTCACTGACCATCATGTGGCATTTCTCCCAATTGAGGACCAAATGCGTGTCCTCACAACGTTGCAAAACCTTGTCCAAATTGTATAAACATTCATCAAAGGATGCGCCATAGACGGATAAATCGTCTATAAAAACCTCCAAACAACGTTCAACCATATCGCAAAAAATGGCAAGCATGCAACACTGAAAGGTTGCCAGTGCGTTACACAACCCAAATGACATACGACGGTATGCAAATGTTCCGTAAGGACAAGTGAAGGTGGACTTCTCTTGGTCCTTAGGATCAATGGAAATCTGATTATACCCCGAATAACCATCAAGAAAACAAAAATGCGATCGACCCGCTCATCGCTCTAAAATCTGATCAATAAATGGGAGAGGGAAATGATCCTTAAGAGTAGCAGCATTCAATCTATGGTAGTCTATACATACACGCCACCCGGTTACCAAGCGGGTCGTGACAGGTTCATTTAACAAATTATGTGTAACAGTAATTCCCCCCTTTTTAGGGACTACCTGTATAGGACTCACCCACGTCGAGTCAGATATAGCATAGATGATACTTGTAGAAAGGAGCTTGATCACCTCCTTCTTGATGACCTCCATCATGCTCGGATTTAGTCGACGATGTTGCTGAATCACCGGCTTGGCTCCCTTTTCAAGCCAGATCTTGTGCTGGCACAATGTAGGGGAGATCCCCTTGATGTCTGTGATCGACCACCCGAATGCACCTCGGTGGTTCTTCAACACAATCAGCAGCTGATCTTCCTCCTCGGCACTCAGATATGCCGAAATAATCACATGCAGCTTCTCATCCTGAGTTAGAAATGCATATTTCAAGTGCGGTGACAATGGCTTCAATTCCAAATCTGGTGGGATGATTAAGTATGGCTGAAGCAGTGGTGGGAGTTCTCCAAGGTCTTCATAGTACCTAGCATAAAAGCATGGAAGCACCTGAAGCATCTTGGCACACTCTTGCAGTGACTTGCTTCTCATCCAATCATGTGTTATATTAACCAGGCAGGCTTCAAGTGGTAATTCTGGATATGCATCAAAAACAGAACTTGCTATTGCCTCATCTTCAGTAGAAGACAGGATGTCCTCCTCTTCATCATTGGGAAAACCCACAGCTTTGCTAAGGGACACAACCTTGGTCTGCTCCATGATTTCTACAGCCAGTGTCCCTTTTTCTACTCTAGTCATCACATGAGCCACATCTAGAAATGGCTTCCCTAGACAGAGAGAGATATTTTGATCAAAGTGCTTAGCCATGCGTCATTGCTCCTTAGCTTTAGATTGCGTGGTGCTAGAAGGCATGACCATCTCGAACCGATCATCAGTGATACCCAAGGTCAAACGACCTCTCCCCATCTCAAGTATCATGTCAACAGTGGATTGAAAGGGTCGTCCAAGAAGTAACTCATTACCCTGTTCATCTTGCATCTCCATTACAACAAAGTCTGCTGGAAATACAAACCGATCTACTTTCACCAACACATCTTCACAAATACCATAGGGCTTCACCACTGAATTATCCGCCAACTGTATTGTCATATTGCTCAGCCTTGATTCTTTTAATCCCAATTTCTTGAACGTAGAGAGAGGCATCAGATTTATGCTTGCCCCTGAATCACACACTGCTTCACCAAATTTCACCTTACCAATGTAACATGAAATATTGAAGCAGCCCAGATCCTACCTCTTAGGTGGCAATGTGCCCATGATGAAGGCACTCACCTGCTCCTTGAGAACTACAACCTTCGTATCATGGATCTTCCTCTTCTTAGTGATGATGTCTTTCAAGAACTTCCCGTAGGAGGGAATTTGCTCTATTGCCTCTAATAATAGAATGTTGACAGATAGCTTTCTGAAACTGTCCAGAAATTTCTTGAACTGAGCGTCCACTTTCTTTGCTTTCACACTATTTGGATATGGGACAGGGACAACATGTGCCCTTTGATGCGGAGGCACATATGGTGTCCTTTTCTGTGTCTCCTCCTCAACAACTACGGGGTCTGCGGTGACATCCTCTGCTATATCCTCAAATGGCTCTGTGACTAAAATTGGCACTTCCTCAGTGGCCTCACCTTCGGTTTCTGACTGGGGTTTTCTTGGTTCATCGGCCCTGGGGTTTAAAATCTTCTTGCCACTCCTTAGCAAGATTGCCTTCGCCTGTTGGTTTCCTCCTGGAATGTTTATGTTACCCGGAAAGCCTTGCTACGTTGGCTTCTTCAGATTGGCTATCTCAGCTGCCATTTATGCCATAGACATCTCTATCGTCCTCATCTGAGCCCCATGGCTCTGCAATGTCTTCCCAAACTGATTCATGAATTCCCCTTGTTGATTGATCTTCTGGCCAAAAGTGTTCATTAGTTCTTGGTTCTGCTTTATCACTTGATTGAGAAACTCTGTGCTCTTATCCTCTGCCACCGGCTGGGGTTTTGCATCGGGGTCCTGCAAGAAGTTATTCGGATCTTTCCAGTTAAATTTCTTGTCCTTCCTCCATGCATAATTGTTATTTCTATACCCTTACTGATGGTGCATGAATTTGACTTGAGCTTCATCCTCGGACTCGGTATCTTCTTTTGCAAGCAATTTCTTTGCTAGAAGGTCCATCTTCTCATTCAGCTGTTTGATGGCCTTTGACTCTCCCACAGCTCGAACGTGCTCTACGGCGTCTCTGTCGCCCCGTGATTTCTTCTTGGCCATGTTTTTCAGAATTTCCCAACACCTCATGTCTGTGTTGTTCAAAAAGAACCCTGAACCTGTGGAATCCAGGTTACTTCTATCATGCTCGGAGAGAGCAAAATAGAAAATTTTGACCTACGTCTCCTTGTCAAGCCCATGATGCGGGCACCTCCTAAGCATGATTTGGAACCGCTCCCATGTCTCGGAGTAAGTCTCCCCTACCTTCTGGCTGAAATTATGGATTTTTCTGATCATATCATTTGTCTTCTCAGGCAGAAAGAACCTTTCAAAGAATACTTCCACCATGTGGTTCCATGATTCCACATATTCATCGTCAAGATTGTGCAACCATTCTCGTGCATTTCCTTCCAGAGAACTCAAGAACAACTTCAGGTAGAGCGCCTCTTGTGGAAATCTGTCAATTTTAATCATGTCACAATTCTCCATGAATTGGCTTATATGAGTCACCGGATCTTCGTTCTTTAGCCCATGGAATGCATTTGACTTGACCAAGTTGATTAATGCATGATCAATCTTATAGGTCGAAATGTTGATCGCCTGCTTCTTGATTGGCCCCTTTGAAGCAGATGAAGAATAAGCCTTTATCTTCTCCCATATCGTCTGTTCCTCTGCCATTTCTTCTTGTTCAGATTCAGAATCTATTTCTTCCAAGTGGTCTTGATTGTAATCCTCCTCGTCGTCAGGTCCCGGTAGTGGAACCTCTGGTGCTTGTTGTGTGTAGTCGGTGCTACACGTCTGCACCATGCACAGTACCTGCAAAATGATAATTTCAGTTCAGTATTGTGCTAGACGATTACAAAATTTGAAAGATAGACCATGAATTTTAGAAATGATTTCAAAATAATAAAAATAAAAGGTGGCCTAGAATGGCCGCTTGCAACACTCGTAGTTCCGACAATTGTCGCGTCCCCGACAACGGTGCCAAAAACTTGACACGATTTTACCGTGCGTCGAACGCAAGTATACGTGTCAATGTAGTATAGGCCCTTGTGAGGCCCGAGTCAAACTCAGGGACACTGAATTATCGGTAGACTACTATTAACTAGTTGCGATTAGCTAAACTGATTAAAAGAGTTTGAGAGTTTTTGTAAAAATAAAAGAAAAGAAAATAAAATAAAGCAATCGATTAAATGTTTAGTTTAATCAATTCAGATGGGAATCTTTAGGATTGTAGTTTCACCGCAGGTTTTCATTGTATGAATTTCCATATAATAATTCAGGTTCATCTCTCGATCCAGGTAGCGGCCTATAGTCAGAATTGCCCACTGTCGTGGTACAATTCACTACCTATGTCTAGGTCAGTTTCACCGTCGTAGTAACTTATACCCTAAACTAGGTGCACTATAATCGACCTCTGGGTTTCCACCATTAACCGTACATCGCCTTGTTCAAGGGATTTGTTAATTAATGTGAATTTCATCTCTTTTCAACCGTTAATTCTTCTTTCAAAGTAATTAAAGGCATTATATTATTATTATGGTGATCAAGCATAACAATATAATTAAGAAAACAAAATCATACCACAGATTCAAGAGATAAATTATGAATTACTATGATAAAAATGTCATACAATGCTTCCCCGGGCTACTCCCGGTCCTAAAGATAAAGGGGATTAGCCCCGCATATTCATCTCAAAGCAAAACATGGTAGAGAAAAAGGGAAACATGGAGAAAAACATGAATAAGATATGAAACCCATAAACAGAGAAGATCCAAGCATTCCTTGGCGTGGAATGCACAATCTACAGCCTTTCGGCGGTGGAAAATGTCTTATTTGGCTTCCGAAACAGCTGGGGCGTGCTTCTGGGCTCTGTTCTTCTCTCCACACCTTCTCGGGACGTGTGCAGCAGCTAATGACATCCTCCCTTGTTCTTGGCCTCCGTCATTAGGTATAATCATCGAGTTAGGTTGCAAAAATATCACAGCCGTCGGATTTAGATCAATTTGAAACAAACTTGTATCTGACGGTGTCGATACCATCGACGCAGGTCGATGGTATCGACCTTGCGTGATATCGGCAAGTCTTCTTTCTCTTCGTTGTTGTGCCTGATGCTGACTCGATACCATCGACACGGGTCGATGGTATCGACACCCTTAGGCATCGCCTTTTGTCCTCTTCCATCACTGAATCTTCTGGGGTCGATAGTATCGACATTATGGTCGATAGTATCAACTCTCTTCTCGCCAGCAACCTGATGGAATGTCGCTACCATCGACTTCCATGTTGATGGTATCGACTCTGCGCTGCTCCTTGTGGCTGGCAACCTGTGGTTGTGTCGATAGTATCGACAGCTGTCAATAGTATCGACACCTACAGATATTCGTTTTTCCTGAAATTGCAACACAAAACCACATAAGCCAAAATAAAACATATTATTATAATAATTTATGCTCAAAACAATAAAATAAGGGAGAATTGATGTTGAGAAGGCTCATAGACCAAAGAAAATGAATTATGCAACATTAACCACCAAAATGACCAATAAATGCATAAAACACAAGTAAAACAAGTCTATAAATGCTACTCAAAATCATCGCATCAGTCTCACCTTGTGTGTTTCTACATCTTTTTGGTGGTTGAGCACGAGGAAGTAGAGATCGTGCCACTGGTGCTGAGCAGCAAAAAGTCTAGTAGTTGCTGAAAGTTTGGATATGCTGCTTGTGTATAGAAGTAGAGTCCTATGTGTCGTCCATGTACACTCAGGTCCTTGGGGAGGTTTTTTTGTATGTATCAATACATGGTTTTGGCTTTATGCATGCTATTATATAGAGACAACATTATGTATCTTGAACATGTTATCATGTGTGATCAGAGGCTAGAGAGCAAGTGAATATTATCTTATATAATGTTTTGGCAGGTGATATGCAATACATGTGGCTTTTGCAGACTCATGTGTAATATGTTGCAACTCTTATGGTTATACAAAATAAGTTTTAATTTCCTATGCTATGATTTATGGTAACCTAGATGTTTAGTTTTTAATTCCACACTTTGATTTTGAGTTATGTTGCTTGTTGTGGCGTGTGGGGTCATAGAGTAATGGCATCCTTGGTGGTGATTAGGGTTTTCTATGGTTTGCTTTGTTTCGACCTTGTTGAACCTTGGTGATGGTAGCGACCTAGGGGTTGTCTTGGATGTGTTTCGACTAAAACACTTGCCTTGGCATGATGTTGTTATGAACATGATGGTTTGGGGTGATGTGTTTCGACCTAGATGTTTGTCTTCATGTGTTTCGACCTCTTTCATGGTGATGATCTTATTTCGACCTAGTCTTGATGTTTTTCCCTCCATGAAGTGTTGCGGCTGAAACTACATGTTGGGGACTCAAGTAGGTGACACCCCGCATAGGTCCATTTCATGCATGCATGGATCAAGTGGTTGCATGTGGGTTTTTTTGGAGGACAAGTGTCCCTTTGGTTCCTTAGGGTGTTGACACCTCATCTTTGCCTCTCTCTCATACCTCAAGTATATAACCTCTTTTCTCTCCACACAATTGAACCCTTTCGGCCATTCTTGTCCCTTCTTCTCTTTTGGTCGCCTTGGAGCCTTGGGGAGAAAGGGGAGTTGATTTTGGAGCTCTTGGTGGTTGGATCTCTTTCTTGTGGTGATATTTGCTCATCTTCAACCTTAGTAATTATCTACTCTTCTTTTGTGACATTTTGGCTGGAGTATTTACCCCATCCTGCCCCCTTCTCTTGGCCATGGGCCATGTTTTGGCATGGTGATCATTCTCAAGGAGAAACCCCTCATCACAAGGGTCATAGGCCATAGTGAGAAAAAGTTCTTCCCTCTTTTTTCCTCCCTCTTGCTTTGGTTTGTCAAGGATCTTCTTTTCTCCTTTTCGTGGGCTATCTTTGACCTTGGCAACTTCTTGTTGTTGAGGTGTTTTTGTGGTTGAAAGAGGAACCTTTGGTGGAGCATCTTCAATCTTTAGATCATGTTCTTGGATCCCTTGATCTTGGAGCATGGGATCTTTGGTGTTGAGCTTCTTAAGGCCAATGATATAACTCTTCACCATCTCTATTATTGCACTTTTTGTAGATGCATGTTGTTGTTCCTCTCACTAAAATGTAACTCTACTGTGCTCTTAGATAATACCCTACTCTAGATCTTGTTTGATGGTGATTAACATGCTTGATTTGAAAGAAATCCGAAACCCTAAATCTAAGGCCCTCAATTTTGGAAATGTATGTTCTATGGTGGTTATTGTTGTGTGGTTTCCACATCAACTTTTCACATGATTTCACACACAAATTCAGTTCATTTTGTTCTCATTTAGCCTATATTCATATTACTCTTGCCACCTTTTTTGTTATTTTTCTTATCACATGATGTGTATTACAAATTTGCATCAAAAGGATCAAATTGGAGATAGCCAAACTCAAATTCATCATTATTGGGACTTCTCCACGCCTTGCAGACATTCAGAAATTTAATTCTGCTGAAACAACAATGCACATGACGTGTCTTATTTAAGACACGACATGTGCATTTCTATACGGCCTATTACTTCAGACTCTAAAGAAAAGTACACGCCATGTCCACAAAAGACATGACGTGTACCTGGGAATTCAGAATCGAGTCTAACCTTTCTGGTAACGTACACGACGTGTATTAAATCAGACACGCCATGTGCTTCACACTCAGAAACAACTACCGGAGACAGGATACGCCATGTCCAGAGAAAGACACATCATGTGCCTGTCAGTTTCAGCAAGTTTCAAATGCGACTCTTTTCATTTTAAAAGACAAAACCACTCTATGGAGAAGTTATCTTTGGTCATAATTTGAAACTCTTTTGTACCAGAGTAAGGCTAGAGAAAGGAGGGTGATTTTGGAGGTGGAAGAAAGGTGGTTTCTTGCTAAAGAAACCCATTCTTCTTGTTTTCTTCTCCAATCTTCTTCTCCAAGGTGCAACAGAGCTTCTCCACTCCACAAAGCTTCTTGAGAGAGATGTTTGTTTAGTTTGGAGTAGTTGTAGGAGTGGGATTTCATGCTAAAGCTAGAATTCTACTCCTCTTGGGTTACAAATTAGGTCTTATTAGCTTTTCCTTCTCTAGATCATGTTGAACTCTGAAATTTCTGTGCATTTTCTACTGTACACTATTATGGACGAGTGGTTTCCTTTTCTTAGACATGGGATAGTATCTCCCATGTCATAGCATGTATGGAACATGAAAATTCCGTACTAAATGCTATGTTGCTTGTTTTTCTACCTTGTGAGTACCAGTTTCTTCTTTTCTTCATGTATGGTTGGCCACCTTATGTGTATGTTTTATGCTCTATTGATTGATCTGAGAAGATATGTAGGAGAGTAAGGAGGTACTCTCTTGGCAACTCCTTCTTTACCATGAGAGTGGAAATTATGGAGTTGAGGAGTAGGTTTGTTATCCAAAATGAAATTCATACATGGGAATGTTGAATTGAATTAGGATCGTTGTACTTGCACCGAGAGGTGAAGTGCAACATACAACTCTCCTTTAAAACAAGTGCTTAGTATGTTTAAATTTCGTGCTCCTATTCTATGCTATGATATGTGGATGAAATACTAAGTCCAAGATACTTCTAATTTCGAATTTTAATCTCTTTTAGTAAGCCATTTACTGTTTGCTTAATTCTGAAATTTTCTAGTTTAATCAACCAATTCCACTTTTAAAATGGTCTAGATTGTTGAACCTTAGCACTGTTGTGTTTAGTTAATTTCTTAAGCTCCTTGTGTTCGATCTCGACTATGACTACTTCCGTATACTTGCGGAAATTGGTTAGTTGAGTAAAAGATCTTTCTTAAGATTGAAACTCGTTAGTGTAATAGACCAACAAGTTTTTGGCATCGTTGTCGGGGATCTATGGTTAATCTAATTAGAGTAACAAGTGCTAACTAGTATTCGAGACTGGATCATCATTTCCATTTTCAAATTTCCATATACCTTTTAGTTGTGTTCTTAATTTCTCTTGTTATTTTTCAGGTTGTATGCGTCGCTTGCAAAGAGGTCTTCAAACATCTGCTTTGCTAGACCTTGAGATCGAACGTACTCTTTCAAGCTTAAGAAGGGCAAGAAGAGTAGAACAACCACTGCTAAGAGGTGTTCCACCATCGTCACCATCGCCATCTTCTCCGTCCTTTGAAGAAGCTACACCAAGGGATCCAACCATGGAGGATGACCGTCCTTTGAAGGATTTTTCAATGTCGGTTGCCACAAATATTTGTGGAGCCATTGACCTTCCTACAATTGAAGCAAACAATTTCTCTATTGCTCCTTCTATGATGCAGATGATACAGTAGAACCGCTTCGGAGGTACAGTCAATGAAGATCCAAATCTCCATGTGGCTGAGTTTTTGGTGTATGTGAATACTTTCAAAATCAATGGTGTATCCGCCGAAGGAGTGAGACTAATGTTGTTTCCCTTCACCCTAAGAGATAGAGCCAAGGCATAGCTGTTGTCTCTTCCAAAGAAGTCAATCAAAAGCTAGGACCAACTTCTAAATGCTTTCCTTGCAAAGTATTTCCCGCCGAGCAAGACAACCCAGCTAAGGAATCAACTCACCAACTTCTCTCAATCCGATGGAGAAACTATGTATGATACATGGGAACAGTTTAAGGATCTTCAATGCCTTTGCCCTCACCATGGGTTGACCAACTGGCTGCTACTCCAAACGTTCTATAATGGTTTGTTCTACAACACCCGCATGACACTAGATGTTGTAGATAATGGAGCATTGATGACTATGTCTTACAGGGAGGATTATGACATCATTGAAGACATAGCCCTCAACATTGCCAATGGGGATCAGATAGGAGAGCACAATCATCTTCTACAGCTAGTTCTTCAGTCGGGAAACAAGGAGGGAAGCATATTGTTGATGCCGCTGACTTAATTGCTGCTAAACTTGATATTCTTACACAGAAGTTCAAGAAGATGACTACTTTGCAAATCCAATTAGCTGAAGTGATATGTTAAGCTTGTGGTAATTCTAGACATACTTCTTCCTCATGCTTTGCTCCTAATACAAATGAAGGGAGCCTAGAACAAGCCAATGTCGTTGGGATGTAGGGGAACAAGCAGTGCAATCCATATTCCAACACCTACAATCTGTAATGGAGAGATCATCCTAATTTCTCCTATCGGAACATAAGCAACACTCAAAACTTCCAACATAAACAACAACAACCGCATCAACAACAAAACTTCAATTGGCAAAATAATGGGAATCCGTCAGGTTTCAACAACAACATGGGTTACCAACAGAAACAACCCCAAAGTTCTTCCTTGGAGGCCATGATGGAGAAATTTATATCCACACAGGTGCAGCTGAATGAAGAGTTAAGGGGCAACGACAAGCTCTTGAAATATGTGATTGCCGACCTCTCCACAAAAGTGGATGGCATTTCCACTCACATAAGGATGTTGGAAAATCAAATTGCCCAACAAGCCTTGACGCAGCAAAAGAACACCCAATCCGGTTCTCTTCCAAGCCAATGGGAGGTGAATCTGAGACAGCAAGCAAATTCCATCACCTTGAGAAGTGGAGCTGAAATCCACAGACCTTCTCCACCCAAGCAGAAGAGTGCAGAGATCACCGATGAAGAGAAGCTTGACACCCCTATGGGTGACAAAAGAAAAGGTACAACTGAGGCACCATCTTCTGTTAAAGTTAATGCACCATTTCCGCAGAGGCTTGCAAACACGA
This sequence comes from Alisma plantago-aquatica, assembly GCA_963693085.1. Lineage (NCBI taxonomy): Eukaryota > Viridiplantae > Streptophyta > Magnoliopsida > Alismatales > Alismataceae > Alisma > Alisma plantago-aquatica. Next base: position 401,557,627 of record OY856409.1, read on the forward strand.
AGGAGAACTTAAAGTTTAGGAAGTTTATGGACATTCTAAACAAAGTACATGTCAATCTTACACTAGCTGAGGTTATTGCAGAGATGTCGTCATATGCTAAGTTCCTTAAAGACATCCTCACCAAAAGGAGGAAGGTGGACCAAGTGGAGACCGTGATGCTTTCTGAAAGAATTAGTTATATCATTCAAAATAGACTTCTTGAGAAGTTAGATGACTTGGGAGCCTTTACTCTACCATGCAATATTATCAATACTACTTTTGACAAAGGTCTTATAGACTTCAGAGATAGTATTAGTCTCATCCCTTCTACCCTATGGCAAGAGCTAGATCTTGGAGATCTAAAGCCTACAAAGATGGCCATTGAACTGGCCGATCATTCCATCAAATACCCCAAAGGTATCATGGAAGATGTGATAGTGCATATTGGTGAACTTTATATTCCTTGTGATTTTGTAGTGCTAGACATGGTAGAAGTTCCTTCCAATCCTATTATTTTTGGGAGGCCTTTCCTGAGAATTGCTGGATGCCTAGTTGATGTTTGCAAAGACAAACTCACATTCTGAGTTGGTGATGAAGCCATGGAGTTTTCTATATATGATGCTATGAAAGCACCCTCTCACATAGAAGAAATATGTTTTATGGACTCTGTTGATTCTGTTATACAAGAAGATCATGATGTTTCCAATTTGATACTAAACTACTGTGATGATGATGAAGGTATTAATAATGGATCTAAAAATTCTGGGCTATTTTCTATTTCCCACTTATATGCTACTGAAGAAGACACTCCACCTGTTGATGACAAAGTCAAAGAAAATGCAGCTGGAAGAAAGATAGAACTTAAAGCCCTTCCACCAGGGCTAAGGTATGCATTCCTTAATTCTGACTCTACTTCTCCTATAATAATCAATAATGAGTTAACCAATGAACAAGAAAGCAAATTGCTTGCCGAATTGCGTTTGTATAAAGATGTTATTGGTTACTCTATCGATGATTTGAAAGGCATTCATCCCTCCATTTGTATGCACTGAATAAATATGGAGGATGATGCTAAACCCACAATTGAACCACCTAGATGCTTAAATCAAAATATGCTTGAGGTGGTCAAAAAGGAAAGTTTTAAGTTAGTTTATGCCGGTATTATCTATCCTATAAGTGACAACCCTTAGATTAGTACCATCCATGTGGTACCTAAGAAGGAGGGTGCAACTGTCATCAAGGGAGACAATTATGAGTTGATTCAAACACGTATAGACATGGGTTGGCCTATGTGTATTGACTACCGTCGTTTGAATAAAGCGACCCAAAAGGACCATTTTCCGTTGTCATTTATCAACTTATTTCTTGAACGCCTTGCAAAACACTCTTATTTCTGTTACTTGGATGGGTACTCTGGGTTTTTCCAAATTCCTATCTACCCTCCCGACTAAGAGAAAACCACTTTCACATGCACATATGGAACTTATGCTTATCGTCGTATGCCCTTTGGCCTTTGCAACACTCCTGCGACGTTCCAACGATGCATGATGGCTATTTTTCTGATTTCATTGAAAACATAATGGAAATTTTTATGGATGATTTTAGTGTTTATGGAGATTCATTTGATCAATGTTTATGCAACCTGTCATTAGTCTTAGCCAGCTATAAAGAGGTTAACCTAGTACTAAACTGGGAGAAGTGCCATTTCGTGGTACGATCTGGTGTAGTATTAGGTCATGTTGTATCTAACAAGGGTATTAAGGTTGACAGGGCCAAGGTGGAAGCTATTGAAAAGATGTCTACTCCTTCTTCAGTCAAAGACATCTGCAATTTCCTTGGTCATGCAGGTTTCTATAGAAGATTTATTAAAGATTTCTCCAAAATCACAAAGCCATTATGTTCCTTACTTGCCAAAGACATTGAATTCATATTCAATGATGATTTCCATACCACCTTCACCAAGCTAAAGGAAGCTCTTATTTCTGCACCAATCATTCAACCACCAAACTGTAACACTCCATTTGAACTCATGTGTGACGCAAGAGACTATGCAGTGGGGGAAGTTCTAGGACAAAGGAAAGATAAGAAGCTTCATGTCATATGCTATGCAAGCAAGACCCTAGATGAAGCAAAAATAAATTACACAACCACAAAAGGAGATGCTTGCTATAGTGTATGCATTCAACAAGTTCTGACAATACCTAGTAGGATCTAAGGTAATTGTGTATACCAATCATGCTTCCATAAATATTTGCTCAACAAGAAGGATGCAAAACCTTGTCTCATCTGCTGGATCCTGCTTCTGCAAGAGTTTGATCTTGAGATTCGGGATAAGAAAGGTACAAAAAACAATGTTGCTGACCATCTTTCTAGATTGACTATAGATGTTGGAGATTGTTTGCCTATTGAGGATCATTTGCCTATTGAGAAGCTTTATGCACTATCATCCACACAGCTGCCATGGTTTGCAGACATCATGAACTTTCTTGCTACAGGACAGCTGTAGCTGGGTTTGACATACCAGCAAAAGAAGAAGTTCTTCCATGACGTAAAGTTTTACTATTGGGACGACCCCTTATTGTTCAAACATGGGAGTGATGGACTTATTTGAAGGTGTGTCACTGAAGAAGGGATTGCTACCATTATTTCTGAATGCCATGCCTCTCCTTACGGAGGTCACTTTAGAGGAGAGAAGACAATAGCAAAGATCCTACAAGCCAGTTTTTATTGACCAACATTGTTTAAAGATGTCAATCTGTTTGTCAAAGCTTGTGATAAATGTCAAAGAACCAGAGGAATTTCTAGACATGATGATATGCCTCTTAACTATATCTTGGAGATTGAGGTATTTGACGTATGGGGAGTTGATTACATGGGACCATTCCCATCTTCTTGTGGCTACTGATATATTCTAGTCACTATTGAGTATGTCTCTAAATGGGTTGAGGCCATCCCAACCCAAGCACCAGATGCAAAATCAGTAGTCAAGCTATTTTAGAAAATCATCTTCCCTTGCTTTGGTGTTCCTAGAGCTGTAATCTCTGATGGTGGCATTTGTTGAGAAGCAATTCAACAACATTCTTTCTAAGTATGGAGTCACACACAAAGTATCTACGCCCTACCATCCTCAAACTTCTGGGCAAGTAGAAGTCTCCAATCGGCAGTTGAAAAGTATTCTAGAGAAGACAGTGTCTAGCTCAAGGAAAGATTGGGCATTAAATATAGATGACGCACTATGGGCATACCAGACGGCTTACAAGACCATCATAGGCACAACCCCATTTAAGCTAATATATGGTAAATCTTATCATCTTCCGCTAAAGCTAGAACACCGTGCTATATGGGCTATCAAGTTCCTAAATTTTGACATGAAGAAGGCTGGTGAGAAGCGTCTTTTGCATTTACAAGAACTGGAAGAGCTATGGCTTGATGCATATGAAAATGCAAGGCTCTACAAAGAAAGAACTAAGATGTGGCATGACAAGAGAATCTGGAGGAAGGATTTCAAAGGAGGAGACAAAGTGTTGCTGTTCAACTCAAGACTTAAGCTATTTCTTAGAAAACTAAAGTCAAAGTGGTCCGACCCTTTTCTAGTATTGAAGATTTTTCCTTATGGAGTTGTTGAGTTACAAGGAAAAGATGGAGCCTTCAAAGTAAATGGTCAACGTTGCAAGCTATATACCTCAGGTGACGAAGTTCACAAGGGATTTTCTTGCTCCCTTCAAGATGCATGAAAGACAAATGAAGAGTCTCACTCCGGACTCTAAATGGAGGACCTCATGGGAGTTGAACCCACATTAGGATAGATTTCTTTTCTAGTCATTTGAGTCAAAAACACTCTTTAGTTTTGTAAATAAGTTTGTCATGGATGAATGTAATAATTTAGACAATTCTATTGCATATCTGTTATTAATTTTCTGCTAACAAAAGCTATTTTCTGCAGAAACTATAGAAGACACAGCGTGTCTTAATTAAGACACGGTGTGTCTCTACTTCCAGAAACACAGTAAATGAGTTATATCTCCAGGTACATGATGTGTCTTTATTTGACATGCCGTGTCACTGATCAGTAGATACAAGTTCTCCTCAACCTAGAAAGTACACGGCGTGTTCTAATTTAGACACGACATGTCCCCAAGTAGAAAATGGAGGCAAAAGGAATTTTGGAAAAACACATGTTGTGTCTTTATTTGCACACGTCGTGTTCTGAAGCAAAAAAGGAAGCATCAAGTATTCTGAAAAAGTACACACCGTGTACTAAATGAGACACGACATATATCACTGTAGAAGGAGAAGGCACATGCTATCTGGAAAAAGTACACTATGTGTCTTTATTAGCACACACCGTGTAGTTATCAATGAAAATGGGCATTTTGAAATTATGGAAAGTCACATGACGTGTTCAAATTAAAACACGCAGTGTCTTTTATTACAAAAAGGGAGTTTTGAAAAGACACACGACATGTCTTTAATCAAACATGTCATGTCTTTTGATGAAAATGAAAGTTCTTAACCTAGCACACAGCCGCCCCTCTCACTCACACTCTCATTCGAGCCGTGTGATCCTCCATAGATATCGTGTGCCCTAGCCCTCTACCTCCTAGCTGTCGTGTGCCCTAGCATACCCAAGCGCCGCTACCGTGCCATGTTCTTCAGCCGTGTCTCCTTCTTCCTCAAGCTAGCAGCCAAGCTGTCACCGTGTTCCTTGCTTACGACATGTCTACCTTGAGCTACAAGTGCCGCCACCATTTATTTCTCTTTCTCATTGTGTGACCTAGCACAACGGTATACTCTCCATCAAGCTTCCACTGCCGTCAGACCCAAAGCATCGAATAGCATCAACAGCCATCATCTTCTACCTCAAGCCATCATCATCTTCTCCTATAAGGGCGTGAGAAAGGGACCCTCCATTCTCCTATCATTTTATCCTATAAGGGCGTGAACAAGAAGAAATTATACAACTCTCTCCTTCATCATGCAAGGTCACAAGCTATTCAACCACCATTGCCATTCTCCATTTCCCCCCAAAATTGCCGCCGTCGTGACTTGTAGAATTCCGCAGAACACTAGACACACGACGTGTTCAGTTTTGCACACGCCGTGTGCAATGCAGTCTCAGCCGATCTTCTGTTTCAGACAGATGTTGTGTTCATGCTAACACATGATGTGTGTTAGTCTGTCAGCAGCACATATGGCTCCATTCAAGCAAACTAGCAACTGCAAGCATGACACCAGCTCCTCCCAAGCGTCTGGATACATCTCAACTACGCAATTTTGAGTCACCCCTGAAAAGACCCGAAATACCAATTCCTTATTGCAAGTAGAGTTCTTCCTTCTCGGTTTGCTTGCCAGCAAACGATGATGACTCTGGGCTTCAAACATGAAGTCATCATGCGCCTATAGGACTTGGGGTTAAGCTACATCTGCCTCACGGTATCAAACACTTACCCCCACCTTGTATATGAGTTTTTGACGACACTCATCACTGAGCAAGGCCCATAAAAGAAGCTTGGTCCCTTTGGTATTATATGTTTTAAGCTTTTGGGTTGTGCTTTCAAACTCACATTTTGGCATTTTAGTGAGTTACTGGAGTGTCATTATGATGGCACGATTAGTTACCCACCTACTTTTCATAGCGATGAGTTTTGGTTTGAGATTTCCGATGAGGAACACCACGAGGCCAAGCAAGCTAGGGCATCTGCCATTCACAACCCTATATTCCAGTATATTCATCACCTACTTAGCATTGAGGTTTTTTCCAAGAAGGAAACCCAAGGGGTTGTGGGGAAGCATGATCTTTTCTTCTTATGGGGCATGATGTATGATCCTAAAATTAATGTTGCTTTCTATATTCTTCAACATTTCTTTGACATCAAGAAGGTGAAGAAGAGGGAAACCGATGACATCATGTGTGGCAGTTTAATTACTTTGATTGCATAGAAACTTGAGATTGAATTCACAGGGCTTGAGGCTGCACCATGTAGAAACCTGGTAGATATTCAATATCTTCTCTCTACAGGGTTGATCACGAAGATTCCCAACTGCGACAACATATTCCGTTAGTTGTTTGATGATGATCAGTACATTGACATTCCAGATCATGAGAATATCACCTTGGAGAACAAGGATAACTGGTAATGTGTGTTGAATGATGACGAGGAAGGAGACGTAGCTAGAGCTGCTGAAGATACTGGGGCAGGTCCTTCATCCCCTTCTGCTTCTTCTACTCCACTGCCTCCCTCCACTAGCACCCAGACTGAGTACTCCTGGGCGATGCCTGATGTTAGGCATCTGTACAACTATGTGTAGTAGCAGTTCGATCACATCGACGACCGCCTAGATTAGATGGGCACGTAGTATATTGCGATGCATAACATGGTCCATTGCATGGATTTGTGGCACATCTCTCAGGGCTACTACTCCATCCCACAGCCATATCAGCTACCGCCACAATGCCAGAGTCTGCCCCATAACCCACTCCGATGGATGTACCAGAGGATGATCTTGTCAGCCAGTTCTTTCATATTGACCACGGTGGCATTGACCCTCTTATTGATTTACATCCATGACAGGTATCTGATTGTTACCTTCATGAGCTTGATTGATGCAGTGAGGACACTACAGATTTCAAGCTTGGGGGGGGGTGCAACTGGCCCGTAATGTAGTTTTTGTTTCATTTGCTTTTGTCATTTGCTTCTATCATTTGCTTTTGTTGGTCATGTTAGTCTTTTATTTCAGTATTTTACGTTCATGTTCTATATTTCCCTTCATGGTAAGTTTAGTATGAAATGAGGCTATTGTGATAGAATGAACTTTTGCACCTTGTATGCTTGAACTACATTGTACCTTGTATTTCTTTTAGCCATATGAAAGAATCAGTAAAGAGCATGCACAAATAAAATGGAAAATGAAATTCCCCATGTACATGATCCTGGTTTGTAATTGTAGCTTGAACTCTCAATTTTCACATCTTTGATTGCTAAATACATGTAACGGTCTCAAATTTTAGCGAATAAACCAACTCTACAACACTGTTCAGAATACATGATACTCTTGCCAAACTTTTAGTACATATACAACCAATTTTTTAGTGAAAAATTTGCAAAAATTATGAATGGAATCTTGTTAACTTAACTTTCTCGTTGACTCCCTTGTGTTGTGCAAAGATCTCTTTTATATTTTTCTCACTTTACCTAATAAAAGATGGCAAACAACCCACATATCATGCTAGCCTAGTGTGAGTCTGATCCAACAACGATGGTTAGGTGGCATGAAAATCAAAAGAGGGTAAAGATAAAACCCCAACCGACACTCCAAGTGTGCGTAAGCCTAAATTAGCAGTCGGGTGTCGGAATCCTAAAAATCAATTGTCATATCTTTTGAGAAGAGAGCTCAATTGAGATTGTTAAAGTTAGCTAAGATTTCATCATAACATCCATAATGGTTGAAAATTTTGTGCTGCACATCCACTACTTGTTTGGCTTGATTATCCACATCCTGTTTAGTGTTGTTTAGTTGATTGTTTTGCTTAATTTGTGACCATCTTTGGCGAACTAAAATGTGACGACCGTCTCGCGAAAACAAGATTAACTAATGCGGAAGCGTTCATCAAGCATCGGATTAGCAAAAATCACTAAAAATTAAAAACTTTTTGCAAAGAGATCCACACATTGGAAATCTTTTTCTTCAAGAGCCAAAGTATAACACATTTACATTCTGGATCAAAGATACATATCATGCATCATCTCTTTCTGAGAATTACAAGCATTAACTGTCATGTCAAGCTAAACACAGGCAGTATAAAATCTCGAGGCTCTAAGCCAAAATCTCGAAAGTACTAACTACTATTCCGAGGACTTGAGAGTACAGAGACGACACATAGGACTCTATTTACATCTATACAAGGCATAACAGTCAGTGTCTCCACCTGAGACTTCACTGCTGTCTCTGCTGCTGCTATTGTTGTCCTTCACCTATTAAAGGATTCCTATCTCCTCGTCCGCGTCCACCTAAAAATGTGGTTCCCACGGGGGTGAGACAATTATAAAAATTGCCCCAGCGAGAGTTATAACTCTCTGCCAGTAACATTATTATTGCAACTTAAGAAGATAAATATGAATGGAAGAATCATATTTGTATAGCAGTAGATATTTTAATGTCTAATAGATTAGAACATTATTCTATATCAGAAGCATTGCAACTATAACTTGATAGAATCAACATGGAATTTATCCTTTAAGGAATATATAGAACATGTATAACATCTATTCAAACTACAGAATCATTACCACTGCTTTAACTCTCTTCAGGATTAGATCATATATCTAAAGCCTGGTATTATCATTGTGGAGTCATGGCCCATAGCCATATTCTTTTCATAAAGTGTTGGGATCTTAATCCCTCAATTCACCACTGGAAATTCTCATCCTTTCACAATTTCAATACCCTTACCATGTGATTCTGGGTGTTTAAACCCTTAGCTCATCACCTGAGCATTGTTACCACTTCCTTAGGTTTTATACCACATTGCCCATAATTAGGGTTTACTAATCATTTCCAATTAGGGTTTCTCATAAAATCACCCTCAATTAGGGTTTCACATGGATACACCCTCATTTAGGGTTTCACATGGATACACCCTCAACTAAGGTTTACTATTCATCCTAATTAGTGATTCCACATGTAGACCACTTCTTATTAGGGTTATACATGGAATCAGCCTCAATTAGGGTTTACATCATGTATTGGATCCATGCATTTGTTATGCATTATTGATTAGAATCATTAAGGGTATCTCTCACCTAATTACATTAGGTTTCCAAAAAGGTTTGATCAATCGGACCTTCAATAACATGGGGTATCCAATTGAATTAGGGTTTCCAATGTTGATTCCTTCATTCATTGAATTCATGGAACCAATCATCAATTGGAACTATACTCATACTTCAATTGAGTTTAATAGGTCAACCTTAAACTTATTTGACCCTCAATTGACCCTCAATTAGTCACCAATTAGGGTTTGATTCAATTGGATTAGGGTTTAGAATCGATGATTCAACAACACTCATCAATACAAGATTGTTTACTTTGAAACTTTTGAACCATCATCCAAATTGGGTATGACCTGACCCCAAACGGTCTTGAGGTCATTTGGATGACCTCCAAACGGTCTTGAGACCGTTTTCCCATCATATCACTCAAATCCAAGCCATCCAATTAAGGTTTGGATCATGGAATTGATCACCAAATCAGCATTGCATTGTATATCAGCTTGGTACCTTTAGACCTTCAAACATCTAACCATACTCAACCCTAGACCTCCAAACGGTCTTGGGTGACCACCAAACGGTCTTGATACCGTTTGGATGAGCTAAAAACGGTCTTGAGACCGTTTGGCTCATCCAACCTTTGGATTCTAGTGAAATTTCATCAATGTTTGGTCTATCGAGTTGATCAACAAATCAGCACTTAATTGCAATATGATTTGGTACCTTTATACCTTCAATTGGTAAACTATACTTGACCCCAGACCTCCAAACGGTCTTGGGGTGACCCCCAAACGGTCTTGAGACCGTTTGGGTGATCCCCAAACGGTCTTGAACCCGTTTGGGCTAATCAACCCAAAATCTCCAATTAACTAATTGGAATTTCAGCACTGTTTTCAATTAGGGTTTGCCCAATTGAATAGCCTTCAACTCACGATTCCTTGGGAGTTAATCCCTAAAATTTGGTGAGTCATTAGAAAACATCATTAGGAACAGTAATCCCAAACGGTAAATGCTTGGTCAACGCACTCAAACGGTCTTGAGACCGTTTTCCCAAAAAGTTCAATTAAAACAGATTGATAATCAGCACTTAATCCAATTAGGTTTCCATAATTGAGTAGCCTTCAACTCACGATTCCTTGGGAGTTAATCCCTCAAATTTGTAGGGTCATCAACCAACGTAATTATGAACAGGAATCCCAAACGGTCAATGCTTGGTCAACTCACTCAAACGGTTTTGAAACCGTTTTCCCAAACAGGTCAAGTTAATCAGGTTGAAAATCAGCATTTAATTCAATTCGATTTTCCTAATTGATTGGCCTTCAACCTACGATTCCGTTTGAGTTAACCCCTCAAATTTGGTGGGTAATTAGCATACATAATTTGGAACAAAATTCCCAAACGGTAAATGCTTGGTCAACCATATCAAACGGTTTTTAAACCGTTTTCTTCCAAACGGTTGAAAACCGTTTGCCCTTAAACGGTTTGCTGAAACCGCATAGCCAATCAAATTAAAACGATTTGGAGTAGCTATCAAAACCGTTTGTCTTGGTAATGTTCTTTGGATAAGAATCTAGGATGATGTCATCATCCCCTTCCTTCGAACAACCAAGAACAGCAACCGTTCTTGATGGAAATTGCAGCAAAGAAACAAGAGTGTATCAAATTAAAGAAATCAATCAACAAAGCATAGAGAATTGATGCAATAGCAATGTTTAAGGGTTTAAGTTATAAAACCCGCCTCCAATTGAGCTCCAAAGCTCCAAGATCACTCCATTAATGGTGGATGAAGCTCTTACAACTCCCCTTAGGCCCGTCCTCAAGCTTTTGGATGAAAAAGTTGGCTAGGGTTGAAGAGGAGATCGAAATAAGAAGGAATCCAGAATTTATTTTCGATTTCCACCATGAAATCAAGGAGAACGAAGGTCAAGGGCTTACCCACAGGTTGGGGAAGTGCTCCCTACTCCTCCCTAGATCCTTGGTTGGTTTTTCAAGCAAGGGGAAGAAGAAAATCCGAAAAAGGCCTTGGTTTGGGCTTGGAAATGGCACTTTTATAAGGAAATTGATGAGAGAGAAAATGTATTATTAAAATGCATTTAATTCCAAAAATAGTACCACCTCTTCCTCCTTGGTTTGCTTGCACACAAAGGCATCTCAAACCACCGAAATCCCTTCCATTATTCATGAATTAAGGGAAAAGAAAATAAGCACCTTAATGCTTATTATATTAATATCCCATATGTGAGTGGAAATTACTTTCCTTTATAATAAGGTGAGTGGAGTTTCACCTCCTTTAGATATTTTCGTTCCTTATCTTGGAAAAAGAACGTCCATCCTTATTCAAAATCAACCAATAACATTTTGGCTGAAGGCCCTTTAATTAATACATTCATTTTTGCCCTAAATTGAATTAAGGTTTCACTTAAGATTAAATCTTGATTATTTTAATATCAAGATTCGCTCTCCTCCAACTTAATTCAAATGAGATTCCCCTCTAATTTTCTTTGCTCTACATGATGCCAAGAAACATTAGGGACTTTAGTGAAGTGGTAATTTGCATATCAAACCCTAGGTTTTGGGTAAATTGCACATTACACCAAAACTAGGTTTTAATGCACAACATTGCTTTATCAGCTCTTTCTTGGTATTCAGGCTTCCATCAGCCATACCTCAACATCATATTCTCTCTCATGATGCTTCAACACATGAGGAACATATTATCATGCACAATTTGCACATAAACCCCTCAACTTGGGTAATTTGCACTTTAGTCCAAAACTAACAAAACATTGATTCAACATTGTTCAAACAGGACCAAAATTGAAACATAAGTTCCTCATGAGCCCTAATTACTTTTCCCAAGGTAAGATTAAGAATCTACTCAGACTTATTAGGCAAAACATCTAGGTTTAATTCATAACCCAGGTCAAGGATGTTACATAAAACTTCTCTATCTTTGATGTTTAAATTGAGACAATGGCTATGAAAATAAACCTAAGGTGAATGATGGGTTGAGTTTATTGCATATCCTCATTTCATTTAATCCATGCATGAGCTTGAATATTCCTTCATTTGTGTGGCTATGCTCTTTTGCTTGAGGACAAGCAATGGTTCAAGCTTAGGGGGATTTGTTGTGTGGTTTCCACATAAACTTTTCACATGATTTCACACACAAATTTAGTTCATTTTGTTCTCATTTAGCCTTTATTCATATTACTCTTGCCACCTTTTTTGTTATTTTGCTTATCACATGATGTGTATTATAGATTTGCATCAAAAGGATCAAATTGGAGATAGCCAAACTCAAATTCATCATTATTGGGACTTCTCCACACCTTGTCGACATTTAGAAATTTAATTCTGCTGAAACAGCAATGCACACGACGTGTCTTATTTAAGACACGACGTGTGCATTTCTAGACGGCCTATTACTTCAGATTCTGAAGAAAAGTACACAGTGTGTCCACAAAAGACACGACGTGTACTTGGTAATTCAGAACTGAGTTTAACCTTTCTAGTAATGTATACGGTATGTATTAAATTAGACACGCCATGTGCTTCACACTCAGAAACAACTGCCGGAGACATGACACGCCGTGTTCGGAGAAAGACACACCGTGTGCCTGTCAGTTTCAACAATTTTCAAATATGACTATTTTCATTTGAAAAGATGAAACCACTCTATGGAGCAATTATCTTTGGTCATAATTCGAAACTCTTTTGTCCCAGAGCAAGGCTAGAGAAAAGAGGGTGATTTTGGAGGTGGAAGAAGGTGGTTTCTTGCTAAAGGACCCCATTCTTCTTCTTTTCTTCTCCAATCTTTTTCTCCAAGGTGCGACATAGCTTCTCCAATCCACAAAGCTTCTTAGGAGAGAGGTTTGTCTAGTTTGGATCAGCTATAGGAGTGAGATTTCATGCTAAAGCTGGAATTCTACTCCTCTTGGGTTACACCTTGGGTTTTCTTAGCTTTTCCTTCTCTAGATCATGTTGAACTCTGAAATTTCTATGCATTTTCTGCTGTACACTATTATGGACGAGTAGTTTCCTTTTCTTAGACATGGAAGAGTAGCTCCCATGTCATAGCATGTATGGAACATGACAATTTCATACTAAATGTTATGTTTCTTGTTTTTATACCCTGTGAGTACCGGTTTCTTCTTTTCTACATGTATGGCTGGCCACCTTATGTGTATGTTTTATGATCTTTTGCTTGATCTAAGAAGATAGGTAGGAGAGTAAGGAGGTACTCTCTTGGAAACTCCTTCTTTACCACGAGAGTGGAAATTTTGGAGTTGAGGAGTAGGTTTGTGATCCAAAATGAAATTCATACATGGAAATGTTGAATTGAGTTTGGATCGGTGTACTTTCACCGAGAGGTGAAGTGCAACATACAACTCTCCTTTAAAACGAGTTCTTAGTATGTTTAAATTTCATGCTCATGTTCTATTCTATGATATGTGGATGAAATCCTAAGTCAAAGATACTTCTAATTTTGAATTTTAATCTCTTTTAGTAAGCCATTTACTGTTTTCTTGATTATGAAATTTTCTAGTTTAATCAACCAATTCACTTTTAAAATGGTCTAGATTGTTGAACCTTAACACTATTGTGTTTAGTTAATTGCTTAAGATCCTTGTGTTTGATCTCGACTATGACTATTTCCGTATACTTGCAGAATTTGGTTAGTTGAGTAAAAGATCTTTCTTAAGATTGAAACTCGTTAGTGTAATAGACCAACATTTATCTTCCTACCTTTGACCTTGGTTTTTGGGTGCATGCATGGGGTTCATGTACCTTGACATATCATGGTGTTTTAAGTTTTGTTTTAAGTGTAATAAATGTGGTTTTATCACCCTTGCATGTGATGCTTTTTTTGAGTTTCCTTGGGTCAAGTTTTAGGGTTTTTGGTGAACGTTTTGTATGGAAGTGTTCCACCTTGATGGTGATGGTGTTCCCTGATGTTATCTTTTGTTTAGGATCGTGTTCCCCCTGTTTTGGTTTTGGGCTAACTGATGATAGGGTGCTTGACCATGTCAGGTCACTACCCTTGGATGTATGTGGCCGATAGCTTATGTTGTATCAGTTTGGTCATAACATGTTAACCTCTTATGGGATGGGTCACTACCCTCTCTTTGTAGCGGTCGTAACCATGTCTTTATGGGTCAAGTTGCTTGGTTCTTGTAGCGGTCGTAATACCATGAAGATGGTTGACCCTTTAGTCATTTGGTGCTGGTCAAAATAATAGTGTTGGTCATGGGTCGTAACCCTAGTTTCTTGGATGGTCGCTACATTTTAGTGAGATGCTTTGGCTCTTGCATTTTGACCTAACCCTAACCCTAATAGGTTGTTGCGGTCTAAACATGCTTAGTGTGTCATGGATGAGTCATGTGGATGTGTTATGGTCATAACACGTGGTTAGGGTAGGTTGATACCCTTGGTTATATGTATGTTCGTGACCTAGATGATATGGGTCGTAACACATGTAGGTGGTGTGGGTTAACACCTATGTATTTTTACATGATTAGCTCATATACATGTGAGCACATGGTGATACATGTATGGTGATGTTTGGATAACGTAATGCTTAATCCTAAATGTGATACTTAACTCGTATATGCTCTAATAAAATGAGAGGTTGTGTACCTAGGGTTTGGTGATTGAAACAACTATAAAACCCTAATAGGCTATGTATGTTCCCTAACCCTAATGTGGGTCATGTGATGTGTTGCTTTTCTTTCTTAAAGTGGTTATCATTTTATGTTGTCTTCTATTTCCTATTCATGAACCCCTAACCTTGCAGGTGACATGAAGTTGAGTATCATAGCTAGTGAGTGCTATGGTGGATAGGATGTGACACAGGATGATGATAATAAGCCTTATGAGGCATGTTGGGATATATGTGATCCAAGAATGATGTGATTGGGTTCTATGACCTGGAAGAGGCTATATGCCTAGTGTGAGGTGTTATCCTCTAGTGATGCGATAAGGGATTGTCATCCCAGTTACAATGTGAATATGATGATGAACTTGTGGGGATGTAGTATCTTGTGGTGATGATGTGACTAGTTCACACCTTATACGTTTTATATCTTCTGAAGTTTCACAATTTTCCCTTATCTTGTAGAGTTTGTTGTGGCTTTATACGTTGTAACTTGATTGATGCTAAAAGATATCCAATTGGATTAATTAATCAAGTAAATCCTAATCATGTAGGTGCCATGTGCCATAGATCCATTCTAGTGCCAATTTTAGTGTTGGATGGTGAAATCAGCTCTTCCTTAGTGGAAGCTCAAAGTCATATATTGTTGAGTATACACTTTCACAAGATTGGTTGTGGGCCATCCTAGCAAGAGTGCAGTTGCGGGCCGTAGCTCAAGTGATGTGATTCAGTATATGCTTTCACAAGATGGTTGTGGGCCTTATCCTAGCAAGAGTACGACTGCGGGCCGTAGCTCAGTTTAACTAACGATGTGCCTATATACCAAGACAGGCTAGGCTATGTACAGTTAGACTTGATATGTCTTTGTTGTGTTTTCTCATGTTGACCGGAAGGTGTGGTGAGGTCATAGATTCTGACTCTTCCATTAACCTTGTATGTCACTGATTTTGACTTAGCAATGGTCAGTTGTAGTATGAGTGGTATAACTCATCTCCTTAGGGCATAACGAAAGACGTAATGCAACAATGTAGTGTTTTTGCATAGGGACAAAATGCGAAGAACATTGGTTGAAGCCTTTCCTTGATTTTGTATAGCTTTACTGATATAAAATATACATGTTCTTCATATTACTTTTTAGAATATAATTTGTCCTACTGCTCAGTGATAACTACCTAGTATTGCTTAATCACTTTTACCTATTGGATACAAATCATTTAGTTGAATCTGCTCAATTAGTAATTATGTTATCTATCTGCTTCAGCTTATTGTGCTTTAATAGATGTTGGTGGAGATTTATATCTCTCGCTGGACCCGTCAGTTTCCACATATTTTAGGTGGCCGTGCACGACGAGGTGGAGATTGTGCATGAGA
Source organism: Alisma plantago-aquatica (assembly GCA_963693085.1). Lineage (NCBI taxonomy): Eukaryota > Viridiplantae > Streptophyta > Magnoliopsida > Alismatales > Alismataceae > Alisma > Alisma plantago-aquatica. Next base: position 401,573,401 of record OY856409.1, read on the forward strand.
GGAAGAGCAGCAAGAGAAGTAGCTGATAAGGTCAAATGTGTTGCTAGTCTTTTGCTGTTAGAGTCTTAGAGTCATCCCTGTACACTCAGGTCTTGGGGGTGTTTTCCATGTGTTTTTTAGAGATGTCACCGATATGAGTTTTTTGACTTGTGTGCTTTTTGTTGTATAGCCATGGTAGTTGTACATGTATGTAGAACATGTATCTCATGTAACAAGTTGATCACAGGAAAGTTGAAAACAATGATGTCAACACCTTATGATATGTTATGTGATCCAAGTGTCCTGTTGTAGACTTATATGTGAAAATTTTTAGCTTAGGGTACAATTATGAAATTGGTTTTAATTACCTATTTTTTCGGTAATCTGCTTGCTTAGTGTTAATTCCACATTTTGTTTTGAGTAATCTCACTTTGTGAGGTGCAACACATCACAGTTTGGTTGGTATCAGAGCTTTAGGTTCACTGAGTCTACAAGGACATAGGATTAGGGTTTGAATCTATTCTAGTGTCCTCCAATATGTCTTATAGTGACTTCTGCTTATGCAGAAGAAGAAGAAGAAGAAGAAGAGTTAAAAATATGGCTGGAGAACATGAAGAACATGTTGCTGAGAGTGGTGTTGCTGCACCATGTGGAGGTGCAAGGAGGCAGGTTGGTGAGGAGAGGGCAGCTGAGATGTCCCAATTAGACCATGTAGTGGTGGCCAATCCTGCCTTTCATTCCATATTTGGACAGTTTATGGCCATAATTTCGCATATGGCAGACAAAATGCCCATTCTAAAAGTGAGAGCAACAATCCCCAATGTGTAATCTCCGGTCTTGAGGAAGGCTTTTGAGCAGTTGAGATGAGTTGGAGCTATGGAATATGTTGGTATGACATATCCAACAAATGCATATCTTTGGCTGATGGAGTTGGAGAAGGTCTTTAAGATTGTCAACATCCCTAAGGTAGACAAAGTAAGGCATTCATTGTATCTTTCGAAGGGGAGTGTTGGACATTAGTGGACCATAGAAGAAGAGAAAAGGCCAGATGTTGTGATCAGTTGGGAGGAGTGCCGACATGATTTCATCAATCGGTACTTTCTTTAGATGTATTTGGATGAGAAGACTAGCCAGTTTGAGAGGATCTGGTAGGGATCCATGTCGATCAATGAGTACGAAGCAAAGTTTATGGAGTTGTTGAGGTTTTGTCCTCACATGTCTGTTACAGATCAAAAGAGAATATGATGTTTTAAGAAGGGGTTAAGTGCGGATTTGATGACATCGACAACAAACTTATAGAATAGAGAATGTTTTGCCACATTCTAGAGTTATTTAGTAGGATAGAGAGATCTTTGGTTGAGAAGCGTGAGAAAGGTGTCAAGAAGAGACCGACACAATACCAAGAACAGTCGTCAGGTGGCTTTAAGGAGCCTAAGTTCTCATCACCACCAACACATTAGATTTATAGTGCACCAACATAGTGGTCACCAAGTAAGGGCTGAAGCTACCATTTTCCACATGTTGGAGCCCATAGTACAACATTTGTGTCAGGGATGGGGCCGTCTAGACCACTATGAGACCAGGACTTGCCATAAGTGTGGGCAGGTGGGACATCTGAGGCAGGAGTGTCCAGTGAAAGGTGATGAGGTGACCCATTAGTTAAGGCTGAGCCACCATGGATCATAGAGAAAACAATTTAGCAGTGGTGGATGATGAGGACATGGATAGACGTCACAGGCTGGTTCATCTAGACAGGCAATGGCTAGGCTTTATGCCTTGAATTAGCCAGAAGGAGAGGTCAACCCACAACTAGAGACATGTCAGATGAATTTATTTCATTTTGATATGTCTGCATCTACTTTATATCTATTTTGGTTGACCCTAGTAGGAGCTTAAGGTAGAGATGCATAGGGAGTACCTGTCTCTTTTTGTCTTGGATTGCGGGGGTGAAATCCCTATTAGAGGTTTATGGCTTGTAAGACCCCTAACCTGGGTTTTGGGTTAACTCTTTTTTTCTTTGGCTTGATGAATTTCTTATAACCTTGATCTAATCCTTTGGGATGCTTTTAGGTCTTATGGGAGAGCTTAAGTTTCAAGTTTCAGCTTGTTTGGATGTTGCTTGTGTTTTTGTGCTAGTTTTGGTGCAAATTGCAACTTACCTAAAGAAGGGGGTTGATATGCAATTTTTTTCACTTCTAGAGTGTATCTTACATCATTTGACATCATCTAGAGGAGAGATAAATAAGTGGACACCTTGTTTGAACCTTGGATGAGTAGTGGCATCCTTGGTGGTAATTAGGGTTTTCCAGGGTTTGCTTTGTTTTGACCTTGTTGAACCTTGGTGATGGTAGCGACCTCAGGGTTTTCTTCGATGTGTTTCGACCGAAACACCTACCATGACATGATTTTGTTATGACCATGATGGTTTGGGGTGATGTGTTTTGACCTAGATGTTTGTCTTCGTGTGTTTCAACCTCTTTGATGGTGATGATCTTCTTTCGACCTAGTCCTGATGTTTTTCTCTTGTTTTGACCTCTGTGAAGTGTTGCGGCCGAAACCACATGTTGGGGACCCAAGTAGGATAACATCCCACATAGATTATAACACCATCTCGTGCATGAATGGTTTAAGTTGTTGCATATGGGTTTCTTTGGAGGACAAGTGTCCCTTTGGTGCCTTAGGGTGTTGATACCTCATCTTTTCCCCTTTCTCTCATCCCTCAAGTATATAACCTCTTTTCTCTCCACACAATTGAACCCTTTTGGCCATTCTTGTTCCTTCTTCTCTTTTGGTTGCCTTGGATCCTTGGGGAGCAAGGGGAGTTGATCTTGGAGCTCTTGGTGGTTGGATCTCTTGCTTGTGGTGATCTTTGCTCATCTTCAACCTTGGTAAGTATCCACTCTTCTTTTGTGACATTTTTCTTGCAGTCTCTACCCCATCCTTCCCTCTTCTCTTGACCATGGACCATTTTTTAGAATGGTGATCGTTCTTGAGGAGAAACCCCTCATCACAAGGGTCATAGTCCATAGAGAGAAGAAGTTCTTCCCTCCTTTTTCCTCCCTCTTTCTTTCATTCGTGTAGGATCTACTTTTCTCCTTTTCTTGGGCTATCTTTGACCTTGGTACCTTCTTGTTCTTGAGGTGTTTTTGTGGATGAAAGAGGAACCTTTAGTGGAGCGTTTTCAAACTTTGGATCGTGTGCTTGGAGCCCTTGATCTTGGAGCTTGGGATATTTGGTGTTGAGCTTCTTAAGGTGGGTGGTATAGCTCTTAACCATCTCTATATTGCATTTTTTGTACGAGGATGTTGCTGTTCCTCTCCCTAAAATGTAACTCTATTGTGCTAGTATATAATACCATGCTCTAGATCTTGTTTGATGGTGATTAACATGCTTGGTTTGAAAGAAATACGAAACCCTAAATCTAAGGCATCCTATTTTTGAAATGGATGTGTTATGGTGGTTATCTTCCTATCCTTGACCTTGGTGTTTGAGTGCATGCATGAGGATCGTGTACCTTGACATATCATGGTGTTTTAAGTTCTATTTTAGGTGTGTTAAACATGGTTTTATCACCCTTGCATGTGATGATTTTGTTGAGTTTCCTTGGTTCAAATTTTAGGGGTTTTGGTGATCATTTTGTGTGGAGTGTTCCACCTTGATGATGATGGTGTTCCCTGATATTATCTTCTATTTAGGATCTTGTTCCTTCCTATTTTGGTTTTGGGCTAAGTGATGATAGGGTGCTTGACCATGTGGGGTTGCTACCCTTGGATGATGTGGTTGATACCTTATGTTGGATCAGTTTGGTCGTAACATGTTAACCTCTTATGGGATGGGTCACTACCCTCTCTTTGTAGCGGTCATAACCATGTCTGTATGGGTCAAGTTTCTTGGTTCTTGAGCGGTTGTAACACCATGAATATGGTTCACCCTTTAGCATTTGGTTTTGGTCAAAATAGTAGTGTTGGTCATGGGTCATAACCCTAATTTCTTGGATGGTCGCTACATGTTGGTGAGGTGTTTTGGCTCTTACGTTTCGACCTAACCCTAACCTTAATAGGTTTTTGTAGTCAAAACATGCTTAGTATGTTATGGATGAGTCATATGGATGTGTTATGGTTGTAACACATGGTTAGGGCAGGTCAATACCCTTGGTTATCTGTATGGTTGTAACCTAGATGATAGTGGGTCGTAACACATGTAGGTGGTGTGGGTTAACACCTATCTATGTATACATGGTTAGCACATATACACGTGAGCACGTGATGATACATGTATGATGTTGTTTGGATAACATAATGCTTAATCCTAAACGTGATACTTAACTCTTATATGCTCCAAGAAAGTGGGATGTTGTGTACCTAGGGTTTGGTGATTGGACACAACTATAAACCTTAACCGGACATATATGTGACCTAACACTAATGTGGGTCATGTGATGTGTTGCTTTTCTTTCTTAAAGTGGTTATCAATTTATTATCTCTTATCTTTCCTATTCATGAACCCCTAACCTTACAGGTGACATGAAGTTGAGTATCATAGCTAGTGAGTGCTATGGTGGATAGGATGTGACACAGGATGATGATAATAAGCCTTATGAGGCATGTTGGGATATATGTGATCCAAGAATGATGTGATTGTGTTCTATGACCTGGCAGAGGCTATATGCCTAGTGTGAGGTGTTATCCTCTAGTGATGCGATAAGGGATTGTCATCCCAATGACAATGTGAATATGATGATGAACTTGTGGGGATGTAGTATCTTGTGGTGATGATGTGACTAGTTCACACCTTATACGTTTTATATCTTCTAAAGTTTCATGATTTTCCCTTATCTTGTAGATTTTGATGTGGCTTTATACGTTGTAACTTAATTGATGCTAAAAGATATTCAATTGGCTTAATTAATCAAGTGAAACCTAATGATGTAGGTGTCTTGTGCCATAGATCCATTCCAGCATCAGTCTTAGTGTTGGATGGTGAAAAGAGTTCTCCCTATGTGGAAGCTCGGAGTTGTATATTGTTGAGTATACACATTCATAGGATTGGATGTAGGACATATCATGGTAGGAGTGCGGCTGTGGGCCGTAGCTCAAGTGATGTGGCCTAGTATATGCTTTTATAGGATTGGCTGTGGGCCATACCCTAGCCAGAGTGCGACTAGGGGTTGTAGATCAATTTCACTAGCGATGTGCTTATATACCAAGGTAGGCTAGGTTGTTTGCCGTTAGACTTGATATGTCTCTATGGTGTTTTCTCATGTTGACTGGGAGGTGTGGTGAGCTCGTGGATTCTATCTCTTCCATAGACCTTGTGTGGCATTGATTTTGACTTAACAGTGGTCAGTTGGAGTATGAGTGGTATATCTCATCTCCTCAAGGCATAAAAGACGTAATGCAACCATGTAGTTTTTAGCATAGGGACAAAATGAAAAGAACATTGGCTGAAGCCTTGCCTTGCTTCTGTATAGCTTTATTGATATAAAATATACATGTTTTTCATATTCCTTTTTAGAATATAACTTGTCCTACTCCTCAGTGTTAACTTCCTAGTATTTCTTAACCGATTTTACCTCTTGGATACATATCATTTAGTTGAATCTTCTCAGTTAGTAATTATGTTATCTATCTGCTTCAACTTAAATGTGCTTTAATAGATGTTGACAGAGAGTTATATCTCTCGCTGGTATGTTTGGTCTCACCTCATGGGTTTCCACATTTTTTAGGTGGTCGTGCACGACAAGGTGGAGATTATACAGCAGAGGAAGAGCAGCAACAATAGTAGCTGATAAGGTCGGATGTGTTGCTAGTCCTTTGGTGTTAGAGTCCCAGAGTCGTCCCTGTACACTCAGGTCTCGGGGGTGTTTTCGATGTGTTTTGTAGAGATGTCACTGATATGAGGTTTTTGGCTTGTGTGCCTTTTGTTGTATAGCCATGATAATTGCACATATATGTGGAACATGTATCTCATGTAATATGTTGATCACATGGAATTTGAAAATAGTTATGTAAGCACCTTATGGTATGTGTTATGTGATCTAGGTGTCCTGCTGTGGACTTATATGTGAAAGTTTCCAGCTCATGGTACTTTTATGAAATTGTTTGTAATAACTTGTTTTTTGATAATTCGCTTCCTTAGTGTTAATTCTGCATTTTGTTTTGAGTAATCTCGCTTTGTGTGGCATGGGGCATCATAAATTTAGTTGACTTATGAATGTGATCTAGCATTTCCTAGGGCAGATGTCCTTACCAATTAGGTATATATATATATATATATATATATATATATATATATATATATATATATATATATATATACAACTCCTAAACCATGTGAAAGCCACCAATCCCTAAATGATATTGTTGATACAACATTCTTTTATCAACTAATAGAAGTATAAAATCAAATAAGTTCTTTAGCGATGATGGTTTTCATCCTATTTATTCTACATTTTTTAATATTTTTTCCATCTAGGTAATCATTATATTTAACCATTTTTTGCATGTGGGGTGGACATCGACAAGAGGGATCATTTTATCTTGACTTAACATAATTTAGTCTTTAATTGAGCTTTTTACTTGTCATTTTAATTAAAATGTCCAATTGAATATTACATGAATAAAATAGTTACTTCCAATCCTCCTTGAAAATCCAAGTGTCTTTATATCTCTCATTGAAACATGGCACAAATATTTAATAAAAACAAATATTCAACTCAACTCTCATATTCTGTTTGAAATCCCGATTCTACCTGCCTTAATTGCCTACTTCTATGATAAGGAAAGTGAAACAAGGAAGAGTTGACCATTAACTTTTAACTCTAAACTTTCTTGTTTCCTATATTTAAATTTTATTGTTTAAATCATAATCTTATAATTAAAAATAATGTATGCTCCAAGATGAATTCAGCCAGAAAGCAAAAAAACTTAAAAAGAAAAAATGGGAGTTGTTTTCTGGGGTGAGTCTATGCAGATTGATTCATCTGCCACAAGTTCCACATGAGTGAATCTCACATTCCACCACTAGTTTCTCTCTATGGAACCTCATATCCTCGGGACCATGAAGCAAATCCTATTTTTGATTTCATATTCTTAGTCAAAATTGTGTTCTAGTTTGCAAGATCTATTTCCTCAAATTTAAATCATTCAACCCTCAAACAAATATAAGTATCCTACATAATGATCTTTATTCCTTACCCTTTACCACTCCCCTAGATCTAGATAATGAACAATATTTATTTCTATGACCCTGACACATATCTATCTAGAATATTCTTCTTGTAGAACAACAATTCCAATGTGAAGGTAGGCTTTAGAAACTGTAAGGTGGAAAAATGGCCTACAAATCTAGTTGAGTTGATCTTTATTTCGATCTATATAAAAGATTTAGATCAATGTGTTGCATGCTTTAACTGCTTTACTAGTTCTTGTTTGAGTTATTTCTACTTGTTCATGATATGGCAAATGACTACAAATAATATCTTTTTCAACTCATCTTCCACCAACCTCTCTCTAATAACCAAACAATTAAAAATTTAAAATTTTTAGAACACTACTCCCCCGCCTATTAGTGCGGTTTCACACGCGGCATTCCGCCCACCTCGATTGTTCCACCCCTACTAATTGCAAGATCTCTCTCACACTCTCTTCTCCTCCCCTACAAACCCGATCCGGTATCCCTCTCTTCACATCACCTTCTTCTCTTCCTGATCATACCAAGCCTTCTTTGATGATCAATGATCGATTCCATCTCAATCTCTGAATACACAAACGATGCTCTACACCTCCGATTCCTCTGCCCTATTCCTACCCCCGCTACCGATGGCACCGAAGGCCAAGAAGAAGCCAGCGGAGAAGAAGCCCGTCGCCGAAAAGCCAGAGGAGAAGAAGGCCAAGAAGGTCCCAACGGAGAAGAAGCCTAAGGATCAGAAGCTCCCTACTAAGGAAGACGACAAGGCATACAAGAAGAACGGGAAGGCCAAGAGTGTAGAGACTTACAAGATCTACATTTCCAAGGTTCTGAAGTAGGTGCACCCGACATTGGTATCTCCAGCAGGGCCATGGACATCATGAACTCCTTCAACAATGACATCTTTGAGAAGCTTTCTGGTGAATCGGCCAAGGTTTCCAAGTACAACAAAAATATTAGGTATGCCAACTATTTTCTGGAATGCTTTAATATCTTGTAGTAATCCAACCTGTCAGTCTTAACATGCTAACAACTATGATAATTAATATCATTTACTAGTATGAACACTTATCAACTCTTCCACAGAGATCCCATACTTGGATATTAATCTCTTCTTTTAGCAAGCAGACGTTCAGTTTGTTCAAAATTGTGCTTTTGTTCTTCTATAGTCACGGCCTTTACATTAAGAGATCCTGAGATCGTGTTTGAAGTTGCTAGAGTCACATGGCAACCTCATCTTCCACACTGGCATTTCTAGTGAGGAATTTGAGTTCTACATCACGGACTTTGATAATATCAACCTTCTCCCATATGTCCATGATTTTTTCATTTTCATTCTCAGCGGAGGGTCACAATAGCAGTCTTAAATTGGGATCATAAGACAACAAGACACCAACAGTCTCAAATTGGGATCATTAGAGCATGATAAACTGGCTGTGTAGACCAATAAGAGCATGAAATTACTGAATTATGTTGCTTTTTTTTCAAATGGGGTCTGTAGGTTTCAACTACATACTATATATGGCCAAATAAAGGAAACACCTATAGCAAAATTCATTTTTGTAAACTATAACTTACAACATCATACTCGATTGTGTTGCCCATAGAAGGTGGTACCTAAGATGTGTTTTTTGTTTTTGATCTGAAGTGCTATCTGCTTTGAGGGAATGCCCTTGTGGTTTTGCAGAGGTTTATTCTCTTGGAGAAGTGTATTTTGATATGTCTGAGCCTAAAATTTAATATGATCACACTAAGAGAACTTTGTGGTTGGAGCGACTTTGCCATAATAAGTGTTTTAACTTTGGATGTAGGGTGGGTTACCAAATGGGGTTCCAAAAATAGTTAATATGGGCCTAGCCAGTCACTACTATTAAAAAGTTCACTCACTAGAGTGGGTATATAGCCTAAAGCACCATCACAGTTTGCTTTACTTTAGTTCAGAGTCTGATGAAACTTCACTTTAGTTCAGAGTGTGCTGAAAGTTGAAACTTTACTAAAAAACATAATGCTTGTCATTCTCTAAGGTGGATCAAGTGCTTATGTGCCATAAAGGGAACTCAAATCTTTAATGTATTTAAAAGTTATCCTCTAGGTAGAAATCAACCTGATCGAATGCATGTTGGTATGCAACTTATGCCTCTATGACATTAATGTGAGGTCTTTCCTATCAATGATGATCACAACCTTGGATACTACTCTTACAGAGAATCATGTGATTTAATGAGCATATAATTAACTTTTAGATTAGATACCACCACCTTAGAATTAGTTATGACTGTGAATATTAAAACCAATGTGCAGAATGGTGATGAAACAATTCTTCTCATGAGCCATTGTTCTATACATATAAATCACTATGAGCTTCTAAATAAGCAATCATGATGTAAATTCATGCTTTCTTTATGAGTGAGAATAATAAAATGAATGTGCGGACTGGTGACCAATCATTCATTTTTACTTTTTGAATCTATGGCACCCATCAGTGACTCAATAATGATCTTAAAACTGAACCCTATAATATCTTACACAAGAGATAGCTAGCTGTAATAATAAACGTGAAAGGGTGCACCTTATTCAGTCTCAATAAATCAAGAAAAAGAAAGTGAATACAATAAGGAAAAATCATCTTTAAGGGCAGAGTGGTTCAAACATAAATGAAACCATATGCAGGGCATGTTACATTTTAGGATTCGATTTATGCTTGTTAAATTTGGTAAGTCAGGGTTGTGCAAGATTCACCATGCCATAACTCAACTACTATTCTATCATGTGTGGAATTTGAGAAATAAAGTTGTTTCTGAGGAAATTAATGTGGTCTCGAACAGAGTTTGGAGAATGTTTAGTTAAGAGTTGGATATGATTGTAATGCATTAGCTTCTGTTAATTAGATTTAGACTACTGGTTGCTTGGTTATGGGTTTAAGTTGCTTTTGGAAACAAGTTATTCATTCTTCAGATTGCTATCTTATTGCTGGAATGCTTGGATGGAACTAAAAATGGCAGTGTGTATGATTTAAAGGTCTCAAATTGCATGTACTTTGGATTTTTTTTGTTTTGTGCACTTCTTGATCATAGAATGCTATGTTTCACTTGAATGAGCTAAGTGAATGATTTCCATGGTCTGCAATCTTATTTCTTACAATATAGTAAATTCTTAATCAATTTACAACTTCAGCTACCCATTTGTTGATGCATCTTGTATTGCTAACTTAGAAGCTGTGTTTTTTTGGCTTCAAACCCCTTCCAATCAAACAAACAGTAGTTTTTTCTATCACTCCGACTGATCTCTAATCTCGCTCTATTAGTTCCAGTTACTGATCAAGTTCAGACTGTTGACCAAAATTTTGGGTCACTGTCTAAGACTTCTGGTGTCAATAGCTAACCAGGAAAGAATTGGGCCTCAAACTGGACCTCTAGGGGCTGCTAATCTATGCTCCTTCCCAAGACAGAGGAAGTTTTACCTAGTCAGGGGGAAAGAAGAAACTCTTTTGTTTTCATTACCAGAGTGAATGGGTACTCCATCACAAGACCAGTTAGGACCTTGAGAAGGTGTCACCATAGATCCAAGAGACTTACATATGCTTCTACATTTACATGATCCACCATATGATATGGATTCTTACTAAGGTTATGAGTATCAAATTCTTCTTTACATTTGATTTGTAGAGAAATCTTGGTTCAAACTCATATGCTAGTCATCCAAAGAATGCTGCAAATTTACTTAGTGATCTTATCAAAAAGGCTGAGAGGGTTCTTCCTTCATACTTGAGAAGTTCAACCCCTTTTAGGGTTGGGGTAACTACATTATATCATTATCACCTTCTCATGCAAGTGTTGTCTTTGTTAATTATATAGATACATGAGAAATTAAATATGAAAGAATATTTGAAATTTTGTTTGAATTTACACCAGGCTACTGTTGGTCTCAAAGCATTGGGAATGGATACATCCAAGAGTATACTGCAAGATGTGCCTATTCTGTAACATTTTTATCTTATGCCCATAATAACACAATGAGCATGCATTGTTCTTCCATTTTCCTTTAGTTATATAGATTTAAAATTAGTTGGTGTCTGGTCTACCTAGGCACATTCAAAATAACATTTTCTTGAATCTTGAAGTTTTACAACTCTAACTTTGCTAATATTTCTTGTATGCAGCTGGGAGTTTCTGGTATCAAGAATCATAGTTGCATGTAGTGATTTGTTCATGTTAGTATTAGTTGCTGCTACAGGTCCTCTTCTTTTGGTGATGGATCTTACTTTAATTTTTCTTGATCATTTCAGCTTGTGAAAAGGGGATCGATGCTATTGAGTAATTGTTATGTTAATGTGTAGTAGGAATGTGCAGTAGTACTTTTTCTATCATGTCTTGGCCTTTTGGGAAGAAAGGGAAATCAGAATGCACCATGCTTTTATCAACACAGTTATGCTTACATTCTTAATAACTAATATTTCATCTGTATGATTGTTCATTCTTTTTCAATTGTATCCTAACTAAGCTGTCAGCATGGACAGTTCTAGTCGAAGGTTTTGATGTGATGACAAGTTTGGGAAGCCAAAAAGGACATGTTGACAGTCCCAATCCTTGGTCCACTTCTTGAGGAGGCTGTGACCAACACCAACTCAAAATTGAGTAAACTACATGTATTCTTGGCCTAACTTGATACTTGGTATTTCATAGAACTAAATTACTTTCCTTTGACTTTTCTCCATTATCCAACACCCCTATTTTAGATATATATATCTTAATGGTACTTGTATAGCTTGTGTGGCAGCCAAGGACCCCCCTTCCTCTTCTTTACAAACTAAACATAGGCCAAAACTTGATGTTGTCATTTTGATGTTGCATAATGATGACTCTCTAACAGACTAACAATGCTTTGCAGTGGTGACCATCCTCTTTTTTCTTCTAGTGCTTACATGTTATCTTATTTGCCCAAGTAATAAAGTTACTTTTTTTCTCTGTCTTATTTTACTAAGCTTACAATATTGTAGTTCTTTGTAGCTTGAGACGTCTAGCCTAGTTTGGGAATTCATGGAAAGTGGTTCTAGTTAAGACAATGAATTTGCAATGGTTCCAGTTTTCTGCATGCAAAAATTGTTTTGCAAACTCCCAAAGGGAGACTTTGCATGATTTCATATTTAACATCTTATGGAGAATGATTTTAAGATCTATTCTAACCATGATTTTAAAAATGCATTCAGGTGCTAGATCATATGTCTTTAGGCAGTGTAGATAGAAATATACCATAAAGTTTTTATTCATTGCTTCCCCATCAGAGCTCGTGCCTTAATATGGCCAAGTACACGCTTGAGGCATGACAAGGAATTGCTAAAACACTTGAGTTTTTGACACTTCAAAGCTCAAACCATTTAGAGTCCTACTCTCTAGTCGCCTGAATTAATGGATGCCCAACATATTGATGCAAGAACCTATAACACAGATACAAGGGACATTAATATAGAGATATGAAGTTTCTCTGGTCTTCTTTAAACTATGTTCTAGTCTTTTTTGAAGATTTTTTGTTTAAGCTTTGAGCTAATGCTCTCTAATCTACTGGTGGTCATCTTTCTGCTAACCTGGAATTTAGTTTCATGTTCCTCATTGAAATCTTTTAGTTGTTTTTCATCTTAAAGTCCCAATATGGTGGTTTGAGGAAGTGACTTCTTGAGTTTTGGTTACAACGATCTAATCATGCTAGTTTTTTAACTGAGGGTATGCCTTTTGTTGTCATAACATGTTTAGTGTTGCTATGCATATGAAACTTGAAGATGATGTATATGAATTTTGGGTTGTTCGCTAATGGTTAGATATTAATTTCTTCCATTTTTTGTTCTTTGCACTAGCTATGAATCCCTAGTCTAATCCTTAATCATTTAAAGGGGATGCTTGTCATATACAATGTTCTGTTTTGATCCTGTATCTGTCTCATCTGGGTCTGTTGTGAATGTATCCATATTATTTTTCCTAGGCATCATTAAAGGAATGATGTTGTTGTAATATGCAAGGAATGCTTGCTATTTTTTAAATAAAATTTTGTAAGATTGCGTCACCTTGTAATCTTGTTGCAGACCATTTTCTACTACTGTAACAAACTGCAGTCCTTAAACATATGTCGGTATAAAGGTATCAATTACATGATTATGTTTTATAAGACTATTGATGAAGAATAGTACCGTGAGGTTAACTGCTGATATAATATAAAATTCTCTGTAATCATATGAGACCGACCTACATTTATATCAAACTACATGTGACAATTTCGTTATAGTTGTTAAAGGTCAACAACTGGAATCTTCCTGAAATCCTTTAGCTTATAACATGTTTTCTAATTTATCTAGATGACAATATATTGCTAATATGACCTTATGTGTGGATCATGTGCTTACTTAAATTGAATTACTGGATATATTTTAATGATCTTGCATATCTGTTTCCTTCAGTTACTATTCATTGTAGGTGCTTACACTTCTATGAAAAAACTTATGAGTAATTCTGGCACCTAGAACTTCAAGTCAATCAAGAAAAATTCCCATCATTTAGAGTAGAGAGTCAATCAAGCAAAACTTACAAGCTCAATATTGAGTAATTCTGGCATGTTTGACTCTATTTAAGTATTTATACCATGTTTTGAATATTAGATTCATGTTTGAAACCCCACAGTGGTACATTTGAATGATTTCTATCTAATTTGTACTTCTAGTTTAAGTATTTATACCTTGCTATATGTCCTAGATGTAAAAATGACCAAGTTCTGAATATATTGCTTATTGTTCCTATTCCTTCAAAATTATTCCTTCCTTTTTCAAAGTTTCTAATAAAAGCTCAATGCTCATAAACACTGGCTTGTTATTTTACTTGCAGAACAAGTGAAAGATTGGTCCAACGTTGTTTTGTCTTATGAGCCTATTTGGGCTATTGGTACTGGCAAGATTGTCACCCCAACACAGGCTCAGGAAGTAAGAATTGAATATGCACAATGTTTAGACTGTCTTCTATTTAGCATTGTATCTTAGAAACCAGATGTAGATACTATTTACTTTTTTCTTTACTATCCCAGGGATGAACATGACAAACAACCCCATATCATTGGAGGAGAGGAGTATGCCAACAAAAAAGGATAAATTGACATCAGAAGCCAATGAATCCCAAAGAAAACCTGCTGAGAAAGATGGCAAAAATACGAATAGCTGGGTCATTGAAAGTGATAGAACAGAGTCTAAAAAAATCTTAAGAGGAGAATTAAGTATTGAATCTGAAATTGAATTTGTTACTGTAGACTGACAAAATGAAAATCTTGACACCTCGTCTGATGGTCATTCAACATCAAAATCAGTCGATGTGTGAATGACAACTACTCACAATGTGATAGTGGAATGGGATCACTTGAAATGGCAACAATGGGTTGAGAAACTTTTGTTGATTCCCTTCATCCCTCTTAGGAAAAAGTGAATTCTAAGATTGATGATTGCAATCCATCCAGTGGAATCTGGGACCCAAGCAACAATCCTATTCATCAATTATTTACATGAATTTCTAGTCAAGTAAGTGCTTCTCTATTCTTTTTCCTTAACCATTTAATGCCACTTTCTTTCCAAAATACTTGAATTCTTTCTCCTTAGTGACTGATTTTGGTCTATCATATGTGGATCTTCTAGTGTGCTAGAAAATTCCTTTTTAGTTGATAAACAGGGAACTCAACTATGTGTAGTCTAGATATATGTTTTAGTGGTTACTTTCTTTAAGAAACAACCTACATGTATTTTACTGTCCAGTGCTTACTGGAGGTCATGCTGGAGCGGGTGGCAAGGTGTAGTGAGTATGGAAGCCTACGTCTGAGCCATTCCCTCACATATGTATCCAACATACTTTCCCTAGAACATGCTCTTTCTAGTAACCAGGAAGGTATTAGATTCTGATCTCCCTAAGCCTGTACCCTGCTTCAATTAAGACTACAGATGAAATTATTAATCTGAGTCAGAAAAAGTTAGTTTGTATGACAATTTGTTATGCTATCCTTCTTTGCATTACCTTGTTCCATTTCAATTACTCTAATATCCTCCTCCAATTTCTTTCTTTCCAGCAAGTTTACCTCATGCACTTTTTAAATACACCAAATGGTCTGTAGACTTGTTTGAACATCATTTCACTACAACACTTGTTGAATACTTTTAATGGTCTCTAAACTTGTTTACATGGCTGATTAATAGAATACCATTAAGCAAAATAACCAGTACTGACACATTGTACTTGGATGTCACTACATTCATTAAGGAGTACTATAAATTGTCTCCCAAAGTAGGAAATCTCCTTCTCAACTGTATCCATTGCTATCTGGTAAGTGGCACATCAAGACTAGTTTTATGTATCTCATACATGATTTCAAACTATATTTTTCCTCTACTACATTCCATGACTTAATGATGACCCAATCCCAAGCGTAGTTATTATTTTCCATAACCTCATTCTTCCTTCATCTTCAATGACACTAATTGTGTACCCTCCTCACCCCACTTTGATTGAGAACCCTTTATAAAAGCCTCCCTCACCTCACACCTCACCCACCCCAAATAAGGATCTGAAGGAGGTATCATGGATACTCGTAGGTGTTGCACCATCATTTCTCAGCTGACTCTATACCCTATTGACCATGGTTACAAGTCCTTTGAAGCTTCCCAAGATGAGATGTTAGGTTATCATGCTGCTAGCATAATTCTTGTGGCAGTAACCTTGGAGCTCTGAGACTAGTGGTCAAGAAGATGCTAGACTAGCCTGATAGAGTGCAGCAACTGCAAAGGAGTTGAGTCTTGTCTCATGAATACATTCGAGAGACTCAAATTCTTATTTGGTGCTTTAGAGCATGCCTACTTCTGTAGATACCTATAGATATTCTGAGATATTCTACTCTAGGTTGCTGCTTCTTCTTTTTTTAACCAGAAAAATATACTGATAATGCCAACTGCCAATCTGGTGAATACAAGCAAGCTCAATGATACAACAATTAATGCTTGATATGAGGCCGCACACTTTATACAAGAGCTTATGTAGAACTTATTGTAAAGAGGATCTAACACACAGTTATAGCATTCACTGTAAGCTTTGGCTTGCATGATCTGTTTAGGAGGGGCATTTCTCATTCAAGTCTCTGCACCAATGGACTGAACGGGGTTGGTCACTGAGCATGGTTCAGTAGATGGATCAGTTTTAGGAATCCCTGAGATTCTGTTAGAGATCTCTACACTTTTAACTTCTTCCATTTCAATGTCTTTGCTCATACTATCTTTAGGGCCCTCAGCGTCAATCATTTCCAAATCTGTGTCGACTTCTGGACAACTTATAATAGGTTGGATTGAACTGACCTCTTTCGAGACTTCAACCTACTTTGGTACATTAGTTGTCTGAGTAGGCTCAGCCATGCCTATTGTTATTTTACCAGGATATGGATTTGTACATATGTGTAAGGTAGATGTCACCAACAAGTTCTTTTCAAGTGCAAGAGCAAGTTTCATAAGCTTCAGATAAACAATTTTTGGAGATAAAAGTATCTCACAGAGCCTCTGTAGAGTAAATGGTGGGCCATCAATAAAGCTCAATAGAGCTTCCTCCATTCTTTTCACAAGCTCTGGAAATGTTTTGCCAGTCAAGGAACTTTTATCAGATTCATTGCTTTGATGCTTGCTTTTCGATAACATTACCACTCCAGCACTATACCACTAGAACACTTGTAGTTTATAGTGTTTGCTATCTTCTTTTCGAGGACCTTAATTGAATTTTCTTCTATTAGATCTTTTTTAATATAATTGCATATTTTGTAGGTTTACTCAGGTTGAATGATCTTGTAAATATAATTTATAGCAAACTGCAAGCTACTGGGGAAAAAGATGACTCTATGTATCAGTGAAAAATCTTAAAAGTAATTAAGGATTCCGAAAAGATGACTCTATGTATCAGTTTCTTGGTATACAATTGATATTCACTATCATTTAGGCAAAAACACATCTGTGACTAACACATCGGGTTGTTGACTCTGCTTCCCCGAAATCAATTTTAGTGCCCTTCTTTACACAAGAAAAGGACACTAATGCCCAGTGTACTAATTAGGAATGCATAAAAAGGCACTAAGGTGGCAATGAAGTCAAAGCACATGCTTTCTGTCTACAGTAGGCTTCCTATGTTGATTGTTTGTCTCCTTTTCTGCATTTCTTATTTTTTCAGGTCTGTTTAAGGTCCCAAAAAGGGCATGCACATGGATGTTGCTTTATAGGAGAAAGTCCTCAGCATAACATACCATGTCAACTAAAGGAGTGTTAAGGGCATGCACATGGATGCATTGAGGCTACATGACTTGATCTTGGACATATAAAGTTTAATATGAATCTGGTTGGCTGGTGTTTATTCTGGTATGGAGTCAAGTTTACTATATGCTCGTACATAATTGAAAATTTCTAGTTTTTTATAGTTTGTTTGATATGAATCTCTTCAGGTATTGTAAAATGACCATTTTGATGGTATACTTCTGGTGGAGGAAATCCATAGAATACAAGTGGTGGCTCCATAGGATAATGAGTATAATGTAGATTATTATGAAATGGTGATTGTGAGACAATCATTCATTATTGTATATTTACATGCAATGTTGAGTAGATGAACTTAAATTCCGTCAAAGTTCTCTCTGGGGTATGCCTTTGTATAGTTTATAGCTAAATTGATACATAATACCAAACTATTTGATTGTTGAATTGAAGCTTATTTTGTATCTTTCAGTGTGCTTTGCTCAAAAGACGATATGATGCCTTGTATGCTTTGAAGTTGCTATTGATTCTTAGTGAATATCAAAGGCTTATAGAGCAACTTCTACAACAAAGGGAGGCGGTCAGAAAAGGATAATACAAGTGGTGGAATAAATACAAAAGAAAAATCAAGATACAAGAATATGTGCATGATCATGTTGCATATAGAGTCTGCAGTGGATAGATGAAACATGGGCCATGTTAATGTCTTAGCTCCCCATGTTACTTATTGTTCAAATATAAATAAAAGTATCATTGTTGACATTGTAAGTGAAACTCAATCTTGATTAACATTCATCTGTTTTCTTATTGAAAACCCCTCTATATTGGCAAGCGACTGACTGGATACATAATGTCTCTCACTACATATGTATGTGTAGTACATGGTGTCTTTCACTACACACTAGCTATAATTACATGTGTAGTAAGTGATAATTTTTTCTATGCATGAACTAAGAATACAAATTGTAACCAATGTCATCTCTCCCTACATATCATAGGTACAAATTGAATTGTAGTCATACATTTAGCTACAATGGAAACTACATGTTTATGTGTAAGGACATTTTTTTACCTACAATTAGGGTTACATATGAATTTGTATCTAGAGGAACAACTAACTACAACTTAAAAAAATGTAGCCTAAACAATTAGCTACATGGGTATTTGCTATATATTATAAATGTAAGGATAAATGTAGCCAAAGCTTTTGGCTACAAATTTTGGGGTTTTCGCTACATTTTGTTTTTGTATTTAAAGACCATATTTTTTGTGTGATCCTCTTTGTCCATATTGAAGATATCATTATCATCGATAGTGATGTTTATGGAATTTTATCATTCAAATATGCACTCCACCAACACTTTCATACCAAGAATCAAAGACAACTTTTCTACTTCATGGGAATCAAGTGTTATGCTCTCGTTAGGATACTTACTTATTTTGGTAGAAGTATGTCCTGGACCTTTTGAAGGATTCTGGTATGTTAAATTCTAAACCTATTTCTTCACCTATGGACTATCACAACAAAGTTTTCTCTAAGGTGGGAGTCCTTTTCTAATTCTAAGAAATATAGATGCATGGTTGGAAAACTCATTATCTTATGATTACCTGACCATAGATAACCTTTTTTGTTAGTGTTATTAGTCAACACATGGTGAAACCCCTTCTATGCCATCAAAGTCAAGAATAGCGTACCCTACAATATCTAAAAAGTGCACCTAGCCGGGGTCTACTATTCAAGAAACCACCATCTCTAGATATCTCACTGACTTATTATGCTTATGTCATTAGGTCAGAGATGTGAATGACATGAGATCCACTTCTGACTTTTGTGTTCTACTGAGTGTCCATCTTGTTAGTTAGCGAAGTAAGAATGACATTGTTGTGGCTCATTTTAGTATGAAGCAAAATAGCTATGAAATCCAATTGGTGTGTTTTATTTATCAATAAATAAGTCTCTATCTCTCATCCCCAACAACTCCCAAATGTGATAATCATGCAACTATTCATATAGAAAAAAATCCAGTTTTTCACAAACGTATCAAGCAAACTGAGGTTGACTACCACTTTGTGAGAGATTTTATTCATGCCAAAAAGATCATTACACCATATGTGAAGACTAGAGAATATAATACTGATATCTTTACCAAGCCATTTTATTCTATATGTGTGGCAAGGTGGAAATACATGATGTATACTCTCCAGGTTGAGGGATTGTTAGTGGTAGTATTTTAGTTATTATCTACATAAATGATAAATGGGTTTCCATGACTTAAGCCCATTAGCATTGCTTCAGTTTATGTTATCTTGTGTCTCTTGTATTACATACTTTGATACAAAATTATATATATGGCTCTCTATAATCCAATCTGTTTGCAGTAAGAATTTCTCTTCACCATATCAATCATCATGATCACATCCATGTTTATCTAGTTGCATACATTTCTCAATTGGTCATATATCTATGTGAACTACTCATGTTAGGACAACTTGATTTGGCTATTTATCTTTCTACTTGTTTGTAACACAACAACTCATCATGTTAGGAAAACTAGGATTTGCTTGTTCCTGATCACATATCATGTATTTCTAGTTGCTTTAACTACATAATTGCTTTAACATATTAATCTTCATTATTCAAATAAATCTTGAAATTCTTATCTAGTCATATCATTTTTTGTGCTTACTTGATTACTCTTTGAACTTTATGGCTTAAAGATTGCAACTTTCTCAATATTGATTAAAACTCTTTAATGCATCTTGATCATATCATGTTAAGATCTTTAATCATTCACACCATCTAGATCTTTCTTGATCTACTAATATTTTTCTATTGTCTCTCTCTATTTTCCTCATCTCATTCCTTTTTCTCGGTATGGATTTTTGTTGTGGAAAATTCTAATGTGATCAGAAAGTTCCACAATCATCATAAGGCTCCAAGAACTCACAAACTGTTTAATCATGTTTGTATTTATAACATACTGACTTTTTGTTATCTGATTCTAGAACCCAAATTACAAGGATATAATATTAGTATGATTGGTTTGATATAATTTGACCAAAACGGCTAGCAATATGTCTTGATATGCTTGTTTGTACCCTAATGCATAATTAATGACTGACCCTAGTGTATGTGTCCTTGGTGACATTCATGATGAATTGTGACTTTAAATGTTGTAATCACATCACATATCATAATACAATCATATTTATCCAATAACCTAACCATCCCTTAATATGTTGATGGGTTGTTAAATACATGTCGTATTGTACATTAACATTCAACTAATGAACAAAATGTGGTTAATACAAATTTGGACGTGTATAAACATGCATGAATGGTTGGGATAGTGTCTAACATGCATCATATGTGTAATGGAGTAATAATTAGACATTTCATGTAAAAAATAAATCATTAATGTTCCATTATGTAAGTTAATGTGTCATTAATGGACTTAATGAGAAATTGAATAAAGTAATCTATTTTGTGTGAGACAATCTAATATAACTCTAATGGTGACAATAAGAGGGCATTAGAACACCAAATCCTAAACCTTGAGAATAATGGTAATATATAATAATAGATAATGAGATAAGTGAATTAATCCCCAATTGTACTAAAAGTATACTAGATAACCTCAAAACCTAAATCAAGCATAGAAATAAATTATTTGGGTCCTAGTTAGTCTAGGTGTAAAGTTTGAGACTAATTGAGTAATTGCAGCTATCCCAACTTGTTTGAAAATGATAATGACTTTAAATGTGCATTCCCACGTTTATTGACCTTTGATTAAGGTATTTATTTTTCAAGCAAATATTTCCTAGATTTCCTTTAGATGGGTCATGTGGATTGTCACTTGCCTAGTCGGGATTAGAATCTAGTCCACGATTCCCTTTCTATCTCATCCGATACTTGAGGGTATTAAGACTCTACAATCTAATTTTCCTTCTCCCTCAATTTCTCTCTCTCTCTCTCTCTTCCTCCACACTATTGCAGAATCTCTTGCTCTTTGCATTTCTCTCACAATTGGAAACTCAGTGATCCCAATCTATATGGGATTCCATCACACCAAGACCCCAGTCCGGAGTTGTAACATCCTCATTTTTCAGGTATTTAATTTCAATTTCCCTATTATCACATCCTTTATGGTCACATCTTGCAAAAAGGTCATTTTAAATAATATTGATTTCTATTTTGAACTAAAATTTTTCCTAACAAATGATAACATATAAATAAGAGGAAACTTAAAATTCCAGTATTTTATGATTTCTAAATAATTAGTTATGCATTATCAAAGCTTTATCAACTATTAATTATATTTATTAATTTGATAACCCAACGTGGAAACTAAAGGTAGGAGAATATTCTAGACGTTTTTGGAAATGCCTGGTCAAATTTTGGGACCCATCGGACTTTATTTGATAGGGGGAATAAATTTGGGAAAGTAAAGGGTTTTAAATGCATGCAAATATCTCAATAAAGGCTATTTTTGCCTTGGTTGCTTTTTCCCAGCCGTCGAATCTGGCCCGCTAGAACAAGGCTAATTATAGCTGTCGGATCACCTCCTTCAACCTTGGTCCAAAAAGGAAACAAGGCAACCTGCTTGATTTGCGAATATCTCACGATTTGATTGCTCATTTTCAAAACTGAAAGATGCTCTGTCTTCGGGAGACCGATCTGCATCCAACGACCTCTTGCTTGAACCCTAAAAACATCCCTATAAGAAACACCCTTCTCGGCCACCGCTTTCTTCCCGCTACCAAGTTGCAACTCACCTCCTAGCATTTCGTTCATCTTCCTAGTCATTCTTAAAGCTTCCGGGCACTTCCGTGAACCCTCCTCCACCATCAATTCTGCCTCCCTCTTTATAGCCACCCGCAACCTGCTTCATCTTCAACCTCCAGCTCCCTACCATTGTTCTCGGCCCTCGCACCATCTCACTGTGATTCCTTGCTCTGGCACC
The DNA here is from genome assembly GCA_963693085.1 of Alisma plantago-aquatica. Classification (NCBI taxonomy): domain Eukaryota; kingdom Viridiplantae; phylum Streptophyta; class Magnoliopsida; order Alismatales; family Alismataceae; genus Alisma; species Alisma plantago-aquatica. The sequence goes on from OY856409.1 coordinate 401,595,826, forward strand.
ATCGACGACACCCCAGGAACGCGCCCCCAGCCTCCCCTTGGGCTGCGAGGTGCTGGTTCGGCGTATCCTATAGAGCTGTGGAAACTGTTGTTGGCCGCCCGCCACCGGAGAGACTCCAGCCCCACACGACCGTGTTCCAGGCCACGAGGACACACCCTCTCTTCCATAGAGACCATTATGATATTCCCAACCCTCAGCCGTAGGTTTGTACCTCTCCCAGATCTTTCTCTGTTTCTGCCGGATTTGGGCACTGAGGGGGCCGACACCACCGCCCTGCTCCAAGCTGACTGCCTGGTCATTTTCCCCTGCACCTCTATGATTGGGTCGATCAACTTCATGTGGGCGTGAAGCCCTGTTGCTCATCGGCGGTTCTTGCCCACCTGTCCCCTATGCGTGCGACATTGGCAGGGCAACTTCACTGCTCTGGCCTTTGCTTGGCCTGTGCAAGGACCGGTGCCTGGTCTATTAAGCGTGGCCATAGATTATCCATGTGCAGGCTACTGTGATGGCATGCTATGTTTTGTACCACATTTTTTTGTTGTTCGGTTATGTTAATTGCTCATGTATTGCTCTTCTATCCACCTTGCCGCTCTGTTGTTTTATATTGCCCGTGTCGCTTGAACCAAGCAGAATCCAATGAGAACTGATACTGGAATACATACTTATCACCTAATAGACTTAGGACTAATGGTGATGATAAATTAGAATCTCAGTTAAAGCCAATTCATAGTATGTCACTACGCTGTATACATGCAATACATGTAGTAAGTATATATTATGACTATCTTAATGGTCCTAAGAAAATGATACAAATCCTAGCTTATATATATAGTGATAAAATGTTAGAACATGAATGTTATATGTATAATCCTAAACTCTATGAATATTATGTATTAATGACAATAATAATGACTTGGATGCATATGAACCATGGTATGAGTTAGTAGTGTATAAATAAGCTATTTTTCACAATGAACTTAGACTATGGATTTTAATATTATTATGACTATTAATGAAACATCTAAAAAAATACATTAGTATCCTAACCTAGTATACCCTAATAACGGTACACATAATCACATGTTTTGATGAAATATGTATGACCCTAAATATGTTGATAAAAAAGAAAGGATTCACATCTGACATAGCCCTTGAATTTTTAGGAGAGAGTCAGACCCATCTTACTGAGGAGCAGTGATAGTAGGATTTTGGCTTACTACAGGTAAGTGGGCCATGTCCAAGAAATCTATTTTCATGTTTTATATTTAGACAATATGTCTAATTTTGTTTCTCAAGATTCAGAATATCTCTTTTTATAGTTCTTTCCATTATGTATTTTAGATACATTGCAAGATGGTGGTTTTTATCATGAGATCAAGAATAGTCATTATAAGAGCATTAATAGTTTATACTTATGGACTCAGACATTGGGTCAAGCTAGGACGAGAAACTAGATTTTCAGATTTCAAGAGATAGATCTAGATTATATTTAAAGTTAGTCCATAATGCTAAGATAATGGACATAGAGTTAGAGATAGATTTGTAAACTCAAAGATACATATATAGAATCAGAGATAAGAAAATAAGAATATAAATAGAAAATGACATCAAAATAGTAAAATTAATAGATTATATGATAAGTCCTCACCAGAGAGTCCCGGGACAATTTAGAGGCATATGTTGCCTATTTGGGAGTGTTTACTCCATTTCAGAGGGCACATTGTGCCAACAGAGGGTGTGTTGCACCACAGAGGACACTTCGGTGTCAACAGAGGGAACATTGTGCCAACAGAGGGTGTGTTGCACCATAGAGGACACCTCAGTGTCAATAGAGGAGGACTTATCATATAATCGTGGCCATTGAATAAAATAAGTAATTAAAAGATGTTTTTCTTGTTGAGTAGATCTTTCAGTTTCTCATACTTGTTATATCTGTTATGATAGATTTCTTGCCACTTAGTCTAACTCCTATATTTCTCCTCTTTTGGTGCATGGCTGGGGACGTGACGTCCACAAATAGCGAGCAGCTATCTGAGGTTTAGTTCAACGATTCAGAGATTTAGAAGACATCTTTCACTGGTGGGACTTTACCCTAGGCGATCCTTCCAGCTTGGAGATTTATTTTAGTTGTTTTCTTTCATTTTTCTTATTGGGACTGTTATTCCCAACTTTCTTTTCCTGTATGTCGGACTTTCTATTTGAGTCTTGTTGCTTTGGTTATTTGCACGCTTAAGTATGCCAGATTAGTAACGTTTGCCCATGTTTTGAGATAATTATGAGATTAAATGCTCTCTATACATTTTTTTTGTGATGAATGATTAGGAAGACGTTACAATATGGTATCTGAGCGACTTAATAACCTCTAGTGATCAATGTCTATAGGTTTATCCTTATGAATGTCCTTTTTCCCTACAGATGGCCCCTAAAAGGAAGGGAAAGGATCACATCGAGGGAGAGGAGAGATCCTATGGTTCAGGGGGTAGGGGTGTTGAATCAGGTGGGGTCAACTCTAATGGCAACCTGAACCCTCCTCTCGATGTCCTCATCAAGGCCCTGACAGATGCCTTGACTGCCCCAAGAGTAGTCCCAAGAGTAGTTCAACCACCATCAAGACACCAGGAGCTGACCTTGGTTGATTTCCTAAAGATCAAGCCAGTGACATTCTCTGGCGAGGCTGAGGCTGATGTTGCTACCCGAGCAGAGGAGTGGTTGATGAATGTCGAGCACTGCTTCCACGACTTAGGCTGTCCCGATCACTCAAAGGTCCGTTTTGGGACCCATCTGTTGAAGAGTGCTTCTCGAGTTTGGTGGGATAACTTCACCAATGCTAGGGGTCCTGATGCCGCACCTTTGACCTGGGAGGAGTTTACAATTGCTTTCCAGAATTGCTACATCTCTGAGGAAATGGTCGAAAAGAAAGAGCTGAAATTCAAACATCTCAAGTAATACGACTCCACCGTCAACCAGTACGCAATGAAATTCTGCATGGTGTAGAAGTATGGTTCTGAAGATGAGGTGCACCTGGCTAAGAAATTTATGCGCGGTCTGAAGCTGGACCTTGGTTATGCTCTGGTGGGCCGTGGCATCAAGACGGTACAAGATGCACTAGAAGCAGATCTGGAGTTGGAGGACCACCCATGGCGAAATTGGAAGAATGGAGGACATGCTAGGAGCAATTATTCGCACAACAACAATCACCATGGTGGACAGAACAACAAGAGGAAGGTACTGGGGGGTGTCCCAACATAGATTGGTCCAGGGGGACCACCAACACAGAGAGGTCCAGGATGACCACCAATCCAGAGGAGACCACACCACCACCCACAAAAGGAGATCAGAGGCCACCTACCCCAGTCTGCCCCAAGTGTCAGAGGTCTCATCATGGGGAGTGCAAGTATGGACAACATGTATGCTATTTCTATGGTGAAGAAGGCCACATCAAACTCAACTGTCCAAAGATGCAACAAAAGTTTGGCAAAAACAATATAAAGCCAGGTCAGAACAACCAGAGGGAGAAACATCATGCAAGGGTCTTTTCCATAACTACAGAGGAGGCAGATGAAGATCAGGTCATTGAAGGTATGGCTTATATCGGCCAACTATCTGTTAAAATTTTATTTGATTCTGGTGCATTACATGCTTTCATATCTTCCGCATTAGTCTCGTCGCTAGAACTACCAGTGGAGGACCTTCATTATGATCTTAAGATTAAAACAACTAGTAGACATGTTAATGTACCTGGGAGAATGATTTCTAGGGTTGGGATTACCCTGGAGGGGAGGGTGTTTCCTGTAGATCTCATGATTATGCCTTTGAATGATTTTGATATCATTTTGGGCATGAGATGGCTCCACGAGCACTATGTGCTCCTTGACTTTAGAAGAAAGTTAGTTACCATATCGCGTCCTAAGGAGGAGCCTCTAGTCATAAAGGGAAGGACGAAGCATCGCAAGGACTTCTTTGTTTCTACAATACAGGTAGATAAACTAAGGAACAAGGGGTGTCAGACCTATCTGGTATCTGTTATAGCCAAAAAGGAAAAATCTATTGCTGATATTCCTGTAGTTTGTGAGTTCTCTAATGTCTTTCCTAAGGCCTTGCATGGCCTACCTCCTGATCGTGAGCTTGAATTCTCTATCGAGCTCCTTTTTGGTACTGCACCTATCTCCATGGCCCCATATAGAATGGCACCTGCAGAGCTTGTTGAACTGAAGAAGCATATACAAGAACTTCTAGACCTGGGCTATATTCGTCCTAGTGCATCTCCCTGGGGAGCACCCGTCCTCTTCATCAAAAAGAAGGATGGCTCTCTTCATATGTGCGTCGATTACCGAATGCTGAATCAGATGACAATAAAGAACATGTACCCTCTTCCATGAATCAATGACTTATTTGATTAGCTTAAGACAACCAAGGTATTCTCAAAGATTGACTTACGAAGTGGATACCATCAGCTAAAGATCAAACCCTCTGATATAGAGAAGACAACCTACCACACCAGATATGGGCACTTTGAGTTCCTTGTTATGTCTTTTGGCCTCACTAATGCCCATTCCATCTTCATGGACCTAATGAATCATATCTTTCACCAGTATCTGGACTCTTTTATTATTGTCTTCATAGATGTCATTCTTATATATTCTGATAATGACCAGTTGCACGAGGAACACCTTCACATCACTCTGGAGACACTTCAACAACATAAGCTGTATGGGAATTGTCTAAATGCGAGTTCCGGCTTCGTGAAGTTATGTTTCTTGGGCATATAATTTCTGATGGACATATCTCAGTAGACCCATCAAAGGTCGAGTCAGTGATGAACTGGACTACCCCTACTACTCCGTCAAATATCAGAAGCTTTTTGGGGTTAGCTGGTTATTATAGGCGTTTTATTCAGGACTTTTCCATTATAGCAAAGCCCCTGACTGCACTCACTCGTAAGGAAGCAAGGTTTGTGTGGAGTGAGAAGTGTGAGCAGAGTTTCTAGACCTTGAAGAGGAGACTCACTTCAGCACCTGTGCTTGTACTTCCTTCTGGTAATGATGGTTTCATCATCTTCAATGACACTTCAAAGTTAGGCTTGGGTTGTGTTTTTCAACAGAAAGGTAGAGTCATAGCTTATGCATCTAGACAACTCAAACCACATGAAGAGAACTACCCCACTCACGATCTGGAGTTGGCAGCTATCGTGTACACATTGAAGATCTAGAGACATTACTTGTATGGTACACAGTTTGAGATTTTCTATGATCATAAGAGTCTCAAGTATATTCTAAGTCAGAAAGATCTGAACATGAGACAACGCCAATGGATTGATTTCTTAAAGGACTACGACTTCATTATCTCTTATCATCCTAGAAAATCCAACGTGGTAGATGACTCCTTGAGCAGAAAGAAGGAAGTGGTCAATGCAGCAACCATTATTGATGAATGGAAGATGATGCTGAGTTTGGCAGAATGGAGACCACAACTTCAAGAGGTGGAGTTAATGATGGCACATCTCACAATACAACAAGATTGGACTTCTGTGATACTACAAGAACAACAAGATAGCCCTGACCTTCCTCGTATGCTAGGGCAACTGCAGAAGGGTAACACTAATCTGTCTAAAGGAAAGGATGGTGAGATCATGATGAAGGATAGATTATGGGTACCTACATCTGAGTTACAGTAGAAGGTTTTGTTAGAGGCACATGGGACAAAGTATACAATTCATCCGGGTTCTACAAAGATGTACCATGACCTGAAGAGAGCCTTCTAGTGGGAAGGCATGAAGAGAGACATAGCAGAGTTTGTGTCTAAGTGCCTCACTTGTCAGTAGGTGAAAGCTGAACACCAGAGACCAGGAGATTTGTTACAACCACTAGAAATCCCTGAATGGAAGTGGGATAAGATAACCATGGACTTTATCACCGGTTTACCCAAGTCTCGGAAGGGATTTGATGCTGTTTGGGTAATCGTGGATCATTTGACAAAAAGTGCTCATTTCCTGGAATTCAAGACTACTGCTACCATCTCAGATATGGCATAGCTTTATATCCAGGAGATCGTACATCTTCATGGAGTACCCACATCTATTGTTTCTGACAGAGATCCCAAGTTCACTTCTAAAATGTGGAAATAGGTTCAGGAAGAATTGGGTACCAAGCTTCACTTTAGTACTACTTATCACCCTCAAACTGACGGTCAGTCTGAGAGGACCATTCAGACTCTTGAAGACATGATCCGATCTTGTATCCTAGATTGGGGCAGTTCATGGGTGAAGTACCTTCCACTCGCTGAATTCACCTACAATAATAGTTTTCATGCAAGTATAGGCATGGCACCATATGAGGCCCTCTACGGGAGGCTGTGCAAGTCACCTCTACTCTAGAATGAGCCTGGTGAGAGAAGTTTGATAAGAAGTGAAGAACTACAACTTTATACTGACCAGGTGGCACTCATTCAAGAAAGAATGAAGGCAACTCAAGATAGGCAAAAGAAGTATGCTGATGCACATAGATCTAATAGGGAGCTCCTTATGGGGGATCATATATTCCTAAAAGTTAAGACCATAAAATCTATTGCTAGATCCAAAGTAAAAGGCTAACTTAGCCCTATATATGTTGGCCCGTTTGAGATCCTTGATCGGGTAGCTACCGGCTAGCTTTACCACCTTCATATGAACAGATCCATAATGTCTTCCATGCTTCCGTGTTGAGAAAGTATGTTCAAGATAGTTCTCATATTCTCTCTCATGAACCTATTGAGATCAGGAAAGATCTATCTTATGAAGAGATTCCATTGAGGATTCTTGATATCCACACAAAGCAATTAAAGAAGAAAGACATTGTTCTAGTTAAAGTTTTGTGGAAAAACCACAATCTCGAGGAAGCCACTTGGGAACTTAAAGAAGAAATGTTAAAGAAATATCCAGAGCTCTTTAACCCTTAAATTTTGAGGACGAAATTTTCTTAAGGGGGTGAGGATTGTAACATCCGCATTTTTCAGGTATTTAATTTCAGTTTCCCTATTATCACATCCTTTATGGTCACATCTTGCAAAAAGGTCATTTTAAATAATATTGATTTCTATTTTGAACTAAATTTTTTCCTAACAAATGATAACGTATAAATAAGAGGAAACTTAAAATTCCATTATTTTATGATTTCTAAATAATTAGTTATGCATTATCAGAGCTTTATTAACTATTAATTATATTTATTAATTTGATAACCGAACGTGGAAACTAAGGGTATGAGAACATTCTAGACATTATTGGAAATGCCTGGTCAAATTATGGAACCCATCAGACTTTATTTGATAGGGGAAATAAATTTGGGAAAGTAAGGGTTTTAAATGCATGCAAATCTCTCAATAAAGGCTATTTTTGCCTTGGTTGTTTTTTCCCAGCCGTCGAATCTGGCCCGCTAGAACAAGGCTAAGTACAGCCATCAGATCACCTCCTTCAACCTTGGTCCAAAAAGGAAACAAGGCAGCCCGCTTGATTTGCGAATATCTCGCAATTTAATTGCTCGTTTTCAAAACTAAAAGATTCTCTGTCTTCTGGAGACCGATCCGCACCCAATGACCTCTTGCACGAACCCTAGAAACATACCTATAAGAAACGCCCTTATCGGCCACCACTTTCTTCCCACTGCCAAGCTGCAACTCGCCTCCTAGCATTTCGTTCGTCTTCCTGGTTGTTCTTAAAGCTTCCGGGCACTTCCGTGAACCCTCCTCCATCATCAATTCTGCCTCCCTCACTCTAGCCACCCACAACCTACTTCATCTTCAAACTCCAGCTCCCTACCATCGTTCTCGGCCCTCACACCATATTGCCATGATTCCTTGCTATGACACCATCTACGACACCCCAGGAACGTGCCCCCGGCCTCCCCTTGGGCTGTGAGGTGCTGGTTCGGCGTATCCTATAGAGCCGTGGCAACTGCAGTTGGCCGCCCGCCGCCAGAGAGACTCCAGCCCCACATGTCCATGTTCTAGGCAACAAGGACGTGCCCTCTCTTCCACGGAGACCATTCTGCTATTCCCAACCATCATCCGTAGGTCTGTACCTCTCCCCGATCTTTCTCTATTTCTGCCGGATTTGGGCACTGAGGGGGCCGACACCGCCACCCTGCTCCAAACTGACTGCTTGGCCATTTTCCTCTGCACCTCTGTGATCAGATTGATCAACTTCATATGGGCGTGAAGCCCTATTTCTCACCAGCGGTTCTTTCCTGCCTGTCCCATGGGCGTGTGACCGTGGTAGGGAAGCTTCGCTGCTCTGGCCTCTGCTTGGCCTGTGCAAGGACTGGTGCCTGGTCTATTAAGTGTGGCCATAGATTATTCATGTGCAGGCTGCTGTGATGGTGTGCTCTGTTTTGTACCACGTTTTGCTATTGTTTGGTTGTGTTAATTGCTCCTATATTGCTCTGCTATCCACCTTGCCGCTCTGTTATTTTATATTGCCCGTGTCTCTTAAACCAAGCAGAATCCAATAAGAACTGATACTGGAATACATACTTATCACCTAATAGACTTAGGACTAATGGGGATGATAAATTGGAATCTCAGTAAAAGCCAATTCATAGTATGTCACTACGCTGTATACATGGAATACACATAGTAAGTATATATTCTGACTATCTTAATGGTCCTAAGAAAATGATACAAATCCTAGCTTATATATATAGTGATAAAATGTTAGAACATGAATATTATATGTATAATCCTAAACTCTATGAATATTATGTATTAATGACAATAATAGTGACTTGGATGCATATGAACCATGGTATGAGTTAGTAGTGTACAAAAAAGCTATTTTGCACAATGAACTTAGAGTATGGTGTGACGTACAAACCAATCTTAATCAATATAACAAGATTAACTAAATGCGAAAGCGAGCACTAACGGTGAATTACTAAAAATCACTAAAAATTAAAACCATTTTCAAAGAGATCCATTCTCAAGAAAACTCTTTAAATAAGAACCAAAGTATTATAATTACATACTGGTCCACATTGTACATTCCTTGTACCATCTCTTCTCGAGGAATATATATGCATCATTACTTTGCTAAAAAGCATAAGTAACAAAATCCTCGAGGCATCAAACCAAAATCTCAGATCAATTATAAAAACACTATCTACTGACTCCTAGGACCTAAGAGTACAGAGACGACACATATGACTTTATATACAAAGCTTGACAGCCAGTATCCCCACCCGGGATATCACTGTTGTCCCTGTTGTTGTTGTTGTTGATGTTCTTCCCCTACTACAAAGTTTTTGCCTCTTTGTTTGCGTCTACCTAAAAATGTTGGATCCCATGGGGGTGAGACAATTTGTAAATTGTCCCAGCGAGAGATATAACTCTCCGCCGAAAACATTATTATTGCAGTTGAGTAGAAATAAACTAAGCAGTGGAATCATATATTTCAACAGAAGATAAATCGATATCTATGCAGATTAGAGCAACATTCCTATTTTAGCATTTCAATTATAACTTGATAAAGCAATATGAGTATTGAATAAGTGACATATACACTATCTATCCTTCAAGAGTATACTAAGCATGATAACATCAACCAGTGATTCTCGTATTTCAATCTTAATCAATTACGCTACACGGTTGATTATATTTTACAATCAAACTTAAGCTCTGAGGAGATGAGGTATACCGCTCATACTCCAACCGACCATTGTGAAATCAAAATCGGTACCATACAAAGTCAATGGAAGAGCCGTCTTCCATGACCTCCCACATCTCGGTCAGTTCGAGATCACATGCAGGACATCTTGTGTCTCTGCTACATAGCTTTCTAGGGTATAGTGGCATCTTTGCTATAGAGCTACAGTGGCGGTTGCACTCTCTTCACAATCGAGATATTTCGTGTTTACCTCCATCGATCCGACATTAACAACATCGGGAGATTTGTGATACATCCATCCCGAAACATATAATGAAGGATTGAGAGGTTTAATGTTTACCTTCCATCAACCCCACATTAGGACGTATGGATATTTTCGCCCATTGACCCCCACATATTCAAAAATATGCAAACTCCAGGAGATCCCGTAGGAAAACCTATTTCACCATCACCAACTACTGATGATGATGGATCTATGGTCAGAGCACTACATGAAAAGATTTCACTTGATTAATTAAGTACATTATCATATTCTTTTAGCATCAGTCAATTTTTCAAACATAACTTATTAGAACAAAATGATACAAAGAAACATGTACTGTTTTCATCAGTTACTTCTCAATCTTTATAAGACATCAGGATCTCAGTCCCTCATTTCAATACTGGGAATACTCATCCCTTCACAAACTCAATGTCATAATCATATGGTTTTGGGTATTCAGACCCTTAACTCATCATTGCGTATTTTTACCACTTTTTTAGGTAACTATCACCTTCAGGTCATCTGACCAAGGTAATCATGATACTTGCTACAAAAGCATCTCTTATGGCACTTGAGGCCCATTAACTCTCTTGCTACCTTTCATTAAGTAACAAGGCATATTAAGGCACACAAGGCCCAATAAATAATTTCAATAAATAAACATCATAGCTCATACCTATCTATGTTCATCATCTCAGGATACATGCATGGTTAACACACGTGATAACAGATATATCAATCATAATTCAGTTTCATGGTATTCAAGGGTAACACCACTATTCCCTTACCATGGTTAGGGTTTCCCATTTCATTTCAATCAGGGTTACTCATTCCTTTTTCACAATTAGTACCAATGATTTATCATTTTATTATCCAAGATTAGGGTTTCATGCTATATGGTATAACCCAGAATTAGGGTTTCAAACACCTTCACCCTATTTTAGAATTAGGGTTTACTATTCACATCACATTAGGGATTATCATATCCCAACATCCAAATTAGGGTTAGATTTTACTATTCACATCAAATCAGGGTTTGTCATACAAATACCCTAAATTAGGGTTTCATATTCCATTACCCATAATTAGGGATTACTATTCATCCCAATTAGGGTTTATCATCAAGATACCCTGAATTAGGGTTTCTCATGTCATCACCCTTAATTAGGGTTACATGTTAACCTAGATTAGGGTTCCACTCAGAATTGCCCTAAATTAGGGTTTGAGTTCATCGATCAACTCAATTAGGGTTTTATGATCTCTTTATCAAGGATCATACCCTAATTGTATACCACACTTATATTGAATGTGTTAGGCTTGATTGCTACATGATTATCTTACATGTATGAATCTCTCTCTCTCATCTTATTCAGGATGTCCACTACTCAATTCTTGATTAGATTGAGCCTACTCTTTATTCAAAAACATACATTTAGGGTAAGCATGATGTATTGAATTATTGCATCATTATGCATCAATGATTAATCCCACTAAGGGTATCAATCGTCTAAGTACATTAGGTGTCCAAAAGATTTGATTAATTGAACCTTTAATTACATGAGGTATCCAAATGAATTGACCAATTGAATCTTTAATTACATTAGGTGTCCAAGTGGATCAACCAATTGAGTCTTCAATTACATTAGATATCCAAATGGATTAACCATGTTGAACCTCAAATGGTTTTTATTACTTAAACCCTAAACGGTCTTGGTCTCTCAGAATTCAAACGGTTTGAAACCGTTTGGACGAATTGCCCTTGAAACCGTTTGGCAAGGAATGTGTTGAAACCGATTGGACTTGGGTCTCCAAATAGTTTGAGACCATTTGGACCCAAACGGTCTGGAGACCATTTGGACCCAAACGGTCTGGAGACCATTTGGACCCAAACAGTCTAGAGACCGTTTGGTCCAAACCCTCTCAAAACTGAATGGACCAAAAAGGTCTTTCTACCCTTAATCAATTCAAGGTTTCAATCAATGAACCAACTATCAATTGAATCCAAGATTCATTCATCAATTGAACTATTGAATCATCCTTCAATTGGACCATCAATTAGGGTTTTGAACCCACTTGAATTAGGATTTATAATCAAGAGCCTTCAATTAGGGTTTTGAAATCGAGGAACCATCAATGGTTAACATTGTGGAACTAATTCCATTGAAATCAATGAATCATCATCAAATTATGATATGACCTGACCTCAAACGGTCTTGAGGTCGTTTGGATGACCTCCAAACGGTCTTGAAACTATTTTCCCCATACATCATTAAAATTTGTGAAATTCAATTAGGATTTAGATCATTGGATTGATCATCAATTTAGCTATTGATTGCATTTCAATTTGACATCTCTGGATCTTCAATTACTCAACCATACTCAACTCTAGACCTACAAACGGTCTTGGTTGACCTCCAAATGGTCTTGTTTGACCTCCAAACTATCTTGAGACCATTTGGGTGATCTCCAAATGGTCTTGAGACCGTTTGGGTTAATCAACCCAAAATTTTAAATCAACCAATTGAAATTTCAGCACTTAACCCAATTAGGGTTTGATAATTGATTAACCTTCAACTGATGAACCCTTTGGAATCAATCAATTCGATTTTATGGGTCATAAACCATCAACAATAACATATAATCTCCAAATGGTCAATTGTGGTCAACCCCTCCAAACGGTTTGAAACCATTTGGTTTCTAACGATTTGATGAAACCGTTTAATTTCAAACGGTTTTGTTGAAACCGATTAAACAATTTGTTGAGACCGATTGGAATAGAATTTCTTTGGGAAAAAGTGCCCAAGATGATGTCATCATCATCTACCTTCGTTCATGTAGTTCATATTGCTACTGATTTCATAACATTATCAATTACAACAAGCAATTGATCAAGAAGAAGGAATCAATATAATTGCAAGATTGATAATTGAATAACAATGTAATGGGTTCAAGTTATATAACCCACCTCCAATTGATCTTAAAAGCTTAAATATCACGTCAAAAATGGTGGATGCAACTCCTTTCACTATCCCGAAGCTCGTCCTCAAGCTTTGAGTGAAAAGGAATGGTTAGAAATGAAGATGGGATCGAGATAAGAAGAAATCATGCATTGATTTTCGATTTCCACCATGGAATTAAGGTGAAAGGAAGTCAAGAAGCTTACCAACAGGTTGGGGGTTGTCCTCTTGATCCTACAAATCTCCCTTGGTCGTTTTACAAGCAAAGAGAAGAAGTGGATTCGAAAAAGCCTTTGATTTGAGTTGTAAAAGGTGTTTTTATAAGAAAAATCAATGAGAGAGAAAATGCCTTATAAAAATCTTTTAATTCCAAAATTGGTGCCACCTCTCCCCCCTAAAATCCTTGCATGCAAAGATATCTTCCTCACCTCCGAATTCCTCTCCATTATCCATGAATTAAAGGGAAAAAAATTAAGCACCTTAATCATATAATAATAATATCCATAAGTTAGTGGATATTTCTTTTTATTTTCTTAATGTGAGTGGGTTCTCCACTCACATAGATATTTCGTGGCCTAGAAAAGGCACAAGGATGTTCAAACTTGAGAAAATTCAACCATCTCATTTTAGATTGAATACCCTTAAATTATTTTATTTATTTTTACATTAAATTGAATTAGGATTTCAATTATGCTTAAATCTTGATTATTTTAATATCAAGATTCTCTCTCCTTCAAAGTAGCTCAAATGAGATGCCCCTATAATTTTATTGCCTCTACAAGATGCCAAGAATTATTAGGGACCTTATTGAAGTGGAAATTTGCATATTGAACCCTGGGTTTTGGGTAAATTGCACATTACCCCAAAACTAGGTTTTTAATGTACAAATATTGTTTAATCAGCTCTTTCTTGGTACCCAGGCTTTCACTAGCCATACCTCTGCATCATCTTCATTCTCATGATTCTTCAACACATGAGGAACATATTATCATGTAACATTTGCAAATTACCTCTCCACTTGGGTAAATTGCACTTTAGTCCACAAAAAATCAAAACATTGTTTTTAACATTGTTCAAAAAGGACTAAAATTGAAATATAAGTTCCTCTTGAACCTTAATTACTTTTCAAGAGATAAGAGAAATCATATAATCAACTTTATTGAGAAAAACACCTAGGGTTAAAGCATAACCCAGGTCAGGGATGTTACATATGGATTCTAATATTATTATGATTATTAAAGAAACATCTACAAAAATACATTAGTATCCTAACCTAGTATACCCTAATAACGGTACACCTAATCACATGTTTTGATGAAATATGTATGACCCTAAAGATGTTGATAAAAAATAAAGGATGTGAATCTGACATAGCCCTTGGATTTTCAGGAGAGAGTCAGACCCATCTTACTAAGGAGCAGTGAGAGTAGGATTTTGGCTTACTACAGGTAAGTGGGCCATGTCCTAGAAATCTATTTTCGTGTTTTATATTTAGACAATATGTCTAATTTTGTTTCTCAAGATTCAGAATATCTCTTTTTATAGTTCTTTACATTATGTATTTTAGATACATTGCAAGATGGTGGTTTTTATCATTAGATCAAGAATAGTCATTATAAGAGCATTAATAGTTTATACTTATGGACTCAGACATTGGGTCAAGCTAGGATGAGAAACTAGATTTTCATATTTTAAGAGATAGATCTAGATTATATTTAAAGTTATTCCATAATGCTAAGATAATGGACATATAGTCAGAGATAGAGTTGTAAACTCAAAGATACAGATATAAAATCAGAGATAAGAAAATAAGAATATAAATAGAAAATGACATCAGAATAGAAAAATTAATAGATTATATGATAAGTCCTCACCAGAGAGTCATGGGACGATTTAGAGGTATCTGTTGCCTATTTGGGAGTGTTTACTCCGTTTCAGAGGGCACGTTGTGCCAACAGAGGGTGTGTTGCACCACAGAGGACACTTCGATGTCAATAGAGGGCACGTTGTGCCAACAGAGGGTGCGTTGCACCATAGAGGACACCTCGGTGTCAACAGAGGAGGACTTATCATATAATCGTGGCCAATGAGTAAAATAAGTAATTAAAATATGTTTTATCTTGTTCAGTAGATCTTTCAGTTTCTCATACTTGTTATATCTGCTATGATAGATTTCTTTCCAGTTACTCTAACTCCTATATTTCTCCTCTTTTGGTGCATGGTTGGGGACGTGACATCCACAGATAGCGAGCAACTATCTGAGGTTTAGTTCAAGGATTCAGAGATTTAAAAGAAATCTTTCACTGGTGGGACTTTACCCTAGGCGATCCTTCCAGCTTGGAGATTTATTTTAGTTGTTTTCTTTCATGTTTCTTATTGGGACTATTATTCCCAACTTTCTTTTCCTATATGTCAGACTTTCTATTTGAGTCTTGTTGCTTTGGTTATTTGCACGCTTAAGTATGCCAGATTAGTAACGTTTGCTCATGTTTTGAGATAATTACGAGATTAAATGCTCTATATATATTTCTATTATGATGAATGATTGGGCAGACGTTATAGGAGTTCTCATCCTCTCTTGTTTCCAACCTCCATTCGTTTCTGTGACACCCATTGCTACATAAGCGAGATTACTCAAAATAAAGATAGAAATTAACACTAATAACCACACTACCACAAAACATGGCAAATTAAAACCTATCACATAAAGGTGTCTCAAGCAGAATGCATCACATTTAAATCCATGGAACTCATGTCACTAATATTTCATTCATGTCATACAATGTTACATATCACAGTTTTACTAGCCAACTAGCCACAACATGTTACATATGATAACCTATTCACGTATACAAATCATGTTTGTTCCACCATCGTATAGACCCAAAAACTCAAACTGATGTACAACATTTATAAAACACCCCCAAGGATCTAAGAGTATAGGGATGATACATAGGACTCTATTACTAGACACTAGCTGCATGCCCATGGTCCACAGCTACATCCCTTCTTATAGAAAACTTCAAAATCACGATCTCAATCTCAACGTTCACGCCCACCTAAAAGATGTGAAAACCCACGAGGTGAGACCAAACATCCCAATAAGAGATATAACTCTCTACCAAATCACATATAACTAAGCAGGTAGATAAAGAACTTAGTAGGTTGAGCAGATTTAGCTAAATGATATGCATTCAACATATAATGCAGCTTAATAAAACTAAGCAGTTACCAAGAGCAGTAGAACAATTTATACTTCAAGAAGGAATATGAAAAACATGTATAACTGTTATCAACTAAACAATTCAAGATTAAGGCAAATGACTCATCCAATGTTATTCACATTTGACCCTAAGAAAATACGCTAGACAACTGTGTTATGTCTTCTATTATTGCCCTAAGGATTTGAGTCATACCACTCAAATCCAACCGACCACTGCTAAGTCAAAATCGGTGCCATACAAGGTGAATGGAAGAGCTAGATTCCACGATCTCCCCAACACCTATAGGTCTGTACAAGAGTAACAATGACATATAGTCAAGCTAAAAGATTGCTCACCCATGGCCATCCATAAAAAACACCTAGCCCACCTTGGTATAGGTACGGTTCTAGAAGAACAGGCTAACACATGGTCGTTCGAAAAAGAGGCATCACATGTAGTTATACTGCTTCCTATCACATATCATAAGGAGATCATCTCACGCATGGCCGTATCACACAACCTATAATTGTGGACGCAAGGAGATGCTCAACTTGCACTGCCACATATTTAAAAATTTGTGCTCGAATTTCCCATAGGTATAATTCATTTCACCATCTAGCATTAAGACTGATAATGGAATGGATCTATGGCACATGGAACCTACATGATTAGAGCATCACTTGATTAGTTAAACCAATTGGGTGTATTTTAGCATCAATCAAGTTACAACGTACAAATCCAAAACAAACTCTACAAGAATAAGGGAATAAATCAACTTCAAAAGATATAAAACATGTAAGGTGTGAACTTGTCACATCATCGTCACATGATACTAGTAGCATTGCCATTCACAAGGCCGTCATCATAATTACACTATCTTGGGATATCAATCCTCAATCACATCACTTGGAGGATTACACCTCACACTATGCATTAAGCCTCTACTAGGACATAAGACCCATCAGATCATTATGATCTCAACATGCCTCATCAAGGCTCATAGCCATCACCCTTGTGTCATATGATCATCACCATAGCATACACAAGCTATGTCATTCATTTCACCTACATGGTTAGGGTTTCATAAAAAAGAGAGAGAAAACATCATAATATGGTAACCACTTCAAATAAGCCAAGCAAACACATCATATTCCCCAACATTCGGGTTAGGTTTTCACACTTAGTCGACTAGGGTTTCATACCATAAATCAATCGCCAAGCCCTAATTATGTCATCTCCCAATTTCTTAGAGCATGCTAGGGTGAGAACATCATTAATTAAACATGATTATAACATCATCTCAATAACACTAAGTATCAACGTCATGCATATGTGTATGTGTACCATATCATTATGTTATGTATGTGTTACCACCATGCACTCAAGTGAGTGTATCGACCACCCACCAAACATAGTGTCGTGACCGTGACACTCACATAGCAGACGTATCAACCACCTCACAACAGGCATCTCGACCATCGTCAGCACTGGTGTCTCGATTGGCCACAAAGCATTCTCACAGCCAAAACAAAACTACGCGTCTCGACCCACACATCCACATATGTCTCGACCACAATGAGGTAGGTGTCCTGAACAACACCCAAAAAATTGTTACGACCAAAATAGAAGCCATTCAAGCAATCTCACGCCCAAGGGCCATCAAGACGCTTTGACTGAGACAATCTAGCCATCACGACCAACACCCCAAAACCCAAAACCCAAAACAAGCATCACGACCAAATACAACACGTCAAACATGTCAGGACCACCATCAAGGTATGTCTCGACCAAAACATCAACCTACACATATTTCTCGACCCAACCGACACATAGGTGTCTTAACCAAGACCAACACATGGTCACAACCAAAACATCAAGGAAGACATATGTGTTGACCAAAACAAAGGTTAGACAATAGGAAAACCAAGTGTCACTATGATCAAAACTCATATGTTCATTATCATCAAACCATAGAACAAACACCATGAATATCAACAAGTAAAACCTCATAAGAGAGAGAAAAACTAAAATTCAACACATGAAAACTACGCCAAACATCAAGGTAAACATGCTTGCAAAAAATTGCATGGTGATAAAACCTAAGATCATGGTGCATTTAAGATCGTCATCAAGAATAACCATCATCAATAAGAGGGAATTCTCTATGCAATAAGGGCATCAAAACCTTAAAATCCGAATTCAACTCAATCTTCATGAAACCAACTAGGTTGAAGAAGACCAAGCTTCAAACTCAAGGTAACCAACTCCAAACCTCAAGAAAACACAAAGGCAAAACCAAAGTATGATGATGAAACCAAGAATCACGTTTCACGTATCAAAATCATCACATCCAATCCATAACAATTCAGATACAAGAATTTGGGGTTTAAGAAAGAGTAATCTACATAAGAATACTTCAAAGTCTTAAACCCTAGATCATGACATCTTCACCTAACATATTATCATATAATTAAGAGATCCAAAACATAAGATTATCATGCCCAAAGAAGAATATAAACATCAAGAAAACCACCATCATTAAGAAGAAAAACTTCCTTAAAACGGTCACCAAAAACCCTAAAACATGTACTATGGAAATCACCATGGAGAACCTTATGTAAGAGAGAGAGATATACCCACATTCAACACCTCCAAAACAGAACCTAAAAGTCCATGTTACACTAAGGTCCACGAATCTCATGCATGTAATCAAACCAAGACCAAAATATAGGAGAAAACCATCCATGTCATTACCGTCTCAAAATCGAGTACCATAAATTAGGATTTTGACGAAAGGGTAAAACACATAGGATCATCACCAAGATTCAAACCCTAGATTATAGAAACACTATATAGCATGTTAATATCATATTTTAGAGGTAGAAACAACAACATGCAAGCAAGATTATAAGTGCATTAATAGAAGAGAGTAGAGAGTTATATAACCCACCTTAAGTGAAGGAACAAGCTCCAAGCCCTCGATCACCAAGGAGGAAGATGAAGATCCACCTCAAGAAAAAGAAGATACTAAGGTCAAATATTGCTCAAGAAAAGAGGGAAAGAAACCCTAGGCCGAACCAAAAGAAGAAGGGAGAAAGAGAGAAGAAACTTCCTCTCACTTAGGTACCACTTTTTCAAAACATGGCCTACGACCCTTGTGATGAGGAGTTTCTCTCCAAAACGACCACCATGGATGATTCATGGTCCATGGCCAATAAAAGAGAAGAAGATGGGGTAAAAGATCCTAGGAAAACGTCACCAAAGAAAGGCATACACTTACCTAGGTTGAATATGACCAAAAGTCACTACAAGCACCAAGGGAAGGTTGATCAACCACCAAAGCAACTAGATCAACACTCTTTGCTCCACCAAGATCCAAGTTCGGCCACAAACAAGAGGGAGAAGAAGGAGGACCGAAAGGTTCACCCATAAGGAGAAGAAAGAGGTTGTATACATGAAGGAGGAAGGAAGTATGGTAGGGGTGAGGTGTCAACATAAGAGACCACCAAAGGGACACTTGTCCACAAAAGAAGCCAACATGCAACCTCTATGTGCATGCATGTAACTTATGGAGATGAAACCTAGGTGGGGTATCGACCACTTAGGTCACCACCACCCTAGGGGTGGAGACAAACCTCAAGATACCTTGTGTCAACCACAACACAAGGTCACCAAACAAGCCTAGTCGACACACCATAAAAGACAACTGTCTCAACCCAAAAGCACCTCAAGACCATCAAGGTAGAGGCAATACACTCAAGCAAGGTGTCTTAGTCTAGACACACCCAAAACACCCATCAAGGTTGATACATAGTTTGAGACACTCAACAAAGCTCATCAAGGTCGATACCAAGCAAACCCATGAAACCCTAGAATCACCACACGATGCCACATCATCAACTAAGGTCCAACAAGGTGCCCCATAGCATCATCCTCTCTCTCATGAAGCTAGAGAACCAAAGGCACATAAAACATGTGACAAATTGTAAGATAACCCCTCAACTTGGATAAATTGTGACTTGGTTGAAAACAAGCACATAAAGCACAAACATCATCCAAACAAGCTCAAACTAAAAAAATATGCTCCCCACAAGCTCTAAAAGCATCTCAAAGGATTAGAGCAAGGTGCTAAACACTTATTAAAAAAAGCAAGCATACTCAAGCACTAACCTAGGTCAGGGTCCTTACAGTTTCCCTAGACAACTACGACTGCAAACTCTATAAATATATGCCCCCATCTTTTCCAAGACCTCAGAAAAGCAACCCCTTACACCCACTAATCTATTTTGTGCATTTTCAGTATCACCTATGTCCGACCATTGTTTCCAGACACCACAAGGTCGACAACAAGAACCTAACCTCTGGATATCTAGGTAGATAGCCGTTCATAATCCAGGAACCTCAAAGAAGCTTCTCCTTTATTTGGTTTGTCGTGCAAGGTGCATGGTCGTTTTCCCCTTTTTGATTTCTAATCCACTACTCTAGAATTTGATGCTAGATCTTGTGATTTGTTTGCACTTTTGTGGTGTTTACATCATGGTCGACTTCGCCAAGGCTTCTCAAATTCATGGTGCAGGTTTGCTTTGTCTAAATCTGGTGTTTTTAGATCTCCACAATATGCTCTCTCAGAGGCCATGGTTGATCAGGGTGTTGTTCATGACAGGTAAGCCCTCACAACAACAACTTGGGGTTGCTGAGTTAGCGAGGATGCAAGGGTTGTATAAGTCATTGTGTTTGTTTATTTGGTTTGGTGTATTTCATCTCTGACTTGGAAAATTTGAGCTCAGCTGCTCTGAATCCTCACACGGGAGGAGGACAATGATTCCCAGTCTATTTAAAATCTTGCCCCTCGTATGATCTGATGTATGTCATGCTGACATGGGCTTTACTATACTTTCACTCTAATTTGATCTATTACCACGAGTTCAATTAATTGGATGGGTTTTACTCATATTCCTTGTCACACATCAAAATATTGATGCATGATGCAAAGACCTTTTAGTCTTTCTGATTTGATATATATTTTAATTTCAACAATTTGCTTTATCTAGAAAAAATCATAAGTAATGCTCATGTTATCAATACATTATGTAAAAATATATTATGAAATTTGAATAATGAATCCTACCTGATAGTATAGTTTTGATAATCTAAATCCAATCTGGATAATGATTTATATACCTAATGTTCTATTAGGTGGAAGTGCATAATCAGGATCTAGGGTTTGGACCCTGGCCTATTACATGCATCATCGAGGTGTGTTGCATCCCTTTGAGTCTATGTTGATAAATTGTTATACTTTCTCTCTCTTTTGACCTAATTTGAAGAATATATGAGAAATCACTCCTTTGAGATTTATTTAAGTTCTTTTGAGACTCTGATATTGAAATCCATTATATGTGACACTCCTCTATTTGTATTGTACTTTAGAATATAAGATTTGTACTCTTGTTCATGCTATCTCTAAGTGAACCCTAATTGGTGTATTTGATCTAAATTGTGCTATTTGTGCACTGAGACCTTAATTTGCTTGTGATGGATTTTTATGGTCTGATATTCCACATTTAGTTGGACAATCTTATTTAATACCATGACTAAACTTTACTTGCCTCTACATTGCATGCTTGCTGATTAAGTAGTACTAGGGTTTTATAATATGCTTTGATTTTTTGGTTATGTGCCTTTTATGTTTTGGGATGGAGGTCATGTGCCCCATACCTAAATTTTGTGCTCATTTTTATATATTTGGGAGTTTGGTCATATGCCATGCGCTATCATGTGTAGGGTTACGTGCTCCTACTGCCATTGTTTTACTAAAGTTTATTATCTCACATGCATGGTGTTTACTCATTAACATTGATGGGTCATGTGTCATAATTACTCTGTGTATGTGTTATATCCTCAATTTTGGTAAAATTGAATTACATAAATAAAAACCATGAATTGATATTTCTCTGATATTGTTATTGATAGAATGTCGATGTTGCTTATGAGACTATTCATGTTAAAAATATGTCCTTGGGGAACAAAGAAATATAATAATAGTTTTATGCATAGATAAAATAGTAATGGCTTTATGAATTGTTGAATAATACAATTATGGAATGTTAAAGAAATTTCCAAAAGAAAATAAGAAGTGTGATTTTTACATAATTAAAGGATAATTATCTAGCCAGTTTGGCAACACATGATTTGAGACATCAATTAGTATTGTTTGATCTAACTTTTGGTATACCTCAAAATGAGAAGGAAAAGGAAGAGAATTCTATAAATTGGGAGAAATACATTATTCCATGAGCTAATGGAATTTTTTTAATGAGATGTGTAAAAAGAGTAGGTTTATATATAAGACTTATTCCCATAATTACCATGGAAATTAAATATAAGGGAAAGGTATTTATTGGTGTTTATTATTTTTACAACAATCCAAAAGATCCATAACCAGTGGAGACAAAGAGAAACTAATGTAAGCAAGGTAGATACTATCCTTAAAATCCAAATATAGCCTTTTGATATAATGGAAAAACATGCCTTCTCTCTCATAATATCATGTGTACTAGACTACAGATGAGGAAGGTAGCTTAAATTGCAAGGGAAGATATGATTGTTTCTTTTCCTTATACACTAAGTTCTAACAAGAAATATGGGGGTATCGTGGCCTTTGGTTATAGAATAATAACTAAGAAGGATGCATTTATTTTATTGCCAAAAGAAAAGAGATGTGTTTCCAAAAATGAGAAAGTATGAAATTGATAACCCGTGATGGTCATCCCTTTAGTATGTATATAGGAAAGGCAATCCTCTTTGAGTTATGTTGTCCCTCCCTCTCTTTCCTTACTCACTTGTTCCTCCTCTGTAGTATTTGTATAAGGCCTCGATGTATCCGTACGACTGCAGAGAACACTCTACAACCCAGAGCACCATTGACACATCCTAACCCCTCGACATCATCCCCCCTTATATATTACTTCTTCCTACACTCGAGGAAGATCTATATGACCTCCAAAGGATGGTCCAGAGGAACAATAGAGGGTGAATGCAAGGAACAACCCTAAATGCCCGTAGAAGTTGGTTAGAAACATCACCCCCTCCTCTCCAACTATCATATGCAAGGTTGCATACATGTTTGAGTCTGAGCAAGGAGCTTGTGAACCCCTGGAGAACCTCCTCTACCAACCAACAATGATAGTGCATGAAGGTAGGAAGTTATGTCTCTGTCTCATTATTCTACAATCTAGGGTAAACAAAATTACTGTTCTCATGACCCTGACCGAACATGACCCGTAACCATAGACCGGTTTGGTCTAGCAGGGCCTTGAAAAGACGCTGGAGCCTTGCCTGACTCCCTGATGCCTGGGGAAAAGGGGGAATCGTGGTGGCTGACCCACTAGGGTAAGGGTCCTCACTACTATCTTAGGGTTAGGAAAAGGTCTACGTCTTAAGACCATCTAAATCAACCTATAAACATAACCAACGGGGTAATGTAGTATTTACCCACTGACTTAAGGGGCCACTGAGCCGTATTGCTAGAAAACTAATTTTGCTGACATGTCACATCAAGATTGGCCCAAATGATATTATCCTAAAATAATAATAGTAAATTATGTGTGAAGTCACATGCTACAAACCACGAGATAACTCCAACTAAATGCAAAAACAAAACTAAACAAGCAGATTACCAAAAAACACTAAAAATTAAAACTGATTTACCACAAGCACCAACATCAGAAAACTTATTACATAAAGGTCCAAAAACCCATCATCTGGATTGTATTCATAAAACAGCGTACTTATAACATGTTCCATAAGGAGTATACATGTCTTATGTGGTATCTGTTTCATTTGCATATACATGTTCAACTGCCAACTATATACAACAAAAGTCACACAAACCAAAAACTCATATCAACATCACCACCACAACATATAGAACTACTCACTAGACCTGAGTGTATAGGGATGAATCTAGGACTGTAACACCAGAAGACCAACAAGTAACACTCCCAACCTTAGCAACTACTAGCCTTCTTTCCACTGTTCTACCTCAACTGCACAATCTCTACCTCCTCGTACACATCCACCTAAAAGATGTGGAGAAACCCACAGGATGAGATCCAAATCTTAGCAGGAGATATAACTCTCCACCAACACTATTATTAAAATAGATAAGATAAATAAAGACAAAAGTAAACTACATCTATGATAAGAAGATTCAGCTAATGATATCAACAAGGTAGGAACTAACATCTAAGCAGTAGAACATCTAAATCATTTAGAAGGAATATGAACAACATGTATATATTCTACCACTAACAAGTACAAAAGCAAGGCAATGCTTCAATCAATGTTCTTATATTTGATCCTAAGCAAGTAAACTACACAGCTGATTACATATTTTATTATGCCCTGAGGATTTGAGTCGTATCACTCAAATCCAACCGACCACTACTACGTCAAAATTGGTACCATACTAGGTCTATGGAAGAGCCGAAATCTATGACCTCACCAAACCTCATGGTTAGTACACAAGTACACAACAAATACATACTAGTCAACTGCAACCTGTGACATATAGTCAAACTGCAAAAGTCCTAGCCCACCTTTGTATAGGTCATGGAGCTAGGAAACTGAGCTACATCCCGCAACCACACTCCTGTCAGGGTATGGCCCGGAAACAATCTTGTAAAACCTCATAAGCATCAAATCTCTGAGCTACGACCCACAACCACACTCCTGCCAAGGTATGTCTCATAGAAAATCATGTGAATGCATATACTCAACAACTTATGACTCCAAGCTTTCACTAGGGAAAGTCCGTTTCACCATCTAGCAAGTGCTCACACTGAGATGGATCTATGGCACAGGGAAAAACTACTAGATTAAGGTCCACTAGACTAGTTAAGTCAATCAAGTGTCTTTTAGCATCAATCAAGTTATACTGTACAAATCCATAACAAACTGTACAAAGATAAGGGCATAGTACACTCCAGAAAATATAAATGTATAGGGTGTGAACTTGTCACACTATCACCATATGATGGCTATATCACTGCCATTCACCACATCATCAATACCAAAGTCACATACTATGGGATATCAATCCCTCAACTTATCACTGGGAAAGGTCATATCATAATAGGAAATAAGCCACTACCAAGTCATAGGACCCATTCACATCTTTCCTGTATCACAAGTGCCTCAACATGCCTCATGAAGGTGCATTCAATGTGTTTCATATCATAGTCACCATAACATGCACTAACTATGATTTTCAAGATCATAACACCTGCATGGTTAGAAATTCATAAACAAGATACACAACATCACACACCATAGCCATTCCATGAAAGAGAAACAAGCATGATCATTACACATTATTAGGGTTAGGGTTCCTTCTTAGCCGATTAGGATTTACAAAGCTAGGTTCAACCATCAACCCTAGTTTCACCACATCCCATAATCTTGGAGTATATTAGGGTTAAGGAACATCATTAGAGTCGATTTGATATTAATCTAAATAACATATATATAGCTTATAAATTACTCATATAAGAGTAACATTATGTATCCAAGCATACCTCTCAACCACTATCATCATCATGTGTCTTGACCACCTAGAAACCATTAGGTCAATACCACACCACCTAAACCATGTCACGACTGTGGCATCTTGGGTGTCTCAACTATGACACCTAGGGTTAGGGCTCTAACCATTCCCAACTGTCATGACCTAGAGATGTCTCGACCTCATGACATGGTTGTCTCGACCTCATAGCTGTCTCGACCTCCAGCCTAGCAACATGTCACGACCCAAGACCACCTGGTCACGACCTCTCTCAAGGGCATGTAATGACCAAGACAAGGGCAGGAATCCAACCAAATTAGGGGTTAGCTAGACCACCAACATCAAGTGTCTTGACCTAAACAACACTAGGTCCAACCCATCAACAAGAGGAGCATCTCGACCAAGACTAACTATGGTCGCGACCAACAAGGGGATGGGTGTCTCGACCATCCCAAGGAATGATAGCTTGGTCTCAAAATAGGAACAAAACTAAGGGGAAAACCATGATAATCATGAAGGGAAAACCCATACAAATGATCATCAAAACCCCTAGGTCATGGATCATGAAACCACCAAGAAAGGATCTTATCTAAGGGAGAGAAAATCATTATAATGGTATCCAAAGAAAAACCTAGCCTCCCTTCAACATATAGGTACATGAACACCATGCATGAGAGAAAGACTAAGGTAGAGA
The DNA here is from genome assembly GCA_963693085.1 of Alisma plantago-aquatica. Classification (NCBI taxonomy): domain Eukaryota; kingdom Viridiplantae; phylum Streptophyta; class Magnoliopsida; order Alismatales; family Alismataceae; genus Alisma; species Alisma plantago-aquatica. The sequence goes on from OY856409.1 coordinate 401,622,141, forward strand.
GACAGGTAAGAACCTCCATAACATATCAACCACAAAAATGGGTGCATGTAGATTAGGTTTTCAAATTTCTACCAAACAAAGCAAGATATCTCCACCAAACAAGTTCTAGAGATTATCATTATCTACTAGCATGATAAGGGATCAGTTTAGAGAGAGAATACAATACCAAAAATGCATAAAAGAATGCAATAATAGAATATGTTAAGTGTTACATGACCCGCCTTAACAAGATCACCAAAAAGGGTTCCAATCTCCAAGATCAAGAGCTCCAAGCACATGATCCAAGGGTTGAAGAAGCTCCACCAAAAGTTCCACTCTCGACCAAAAGATCACCTCAAGAAGGAGAAGACACCAAGGTCAAAGATAATCCAAGAAAAGAGAGACAAAAATCTCTAGGACGAGCCAAAATAGAAAGGGAGAAAGACAGAAGAAACCCTCCTCACACTTGGGTCTACCTTGTCAAAACATGGTCTATGACCCTTGTGTTGAGGAGTTTCTCTCCCAAAACGACCACCATGGAGGAACCATGGTCTAGAGCTGATAAAAGAGAGGAAGATGGAGGTAGGAGATCAAAATAAGTGCCATCAAGGAAGATAAACACTTACCAAGGGTTGAAGATGGGCTATGGTCACCCCAAGCACCACATGTAAGAAGAGTTTGCGCACCAAGCTCCAAGGTCAGATCTCCTTCCTCCACCAAGCTACAAGAACAAGAAAAAGAGAATGAAGAAGATGGAGGGATGAATGGGTTACAAGAATAGGGAGATAAGAGGTTATATAGGTGGGAGATAAAAGAGAAGGCAATGAATGATGTGTCAACACTCCAAGGTACCAAAGGGACACTTGTCCAATAAAAAGACCAACATGCAACCACTCCGACCTAACATGCAAGAAATGATGATACACTCCAGGTTGGGTCTCGACCACCTTGGTCACCCACATGGTTGCGGTTGTGACCCTCCCATGGTTCACCATACATGGTCGCGACACACACACCACCATCACCACTTGGTCGAGATAAGGGATCACCTCAAACCCTAAGTCGAGTCATCCTATAAGAGGGAAACCATGCCGAACCAAGACCACCTTGGTCGTGAACCCACTATCTAGAAGGGGTGTCTAGACCGCAAAACCCACCAAATAAACCCTAGGTCACGACCTAGGTCAAAACAACACACTATATATACATAGGTCGAGACACTCAACACTCATAGAAACCCTAATCACCACTAAGGGTGACACTCCTCAACCAAGGCTCAAATAAGGCACCCACTTATTTCTCTCTCCTCTAGATGATGTCAAGAAAGAGAAGGAAAACTTTAGAGGTGACAAACTGCAAATCAACCCCCTACTTTGGGTAAATTGCAATGTGCATCAAAACTAGAACATAAAGCACTAACATCATCTAAACAAACTCAAACTTGAAACTTAAGCTCTCCACAAGCCCTAATTACATCCCAAAAGATCAAGGTTATAAGAAATTACTTAATCCTAATGAATAGGGTTAACCCAAAACCCAGGTCAAAGGTCTTACAAGCCATAAACCCCTAACAAGGATTTCTCCCCCAAAATCCTAAGAGAAAAGAGAGGGACTTCCTCCTCATCTCTTCCTCAACACTAAGATGATGCCACAAAACATTTAGAATCACTACATCTTTCTTCTTCAGATTCTTCACTCTCCTGTCACGGATCAACATTAGACCTTCCACATAGGACATATCCTCATCAAACTCTACCTCCATTGGCTGTAACACTAACTCTGTATCAGGATGGCACTTCCTCAACATAGACACATGAAACACTGGATGCAACCTGTGCAACTCAGGTGGAAAATCCAAATTATAGGCCACCTTCCCAACACGTGCCACCACATGGTAAGGTCCCATCAACCTGGGAGCCAACTTACCCTTCTTCTCAAACCTTAGAACACCTTTCCAAGGAGAGACCTTGAGGTACAATTTGTTTCCCACTTGGAATTCCAAAGGTCTATGGTGGTTGTCTGCATACGACTTCTACCTATCATGTGTTGCCTTCAAGTACTGTTGAATTACTTTGATCTTTTTTGTCATTTGCTGTACTAGCTCAGGACTAAGAAACTGGTATTCTCCTATCTCATACCAACACAACGGAGACCTACAATGTCTCCCATACAATTCCTCATACAATGCCATGTTGATGCTTCTTTGATAACTGTTGTTGTAGGCAAACTCTATCAAACCGAGGTGGACATCCCAACTACCCAAAAACTGAAGAACACAAGCCCTCAGCAGATCCTCCTAGGTCTAAATGATCCTCTCAGATTGGCCATCTGTCTGTGGGTGGAAAGTAGTTTTGAACCTCAACCGTGTACCCAAAGCTATTTGCAGTCGCTCCCAAAAGCAACTCATGAACTGGGGACCTCTATCAGATACGATGGTAGCTGGGACACCGTGTAAACACACTATCTTATCAACATAGATATGGGCAAGCTTCTCAGCTGCATACATTGTATTCATAGGAAGGAAATGAGTTGACTTGGTAAACCTGCCAATGATCACCCAGACGGAATCATGACCTTTGGCTGTCCTAGGAAGACCAACAACAAAGTCCATTGTCATGTGATCCCATTTCCACTGTGGTATAGGCAATAGTTGCAACATCCTTTCAGGCTTCTGGTGCTCGACCTTAATCTACTGACACACTAGATATCTTGCAACGAACTCAACTACATCCCGCTTAAAGCCAGGATACCAATACATTTCCTTCAAATTTTGATACATCTTGGTGATACCTGGATGCATAGAATACATGGATGAGTGAGCCTCTTCCAGAACCATCTTCCTTAGACCATCAACATCTAGAACCACAACTCTACCATGGTAGAAAACTATCATGTCCTCTGCCTTGTGGAAGCCATCACCGTTCTGGCTGCCAAACTCTGATCTAATCTATTGTATCACGATATCAACATGTTGTGCCTCTTTGATCTATTGTCTCAACATGGGCTGCACCTGTAGCTTTTTCAACAACCCGACTAGCAAGGAAACTTCCAACCGTAATCTCATTTGATGCAAGGAGACCAACATGTCTCTCTTGTGGCACACCAAAGAACTCAACTATGATTTGTCCATGGAGGAAGACAAAACTTCCTTCTCAATGCATCTGCAATGACATTCTCCTTCCTTGGATGGTAATTAATCATACAAATATAGTCATTGATTAATTCCATCTAGTGCCACTGCCTCATATTCAATACATGTCGTGAAAAGATGTACTTCAGATTCTTGTGATCTATGAAGATGTCACTTCTCTCCATAAAGGTAGTGCCTCCAGATCTTCAAGGCATGAACCACAACAACTAACTCTAGGTCATGGGTCAGGTAGTTCTCCTGATGTTTCTTAAGCCGTCAAGAAGTAAAAGCAACCACTTGCTTGTCTTGCATCAGCACACAACCTAAGCCATTCCTAGACGCATCACAGAAGATGATGTACCCTTTTCCTTGCTCAGGTAAGACTGGAACCAGTGCACTTGTCAACTTCTCCTTTAACATCTCAAAGGCACGTTGACATTTGTCACCCCAGACAAATAGTACATCCTTCCTTGTCAACTTAGTCAGTGGTAGAGCTATGGCACTGAAGTTCTTGATGAACCTCCTATGATATCCTGCCAAACCCTAAAAGTTGCACACTTATGTCAGCGTCTTCAGTTGCTCCCATTATGTCATGGACTCAACCTTATTGGGATCTACACGACCACCCTCAACAGAGATAACATGCCCCATAAAAGCTACCTCCTTCATACAGAACTTGCACTTGCTGAACTTAGCATATAGCTGATGTTGTCTCAACATTGTCAATGCCTAATGAAGATGCTGCTCATGCTACTGGATATCACAACTATATATCAAGATGTCATCTATGAAGACCACCACAAACTGATCAAGAAACAACCAAAATACTATGTTCATCAAATCCATGAACGCTGCCAGTGCATTGGTCAGCCCAAATGGCATAACCACAAACTCATAGTGACCATACCTCATTCTAAAAGCTGACTTAGGTATGTCATAATCCTTGACCCTCAGCTAGTGATACCCTGACCTCATGTCTATCTTTGAGAACATTATCATTCCACACAACTGATCAAACATGTCGTCTATCCTTGACAAGGGATTCTTGGTCTTTATCATCACCTTGTTCAATTGTCTGTAGTCTATATACAACCTCATGGATCTGTCCTTCTTATTCATAAACAACACTAGAGAACCCCATGGAGATGTACTCATCCTAATAAAACCTTTGTCAAGCAGCTCTTGCAACTGTCTCTTCAACTCTACCATCTCAACTGGAGCCATCATGTACGGTGTCTGAGCTATCAGTTTCATGCTAGGAACTATAGCGATCTCAAAATCAATCTCTCGTGGTGGGGGAACACCTAGGAACTCCTTAGGAAACATGTACTCAAACTCTATGACAATTGGAACCTCCTAAATACTAAGAATCCTCACCTCAGTATTCAACACATCTACCAAGAACGCCTCACAACCCTACCTCAACAACTTCTTCACAACCATCTCCGACACCAGACACGTCTGAAGAATCTTCCTATATCCTTGGAAGATCCACGTCTTATCACCATCTACAAACATTTCTTGCTTGGAACCACAATTCAAGAGCACTCTATACTTCTCTAAGGTGTCCATTCCAAGGATTGCATCAAATCCATGCATATCAAGTGGTATGAAATCCACTTGAATATTGTGCTCTGAGAAATAAAGGACATAGGAAGGACACACTTCTTGCAACACTACATAACTAACTAATGGGTTTTCTAACAACAAACTATCTCTCCTATGAGTAACAGGTAAGAGACAACCATCAAGCACTTCACGAGTGATAAAAGAGTGCCTTGCACCTGGGTCAACCAAAATAAATATGAAGCAAGAAGAAGACAAATTAGAATGAAATAACTCCATCTGACCTATCACTACTCATGGGTTGACAATTCCCTCCGACTGACTCATGGCATAGAATCTAGATGTTGCATGTTGTCGCCCCTATCCTCTGCTTTCTTGAGCAGACGATCTGGCCCGTGAAGCTTTCCCATGCCCTTATACTCCTACACTACTGTTGTGATGATATCTCTACAAGCCCTGCTGACCCTACCTCAGTTGCTAGATCACCTTGTCGTCCCTCACTGGACACTCCCACCTTAGGTGTCCTACTTTCCCACAATTGTGGCAAGCTCTGGTCTCAAACTGTGACCTAGAAACCCCTGTCACTAACATTGAGGTTGTGTTGTGAGATCCATCAGGTGGAAGGCTATAGACTCTTCCTTTACTTAGTGACCACTACATATATGCACCGAACCTCTACGGTGCTGGCAGTGTAGAAAACCTGCTTCTTAAAACCTCTTGGAAACTATCCTTGGGACTGTGCATGCCTCTTCCTAGCATTCACCTCTCGCTTCTCTATCATATATCCCTCTCTCCTCGAGACAGACTCCACAAACATGGAAAACCTCTCTTGATTCTCCAAAGCAGCCGCCATGGTAGACAACTCATCATTCAACCCCTTCTCAAAATGTCGAATCCTCTCGTCATTAGTAGCAACCATGTGGGGACAGAATCAAAGAAGCTCCATAAACTTAGCCTTGTACTCATTGATAGACATGGATCCCTACTGGATCCACTAAAACTGACTAATCTTCTCATCCAGATTGGTCAGAGGAAAGTACCAACTGACAAACTCACGTCAAAACTCCTCCCATCCAACAACCACTCTGGGCCTCTTCTCTTCTTCTATGGCCCACCAATGGCCAACAATCCCCTTTAGAAGGTACACTGCATGCTTCACCTTATAGGCCTATGGGATTCTGAGGGTCTTGAATGCTTTTTCAAGCTCGATAAGCCACAGATCAACATCTACTGCATCAACCATCCCATCATACTTCACTTCCGCAACACAAAGAAGCTGCTCAAAAGTCTTCCCAGTACCTGAAGATTTCACATAGGGAACCAGTGCCCTAGGCTGAGGTGCGGGCATCATGTCTGCCATTTGCGTCATAGTAGCCATGCACTACCCAATGAGACACTGAAAGTAGGATTTTCAAGCATGGTTGGGTCAAACTATAGGACCTCAGGCACCCGATCTTCTCATGCCTGGTTCCTTGAACCACCACCTGGTGTAGCATCACTACTCTCAGCAGTGTGTTCTTCATGTTCTCCACACATCTTTAAGCTTTTCTTCTTCTTCTTCTTCTGCATAAGCATACGTCACTATAAGGTAGAACGGAGGACACAAGAACAAACACAAACCCTATTCCTAGGTCCCTATAGAATCAAGCTCTGATACCAACTCTTTTGACGCCACACACCACATACCACGAGATAACTCCAACTAAACACAGAAATAAAACTAAACAAGCAGATCACAAAAAAAAACACTAAAAATTAAAACCGATTTACCACAAGCAACAACATCAGAAAACTTATTACATAAAGGTCCAAAAACCTATCATATGGATTATATTCATAAAACACTGTACTTACAATGTGTTCCATAAGGAGTATACTCGTCCCATGTGATATATGTTTCATTTACATATACATGTTCAACTGCCAACTATATACGAAAAAGGCACACAAACCAAAAACTCATATCAACGTCACCACCATGGAACATATAGAACTACTCCCAAGACATGAGTGTACATGGATGACTCAAGGACTCTAACACCAAAAGACCAACAAGAAACACTCTCAACCTTAGCAGATACTAACCTTCTTATTGCTGCTCTACCTCAGCCACACAATCTTTACCTCCTTGTACACGTCCACCTAAAAGATGCAGAGAAATCCACTAGGTGAGATCCAAATCTCAACGGTAGACATAACTATCCACCAACACTATTATTAACACAAGTAAGATAAATAAATACAAAAGTACACTAAATCTATGATAAGCAGATTCAAATAATGATATCATCAAGGCAAGTACTAACATCTAAGAAGTATAACATCTAAATCATTTAGAAGGAATATGAACAACATGTATATATTCTACCAATAACAAGTACAAAATCAAGACAAGGCTTCAATCAGTGTTCTTGTATTTGATCCTAAGCAAGTATACTACATGACTGATTATGTATTTTATTATGCTCTGAGGATTTGAGTCATACCACCCAAATCCAGCTGACCACTACTAAGTCAAAATCGGTGCCATACTAGGTCTATGGAAGAGACATAATTCACAACCTCACCAAACCTCATGGTCAGTAGATGAGTACACAACAGAGACATACCATTCAACTGCAACCTGGGACATATAGTCAAATTGTGAAAGTCCTAGCCCACCTCGGTACATATCCTACAGACAATCTTGTGAAACCTCATACGCATCAAATCTCTGAGCTACAACTCACAACCGCACTCCTTACAGGGTATGTGTGAGAACCCGTTACACTAAATGATATTACTCAAAATATAAAACACAATCAATCACCAATTAACCACATACCCAAAAATATGGGTAAATTAAAACCGATTTCAATGTCAGCACTCGCTCAAAAACATTTGCATAAGAGCCCAACATATTTCTTATATCCATACTATGCCAAGAATTTGATACAAATTGTTCTATCACCATAGCTCAGACAGGAGAACAATGTTTGTATATGCCACACAAACAAGCATTAATATGCTAACAAAAGTCTTATTCGTTTGAAACACCATATACATACTTTTCCCGCCCAAACCTGAGAGTACAGGAACGATTCTAGGACACACTAGACATCTAATCAACTTTCTCAAAGATTCATTACTATAGCTCCTCTTTGATACCACATGTTTGTTTTTGTCACTTATGATTACCTAAAAAAATATGGCAAACCACAAGGGTGAGACTCATGTCCCAGTAAGAGATATAACCTCCAACAATGCTTATTGATTACAACATTTTAAATAGTAGATAACTGAGCAATTGGAGTATTTAATAATCAATTTAACAAATTGAACAATTTACGTATGCTAAACAGATTAAGCAAATAATCTTAGCAACAAGTATGATCGTCAATACATATATAGATAACAAATAAATCCATTTCTCTGGATATATATCCACTCAAATATCATCAAATTGCATCTAATAACAATCATTATCATTAATATGACTATCATCATATTCCTTTCTAACAACACAAGTAATCTAGTAGCATAAGCATCCCTAACATCATGAATATGTCTAGTAACATAACATGGCTATCAATATCGGCATCTCAAATAAAGGGAACATATCTATATCATAAGTAGAACAAACATCATAACACAATTAACTGCATAGGCATGATTAGCTGTTTAAGCATCTATAGTTACATAGGCATGGATAGCGATATTAAACATAGCTAGCAACATCATCTTAACCATTAGTGTCAGTATATTTGACAACATAAACATGTTTACAACATGAGCATAACTACAACTTAGACATATCTATTATCTCTTATTGTACTAAACATGATCTCAATGAAAAGAAAGCAAACAAGGGTAATCATCCAATATGAAGCATTGTGTATAACCCTAAACATATATGCTACACGAATGTCTTACATCTTTTACTATGCTCTGAGGAAATTGAGGATACCACTCAAAATCCAACTGACCACTGCTAAGTCGAAATTAGTGCCTTACAAGATCTAGGAAGAGCCAGACTCCTAAGATCTTCTCCGCCCCTAGTCAATTGGGTCCGCCACAGTGACACATAAGGTCAAGCTTGCTAACATCCTAGTTCGTCCTTGGTATAGGTCACGACACTAGTGAAAGGAGGTGGGTACGCATACCTTGCCATCTGAGGTACAACCACAATTGTCCTCCAATCTTGTCACATATATAATAACTGAGACATGATCACAACCATTCTCAAATACATCAGGTGTATGAGGCATGACCATAGCCATCCTCTACAACCTGCATTGTGGATGATAAGGATATATCCTCAACTTGCCACCCCCACATACTCAACAGTATGCGCTCTGAGTTTCCCTTAGGAATACTCATTTCACCATCTGGTAAGTTATGACACTCAGATGGATCTATGGCACATGACACTACATGATTAGAGTTTCACTTGATTAGTTATGCCAATTGGGTGAATTAAGGTTGCATCAAACAAGTGAACATACAAACCCTAATTCACTTCTAACAAGCACATAAATATCACAACTTCAAAAGATATAAAATGTGTGAAACATAATTTCTCATGTCATCATCACATGGTACTATTCACTTGCCATTCATGAGGCTACACTAGTCATCATACTATCACAAGATATAAATCCTTTTCACAATATCACAGGGTATCAACCCTTATCAACACAAGAGGATTACACCTCATTCAAGACTCAACCATGCCCAAAGGTCATTAAGACCATCATACTATCACATGATATATATCATTTTCACAATATCACATGGTATCAACCCTTATCAGCATAAGAGGATTACACCTCATTCAGGGCTCAACCATGCCCAAAGGTCATAAAGATCATCATACTATTCCCTACAAGATCATCATTATCTTTGCATGCCTTATAACAAGGCTCTACAACATCACTTACATATAATACATCAGATCAACACAATATTGCATTAATGATCTAGGAGATATTCATAAACAATCATAGCAGGGTTATATTAACATTAAGAACATTCCTTTATTACATCAACATGTAAGAAATCTAGATATGATTACCCCTCATCATATTCATAATGCACATGTTTAGCATAAGAAAGTATCAACCATGTCGCTATGATAACCACCAATTAACATATTAAGGCTATGATCATATTAAGGTTCTTATTTCACCATCGTTCCATCGTATAAGAATGTTAATCATGAATAATCATCTTTTTCTATTTGAATTAGAGTTAGGTTCAACAAGATATATAAACTATATTAATGTTACTAATCAATACTTATACCCAAACCCTAACTCACGACATCCCCATTGGATCATGGATGCATAAGGTGAAGCATCACCATCACATTCCATACTATTCTCAAGTATGAACCCACACATAAATCAAGGTGTAACCATTGTGTTATAGCATACTAGGGTTTCAAAAAAAATAAGAGATTACTCCATGATTGAATTAATTATTCAAGGATTAGTCATACCCAATTACCATCATTTAGTTATATTAAAGCTAGGTATAACAAGATATACCTCATTAGGGTTATATATCAACACAATATAGTTATCATCCCTCCTATTCATACGAGTGAATAGTTAATACTACCTTATTAAGGGTAACCCTCCATTTGTTCCATCATCATTAAACCCATATCACCATACCACAATGCCACCCAAAACCATTGGATGTTTAAAAGGTAAGACCATTGGTTGTTTACATAAGTAAACACCTTGAATGAATCATCTATAATGTTGTTGAGTTGTGATATATAAAATTCACCATTTAACCCTAACCATCCTTTGGTTAACAAAAATAAGGGTTCAATTTAGAGTAGGGTAAAACCCACAATCGACTGTTCATTTAAAACAAGCCATCCATTGTCAACAAGTATGCTCCTTAAGTTGATCATATAAAGGAAACCATATAAATCACATTATTAGGACCAACATATTACATTATACATCATTCTACCTTATTGGAGGAATAGACATTAGATCTTGACCATTGGGTCAAGTTCATATGTTAAAACCATCAATTACAGTATAGGTCCGACATTGCATCAAGTGACCCAAGAAATCATTGGTCTAAGGCTTAATTGATGCTACAACTATATGATTACCATAGGTTGTCAAACCAATCTGATCCAAGCCATAGTATACTTAGGAATAACGTACACATGATCACAGGTTCATCTAGAACTGAAATCAGAGTAGGGAACATTATAAAAATCTAAATCCAAGTCAAGCATAGCTTTTTAGTGTATGGATCATCATTTTCAAGCAAGAACATGAGCTAGCAAGCTTATGGTAAGCAATAAATCTGGAGCAAGTTATAAAACTTGCCTCTAATTAGAATATGAAATCCCAGACATAAGAAAAATCGAGAAGGTAGGATAGAAAATCCAAGCATAATCTATGAACTCGTCCATCTAGCACCTTTCTTCATCAAATGAGTAAACCCTAAGCATAATGAGCAAGAAAGGTAGGGTTTTAGAGCTTTAAAGCAATTTCTACCATGGAACATCAAAGTTCCAACCTGTATAAAGGTAGGAGGAAGGATAACAAAGAAATATATTCAGGTAAGAAGGGGATTCTTACTCTTTTAGGTCAATATCACTAGAAGGAAGCTTTTCAACCCTAAAAGGAAGTCAATTGCAACCCTAGAATCTTTTTCCAAGAAGATCCCCTCTTTCTTCTTCCTTGGACAGGAAATTCACAGAATCACAGAGGGATAAAGAGGTTCATAGAATTATGGAAGTGGTGGAGAGAAAATGGCTCGTTTTGGTGCTTAGGGATAAGTATATGAAACTTTAAGATAAAGAAAAAGAAAAAGTTGAAAGTTCTAGTATCTTTCCAAGTGTCCATGGCCTTAAACTATTAAGAATATACAAGAACACACACAAACAGCTCCCCCACCATCCATATAGATATGATTATCACTAGTTTATTGAATTTCCAAGCAAAACAATTCATTCATTAGTTGATAGCTACTAAAGGTAGCTCATCCATGAAGGGGTAAACCCTAAAATACCCTTGAGGAAAACACCTTCAAACCAAGGTTTAAATAGGCGCCCCATAGCTCAAAAATCTTAAGAATGATGAGAGAATATACAAGGAACATAATGAAATTAATAAATTTCAAAGAAAACCTCTTAATTGGGTAAATTGCAGAAAAGTCCAAAATGTGCATAAAATTGCATAACTTGCTCAAACAGTGTCCAAATTGGACCAAATTTGAAACTTAATCTTGTCTTATGATTTCAAAGCATTCACAAGGTTATATTAGGGTTATGAGAATTAAATTATGATAATTAAGCTCATTCAACTCATTAAGTAAGTTTAGAGGCCTTACAGTATGGCGCACAAAAAATCATGTGAATGCATATACTCAACAATATATGACTCCAAGCTTTCACTAGGGAAAGCCTATTTCACCATCCAGCAAGTGCTGACACTGAGATGAATCTATGGCATAGGGAAAAACTATATGATTAAGTTCTACTTGATTAGTAAAGTCAATTAAGTGTCTTTTAGCATCAATCAAGTTCTAATGTACAAAGCCATAACAAACTCTTCAAAAATAAGGGCATAGTACACTCCATAAAATATAAAAGTATAGGGTGTGAACTTGTCACACTATCACCACACAATGCTTGTATCATTGTCATTAACCACATCACCAATACCGAATTCACATACTATGGGATATCAATCCCTCAACTCATCATTGGGAAATGTCATTTCATAATAGGCAATAAGCCACTGCCAAGTCATAGGACCAATTCACATCATTCATGTATCACAAGTGCCTCAACATGCCTCAAGAAGACACATTCAACCGATTTCATATCATAGTCACCATAGCATGCACTAACTATGATTATCAAGCTCGTAACACCTACATGGTTAGAAGTTCATAAACAAGATAGATAACATCACACACCATAGCCATTGCATGAAAGAGAAACAAGCATGATCATTGTATCTAGATTCACCACCTCTCATAAACCCTATATTCACCAACTCCCATCAACTTGGAGTATATTAGGGTTAATGTACATCATTAGAGTTGATTTCATATTAATCCAAACAATATATATATATATATATAGCATATACATTACTCATACAAGAGTAACATAATGTATCTAAGCATACCTCTTAACCACTATCGTCATCATGTGTCTCAACCACCACCAAGCCATTAGGTCGTGACCACACCACCTAAACCATGTCGTGACTGTGACATTTAGGGTGTCTCAATTGTGACACCTAGGGTTAGGGCTCTAACCATTCCCAAATGTCGTGACCTAGAGATGTCTCAACCTCAAAACATGGTTGTCTCGACCTCATAGCTATCTCGACCTCCATCCTAGCAACATGTCACGACCCAAGACCACATGGTTGTGACCTCTCTCAAGGGCATTTCACGACCAAGACAAGGGCAGCAACCCAACCAAAATAGGGGTTAACTAGACCACCTACATCAAGTGTTGTGACCTAAACTACACTAGGTCCAACCCATCAACAAGAGGAGCATCTCAAAAAGATTAACTATGGTCAGGACCAACAAGGAGATGGGTGTCTCGACCATCCTAAGGATGATATCTTTGTCTTAAAACAAGAACAAAACTAAGGGGAAAACAATGATCATCAAGAAGGAAAAACCCATGCAAACAATCATAAAAAAACCTAGATCATGGATCATGAAACCACCAAGAAAGGATCTCATTCAAGGGAGATAAAATAGAACCTAACCTCCCTTCAACATCTAGGTACACAAACACCATGCATGAGAGAAAGGCCAAGGTCAAAAGATAGGGAATAACCTCTACTAACATATCAACCACAAAAACAGGTGCATATAGATTAGGATTTCAGATTTCTACCAAACCAAGCAAGATATCTCCACCAAACAAGTTCTAGAGATTATCATTATCTACTAGAATAATTAGGGAGAATTTTAGAGAGAGAAGACAGTAGCAAACATGAATAAAAGACTGCAATAATAGAGTAGGTTAAGTGTTATATAACCCACCTAAAGAAGATCACCACCAAGGATTCCAAGCTCCAAGATCAAGGGCTCCAAGCACACGATCTAAGGGTTGAAGAAACTCCACCAAAAGCTCCACTCTCGGCCACAAGATCACCTCAAGAAGGAGAATACACCAAGGTCAAAGATCATACAAGAAAAGAGAGACAAAAAATCTCTAGGCCGAGCTAAAAGAGAAAGGGAGAAAGAGAGAAGAAACCCTCCTCACACTTGGGTCTGCCTTGTCAATACATGGTCTATGACCCTTGTGATGAGGAGTTTCTCTCATGAAATGACAACCATGGAGGAAAATTGGTCTAGGGCCGAGATGAGAGAGGAAGATGGAGGCAGGGGATTAAAAGAAATGCCATCAAGGAAGATAAACACTTACCAAGGGTTGAAGATGGGATATGGTCACCACAAGCACCACATGTAAGAAGAGTTCAGTCACCAAGCTTGAAGGTCGGATCTCCTTGCTCCACCAAGATCCAAGAACAAGAAAAAGAGAAGGAAGAATATGGAGGGATAAAAGGGTTACTAGCATGGAGAGATAAGGGGTTATATAGGTGGAAGATGAGAGACAAGGCCAGGGATGATGCGTCAACACTCCAAGGTACCAAAGGGACACTTATCCATTCAAAAGACCAACATGCAACCACTCTAGCCTAACATGCAAGACATGGTGATACACTCTAGGGGCCTCGACCACCTTGTTCACCCAGATGGTCGCGGTCACAACCCTCCCATGGTCACCATCCATGTTTGCGACACACACACCACCATCACGACTTGGTCAAGATAAGGGACCACCTCAAATTGTAAGTCGAAACATCCTATAAGAAGGAAACCATCTCGACCCAAGACCACCCAAAACCACCTTGGTCGTGACCCTACCATGTAGAGCGGGTGTATCGATCGTGACACCCACTAAACCAACCCTAGGTCATGACCTAGGTCGAGACAACACACATATATACATAGGTCAAGACACTCAACACTCATAGAAACCCTAATCACCACTAAGGGTGACACTCCTAAACCAAGGAACAAACAAGGAGACCAATTCCTTCTCTCTCCTATAGATGATGTCAAGAAAGATAAGGAACACACTAGAGGTGAAAAATTGCACATCAACCGCCTACTTTGGGTAAATTGCAATTTGCACTAAAACTAGCACATAAAGCACAAACAACATCCAAACAAGCTCAAAATTGAAACTTAAGCTCTCGACAAGCTGTAATTACATCTCAAAAGATTAGATAAAGGTTATAAGAAACTTAATTAAGCAAAACAAATAGGGTTACACCAAAACCCAAGTCAGGGGTCTTACATTATGGGTAACTCGATTTGAGACAAATAATATACGGAAATTTATCAGCAAAATGAGTGGAATATAAATAAAATATGATTAAGACCTAATTCTAATCCCAATTATAAAAGTACAAAAAATACATATTTAGTAAGTGATTAGTACATAAAATTTGTTTTTTTATGATGAGGAACCCCTCCTGGGAAAGGCCACTATTGGACCCATCCCAATCAAGGGTAAACCCTAAAACCAGTCACGTAATTCAGGGGCACTACAACATGCTCAATAATGTGGGGCCTTGTTGCACCCTGAGGGAAATAGCCAGAGTCAAACTGAGGTCCCTTCATTGTGGATTCCAGAGACGCACTGTTGGGCTACTTCCTCACCCCCTAGATTTGGGTATTTAAAGTATTGGCAACAAAAAAACAATTCTTTGGTGTAATTATGACGAGCGCTATCAAACTGAAAACTTAATCACATAAAACTATGCAGAATTAATCATTAATAATGGATTATCAAAAATCACTAAAAATTAAAACCTTTTTTCCAAGAGATCCACTACCAAAAAAATCTTTTCAGAAAGAACCAAACCATATATATACATCATGGTTTGCTTGTACATATAATGTACCATCACCTTGTAAGGATTGAGATAACAATTGCTTTATCAAAACATACACAAAAGCAACATCATGCATCGAGGCGTACTAGCCAAAATCTCAGATCGATTATAAAACTCTTTACACATTATCTCCCAAAGGACCTGAGAGTACAAGGACGACACATAGGACTTTATATCTAGAAGATGCATAGTGGCACACTCAACCTGAGCAGTTACTATTGTTCTGGCTACTGTTGCCTGCTCTCTGCTACACGATCTTTACCCTTTCATGCATGTCCACCTAAAAAGTTGTAGAACCCACGAGGTGAGACAACTTGTACCAGCGAGAGATATTACTCTCCGCCAACAATATTATTATCATAATTAAACTTTTATGGATGAGAGAAGAAGAAACCTATATTGAATTAAATAGTATAACTGTTGATTATGTGCAGAGAAGAGAAATATCAATAACATATTAGTGCAAGAATATACAATAGAGCAATAGATCATTTAATCACTTTTAATAGGAAAATGAAGAACATGTATAACTATTATAAACTAAATAGTATAAAACCAAAGAAAGGAAGCAACCAATGTTTCTGCATTTGGTCCTTAAACAAATACACTACATGACAGATTGCATCTTTAAACATTCCATCTTATTATGCCCTGTGAAGATGGGAATATACCTTCCATCTCAAACTGACCACTGCGAAGTTAGCATCAGTACCACATAGGTCTATGGAAGAGCCAAAATCCATGACCACTCCTTTCTCGATTAGTATGAGAGTGGTAATGACATTATGAGTCATTCTGCATTTTAGCTAGCTTGGCATATAGAGTCTCTTCGCTACAGAGATACAATGCATAGCATGTTCTCTGTCCAGGGTATGACCTAATGTCAATCCTACTAGTATATATTGAGTCATTTCCTGCAGCCATACTCCTCTGGGGGTAATGCTTTACCACCTATCCTGATGTTGCATTAGAGCTACGACCTTCAACCACACTCTTTTTAGGAAAATTGCTTAAGGCCAAATCCTGGGGTTTGAAGGAAGCAAGGTAATATTCACCTTACACCCTCTCATATTCAAAAATATGCGCTCTGAGTAAAACTTGTTTCATGATTCAACATATCCTGACACTGAATGATTCTATGGTCAGGGCAATTACATTTTTAGTTCACTTGATAGATTAAGTGCATTACTACATCTTTTAGCATCAATCAAGTTACAATCATGAATTATAGATAAATGTTATATAGAAAGGTGTAACATATTTCCAAGATATCTTATATCAATTGGTACATATCTTGTTACACTTACGTGGGATCTCAATCCCATGCATACTTTATTGGGAATCTCACCCCTTCACCACCATTATCATGATCATATACTTGGGTATCAAACCCTCAGTTCATTATTGAAAATTATCACCTCTAATTAGGCAATAACCAACTCTAGGCCATCAAACCCATATATAAATCATACTTGTTGTACAAGTATATCAAATGGCTCACAAGGCCTTATATAATATGTATTATACTAAATCATCACAACTCATACCTGGTTATGTTCATAATCTAATAACACATGCATGGTTAGGATTTCATAGCCAATGCAATATATAGTAAATATCATGACCATGCCATAAAGAGAATCATTCAAATTGCAGCCCTCTCATAATTAGGGTTAGGATTTTTTCTTTATAACTGATTTAGGGTTTCCAAGTGCATATTTATCAATCAAAACCTTATTCACATTATAAGAGCTATTTAATTTTCATAATTGTTCAAGCATACTCCATAAAATATCATCAATTGATTATCAACTTGAGGTACAAGTTTCTTTCTCATCCTTACTATGATATTGACTTCAACATACTTATTAAATTGATTAAAACTACTTTTAGGGTTATCAACCTATACTTAGTAAAGTGTATTCATCTCATTATTTTCATGATGTATTCATTGATTGTATTCAAGAGGTATCGGCCTACACTCATCAAGGTGTATCAGCCTCCACTCATCAAGGTGTATCAACCATCATTCCAAGCTTTGTATTGGCCTAGACACATCACTTGTATCGGCCTAGACATATATACTTGTGTCAGACAAAGGATATCAAATGTTGTCATTTTAGAGATGCTTAGAGTAGTATTGTTTGCATGTTACTTGAGGTATATCAGCCATAGTACATGCAACTTGTGTGTGTCAGCCATACTATCATCTTGTATATTGGTCACCTCAACCAACTAGTGTATTGGCTACCCAACATCAACTAGGGTATCGGCCACACTATCAACTTATGTATTGGCCTCACCAACAACAACTAGGGTATTGGCCAACTCAACCCCTTGTATATTGACCTCACCTTCAACTAGGGTATCAGATCCTTCATCAACTTAGGGTATTGGCCACTCAACATCAACTATGATATCTGACACCCCTTCCACTTAGAGTATCGACCACTCAACAACATCTAGGGTATCAGACACCCCTTCAACTTAGAGTATCACCCACTCAACAACAACTAGGGTATTGACCACCCCTTTAGCTTAGAGTATTGGCCACATAACACATTATGGGATATCTGCCTCTAGGGTTTGAGTCATAATGGATGAACCCTTGTTCAATACTTTAGCTCTATGACCTACTGATCTTACCATTAATTGGTGCATCGGCCAAGGTTTCAAAGAGTATATTGCCCCCATCTTCACATGGTGTATCAGGCTAGAGGGTGTTAGATTGTGAATGTATCAGATTGCTAGGGTTAGAGTTGACCATGTCAGCCTCTACACTCAACCAAAGTATCACCATTTGATATTCTATCTTTACTAGAAATCTCTTGGTCATGACAAGCTAATTCCTTTGACGCATATCGTTTTTAGAACAACTAACATATCAGCCTAACAACAACATATTGCTTTAAAGCATCACAAGTCATATCGGTCATCCATGTTATGGTGCAAACATATGTGTCAACTTGGATATCTTATAGATACCGACCTGCCATATTCTTAGCATTTGGGTGAAATATTAAACACTTAAGATAATAGTAGTCCTACTCAAGAAATAAGCCCAAAAGAATAGGAGTTCATATGTATCAGTTTCCATACTTATACCCTTGTATTGGGTTAGGGTTTCCCACAAACCAATATCAGATTGTGCATATCGTTTCATCATCTTCAAGCTCAAACTCTTTGTCCATAACTACTCTAGTTCATGGACACTAGCCCTATATATTCATTAGAACTCATAAAACCATCATTCAAACAAGAAAATTGAAGTATAAAAGGAATCACCAAGTATTGCATGATAGGAGGTGAATAATAATAAAATTGGGTTCAAGTTATATAACCTGCCTCAAGATCAATCCAAGAGCTTTGAGCTTCAAAGCTCCACATTACAAGGTTTAAGATGACTTATCAAAAGTCCAATACTTGATCACAACACTTATCCATGAAAGAAGATACCATAGTTAGGAATTTGGTGAATAAAGAAGAGAAGGAAAGAATCATGATACAAGAAGCATACATTTTCCAAGGTTGAAGACATTCATGGATTCACCTTAGGCAAGATGCTCGTCCTTCTCTTTGTTTGTTGAGCTCCTAGGATCGTCCTCCAAGAAAGAGATGGTAAAGGAATCGAAAGGTTTACTAAGAGGTTAAAGGAGAGGTACATATAGTTGAGGTTCATGAAAGAGAGTGCGTATAAGGTGTCATCACTATGTGCACTTAAGTGACACATGTCCATGCATGGTACCTTCATGCAACCATAATTATATTGCCTTGAAAAACTCTTGAGGATAATCCATTGATAAGATATCACCCATTTTGGTATCTTTCTTGACAAGATATCATCACCCAATATTGCTTTATATGCAAACCGATACAACTTTTGCATGGAACATCCAAACCGTTAGGCTTCACCTACTTGAGGCACTTAGCCCGTCATGAACACCTTCCAAGGTTAACAAACTGATATGGGACCTCCTCTATGGCTTCCAAGCTGATAGGCACTCCCATATATACTTCAAACTCGATACAACCTCATCTAGGGTTCAAGACACTTAACACTTCTTTGGTTCTTTCACCTTAAAGAGTGTTATCATTCAGCCAAAATTCAAATAAGGCACTCCCTTCTTTCTCTTTCCTCTAGTTGATACTAAGAGAGAGAAGGAACATTTTAGAGATGATAGATTGCACATAAACTCTTCATTTGGGTGAATTGCAATTCTTACCAAAGTTATCGTATAGGGCACAAACAATTTGTAATAAGTTCAAAATTGAGAAATAAACTCTTCTCAAGTCTTAATTACTTTTCAAAAGATTAAGACAAGGTTCTAAGCAACTTACTTAAGCAAAGCTTCAAGGCTTATCCCCAACCCAATTTAGGTGTGTTACAAGTTATCAACCCCTAACAAGGATTTCATCCCCAAAATCTCAAGAGAAAAGAGAAGGGTACTTCCTCCTCATATCTTCCTCCATCTCCCATGTGGCTTCTTTAATGCCACGATGATGCCAAAGAACTTTTACAAGCACCATGTCTTTCATTTTTAGCTTCTTGATTCTTCTGTCAATAATCAACACTGGACCTTCCACATAGGATATATCCTCGTCTAATTCTACTTCTACAGGTTGTAATACAAGCTCCGTATCAGGGTGACATTTTCTCAACATAGATACATGAAAAACTAGATGTAATTTATGCAACTCAGGTGGAAGTTCCAACTTATAGTCTACCTTTACAACACATGCTATCACTGGATAAGGTCCCATAAATCTAGGAGACAACTTAATCTTCTTCCCAAATCTGAGAACACCTTTCCAAGGAGAGACCTTGAAATACACTCCAACTTGGAATTCTAAAGATCTACGACAATTATAAACATATAAATTATGTCTGTCTTGTATAGATTTCATCTATTGTTGTATTACTTTAATCTTTTCTATTGTCTGTTGCACAAGTTCAGGACCAAGAATTTGGTATTCTCCTATTTCATACCAGCATAGCAGAGATCTACAACGTCTACCATATAATTCTTTGTATGGTGCCATGTCAATGCTGTTCTGATAACTGTTATTGTAAGCAAACTCTATCAAACTTAGATGTATATCCCAGCTACCAACAAACTGAAGAACACATTCCCTAAGAAAGTCTTCCAAAGTCTATATAGTCCTTTCAGATTTTCCATCTGTTTGAGGGTGGAAATTAGTGCTAAACTTTCATTGCGTACCCAAAGCTGTATGCAATCGCTCCCAAAAGCAACTTGTAAAATGAGGAGCTCTGTCTGACACAATTATTGTTGGGACTCCGTGCAACCACACTATCTCATCCACATAAACCTGTGCAAGTTTCTCAGTAGTGTATGTTGTCTTAACAAGAAGAAAATGTGCCAACTTTGTCAATCTATAAACAATCACCCAAATGGAATCATAACCCTTGGTTATTCTAGGCAAACCAACTACAAAATCCATTGTCACGTGATCCCACTTCCAATGTGGTATAGGTAATAGTTGTAACATTCCTGCTAGCTTTTGGTGCTCAGCCTTAACTTGTTGACACACTGGACATTGCATAATAAACTCAGCTACATCCTTCTTCAAACCAGACCACCAATACATATCCTTCAAATTGTGATACATCTTGGTACTTCTTGGATGCATAACATACATAGATGAGTGATCTTCTTCCATAACTATCTTCCTTAAGTTATTAATACCATGTACAATGATTCTACCATGGTAACAAATTGTTCCATCTTCTAACTCATGAAAGCCATCCTTCTTCTCACTGCCATATTCTGATCTGATCTGCTGAACCACAATTTCAGCCTGTTGTGCTTCTTTAATTTGTTGTCTCAGTGTAAGTTTAATTTGCATCTGTGCCAACAATCTAGCTACCAAAGATACTTCCAGTTGTACATTCATCTGTCTTAGGAAACTATCATGTCCTTCTTATGACATACCAAAGAGTTCAACTATGCCAAGTCTTGGCTCGTGAGCTTGTAGATTGCTCGTAAGCTCATCGGTTAGAAGATCACCAAGACTTCTTACTTCTTCTATGGAGGTCACCTTTGACTCCCATCTCTTTGGAAGAGACTTTAGGATCTTTGAGTTG
This sequence comes from Alisma plantago-aquatica, assembly GCA_963693085.1. Classification (NCBI taxonomy): domain Eukaryota; kingdom Viridiplantae; phylum Streptophyta; class Magnoliopsida; order Alismatales; family Alismataceae; genus Alisma; species Alisma plantago-aquatica. The sequence goes on from OY856409.1 coordinate 401,643,877, forward strand.
ATTTCTCCTCTATCCAAAGTGTGTCCCAAAGAAGCTAGGCCATTGATGATGATGTTAAGTCTTGAATACATCTTGGCCACTCCTTCTTTCTTCCCCATATTGAGGTTCTCTAGGAGGTTGTTCAACATGTAGATCTTTGCCTCCTTCACTTGCTTTTTGCCTTCATAAGTGATGCTTAACTTGTCCCATATCTCATGGGTTGTGTCCCATGAAGAGATGTGGTTGAACTTGGATGGAGTGAGGGCTACATAAAGGATTCTAATTGCTTGTTGAGTTGTGCATTATTTAGAGATGCTTCATACCAAGTTGATACAACTCCAGTCGGCTCCTTTTAGGGTGAAATCATCACTTTCCACATGTCAAAGTTCATTCCTTGAATGTAAAATTGCATCCACCTCTTCCAATAGAGGAAGTTGGTGCCGTCAAAGACTGGGGGTACATGGAGAAGCCTCCCTCTAGGTTAAGGGAACCAAGTAGGTTCTCACTCATCTTCTCATCTCGTAGGAGATTTGTTGGAGAAGATACTTGCTCTAATACCACTTATTGGATCTAGGGATCTAGAGGGGGGGTGAATAGAGCTTCAAAACTTGGACAAGAATGTTAGACCTTCCAATTATATCGATTGAAACCAAATGCAAAAGGTGAATTTGAAGTCCTATCTAAACAAGCATATCAAGGATGAGAGAAATTGAAACAAACACTTGGACAAGGTGTTTAGAGTGGTTATGATCTCTAAACTAGGAGACCGTCAGTCCCCTACCTAAAGAGGTCAACCTCTAGGACTTTGTAACCCATGTATACTTATATTCCATTATAAGACATAAAAGAATACCACCTTACACCCAAGGTCTTACCTATCCAATAGTTAGTCTTCTACCTCACAACATGTCTTACCCATTCTTGCAAGTAGCTCGATTCCTTCTCCTAGGACATCTCCACCTTTCAACAAGTCTTCAGCCTTAAGGATTTATCCACCAAGATCCTTGGATCTTCTGCCTTATCCTTCTCCTTCACTTAGAGAAGATCTTCACACCTTCTTCAGCCTTGAAGAAGAATATCAACTCCTCCTTCACTCGGAGAAGATCACTTCAGCCTTTTCTCTTTGAGAAAGGGGATTGGGAAGATGGAAGGATGGAGAGCTTTACAAGGTAACAACTTGCAACATATCTATTTTCATTTCTAACAACTCTCCAATGGTTGAAATCATTTTTTTAGCATTTTCTGTACAATGTATTTGCTCGAGTTATTTTTATTTATTTATTTTGAGGTAAAGGTCATAGCATATATTTAAATCACATCGAAGCAAGCAAACACCTGCTTTAGTGAGTTCATATAAGGCAAAGTGGAAATAATAAAGAAAACATTTGGGCCTGATGGAGATAAAGGCTAAGTTCTGATGATGGGGGGAGGCACCCCTGTAACAAGCCTCAAGAAGCATTTAAAAAAGAAAATAACTAGAGTCTAGGAAAAAGATTTTCAGATCCTAGTTAGGTGTTTTCATTGATGTTGCTGCACTATGTTGACTCCTATTTCGTCATCCACCATGGCTTTAAGGTCACAGAGAAACATGGCTTCTGATTCACCTTCATCAGAATCAACTTGTCCTTCTTCTGTTTGTTTACCTGCATTTTGAAAGAATGTGAAGATCTGCATCTATTTGTGATATAATATTTTTTCTCATTTTTTGGTTGTTGTTGAACATTCTGTTATTTCTTTCTTTCCAGAGATTCCAATTGATGGTGATGAATATGTCGCTTCCCTTGAAGTTTTTGTATTGTCTATTTGGTGTGATTTGAGGTGGGAAAGTTGCTTCCTTGATATCTAAAATGTAGTTGCGTGTGTAGTGTAAGATGATGTTTTGTGAGGTGGTACACTTGAAGAAGATGTGATCAACTGAGTCGGAATTTGTTTTGCATAGAGAACATCTGAAAGGACCAATGAATCCCTTTTTTTTAAGGTTTTCTCCTATGAGCAACTTGTTATGCAGAAGAAGCCACATAAATGTTTTATAGTTTTGCGGCCATTTTTGTTTCCATATTTTTGTGGTGGGTGAGGTGGAGCCTCTGTAGGTGAGAAAAGAGTAGGCTCCCTTAACTAAGTAAGTGTTTCCCCATTTCCACGTTATCTTGTTTGAGGTGTTGTTTTCCAAAGAGAGCTTTAAATTATAGAATTCATCTTGTCTGAGATGCATGAGGATGCATCTTTTAAGAGAGTTTGTTCTGTTGCTGGTTATAAGGTGGAGAGCTTTATCAATTTTGATTTTAAGTAGATTGTTTGAAATGGTCCAGTTTGGGTGAAGATTTATGACTGAATTGTTATCAAACCATGGATCGAACCAGAAAGAGATATTCAGGTGGGAGTGTGAGGGGTGTTGATAATTTGAGTTATTTTTTGGATATTTTTGTTTATGTATTTCCAAAGGGGGGATGCAGATTTTTTTGAGACTATATGCCAGGGAGGGGATTTTTGGTAGTATTTGTGGTTGATGAGTTGTGACCAAATTTTTAATTTATTTTGGACCAGGCTGTTGATAATTTTTCTAATAAGACAGAAGGCATGGGTTTCGATATTTAGGATACCCCAACCATCCTGGTCAAGAGGAGCAGCTATTGTTTTCCAATTTACTAGATGGTAGTGTTTCCCGGGTTTTTCAGATTTGTGGAAGTTATTCCAAAGGAAATTTCTCCTAACTTTGTCAAGGATAGATTTTGTTTTTGATGGGAGAGGGATACAGCTCAGGAAGTGTGAGTTATAATAAAGGTAACTAGACCAATCCACTATATGATAAAACTAATTTCCAAACTATCGGTCGAGTTTGTCCTGAGGTAACTCGATCGGTCAACTAAAATCAACTTTGTTTAGAAAGTTGGTCGACAATGTTAAGTTCTGTGAGTGTACAACTCAGCCAATCCAATCATTCCCAAAAATCCATTACTGATCGGTTGAGATTCAAACTCGACTGATAAAGTTTTTGTGACAAATTTTCCAAAATGATTTTTAAGTGATCAAACGATGGAATTAAGTGTCCCTAATTTTCTTCATCTTATTTACAAGTCATATCATCAATACAAATGATTACACAAATATTCTAAGGTGGTTTGGAATGTTTTCCGGAATTGCACATTTGCATAGCTTTTGACTTTAACTTGGATAAGCTAGGGCTTGGTGCATTTGATCTTTTTCATGTACTTAATGCCTGAAATCAATCTTAAACAAACATATTAGATACATATGAATGGAATGGTTAACTCATTATCAAAATATGGACAATGTATAACTCTCAAGTCAACAAACATGGAAGAAGAAGAGAAAAATGTGGGAAATATTAGAAAACTAAAGTAACCCCTAAAGAAGATGGTATGTATGACTCCCTCTCTTGAACGTGCCGATTTGCTAACCTGTGGATGCAAATTCATCAATTGAAGGTGCCCAATCTCTCAGAACGTGGCTTTCTTCTCTCATTTTTCCTCCCTCGATTCATGGTTGTTGTGCAATGGAGAAGAACATGCTATCTAGGTCTGAGCGCAAATCTCCTTAGTCATAGAAGTGACTTAGGTTGTCATTAAGTCTCGACTATCCAATTAATTGTGATTTTTTTATCTGATCTGATCATGTAAAGTTGGTACTACTGACTTCGTGCAAGTAGTATTGATGCCATCGATTAGTTATGATTTTCTATAAGCTTTCAGTACTACCGATTTGTCCATCGATAGTACCGAGATTTTCTCTGAGGTTCCCTGTTGGATTTTCAGTACAACTTAGTACCACTGAGCTAGGCATCAGTAGTACTAAAATTCGTCCTAAACGCTCATGTTAAAATGTTGTTAGTATCGATTCTTATATCAATACTACCAAGTTGATTCAATTTAACTCTATTCCTTTTCATCCAATGTCAGTACCACCGACATGCTTTTTGGTAGTACAAAGTTGTGTCATTTCTTATAGATTCACCTAAAATTCAACAGAAACAAACCTAAGCTTCAAAATAATGATTAAATCAACGAGGAACAGTAAAAATAATGAATATTTATCGCAATTAAGTTTCACAAGCTATTAATGATAAATCATGCACGATTGATAAGAAAATGAATCATAAGAATGATAAATCAATCGGGAAAATTAAAAGTAATGAATATCTGATGCAATTAAGTATCTTAAGCAATTAATGATAAATCATGCACGATTGATAAGAAAATGAATCATAAATGCACACAAACCTTAGAAAAATAGCCTGTAAAAGTAAAAATATTCAGTGCATCAAAATCCCCTAAGCTTACATGTTGCTTGTCCACGATCAACACACCCTCAAGTTTGTTTGAGACAAGTCAGTAAAAGGACAAGGAACATGAATTTACATTCTCAACTATCCCCATCTGGCATTCCCAAATCAGCCTTTACTGACCACTGAACAATTAACTACTCTAAAGTGACCAAAAATATACACAAAAGATGTCCATCCGCAAATCAATGAAACACTATTAGTAGAGCAGTTAATATCATAGTCAATCAGGCATTTTCTTGGTGCATCATGTGATTCCCTATCTACATTGCTCTTTGCTAACTATCAAATTAATTGGAAGCAACTCCCCCTATAAGAATAAATGAGGAGATCAATCACATTTGTGGCCTACCAATAAGAGCAATGGATGGAACGAAATAGATGGCTTATGAAGAATCACAAGTAACTTCGAAACATTTATGCAAGAATGAAACATGATGAACCTAACATGGTGAAAATGTGCAAATGCATGAATCTTAATGCCTACTATTGTGAGTGGAATGATGCATGCACTAAAAATTTCATCCGACTGATGAAAGTAAAAAAAAAGAATACATCATGTACATGAGTTCACTTCTTTTTTAAGAACGATCCATACCCGATCTAGGGCATCCTTATCTACCTCTTTATTTTTTTTTTTAATTTAGCCCATGTTTTAGCATGATTGAAGAGTATGCTTGGGCTTCACTACACTAATCAATTTTTTTAATCTATTTTAAGAGGTATGGATGTGTATCCCTGTGCAGTTAATTTTAGAAGAAAACACACAGGTACATGGTGTAGAATGAATGGTGCAAAAGGTATGCAATCTATATGTAATTTGTTGTGCAACTAGATGATATGCATAAGAGCAAAAAAAATTTAGTTTGTAACTAATGTACTAAACATAACTAACTAACATCTACCTATTATGCCATGTCATGCACTAAAAAAGGAAACAATTTGGGTTACTTGATCATCTTAAAGTGATGGATCAAAATGGACAGAAAAATAGATGGAATCATACAATTAAGAGACAATGCCTTTGTCCCTCCACTACTGACCCGTGTACATGGTATCCTTAGGATTTCTCTTTAAAACTTCAATTTAAGGTCTCGTTAATTGTTTGATCAATTCAGGCTCAAACCCCATCACCATCCACTTTACATGAATAATTAGACTTCCATTCACATCAGATGTCCATAAGTTGACTAACCCATACACTTCCTCTAGGTGATGCCACTTAAGAAATTGCAACCAAGCCATTTATTTTTTCAATTTTCAATTTTTTTTGCAATGGCATGGAAGAACACATTCTATGATTGATAAAAATAGAAATCATGCTTCCACCGATCCACAATTACACTAGATAGATGTGGATCCTAAAAAAACTCAAAATAATAGAACTAAAAAGAAATAAAAGATAGAGTTGTTCTAGAACCCTCCCCTAAGCTTGAACTTCATTATGTCCTCATACTCAAAATCCAAACAAAGAGGTGAAATTGTGGTACCGATCATAATGGTGGTGGTGGTGGTAGCGGCATGGTCGGGTCATGGGGGTAGAAAGTCCCCTGAAATGTTGGGGGCTATTGCAGCGTCCTTGGAGGTTATGGATAACTACCAAAATAACCTAGGCTCCAGTAGTTGTCAAAAAAAGGCTACTGGTAGTTTTCCATTCATTGCAAACAGATATGCATGTTCTACTGGTTGGCCAGGAGAAGTCTCTCATTCTCCAAGATGGCCTGCTAATTCTAGTATAGCCGTCCTTAGACATCATGAATGCTCACTAATGTTATTGTCTATTGTTGTTGCTCCTACTATATTTCCTATAACATTCCATACATACCTTCCATTGAGTATGGGTCATCATCTTGGGCAGGTGGTGGAGCAGAGGAGATGGAGCCAGATAACCCACTGCCTCGTGAATGGTATGCTAGCCTCTTCCTCCTCTTCTTCTTCTTCATCTTGCTCATGCTCTTGATCCGGCTCAGTGTTGTCATCTTATTCTTCATCTCCCTCCATGGCATCCTCTTTCAGCCACTTCATGTGTCAAATCCCTTACAGGTTGAAGATGGGGTCAGGGAGTTCCCTCTCTCACCAGTGTTCCCTAAGTGTATAATAATCATACACTATCACATGGCACTTGGTGATGAGGTTTTCTCTCTTGAAGTGCTTCAGATCCAACTTGGAGGATGTCTTCAAAGACTTGGAGGTGGAGAGGTCTATTTTGAGATGCATCGTAATGGGAGTAATGAGCCTCCCAAAATGGATGAGGGGCTTCCTCTACACCAGTTTCTTTGCCACCATCATGTGTTGTATAAAGAAGGAGACATAGTCTAACGTCTCTTCCCCTAAGGCCAACGAAGACTAAAGGGCATAAAGGTCCACCTTTTGTACCTTCCCTTGTCCTTGGCTGGACCTGGAAAATATTGTGTTGGTGAGATAGTGATGCAAAATACAAGCAAATAGAAGCTCAATGTTGGTGATAAAGTTCATATGCCACTGATTGTGTATATCCCCTGGCAAATCCATCAAAAGCCCCCATGAACTAGTGTAGTCAAAGTTGTTGTTGGTGAAGCGCACATCTCCAAGAAGCCACCCATAGATGGCATTGAACTCCTTAGCATCAACTGATAGGCAGTGTGAAAAGACTAAACTTCATCCATCCTTCCCACCATCCTTCCCCATGCTCGGGGATGCAACTGATCTCCAACAATTCTAGAAATTCACAGACGATTTCCTGGTAAGTGGGCAATCACCAAAGAACGAGTGATCGTCCACCAAGCCTTGGGCTACGCAGACCTGGTGTAGATTGTCGGTGAAGCCGACGGAGGCAAGGAAAGCACAGTCTCCATACTATGTCTAGATGAGCTCTCAATTCATCAAGCCTTCATAGATCTTCCTCTCGTCGGCATTGACATGAGAAATGTGTGTTGTCTTTGGTACCAGCATGGTATTCCCTACCATAGAGGAAGTTGGTCACCTGGATAATCTAATCACCCAAGAGCACTTGCACACTTATACTAAGAAAGGATGTGGTGTGGGTGTGATTGAAACACAACCCACACCCTTCCTTTTATAGCTAACAAGTTGCCTTTAGGCGCTGCGTCAGTAGTATCGACCATAGTGTCAGTAGTACTGACTTCTCTCCTACAATCTACGTGAGTTGGTGCCAACCGTTGATAATGATGTCCCTCATCTATTGATGTCCATGTGCACCGATTGTCCATGTCAGTAGTACAGACATCTGAAGGTATGCATCAGATCAGTACTATCGACCGTTGCATGTGGATACTTGTGATCATTGATGGTGCACCCTAGATTCTGGTTTTTTGGATGTCAAGACTAACAATCGGTGTGTCTGCAATATTAAGCTAATTTTTGCTCACCCCTATTGAGTGATGTCAGTACTACGAACTGTAGTGTCAGTAGTACTGAGTCTTTTAAAAATTTTGATACTTTCAAACAGTCTCTTGGTATCCCGAACCAAGAGTATGACCATGGAATCGATAGTACTGTCAGTAGTACTAAGTCCTATTTAGTAACACAGTTCATCTCTAAAGAAAGTCAGTACTTCTGACTTAGGGATCAATACTTCTAAGCAAAATTTTTGTCGTCACTGTTGGAACTGTCAATATTATCAAGTTGCTTGTTAGTAGTACCGAGTTTTTGGTGAAACTTGTCCATGTTGTCCATGTGATTGCATCGGCACTACTGACTTTGCTATCGGTAGTACCAAGTTTTCCACTATCTGCACACCACACAAAAATGATCAATGCACCTTTTTACAATGAAAATAATAAAATACAAACTAAATATATTGAGACTACCAACATGAATGAAAAGATCCTAAAATGGAAAAAGATGATTGGGTTGCCTCCCAACAAGTGCCCTTGTTTTATGTCATAGGTTTGATGATCAAATCCAAAAGAATCAGTGAAGCACAAGGAGTTTCAACTCCTCTCTATCACCTAGCAAGTCTCCCCAAAAATAGTGCTAAAACATTTGGCCATTTACAAGGAATGGTTCAGTTCCATTGTTAATCTCCACGCCCCATGAGGAAAAACCTTTACTACAAATGGACCACTCCATCTAGACCTCAATCTCCCGGGATGCAAATTCATCCTCTAGAATTGAACAAAATAACCTTTTGTCCTAGAGTGAACACTCTATGCAAGATGTGATGATCATGGATTTTCTTTGTTCCATGTTTGTAAATCCTAGAGCTTTCACAGGCATCCATCCTGAGCTCATCTAACTCATTGAGTACCAACATTCTTTTCTTCCCCACATCATCTAGATTATGATTCAATTTGCTCAAAGCCCATCTGGCTTGTGTTCCAATTCCACACGTAAATGACATGCTCTTACATAGGCCAACCTAAAAGGCGTTGTTCCTATTGGTGTTTTATAAGATGTCCTATATGCCCAGAGAACATCATTAAACTATATGGTCTAATTAGTCCTATTGGTTGAGAGTGACTTTTCTAATATCTTCTTTATCTCCCTATTGGACACCTCAACTTGTCCCTGGGTTTGTGGGTGATATGGGGTTCATACTCTATGTCTCACTCCATACTTACTCAAAAAAGCACCAAACTTTTTATTGGTGAAGTGAGATCCCCCAACACTTATTATCACTCTTGGCACCCCAAACCTACAAAACAAAAAGGACTTTCACAAATCTACATACCACCTGAGCGTCATTGGTGCGGGTTGGAATTTCTTCCACCCACTTAGATACATAATAAACAACAAGCAATATATATATATATATTGTAATTTGAAGAAACAAAAGGACCCATTAAATATATTCCCCATAAATCAAAAACATCAACCTCCTAAAAGATATTTAGGGGCATTTCATGTCTCCTAGATATATTTCCTGCACGTTGACACACATCACAATTACATACATAATTGTAAGCATCCTTAAAAAGTGTTGGCCAATAAAATCCACACTCTAACACTTTGGCCGCTATCATTGAGCTAGCGTGGTGTCCCCCAGTAGGTAGGGAGTGATAGTGTACCAATATGCTCTCCATCTCATATTCAGGCACTAGTGTGATCTTCTCAAGGCCACACACTAACCAACTGAAGGTGGCTAGATGCAACCCTAAGGGTAAACACACAGATCTCTCAAAATTTATATGTGGACCTAGTCCAACTCACATGCTTAACTAATCACACGTACTCACAAGCACACGAGGTCATGCTGTAGTATAGACTAGTGGTAAGATTAGGGTCGATCCTCAGGGAGAGGGGGCATTAGAACTAGGTTTGTGTTAGCTATGATCCTAAAGTGGAGATTAGGGTTTGAGGATTTTAAGTTGGGGTTGGTTTGATTACACCACAAAAGCAAGAAGGCAAGAGCAAGAAGGAAACTAAGTTAACCAATACTCTAGATTACTTTAAGCAAGCTAAGGCTATTAAACTAAGCAAGGCAAGCAATTAGGCTAGAGCAAGGAGTTAGATCAACTAAGATGCAAACTAAGCAATTAGACAAGCAAGAATCTAAGTTATCACTAGTTAGATAACTTAACACAAGCAAGCTCAAAGGAGCCAACTACTTAAGAAAGAACTATCTATCTAGAACTAGGCAATTAGCTAAGAATTAACAAAGGCAATTAACTACACTAGCATTAACAAGCTAAGAAGGCAAATGTGGATTTTAAGCAATATGATGGATAGGTGGGCCGTTTGGGAATGTAACTTGATATTAGTTGGGGGAAGGTCAACATAGCATGCAATTCTCACATTTCAATCTAGATTACCAAACCAAACAACAAGGCAAGTGCTATTAGAATATACCCTATACTACTAGTTCGAGAACTAGGGCTATGTGTAATTCTAATAGGACTTGGCAAGTCTAGGTTTATAGGGTAAGTGATATTAGGGAAATTGAGAGCTGACGGTAGGAATGGGACTAGAGATGAGGGTATTGCACCTCATGTTACTTGCCACCTAGCCTTTAGGAAACTCTAGGCAATTGCACTAATCGCACTTACACTAGCTACTTAGATCTCACACTCACTTGTAGAAGAAGATATATGTATGTAGGAACAAAGGGGGCTAGATAGGGATCAACTAATTGGACCTAAGAGCCATTCCTAAGATTTCAACATACATTCCATTTCCCCTAGAAGCTAAGTGTCATCAAGCATAAAAAAACTAGCAATTTATGTTTAAAAGCACAAGCCATATGCAAGATAATGGGAAATGAGATAGAAGCAAGAGGTAATCATCATAGAATGAAATTATGTTCAATACAAGTTATTTCCCCCAACATAGTATCAAAGTCACCTTTTAACCCCAAGCATCCCACCACTAGGGGCTTAGCTAGACATGCTCAAAAAAAAGATAAAAGAAATGAGAAGAAGGGGATAGGACAATATGGAGCTCAAAGTATATTCCTCTTCTTCACCTCCTAGCTATAGTAGAACGACCTCCCTCCTCCAAGGTGGATGAAGGACATGGAAATGAAGGGGGTTATGGTAGAAAACCTAGAAAACTAGGTTTCTATGGTGGGAATGAGGTGGAAATGGTGGGTGGGTGGCTTGAATGCAAGGAAGGAGGCAATGAATGCTCTAGAGTAGGTGGAGGAGAGTAATGGCAGCTAACCTAGTGTTGTGGTTGCCACCCATGTATATATAGGTGGTGGTGGAAGAACTAGGGTAAGTAGTGGCATTGTTGGGAAAATAGTGTAGAAAATGCTAGGGTTTAGGTGGTAGCACGGCCGTGCTGGGCGGCACGACTGTGGTGGGAGGGTAGGAACAATTGTGGTGGTGTGGAATGGTCGTTCTAATAAACGAGAAATGTCAAAGGAATTTTAATGAAATGGAGGCTGGTAGAATGACTATGCTGGGCAACACGAACATGACAAGGGCTAGGTAGAATGGCCGTGCTGGGTAGCATGGCCATGGTGAGTGAATTGGTGGTGAGGTCGTTCCCTTCAACACGCCTATTTTGGCTTCAGGAAACACGACCATGCTGGACAACACAGTCATTTTGGGGGCTTCATAGCATGGTCGTTCTAGGTAGCACAACTATGGTAGCAATGTTGCTGTAGCTTTGTAATTTTGGGATTTTCTCTGTAACTTTGGCATTGGTTAGCACAACCGTTCCTTGGCACCACGACCATGTTGGGGTCTTTAGTAGCAAATTCAACTTGAATCTTCATGATAAATGAACTTCTTTGCTTGATGTCGACCCTTAGCCATTAGGGGTAGGTTGAGGGAGCCTTGGGGTCTTCTTTGGACCCCTCCATGAGGGGAGGATTCCTTGAAATCCTTCCTTCTCTCTCATCCATCCAAAGCATGGTCCAAGTACCTAAAAAATATGTAAAGGATGTCCATAAGTGCATTTGAAAATAATATGCATATTGGGGAATTTAACTTGCATTCTACTATGTTTAGATGTGATTAAGATACAAAAATACACAAGATGAAGCCCTATAATAGGGTTGCATCACCACCCCAATCTTAAAACATACTTGTCCTCAAGTATGCTCCAACTCAATCTCTCTGTTCAATTTTCTTTCAATAAAAAGAGTGATAACTGCATTGTAAAAGATGATTATTGACTAAATGGTCTTAGAAGTGACTAAGTGCATGTGTTTTACCTCTCTCCTCCCCATTTTCACAAACCAATCATGAAATAAGTACTGAGCACACAAACTTCAAATATAGAGCATAGAATACACAAGTTTTCCATATGTCCCGCATGTAATTTTGGGTAAACTGTTTCATGTTGGCGTTAATCAATGATGACTAGGAGTGTTGTTTCACTTTGATGCATTCAATCTTATGCTTCAAACCACACCAAATGACCCACATGGTTGTAGAAAGGGTAAAGTGATCTAGGTTTGATGTTTTCTAGCTCAATGGGTATGAAAAATGGAAGAAAGGATTGCGGTAATATTTTGGAGTGATTTTACACACTCATCTTTTCTTTATTTAGATGCTCTTAAATAGGAGCATCTTTTTATTTTATTTTTAACTTATTTTCTTTTCTTTTTCCCTTGGTGTAGGTAGGGCATATGGTGGATAGAGTGAAGCGGGGAGATGTAGATATGGCCACCCTAAGCTTTTGGGGGTGACCAAGGCTAAATATGTGCACTAAGGTGTCCTTTAATGAGGAGGAGAGGTATGAAGATGGTGAAAGAAAAGTAAGATCAAAGAGGGGTCATTAGTGTAGTCCTCAACATAAGATATCATGCATGAAAACTAATACAATACTTCATCAAAGGATATCACACCACATGAGTGAACAACATGAGATTCACATTTATATCATGTGATTCCATAGGCTCTAAGCATTCTAGCTTGCTCAATTCACAATTCAACCAAAACATTCACAAACTTGAGAGAGGTGATGCACATGTAAAAAGTCAGAAATCCAGACCATATAGCAATAAACCCTAACAAAAAGGCATGCATTTGTCAAAGACCAACATTTTCATTTCAAAAAGTGGAGATTAAGTTAAAACATGCTTTTAGGAAAGAATATTCAAGTTTGAGGAAAATTAGCCAAAATGGTGCCAATTTGCATTCAATCACATCTAAACCTAAATTTAGGGAAATTAAAACATAAATCAACAAATCCTAGTTAAAACACACAAAAATTACCAAAATCTACATGGAAATGTGATGCATGACATGGAAGAGCAAAAAGAGCAATTTTTTTGAAAAATTACGCAAAAATGCATGAAACTGAACTACATGTATGTATGGAAAGAGAAAAATCAAACAAACATAGATCAAGTGAGACAGACATCAACAAAATAAGCTAAGACAGAGGGCATACCGCACTACCACCCCAAATTTTTGAATCATGTTGTCCTCTTCATGAAACTAAAGCTTAGGAATGATAGGGTAGACACCACTGCTCTAGCGGTGTGGGATCCTATAGTGGGCATGTGGGGGTGGATGCTAATAATAGTGGGCCCAGTAGTCTGCATGTGGAGGTGGGTATGTATCCTGGTAACCAAATAGCCCACCCTAAAAATCCTCCCCCCATTTGGGGTTCCACTGATACTGGTACATGTGGTTGATACGATGATGCATATGCTATTGATATAACCACATGGCCTGTTGTGTCTATTGAATTGCCTCTAACTATGCATGAATGGCTAACATCTCGTATGCATTTGTTGGAGGTGGCTACGCATCAAAGTCCTCCTCTCTCTATTGTGTGCGGCGTGGCTGCTCAAGTATGCACTGCTGCTCTGGCACATTCATCTCTCCTCCTTGTTTAGGTAAGTCCACATTTGGTGTTCTGTACCCCTCTCTTGGATGCTCCTCCTCATACTATGATATCAACCCCAAAAAGTTATCAGGTGGTCCCACATCCATGAGCCGGGGGTGGCGTGGTATAGGAGTTCAAATGTGATTCCAGGGTACCCGAGCTTTAGAACATAAATGATCTTGCTATTTTTAAGGGAGATCATTTGGGACCTAGCAAGATAGTTTAGATCAACATATTTGCTTCCTTCTACCTTGGTAAGCCCATCTAGATTGCATCCCACTGCCTTTTCCATTGTGTTGATAATTCCCCCATGATGAATGGATTTTTACTCTTAGAGGGGATTGTCTTCAAGTGGTCAATCACCATGGCTCTATTGTTTACAAATCCCCTACTTGCTACTATAAACATCACAACAAATCTTTTTGTGAACAACAACCTTGATTGTCATAATGGCCAAACAAGGTGTTTGCTAGGACCTTCTGTAGGTATCTCATAAAGGGATTGTAAATCTTGTTGGTCTTGGATTTTCCTATAGAAAAGTTTGCTTGACAAGTAATAGCCTTCCATATCTTGGAGTAATCTACTCTCCCATTCTTGTCAAGAGAATTCCCTCATTGAAATTGTTTGCCATTTCTCAATTGGGGGCAAAGATAGCATTGATTTGGGAAACTTTAAGCACATGCATTGAGTTATTCAGCTTGAACCTAATGACAACCTCACCTTGGTACTGTACCTTCTCTAATGTTGCAAAGAATTCATGAGTCAACTCCAAGTAGGTTTCTTCAACCTCGTTCAAGATCTTACAGAGCCCACATCATTACATTTGACCCTTATACGTGTAGTTGATCCCTAGAGCTTGCATGGTAGCCATACATGCATATCTAGTGGGCATCACCCTCCTTGTCAAACACTCAGGGTGGAGAGGTCTCATCAAGACTCTTCTTGCCATTCCTCTTCCTTAGGTGGTTCCCTCTGGTTGCTTTCTGACCAGCCTAAATCGTGCATCCAAAATGGAGTGGATCTAGAGTAGTCAGACTTTTAAGATTATAACCCGACAGTCAAGCCCCCATAACTCTTACACGGGGCCTGATGTAGTACTTAGGGTCGAACCATAGGTACAAGGTTGGCAAGTGTTAAGTACACATGGTCTCACACTCTTACACTCCAAATGAACATGTGGGATAAAAATGGTGTTTCCTAAGGAATGATGGGGCCTCAACCAAACAAGAAAGTTAAAAGAAAGAAAACAATAACAAGAGAAAAGATATGGAAGGAAACTTGGATCGAGTTTCATGTACTAAGATCTCTCACCAACATGCAAATCTCACACCCCTTCGTATACTCCTATCAAGATTACAAGAAGTCATAAAAATGTTTATTCCCTCCTCTTTCGAGGTAAGGATAGATCTAGGATATAAGGTAGCCTCTCTCTTGAGATAGCAACCCAACAACCACAAAATAAATCATATGACCATTATCTTTAGCATTCCAACACTTTCATGCATTCATACTACTCCATAACACTAGATATGAAAGGTACTACTCTTTTGAGGTACCAACAATCAAAGATCACAAAATGGTAGCTAAGCATACAAGTGAAACATTAAGAACAAACATATGGAGATCATCTTGATAACGACGCACGCACACACACACACACATACACACACACACACAGATATATATATATATATATATATATATATATATATATATATATATATATAGGGAATACATTGACTGCCTATGCGGGTACAGTAATTTGGCTACCTGTGCCTCTGCATTTTTTGATTTTTCATCTTATTTACCAATTCTGCCACCACATTCTTTGGACCTCTTTGCGCCATGTAGCCGGGTGTTCCCGCTTGGTCGCAAGTTGGTCTTCGTCCCGTGTTACTTCTACCGGTTTTAGGTGCTCCTCCTCTGTTTCTCCCTTCTCTCCTCTGGTGTTTTTTCTTTCTCTCTACCGCACTCGAGGCGAGTTGGTGGCATATCCACAGTCGTGGACCGGGTGACGGCATCCCAGGCTGAGATTGGAGGTTTAGTTTATAGAATCTTCAATCAAATAGAGAAGAGTAGCAGCGACACTAGGCGAACAAGGTAGTCCTCTTATTCGTTGATGATCTGACATCAAATATTGCTTCCAACCTTAGTAATCTCCCAACTACCTACTGTAAAGAGGTCCATTTGATATGTACCATCATTTCCTGGGCTCCATTTGCTCCAAATCATCATTCAACCTGGATAAATCTATCACTTGTTTCTATCTAGTTGAGTAAAAAATTACACAACTCCTCCTTTTCAATGTTTCTAGCTGAACAACTCTCTCTCATGCTCATCTGTTCCTGTTTCCTTCCTCCTGACTTCTTGCTTTCACATCATCTGCCAGCACTTCCTTATGCTTTCCTACTACACGGGTGGTAGACCAATGCTTTTGTGTGTCCGATGAGGTCAGTAGTCACTGGTTGTCCACATGACCAAGCCCCAGTCCAGGATTTCTAGGGCTTTAAACATGGTTCTTAGCTAGCTTGTGCAACCTTATTTCTCTCTCTACTTGGGAACTTGATGTCCAATGTAGTTCCTCTACTTGTATATCTTAGTGATACAATGCACATACTTTAGAACTTCACATTACCTCCTTAAGAATTATCTACCACAATACGTTGATTTCTATTGTTGTCTATGTGTCCTATTACAATGCACTGCTTTCATTTACAAAATGTGTGTCTCCATTTTAGTTTTCTACCTTGGTTTTATTATATGTGTGTTCTCATTGTAGTACATTTTTTCTATTTACTCTTTGTGTGGTTCTACCACATTACACTATTTTGATATCTATCTCTGTGTCCTATTACAATGAACTGCTTTCATTTACATAATGTGTGTATCCATTACAGTTTGCTACCTTGGTTTTACTCAAGGATTATCTGCATTATAGTTTGCTACCTTGGTTTTACTCAAGGCTTGTATGCATTACAGTTTGCTGCCTTGGTTTACTGAAAGTGTGTCACCCTCACATGTTTTTGTTTGTGAGGATGTTACTATTATGGATCCCAACCTTGATACTGATGCTAGCAATGCAATAACTGACTATGGTGATAATTTGCATTCTTCTTCATATGTTGACTGTGAGGTCCTTTCTGTAGCTGATATCCCTAGGATTGGACTTAGTTTTGGAAGTTTAGATGATGGTATAGCTTTTTATTGTAGATGTGTTGGTTTGATTGGTTTTAATGCAAGGAGAGATGATAATCGTTATCAAGGTCGTACTAAAGTTTTGCTGGCAAAAGATTTGGTTTGTGGTAAACAAGAAGAAAATAGGCATTCTAAGAGATCTAGTGGTCTATTGAGTCTTATTTTCAATGATGTTTGTGATCTACATGAGGAGCTTTAAAAGAAATATAAACGCTCAGTGAAAAGGTGTGGGTGCAAAACCATGATCCGATTGACATTGGACACGTCCTCCTCCATATGGGTTGT